>JAFEMH010000799.1:0-615300 GCA_022495995.1 Adenophora triphylla var. japonica
GAGTAGCTTGAGAAGGATCGTTCAGAAGGCTTGAAGGTAAAGAAGCGACATTTTATGGCAATTTAATTAATTTCTAGAAAGCCGTTACTGCGAGATTCGGGACCGGTGCTTAGATACGCCCCATGGTTCATGAATAGCGGTCGTAGTTCGTCAAATCAAAATCGTTTTTAAACATTTAATTCCACGATTTACGTTCTTCTGATGATTCGCTGAGGTAACATTGGCTTATGTCGCCCATTCATTTGATTAAATGCTTTAAAAAAAAAACAAAAATTGACCTCAGCTTTTAGACGATTTTTTTTTTTTCAAAATTTGTTTTTTTCAATTTTTTGATACATTATATAAATTATTTTTTTTGATAGGAATTAATGGGTTTGGAATAAAACAATTTTTTTTTTAAAGTGATGATACCACTTGTATAATTTTTATTAATATTAAGCAAATTTACATAAAGTGGCAGGCCGAAGATATGAGCCTGTATGAGCACCTGCTCGGTCCAAGTCGCATAGGTTTCGAAGCTTTAATAGTAGGAGATCCGCGAGTATGAATCAGCTCGGTCACCGTCGATTTTCGAAGCCTCTAAACCGCATATGAAGCCGTAAATCGCAGGTTCCACGGTTCACCCCATTCTAACGGTTCATCCGAGTTCCACGTTTTTTCAACGGTTCAAAACCTTTGTTTCATCCAGATTGAAACATGAGCCGTGGACATGTCTACACTGCCATTGTGTACTACCAGTTTCATCAAGAGAGTTGTTTTAAGCTTTCTAAATGTGATTCGTGTGTCGATTTCAAGCTGATTTACAATTTTACTTTTCATTAATGGTATTTTAGTACATTTACTATAGTATGCGATCTTTTCCATCTCGTTTATCTTACTCGCGAACTCGGCCAGTCTACCTTTTACATGTTGTGCGTCGCGGAATGTCACTACCGCATGCGATCCAATAGTACATATCGCTAGCGAAAAAGCTCTTTTCTCTCCCGCGCACTAAAGGAGATCACTTTATGTGCGAGATCTCTAGGTTTTACGTCGAAGTTGCAGGCTTCAAAGTCAAACTCTGTCAAATCCGTCTAATTCTTCTCTACGTTGCCATGTTACTACAAGTCAAGCTTGGATTTAAATCCACAACCAGCGGCCCTCAATTACGTCTCTCCTCGAAGTCCGTGTGTGCTTAATCTCAAATATTTCTCAAACACCGGTGGTCGTATCTAAGCCCTTTCTTCGTTGGGACTCATAGAAAGCTAAGGTGTGGGTCAGAGTGGTCGATGCTTTCACTTCCCCCCCGTACGGGTCGGAATCATTTTATGTTTAATACTTTTGGAGGTCTTTGATGCATTTGAAGATGGTTGCTTGAACTTGAAGATGATTACTATAACCTTGAAGCATGGAGTACACTTACGTGCTAACCGAAAACATAAGCACTTTCAAAATATGATTCAAGAAGAAGGCGGGTAGTATGCTTTTCTTTTTTTCTTTTTACTATTATTTCCGAGGTAAGGCATTATGTGCTCTTTTCTTTTTTTTTTTTTTTTTCTTTATTATTTTTTTCTATTAATAAAATTTAGAGGCCCTTTTTAATTTAAAAAGTGGTAATTTAATGAATTTTGAAATTGATTATTGTATGATGAATAAAGATAGCTTCTGGTAGTGATGAATTTCTAGAATAAAAAAAGGAATTCATATCCTTTTTTGATGGATTGGTCTGTAAAGTTTTTGGATCTATATAGAATTATATATTTACAAAGAGAATTTCTTTGAAAAGAAAATATTACTGGCATATCCATGTGAGTTTAATCTAATTCCACTTTAGTAACCTCAACTTTGAGGTTTCTAAAGTGTCACTCCCCACTCCCAAATTTGAAAGTTGCATATATACATGGATCCATACATCATACATTCCCAGTTGAATTGAGGTTTGACGAAATAGTTGAGTCAAGCACACCAAATCCTTGTCCATGCTCGGTTTTACTCTTAAAAACTTGAGGTTATTGTGAAAAGAAAATCGAAATAATCGTCAGCCCCCATCAATCATGGTTGAAAACATACTAATATGTTGAATTTACTTGATCTCGGACAAAAATAAAAAACCAACAGGGTATGCTTAATAAGTAGTGAACGTTAACATGAAAATCATTATACCAAATTCGAGTTATTGTAAAGAAACTAGCAAAAATTGAACAGTGTGCTTTTCTCAGAATAATGCTCCATGAAACAACGAAGATGGCGTGTATCACCTGAGAAGTCATAGTAACACAAATTCAAGCTTGACCTTGACCTCGACTCATTGAGACATGGGTCGGATTCAAACTCAATCGTACTCTTACTTAGCTAGCTATAGCTGTATATTGAACCTAACAAATCAATGATAAAGGCATCACATCTATTGATATCGTACGTGTCACGCGCACCCATCTAACCATATGTGCAATTCGTTTAACAACCCTAACGTGAATGGATCATTGACGAAAGGAGCTATTAATATGATGAAACAATTGGTTTTAATTGTCTAGAAAGAGAGGTTTTATAGTTAAGAAGTACAAGGGGTGAGAGTAATTGTGACAAAATGAGGACCAAAGATTAGTTTGTCCTCTTTTTTTTTTTTTTTCACTATTCACACACACACAAGTACAATAGTTGTAGCAAAAGGTGGCGTCATGGCAGGGCCACATTGCATTGTAGAGTGTGGGAGGGAGTGGTGAGGCACACGACTCCTCGTGGGGGTCTTGTGGACTGTGTAACTTCGTCTGCTTCGATCTGCCATTTTTATGGTTCAAATAAATATAAAAATAATATAAATTTATCATTTTTGAATGTTATAAGTCGAATGGTACACCCAAAATAACATTATCTAAATCGAATGCGACAAATGGAGTACATCTGTAACTTGGATTTACCATTATAGTTTTAAGTATACCAACATGCATACTAAATAAATTTACGAATATGAATAGCAACACTCTTTTTCTAACCTCTCTTTCATAAACATGTTTATATTTGTTATTTTTATTTATTTAAAAATAATTTTATTTTTATCATTATTATATATAATTATTAAACTTCCAAAGAAAAATCAATAAAAAGAGTAACTCTTGTTAAAAACTAGTTTTTTTTAAAATATTATAAAAAACTAGGTTTCATAACAGTTCATCACTCTTATTAGTTAGACTTAGTGCTTTAAAACTAGTTTTTTTCTTATGTTTCGAAAAAACTAGTTTTTTTTCAAGATTTTGGCCAATAAAAAAGGATGAGGATAAAAAAAAAGAAATAATTAAGTAATAATTAAATATTATTAAAATAAGTAATAAAAATAAAATACATTGTTATATTATCACTAACTTTAATGATATTTTTATTTTATTAAAAGAATTTTTTATAATACTCCCTCCGTCTCGTTGATAACTTCACCATTTTGAATTTGGCACGCAAATTAAAGAAAAGGATAGTGGAGAAAGTGTTGTGAGTATAAAAGTAAAATAGGAGAGAGAATGAGTGGAGGGAATAGTAAATTTGAAAAATATTGTGAGTGTAAAAGTAATGTAGGAGAGAGAATTAGTGGGTGAAATAGTAAATATTCTTTGCCATTTTAGGAAAGGTGAAGCTTTTAACGGGACACCCGTTTTGACAAAAAACGAAGCTATCAATGGGACGGAGGTAGTAGTATTTACACATTTAAAAAAAATTATAGATTGTACAATAAAGAATAAGCATAATTACACTTACTCCCTCCTCCCTCCGTCAATTTACATACTTCAAACTTTTTATTTTGAGCGTTCACATACTTACTTTACACTTTGTTTTTTACCTAAAATGGAAACTTTATATTATTAAAATATTAATCCTATCCCACTCATTCTCTCTCCTACATTATTTTAATACTCACAACACCATTATAATTTACTATTCCCTCCACCCATTCTCTCTCTTATTTTACTTTCACACTCACAACACTTTCAATATAATACTCTCTTTTTAATAACCGTGTAAACAGTAACTGTAAAAAGAATGTAAATGAACGGAGGGAGCATTTGTTATTTAGTGAAGTAGAGAATATATCAATATAATACTAATACAATGTATTCATGTATCTTTGAATAAATACGGAGTACTTCATATCTTCAAAAATAAAGATCACATTGTTTAAAATATTACTAATATTTTTCAAAAATTATAAAATAGGCATTGAAAGTATATTTAATAGTATATAAATTTAAAATTTATTTATTTATTCAAAATTCAATTAAATTGATCAAAATAATTAAAATTTGATATTTATTGGAGGCCTTATGTATTAATGTATTACTCCGTACTTGATAATAAGATACTCCCTCTATTTTTTTTTATTTTTTTATTTTTTTGTCTTTTTAGACAAAATCTCACAAATCAAAAAACTCATTAATTACTTTTTCAATTTCCATTTTTAACCTTTCTCTTTCATCTTATATGTTATACTCCCTCCGTCCCGTCTGTTTCGAACAACTGTCTCAAATACAATATCGGGAAGTACCGCTTGTGGAACCTCAATATCCACGGGCTTATTAGATGAATGGCAATTGCGCATACAATACGCCCGGTCGCTTCTCGTGAATTTTCAAAACCCTGTTGTGCAAAAATGGGATATACACTTGAAATAGATGGCTGACATAGGATATAGATCATGAGCGATACGAAAATGAATCGAGTAATCGGTTCCTTTATCCAAGAAAAAGTATTTCTAGTTTGCATGGTCCATTGATAGCGAAAGCAAAAACTTGGTCATGCACGAGAATTAAGGAAAGTGTATAGTGGAGTAAATGATGTGAGTAAGAAAAGTGATGTAGGAAAAAGAAAGTGGGTAGGGAATAGTTAGTGTATAGTAGTTAGGGATGGCAAAAAACCCGGACCCGCCCCGAACCCGAAAAGACCCGACCCTAATAGGCCGGGTTTGGGATTCAATTTTGAAAACCCGCCGGGTTTTTATAGGGTTCGGGTTTACCCTGACCCGCCCCGGACCCGCCCCGATTACCTATGAAATTACTGAAATACCCCTGCTGCTCTATACGTAATACACAGCACGCTCTTTAATTAGAGACGCTTAGGGTTAGGGTTCCAGACTTCCAGTTCATTTCCATTGCAATATTTTCACAAGTAATTCATTCGTACAGATTGCTTCAGGGCTGTTTCTTTTTTTGTTCCTTGAAATGTTTAAATTCTTACTGTCAGTTTTGGTGGGTGGGGGTAGTTTATGAGTTCAAATTCTTGCTTTGCAGTTCTTGGAACCTCTTGAGCTATGCAATTGCTGACTGATGCCTCTTCGAATTGTTGACTGATGGAATCATGGAATCAAGGAAGCCTCTTGGATTTTCTAAAATTGTTCTATTCTGTTTCTGTAATATTTAGAATTTGCGTATTGGAGATGTAAACTTGTAATTTTTAGACTTTGTTTCTGTTCATTCGCTTACCGTTGCTTCATTTTACGTCTTGTACATTCTATTTACATTACATTTGTTGTAATTTATGTTTCGGTTCTGTTCTATTTCTGGTATATTGGTATATGTTTAAATTTTTGGGTTTTCAAAGCTTACATTTTGGTTAATTATCGGGGCGGGGCGGGGCGGGCTCGGGTAGTCCAAGTCACGGGGCGGGGCGGGTTCGGGACAGGGTAGATGATTTTAGGGGCGGGTTTGGGAAATGAAGAACCCGTCCCGAACCCGCCCCGTTGCCATCCCTAATAGTAGTTATTTTGATTATGACAAGTGGGTCCCACAAATAAAGAAGTATTAAAAAGTTTCAATTTTAGGAGTGTGTCGACATCCAAAATGAAAATTTGTGTCTTTTTGGATGGGATGCATGGAGTACATTTTTTTTTAGTCTTAAATATTATACATTCTTATATAATGAAATAAACTAATGCATTAATGACAAGTACAATTTTGACAATTTAAATAAAAAAAGAGTTAAAGTGAAAAATATTTAGAAACAATCCTAAAAATAAAAATAAAAAGAAACGGAGGGAATATATTTAAAGCATACTATATTTAATGCACGTATAAGGATAATACTCCCTCCGTCCCAAAATGTTTATCTCATTTGACTTTTTTGTTGAACTTTGACCACATATATATGACAATTTAATTATGCTCATGAAATTCTAAAAATTCCTATTGATTCACCATTAATAATATTATCAATAACAACTTTTAGAATTTCATGAACATGATTAATTTCTCATAAATTTGTGGTCAAAGTTCAACTATATCCCTATTTTTTGATTTTTTTTTCTGTCTTTTTAGACAAAATCTCACAAATCAAAAAACTCATTAATTACTTTGTTAATTTCCATTTTTAACCTTTCTCTTTCAAATTATATGTTATACTCCCTCCGTCCCGTCCGAAAATGCAAACACTTGGCCTTGCACGAGAATTAAGAAAAGTGTATAGCGGAGTAAATGATGTGAGTAAGAAAAGTAATGTAGGAAAGAGAAAGTGGGTAGGGAATAGTTAGTATATACTCCCTCCGTCCCATAAAACCTTACCCATTTTGCTATTTTGGGCGTCCCACCTTAAAGTCTCACTTTTCTAAAAAGAAAACTTTTTAATACTTCTTTATTCATGGGACCCACTTGTCATACTCACAACAACTATCCACTTACTATTCTCTATCCCATTTTCTCTCTCCTACCCACTCAACACCTACTTTAATAACATTATATATATTCACTCCTTATTTTTAAGTTACCGATAGTAAGCGGGTAACCTAATGTAGGATGGATGGAGTAGTTATTTTGATTATGACAAGTGGGTCACAAATGAATAAAAAGTATTAAAAAAGTTTGATTTTGGGAGTGTGCCTTTTTAAATGAGACACTCAAAACAAAATGAAAATTTGCGCCTTTTCAAATGGGACGCAGGGAGTACATTTTTTTTTAGTCTTAAATATTTACATTCTTATATAAGTAAATAAATTAATGCATTAATGACCAGGACAATTTTGACAATTTAAATAAAAAAGAGTTAAAGTGAAAAATATTTAGAAACAAAAAAATATCTCCTAAAAATAAAAATAAAAAGAAACGAAGGGAGTATATTTAAAGGCGCACTATATTTAATGCACGTATAAGGATAAAACATGTTTATATTAATTTACATGAATTATTTAATAAACAAGCTGGAATAGCTCAGTTGGTTAGAGCGTGTGGCTGTTAACCACAAGGTCGGAGGTTCGACCCCTCCTTCTAGCGTTTTTGTTATACAATTTCTGTCCTTTTTACCTTCTATTGCTGTTTCATATTATTACATTTTCTTATCTTTTACTCCCTCCGCTTCATTACAAAAGACACAAAAGCCCAATTTTGGTATTCAATTACAAAATGCACAATCCAAAAAAGATTTTTTTTTTTTTTAATACTTATTTATTCATGGGATCACTTATCATACTCGCATAATTTATCCACTTACTTTTTTCTACCGCACTTTTTGGCTTGGTGCGGGAATTAAGATAAAAGGTGAAAAATGTGATGGGTTGTGAGTGTAGATGGTTGGGTAGGAGAGAGAATGTGGAGTAAATGAATAATGGTTGTAGTAGAGAGAAGTGAGACTCATTTTCATTTTAGGAAAGTAAAGATTATTGTGGGACGCCAAAAGGGATGCTTTTTGCGGATTATCGTGGAACGGATGGAGTACATTTTTATTATTTTTGTGCAAATCCCATTTTGTGCCTTTTATAACAAGGACGGAGGGAGTATTGCTGTTTAGGAATGCACATTTTGCCATCTTCTGTTAAATTTTTAGCACAAATGGCAACATAATTGTAAGCAGATAGAAGGTTCGAGTTAATACAGAAATTTTGTCATTTATATTTATGCATTTTACACCTTAGTTAGTATCTATTTCTCGTACAAGAGTATTAGATGAACAAGTGAAAATGACAAAAAACATAACAAACAAAAAAATACCATAGAGAAGGGGAGGGGTGGGGGGTGGGGGGCGGGGGAGGGGAACCCTCCACATACATACTATGATTGCCAGTTACTTAGCTAATTGTTCAAGCACAGGTATTTTGGTCCAAGTTTCCTCAACAGCACTACCTTGCAAAGGTGGCAATGAAAAAACACTAACAGTAGAGCTTCCGCTTCCCCTGATTTCTTTCAACACCCGCAAAGCTGATATTGTGCTTTTCATGTATAAGCTTTTCATGTACTCAATTTCCGCAATTTCTTTTAGGCTTTTGACTATTCCGTCATCTTTAACAGCAGCAGTGCTTGTGGAGGTTTCATTTTCATCAGCTGGGATTTCGGTCAAGGCAAATAGACGGTCTAAAAGTGCCTCACATTCCTTTACAAGCTTGTATAGAAGATCGGTAGTGTAGAAAGGCTGTTGTAGAACCTTTTGGATGAAGGGTAAGCGGAGGAGAGCACCAGTTCTTTTATCATACTTTTTGAGTATCTTTACCAATCCTGTTTAGAGATGCCATGTCAAACCCATCAGTTTGGTTGATTAAAAAAAAAAAAAGAAAAAAACAATATGTTAAAAGTCAATTAAGATTTATGTTTCTAATTATTGAAAAGATTATTTTGTTCAATAGACAATTTGATTTCATGGTGACAAGAATCATAAGTTATAAGCTCTGCAAGACCAACATGATAAGTTGGTGGATAATTTGTTTGCCCAAGATATAGCCTTTGACAACTCAAGAAAGGTAACTAAAGCATAAACCTAAGTCGATTGCATACCAGAAAGGTAGCTGATGTGGTAGAACATAGGCAAATTATACAACTCGGGCTATTCAGTAAACAAGTTTACCCCAAAATTACCCGAAAATCGAAGTAGAAATATGTGTCAAAGAAAAATGGGAAACACGGGTGAAAAAAAATTGAAGGTACCTGTATAGTTAAGAGAACTATAGTTTTCCAGTAAAACCATCTCCCCATGGAAGTCAACTATCTCTTTGCGTATCTCTATCATCTCTTCGCTTGAATCCTTGGCCTTTGCTACACTGTCTTGTAACTCCTAAACACAAGGATAGAACATCTAGGTCAGTAGAATACAACTTACAATCAAAGTTAGAATATGTCCAGTTTTCACAATGTAAGAGAATGATTATGAATATGGGGGAATTGAGCAGGCTAGCAAAACCACAAAGCTGGCAACTTTAGGTTCCCACCACTAATGATGTACATTTTTATGTAGACATACAAGGAGTTATCAGTCATTTAACTTGAAAGCACTGAAAAAGAATTTAGGGTCTCATCATTATTCCATATATCCATCGCATCAAAGGAAGCCTTGTTCTTGCTCTTGCGTAGGTATCGATTAACTTGAAAGCACTGAGAAAGAATATTCCATCAAGACTGAGACGCTATAACCTACTGATTGACTAAAATGCAAAAGACGACAAATTGGCGTGACATCATTAAAAAAAAAGATAGTCCCTGGAGATAATATAATAAATACCCTTCACAAATACTATAAGTGGTATTGAGTAACTTAGCGATACTCAGATAAACTACTCAATCTAAGAAGATATAATCTAAATAGACTACCGAAAACACGATAGAGGGTCCCTTATATTCTATGGCACTTGGTGTATGACATCACACGTGGCTCAGTATCAGAGCATGTTACCCTAGAAAAATGAAGGATATATACCCTGAAATCTAGTTTACATATAAATACCTGCTAATATACATAAACTGCACCATTTAGTTCTAATTTCTAAGTGATAAAACTAAATCCTGCCCTGCCGTCACGTCTAGTATAAGAATCAATATGTTCCTTTTAGCATGTGCTTTGTAAACAGTAAGATTCTGAGAAAGTATATTTTGATGGAGGTCAGTTCCTAAAGAACGTGAGGTCCTACGTTAAAGAACTAAAGAAACTTTATCACCTTTATAAACCGATGGTTGTAAAGAAGCAAAGAGTTTAATCATCTACATCCACAATAGTGCAATACAATACATAAAAAATAAGTTTCCACAATCTATGTTACCTGGACTCGGGATCGGGTATCCGACATGGGTACGGATCTTAGTGTCGGATTCACTTGTCCTCAAAAAATTGGACACGGGGACACTGTCCTAAAATTAGGATACGGGTACGAGGATACGTTAATAACAAAATATATTGAGTCTATTTATATACTTTACTTATAAATGAAGTCAACTCACTCTTTTTTTGCTAAGATATAATGTATAATTAAGTAAAACAACATTAAAACTTGTAATATTTTTATAAATGAAGTCAACTCACTCCTTTTTCTTTTTAATTTTTTTCTTAGTCGTATCCGAATGAAATTGTGGGTGTCAGGGTGTCTTGTCGGACACGATACGTGCCGGACACATAGTCCACAATACAATACATAAAAAATAAGTTTCCTTATTTGATTTCAGTCCACCAGTACAGCGATCTAAACATCCTGGAACTGTTCCTTTTTGGTTATTCATTTTATTAATGATAGATAAAATGTCATCAAATGACCTATAAATAGGCTATCACATATCCTTATCAGGATTCAAACTAGCTACCTCCACTATGGAAGTTAATACCGAATACCATCAGAACTAAAGATTTTTTTTGGTAGGAACTGTTCCTTTTTGGTAAGCAGCAATAATCTTAAATTCTTCTGTCATTTTGAATACGTATTTCAAAATGAAAATTGTACTACTCCTAAGAAAAAATGACATGTATTAAGTACCATTTGCTACATATCAAGCAATTAGCAATCACTAATGATTCCTATACTTGGATTTTGCACTATCATGGGACTGAAATTTATTAAAGCATCATGAAATGGAACCATAATTGTTGCATACAAACCGAGCACTCAAAATTTTCCAGTATGATATCAAATTAAGTAAAATTTAACACTCTAGTTTGATATTATTCGAGCCCTAATTGTCAACAGAACGATAAATCAATAACACTGAGCAGATCAATTACCGGAAATCGGAAAAAAAGAACGTGAAACAATTTCAGTTAAATCCAAAATCAAAGTTTCTGAAGGGATGAATGGAGATAAGTACCTTCAATCTAATAATATATTCCTCCTCTTTCTCAACAAAGAACGTGTTAAATTTCTCGAGCTCATCCTCCAACAAATTAACAAAATCAGCTTCCTCCTTAGACATCACCTCCACGTCCGACACCGCACAATCACCGCCATCAATCCTCGCACGCTTCGCAACTCTACCGTCATCGGCGACGGCCGACACCGGCTTGATTAGCTTCAATCGCTTCTTAAGTTCCTTGTAGGACAAAAACTTGTCACGCCATTCCGGCAAAGTCTGTTCGATCTGATTGCTGAGGCTCTTGCCGAACTTCATTTGGAGCGGTAGGAATGATGATTCTGTATTAACTTTGAGGGAAAGTGAGGGAAAAATTTGGGAGTGGGGAAGGGAAAGTGGAGGGGGTGATATTCATATAGTTGGGAAAGAGTTAGAATATGCGAGGGTAAGAATGGGAATATTCTTTAATTCAAGTTGGAAGCATATCTCTCGTTATATTCCTTTCTCCTTTCGCCATCTGGAAATAGAGATTTTTGGAATTCCGTAAAAATTAAAAAGCACTGCTCACCTAATTTTTGAAATCGTTTAGTAGGCGGATAAAATCGAGTAGTATTATTAATGCACAAAATTCGGGGAGAAACGCGTTTTTAGAACCGACTATGGAGAATACGGGGGCATTATGTCGTGCGACATCTGGCCCTTAGCTGGATATCGGCTCCCCGTCGAGCTTGGATATCCGAAAGTTTATGGAAAGGATAGCCAGAAGACTTTTGAAAAGGATATCAGGAAATCAAATATTTTTTCTGGATATCGGCTTTCACAAACCTGGATATCCGTTTGAAAAACTTACGGATATCGGAAAGCAGGATTGTCCAGGAAAAAATACTCGAGAAAAAATACTTCTGGACTGGATATCGCTTCTGAAAACTCACGGCTATCGAGCTTTCAAAAGGCAGAAGCTGCAGAAATGTCAGGAAAGACTGTAGAATAAAACGGCTGTTCTTTTACGTAGCGGCGTAATAAGCCAGGACGTAATAGTTTTTGCAGCGATGCAGCGATGGAGAAGCGCGCGTTCTCCAGGAGCGCGAGCTTTGACTTATATATATATATTATATGAGGAAATATATTAAACATACTCCGCTCCCAAGATCCCGACCGCAATCTTGGACACTTTTCCTTTTGAAAAGATGCGAAACTTCTTGTAGCGCTTCACTTCACACATTTAAGCTACTTACCTAAAATGGAAAGGAATCTTTACTATCCCCTCGCACTCAAATTGTCTCTACTCCTACATTATTTTAATATCCACAACAACCATTATAATTTACTTATTCTCTGCTCCACTCATTCTCTCTCCTATTTTATTTTCACACTCGCAAGCTTTCTGACTTTTCAATCTCCTCCTTAAAAACCAAAGGTGCAAGCACAAGGTTTGTGAATTATGTTCAAACGGAGGGAGTATTCATTATTATTACTGGGTACTTATAATTTTGTGATATCATTTGATCATAGCGGAGTGGGCGGATATATACTATGATTACTAAATTATATCTCAACTTAATCAAGTATTCACGTTGTTTCACAACAAGTTACACATTTTGTTATTTTTGTCGTTTCATTGATAAGTCACACTTTTTAAAATGGAAAATTTATATTACTTCTTTATTAATAGGACTCACTTGTCGACGGCCAGCTCATGTGATTATTCACTAATTATTTTTTACTGCCCACTTTCTCTCATCTTACTCGACTAGGTATTTAGGAGCCAAAGGTTCCCACCATGCAGGGGCACCGCCTCTAATTGGCCCTCTCGGCCTGAGTAAAACCCGCTTAGGCCACAAAGACCCGCCTGAATCCCGAATAATAAACTGAGTCACTAGGCATACCCCAGCGCTAGCGTCACTCATCTCCAGCGCTTTTTAGAACCTTGCTCATAACACATTAATCTTTTCACTTTTTTCTTAATTTTCGTGCAAAACAGTAAGTGAGTAACTTGTTATGGAACGGAGGAAGTATTTAGTAGCCAAAAACATATAGCAGTATTACTTTCAATTTTTCAACAATATACCTACCCTTCATTTACCAAAATTCAAGTTAACTCGTAACAGTATTTTGTTTTCCTAACAAATTAAAATAATAAAAATGCAGTAATAATAAAGATGACAAAATCCTCCACTTCCAACATCAGAAAATCCATTAACCATAGCAACAAACGTAATCATATCAGCACATGGGGATTTGACCTGCTGGCTAGAGCTCATGGATTTATCTCCTAGGCGCTTCTGTGCGTGCATGTGTGTGTGTAAAAAAAAAAAAAAACGTAATCATATCAGGATAAAGATCAATCTAACCCATCTCTCTCATCAGCCCATCCAAGCTTTAAGCCATATTGCACCAATTTCTTCAACACCCACAATGGAGGTAGATTCATTGAACATGTCTGCAACACCTGCTTGATACAAGACGAGTCCAACCATTGACTGAGTTTAGGATATTTTTTTTAGCGTTTGAATCGTTCTGATTCAAATGGGTTCAGAAGATTTGGGCCAATTTTGGGAGTGATATACTAGGGTTTGAGTTTAGGTTTGGGTTCAGGATGAGAGGTGTCGGTGCTGAGAGATTGGAAAGATGAACACTCAATTATTCAAAGATTTTACTTTTCGATTATGAAATCAACACGGGAGTAATTATAAAGGTACCTACTAATGAGATATTGAGTCTAACAATTCTAAGTTACAACAATTCTGAACTGAATTGACTTGATATGCAGCATGTGCCTTTCCCGCTCCGACAATTGAGCACAATAGCGCAGCTGAGTATCAACAGGATTATGTTATGCATAGCAATTGAGGATCGACTGGATTTTGTTACGCAATTTGGGGTTATTTTTGTGAAAGAAGATGTAATCCGCCCGAGATATAAGACGGGGATTAATAATACCACTCCTAGGCCGAGACAATTAGTGAAGGGATTAAGGCGTAATCCTGGTAGGCCGTATTGTTAATACTCAACCACAATTTCTACCAAACAGGGTTTATATTGGATTAATTATACCCCTCACAATTATCCGGAGTCAAGACCACCAACAAAACGGCCCCTTAGATTATTAAGTTCTTCACTATTATTAAGGGGTCGTTTGGTAGCCATTCTTAGCATTAGATATGATTATTAGTCCAATAAGCTTGATGTTTGGTAGATTAAATGTAACTGGTGTAATAATCCTAACAACCTGGATAAGGCTTTTTATCACATCTTATTTCTTTCATATTTATCCAAAAAAAAAAGGGTGGTATAATTAATTTCTGAAGTAATAATCTTCTGACTATTAATACAGGATAATCCTATCAACCTATCAAACGAGCCCCAAGGATACTATTAATCTTGTGTGTATGAGTAATCCATCGTTTGGTAGGAGCGGGATTAATACTATGATATACTATTATCTCAACTTAATCAAGTATTTAGTAGCTAAAAACATATAGTAGTATTGCTTTCAATTTTTCAACAATATCCCTACCCTACATTTACCAATATTTATGCTTGAAACAAGGGCAAACTACATTTTAGTTACTTGAGTTTGTCGAGATATTTCAATTGATTATCGAATTTGCATTTGTTATAAGTTGGTTATTGAGTTTATCTTTTTGTTGCAATCAGGTGTAATTTTGGATGAACCGTTAAAAATCTAACGAAAAGCATAACATGTGTCGCTCATGTGAATTACTTAGGGGTATTTTGGTCCTTTCTCACTTAACCAACCCCAGTTACCACCACCATCTCCACTGCCATTTTTATTTCATTTTCCAATTCAATTCCATTTTTGTTGCTTCAAAAAATTAGACAAGTCCAAGTCCATTTTTCCCCACTCCATTTTTTTATTGAGCCTAGCATGGCAAAGAAAAACCAAGGATGATGCAAAATATTTCCTTTTATTTTGCTGAGCCTAGCATGAAAACACAAAACACAACAAGGAAAAGTAATTAAAATAATTGCAACGGACAGTAACTTTTGGTTGAGCCTATTGACTTCAACTACTCACATTGACTGCAAGACGAATGGCGCTACTACTTTTCCCCATTTTTGGTTATTTCACATGGAAAGATTCGGACCCTATTATGGGATATGCTAAAAATGACGAATTTGAGGATAAATCTTAAGAATCTTCCAAATTTCTGTTCTTCCTCAACTTCCCAAATACTGTTACTTTCGTCTCATAATAATAAGGTTTTCAGTTTGATTATATACATACGATTATTAAAAAAAAAACAGATACGAAGTAGATGGTGCGAGTATGAAAAGTAAATGAGTTGTTATTGTAACAAGTGAATCCTATTGTCTTATTTTCGAAATAAAACAAATTAAAAACCTTATTATTACGAGACAAACCAAAAAATAAAGTAACAACTTTACAAATTTTGATTGATCTTGTTGAAACTAGCTAAAGACTTTGCAAATTAAGGTTGGCTCATTCAGTTCAAACAACCAAAATCAAAGTAAATAGAGTTGGTCTAGAAAAAAAGATTTTTTAAACTGGATCAAACTCGAATCGATAGCAGTCAGTTTGTGCTCAAATGTAGTTTTAATGTAAAAGCGTATGTCAATGATAGAATGTTTTTGAGTGACAGTGATAAAATTTTTGAGTGCCAATAGAAAATTTAAAAAGTGTTATTGTCTGTGTTTTATAAATACTAGTGTTAGTGTTAAATTATCTAATAAAATTTACATATATTGTAGATAATTTTTCAGATGAAGTATCAATAACTAATTTTAAATTTTTATTTAAATAATTAACAAAATATGATAATTTCGAGACTAAGGGAGTATGATAATTACATAATCCACAGTCCCATCATTAATGCTAAAGTTGACATGTTAAATTATCTACAAATCTTCTTTATATTTTATAGTACATTATTTGTATTATAGTAAAAATATCCCAAACTACTTTTTAACTTAAAATATATTATTTCTTTTGTAAAATACTAAAAAATTATAATATTTATTTATTGTATGCTCTTTAAATTATAAATTAATCACTCTAGATAAGTAGATATCATCTTTTAACTGAAAATTGATAATTTATTAAATTGATGGTGGCATATAAATATCGTAATTAAGAAAAAAAGAATGGCATATACCTTTTTTTATTCTCTCAATCATTTTAGCTTTAATCACACTTAAAAATAATGATATGTGTGGTCCCCTTACTAGCTAATCCGTCTTACTTTTTCGTACGTTTCAAAATAAATATTAATATATTTTTGATAATAAATTGAGAAAAAGGAAATATATTATTATGATTAAATGACTCTCAACAAGTGATTTAATTGGCAAAATCAAGCCTATGTGAGATTTATGATTTGATCATTATCATTTTCTATACCTGCTAATAACACCACAGCACAGCACAGGGAGAGCTCATTATTAGGGGCAACTTCAGTGGCGGATCTAGCCATATTGAGGAGGATTCGCGGAATTTTCTAATTTTTGTAATTTTTATTAATTGATCATTTACAATTTTCGGATTTATTATATTTATCCATTGAAAAGAAAAATTCAGGAGGTATAGATTTGTCACGGGCAACTCCCCATTTAATTATCACAAAAATATTTATTAAAGTGAAATTTTGGGCATCTTTTATGATTTTTCTTTAAACTCTTCTTTAGAAAAATAAATAAATAAAATAAATGATAATATAATTATTTCAATTTGTTTAATTTTGATGACCTTTTTTTACATAGGTGGTGAAGCAAATTAATAAATCTATAGTACTCCCGTATTCAATTCTTATTAAAAGATAAAGGAGAAGATTCGGATCTTGTCCTGGCATATTCTAAAATTAAATTTTGAAAGCGTGGACTTAGGTGGAAAATGCAAATGCCTCAATATCTACTCAGTAAGCTACTCGGACCAAAATCAGACAATTGTCGATAGGGATGTAAATTTCTACGACCCGCTTTCAAATTATTTCGATTTAACTGTCACGGGTTTGGTAACAACTTTTTAAAATCCGTCGAATTTTGGGTTTGGGCTTGATAATTCTTTGCAATCCGGATCAGTCCGACCCAACCCAAATAGTAATCTTATATGTTGATTTACCTTTATACCCATCCACATCCCTAATCACACTGTTGTTAGTTGTTTATATCAAAAGAATTACTCCCTTCCCTTCGTGTCATGTGAATGGAGACTTATTTCCTTTTGGGATCGTCTCACGTGATTGGAGACTGTCCAAAATGGAAAGAATGTTGTGAGTGTAATAGTAAAATAGGAGAGAGAATGAGTGGAGAGAATAGTAAATTATAATGGTGTTGTGAGTATTAAAATAATGTAAGAGAGAGAATGAGTGGAGAAAATAGTACTTTTTCTTAGTTATTGTGCCCATTTTATTGATGTCCATTCACGTGACACGGAGGGAGTATGTTGTTAGGTTTAAGATAATGAGAATATTAGGATCAAAGCCCAAAAAAGGCGAGCAACATTTTGTCTGATCGGGTCTGGATTTGTTGATCACCAGTACGGGCGGGTTTTGTGTCTTCATTTGTTTTGGCGGGGGTCGGATCTGGATTTAAACCCGACCCGTTATCATCCCTAATCACAACATCCAATCAAACGATGCAAAATCATTTTTTACCCAAAATTTTATAATTTTTTGTGCCTTTATTATTACACGCATTTATTTACAATAGTTTTGGATATGCCAAATCATAGACAACAAACTACGTCGAATTTAAATCCCTAATTCATCACCACCTACAACTAGGGATGCACAAGATAGGCCCAAGCCGGTGAGCCCACAGCCCAAAGCCCGACTCATGAGCCTGCAGGCCTTCGGATAAAGCTGGAGGTAAGATTTGTTAGTTGGATAATGGGCTTGCAGGATCTCGTTAAGCCCGGCCCGGTAGCCCGCCTTTTCAAACCTTTGTGAAAGACAGAAATGCCTTTACCATTGAATCATTGAATGCTGACAGGGACGAAAAAAAAAAAAGAAAAAAAGTGCGACTAGTCCAAGCCCAACTGATAAGACACTCATTTAAATACTTAGTTTCCTCTGTAAAAAAAAATAAAAAAAAGATATTTACCAAAAACTACTTTTAAAAAATTGATATTACAAGAAAAATCACACAAAAGTTAAATATTACAAAAAAATCTTTAAATATTACAATTTTTTTTTCAGTTATAAACAACTAATAAATGCATGTATCAGTAGTAATAAATACATTTATTAGTTGTTTAACAAAAAAAAAAAGCACAAAATACTTTTTTTAAAAACTGATAAATGAATTATCAGTTATAAACAATAATATTTGCATGTATCAATGATAAATGCATTTATCAGTTATTTTAATTGAAAAGGCAAAAATTTTTTTTTTTTGTAATATCACAACGTACAATTTTTTTTGTAAATAACATCTTTTTGAGATAGTTTTTGCTAAGAACTCCGTTACAAAATTAATGTTAAAAAAAATTAAATTTACAATTTTTAAAATTTTCAACATTTTTTTTTGAGACAGAGAAAGTATCTCCATCCAATGACATCTTATTCGGTTTATCATTTTGTAGGAGTGTGCAAAAAAATCCGAAACACCGAAAAAATCTTGTCGAATCGAAAAAATCGAGTCGAAATTACCGAATAACCGACTAAAACCGAAATGTGCAATTTCTTTTTAAGTAGAAACCGAACTTTTTGGTACGGTACGGTTTTTCTATTTGGCTACCGATATGAATAACCGAACTGTACCGATTATACAAAAACAATGTTGTTTTACTAGTATTTTTGAAAGTTTATATACTAATTTATACTCCCTCCGTCCCAGCGAAAGAGCCACAAAATTAGCCGGGCACGCAAAATAAGAAATGTGATGTAGGAAAGAGAAAAAGTTTAAATGTTGTGAGTATGGAAAATTAAATAGGAGAGAGAATGAGTGGGAGGTGATGTAAGAAAGAGAATGTTGTGAGTGTAAAAGTAAAATAGGAGAGAGAATGAGTGGGAGGTGATGTAAGAAAGAGAATGTTGTGAGTGTAAAAGTAAAATAGGAGAGAGAATGAGTGGAGAGAATAGTGATTTAAGGTTTCCTTTTTGGGAAAGTGGCTTTTTAAATGGGACGTCCAAAAAGGAAATAAATGGCTTTTTCATTGGGACGGAGGGAGTATGCATTTCACATTTAATCACATATTTCACTTACTTATCTAATTATACACACTAAAATAAAATATTCATTACTTGATAAAGTGGTTAATTAATAATTCATTAATTCGTTAACATGTGTTTTACATGTCTTTATTTCTCAACTCTTTATAAGTTCATGATTTTGCTTTATTATTATTATTATTTTTAAATAGGCAATGTTGAAAAAGCATAAAAAATAATAACAATGTGTTAGTGTAATTTGCAGGTGATATCGTAGATGATTTCCCAAGTGATATCGCAGATGATATCCTGGACTGAAAATTATATAGTTGTATATTTCTTGTTTATTATTTAATGGACTAACGTGCTAATATGGTCTGTATAGTCTATGGTTTATGGTTGTATTTCAGGGTGCAATAGCATCAAAGAAGGAGCTAGACACATGTGGAAATTGAAAGAAATGAATTAATACATTTTATGTATTAATTCGTAATTTTGGCATTCAACAACAACATGTATGTGGACTTTGTCAAAGGTTGTTGCTGAATTATAAAAGAGGTACAAGGATGAAAAAGCAAGGGAGTACAAGGCGTGGAAGCATGGCTTGAGGATTCAACAACTCGGTTGCTACAAAATAGGAAGTGGGAGCTAGAATTGAGGAAACAAATTAACCCACTCTCCCTACACTTCCTCCATGTGCAAGACCACCCAAGGCATTATTGGAGTAGCCTTCAAGTATTTGAAGACTATAAATAAGCTTGGAAGGTTTATTTGAAGATATGCCAATTATTTCATCACATTCACACCTTCGAAAAGCTTAGAGATAGAGTTCTTTGTTTGGTTCTTTTTAAATCCTTTCTCCCTTGTAATTTCGCACTTGATTACTTTGGTATCAAGGTGTGTGAAGGCTAGAATAGGATTCCGTTCTTTATCTCTTGTTCCATAGAGCTCAAAATAGATATAGCTATAGGGAACTTTCGGCTTTGTAAATTCATTCATAGTGATTATAAAGTCTTGCCTAAGAGGCACTCTCAAGTTATATTTATATAACTTGAGAAAAACAATTTTGGTGTTTTATTCCGCTGCAAACTCTTTTACAAAATTGTTTTATTTTCGAAGTGTGTGTGTGTGCCATCTCAAGTGCTATCGTTGGTGCTGTTATCACCTTGGATATCACTTGTGATTCAAGCCGTGACAATTTCAATTGGTATCAGAGCCTCTCACTGACGATACTAAGTGTTTGATCCTCTTTATCATGGCTTTTGATCCTGCAAATCCAAACCAAAAACGTCTTCCCGTTTTTAGATGGTTCGAATTATGCATATTGGAAAATTCGCCTTCGCTCGCATATCAAATCAATTGATCTTCGAGCATGGCGATCTATAGTTCATGGGTACTCTCTTCCACTCTTACCTCCCGATGAGGATGGTGATGTTCGGAGTTAAACCCGAAGGTGAGTGGATCGAATGAAGAGATCACTCTAGCTAACTATAATGAGAAAGCTCTTAATGCTGTCTTTGAGTGGGTTGACATGCATATTTTTAAACTTATTCAAAATAGTTCCACAAATTTCAAGAAGCTTGGGATATTTTACAAAGGTTTTGTGAAGGTGATTCTAGTGTGCGTGAAAACAAACTTAGAGGTCTTACTGGCAAATTTGAAAGGTTGAGAATGGGTGAAAGTGATACCATTTCCTCTTATTTTGAAAAATTGTTTGACATTGCTAATGAGTGTCAACTTTTAGGTGAACCTTTTACAAACAAACAATTGGTTTCAAAGGCTATTAGAACTCTCCCTGAGCGTTTTAATATTAAGGTTTCATCTATAGAAGAGGCTCATAATCTTTCTACTATGAAGATCAATTCCTTAATGAGCATTTTAAAAAATTTTGAGTCAAACCTTGCTGAGCAAAGTGAAGCTTCTAAGGGCAAGAGTGTTGCTTTAAAAGTTCAATCCTCTAGTGGTTCAACTAATGAGGATGACGAAATTTTTGAGGAATTAGGTGAAGATGCCAGTGTTGCCTTACTTACCAGGAAATATAACTCAATGGTGAAAAAATTTAACAAAGAAAATGTGCAGGTAAAGGCTAAAGAGCAACAAGCCAAGGTGTACAATTCAATGCCCAAGAGGACATTTCCATCTACTCAGAAAGGTGGTCCCATAAGGAGAGCATCATCGAATCAATCCAGATCGATCCAAAATACCTTGAATCAATCCAATGTCATGCTTGCTCTGGATGGGGTCATTACTCAAATGAGTGTGCTAACACTCTAAGGAAGATGGGAAAGAACCTATGGGTTTCTCTCGGTGACAATGAGGATGAGGAGACCAATCAATCCAGATTCGGATCAAACAAGAATGGTGGTCACAACCGTGACTCGGACTGCTGTCGAGTGATACCCCAGGTGATATCCAAAATGGGATAGCACCGAGATATCATCCAACGGTATACGTATTTAAATTTGATAAATGTTGTTTGTTTTGTGGGTTACGTTAACATGGATGCGGTGTTGTTCACAAGATGAAAAGGAGTTCGCGAAGGATGAACTCATTTGTGGTCTTAAGAACCTTTGCAAAGAATTGGTGGATGAATGGAAGAAAGAGAACAAGAAGGTGATCTCTCTGTCCAAAGAGATTCAAGACCTAATCGATGGCTTGACTAGATTGGAAGTTCAACTCACAAAGAAGGATGTGGAGCCGGACAAAGTCAAGAGCAAACTTACTCTTGCCGAGACAACATTCAAGAAACTCAATACGAGTTCTACTAAGTTAGATGCAATTCTTGGGTTGTCCAAACCACTCAAGGCAGGTATGGGTTTTCAAGAGTCTTTAAATGCTATTACATCTACTTTGTCTAATACGTAAGATAAGTTAATTTTTGTTAAAGAAAGAGATCATGTTGAACCAATATCTTCGATAAGTCTTCCGACAAGGTAAAAATATGTAACTACCGTTACTCTACCGGACATTTGAAAAATAATTGTAAAACTCTCTTAAAGAAACAAAGTCCAGCTCTGTGTGATACCCGAAGTGCTACCTAGCATGTCGATATCACTGTCGATCAAGAAAAATTATCAAAGTAGAAAAGTGTGGAAACCTAAGTCTAATTTGATATGTGATGTTGTATCTTGTTGCCTTAAAAACTAATGTTGAAGGTTCATGGTATTTTGATAGTGGTTGTTCTCGTCGTATAATTGGAACAAAAATGTTTTTAAAGGAATATGAACCTATTCAAGGTGGTAGTGTAACATATGGTGGTGGTGGCAAGAGTAATATAGTAGGAAAAGGCGTATTAAATGTACCGGATTTCTGCTTTGAAAAATGTTTTGCATGTTGATGGACTCGGTAACTAATTTAATTAGTATTAGCCAACTTTGTGATGACAACCTTGAAGTAAAATTCAATAAAAACACTTGTGAAGTTTTTGATTGTACCAATAATCGTGTTATGACCGGTACTAGGTCAAGTAATAATCGTTATCTTGTTGAGGATAAACAAGTGTGTCATTCTCGTGAGGGTTGATGATGCTACCTTATGGCATCAAAAGTTGGGACATGTCCATTTTCGTAACATTGTGAAACTCATTAATGCAGAAGCTATAAGAGGTATACCTAGTCCTGGACATTAGTACAAAAATCATATGTGAAGATTGTTTAAAAGGTAAACAAACTCGTGCTACCCATAGTCTACCCAACATAATGAGGAGTGATTCTGGGACAACGCCTTTCATTTTCAATTAATGCATATGGATTTAATGGGTCCATTGAGGTAGACAGCTTTAGGAGGTAAGAAATATACTTTTGTAATAGTTGATGATTTTTCTAGATTTACTTGGGTATATTTTTTAAAAGAAAAATCGAAACTTTTGAAAAGTTTAAAGTCTTACATGCTAAAATCAAAAACATGTTTTCTCGCTCTTATCATGCAAATAAGGTCTCGATCATGGAACGGAGTTTGATAATTCATTGTTCTTTACTTTTTGTGAATTAAAAGGAATTAAACATGAGTTTTCTCGCTCCTAAAACACCTCAACAAAATGGGGTGGCCGAAAGGAAAATAGGACCTTACTTGAGATGGCACGTGTGATGTTGTTTTCAAAAAGAATTTCAAAAGATTTTGGGCCGAGGCCATAAACACAGACTTGTCACACGGCCAATAGGGTTTTTCTAAGACCTGGTACTAGAATGACACCTTATGAAATTTTGAATGGTAGGATACCAAAGGTTCATTATTTTCATACATTTGGGTGTGTGTTATGTTCTAAAATGATCGGGATTACTTAGCTAAATTTGACTCTAAAAGTGATAAGGCTATATTTCTTGGGTATGCTCGGGACGGAGTCGAGCATATAGGGTTTATAACCTTAGGTTAAAAACCATTCAGAATCAATTAACGTTGTTTTTGATGATTTAGCAAGTGTTACGGTGATGGAGTACAGAATCTCCATTAATATTCTTTGGAAGAAGCTGGAGAATCAAAATCAAGTAAGTGATACCCTGTGTGCCGGCCAAAGTGTTGCCACCGATGGGATAGCATCTCCTATCACCCAAGACCAATCCAGAATCGAAAAGGATGAACGATCGAGATGATGATCATGTGCATTGAAGACTTGAGAAGGGATCCACCAGCCTAGGATCGAAGAGACCATCCTTCCTCTCAAATTATTGGAGAAGCTAGTGAAGGGGTACAAACAAGGAACAAAGGACATTTTAGTGACCGTGAAATGGCAAGGTATGTGTGTATGTCCACCACATACCACAAGGTAAAATATTCCTGTTTTGTCTCTTCTTTAGAACCCAAAAATATTTACGAAGCTTTAAAAGATAATTTTTGGATACAAGCCATGCAAGAGGAACTTGACCAATTTGCTCGTAATGAAGTTTGGTGTTTAGTACCACGTCCTAGTAATACAAATGTTATTGGTACTAAATGGATTTTCAAAAACAAATCAGATGAGCAAGGAAATATTGTTAGGAACAAAGCTCGTCTCGTAGCACAAGGTTACACCCAAATTGAAGGTGTTGACTTTGATGAGACCTTTGCCTCCCGTTGCTAGAATAGAATCCATAAGACTCCTCTTGGCTATAGCTTGTTTTCTAAAAATTACTTTGTTTCAAATGGATGTTAAAGCCGCCTTTTTAAATGGTTATTTAAAAGAAGAAGTTTTTGTTGAACAACCAAAAGGATTTGAAGATCCTAATCTACCAAACCATGTATATAGACTTGATAAAGCTTTATATGGCTTGAAACAAGCTCCACGTGCATGGTATGGTCGCTTAACCTCTTTCTTACTTGAATATGGATTCACAAGAGGTGAAGCGATAGGACCTTATTTATCCTAAGGCATGGCAAAGAAATAGTCATTGTTCAAATCTATGTTGATGACATAGTCTATGGCTCTACTTCTCAAACGTGTTTAAAAGATTTTGTAGAGGCCATGACATCAACATTTGAAATGAGCATGATTGGAGAGTTAACATTCTTTCTAGGCTTGCAGGTGAAACAATCAAATGAAGGAATATTCATTTCACAAAACAAGTATCATGAAAGAGCCTATTAAAAAGGTTTGGGTTGGAAGGAGCAAAAAGTTCAAAAATCCCCATGTGTTCTTCTCTCAAACTTGGTAGAGATCAAGTAGGTGAGGATGTTGATCCTACTCTTTATCGTTCAATGATAGGTAGCCTTCTCTATCTCACTTCTAGTCGTCCGGATATCATGTTCGGCCGTGTGTGTTTGTGCACGTTATCAAGCCAATCCTAAAGTCTCTCACCTTAATTCTGTCAAAAGATAATTAAATATGTTTCAGAACAAGTGAATTAGGGATTTGGTTTAGTAAGGATACTAATACCAATTTGGTTGGCTTTAGTGACTCGGATTGGGCGGGGATATGGATGATAGGAAGAGTACTAGTGGGGGTGTTTTACTTGGGCAACAATTTAGTTTCATGGTATAGTCGTAAACAAAATTGTGTTTCTCTCTCACTGAGTTGGTGAGTATGTGGCATTGGTAGTTGTTGTTCACAACTTATTTGGCTAAAACATATGTTAGATGACTATGGCCTAGAGAGTAATTCTTTGACTATGTCTTGTGATAACTTTGAGTGCTATCAACATTTCAAAAACCCAGTTCAACATTCCCGTACCAAACACATTGACATACGTCATCATTTTCTTAGAGATATGGTAGATAAAGGTCTAATTAATATTGATCATATTGATACTAAGTATCAACCGGCCGACATCTTTACTGAGGCCTTAGACCACGAGAGATTTTCTAGTTTGAAAAGATCTCTTGGTCTTTGTAATCTCGAGCACTGCTCGTCGTGCTACCCCGGGTGATGTTATCACTTAGTGGTAACACTTGTATATTAGTGTATTTTTTTCTTTCTTTGCTTATTTACTTAAAAAAAAAAAAAAAAAACTTTATTATTTGTTTAATCTAGCTAGCTTAGTTCTAGGCGTGGCACATCTTGACCTTTTTGTTATGGTAGGTTATTATTTAGGTTAGCACGTCGATATCATTCCCCTTCATATGCTTAAAGTGACAAAGTCACTAATCTTTTCTTTTTGATAAATAAAGGCATTTTTTCATACTTTTCTCTCGAGCTCGGGGCACGGTGTTCGCCGCAACGATGTACTCCTTGCTAATGAGAAGGTATGAGGTGATTTATGCCGAGTATTAGGAACATGGAGTTCGCTACTACGGTGTACCCTACTTGAAAGGCATAGATCACTTGGTCTCTACACTTGAAATATAACTTGAAGCACGGAGCTCGTTACTACGTTGCTTTCTTGTTTAAAGAAGTGTATTGAGAAGTGTTTAACAAGCAATGTACTTAAAAAATTATATATAGGCATATAATGCCTAAAGTGCATGAAAAATGCTCGGCTTGTTATGCCTCAAGTGTTTGAAAGCGAAAAATATTTATCAAGGGGTTTTATATCATATGTGTTATCCTACGTGTTGCCATCATTGCCTTAACACATTAGTGTTTGCTATATTAGTTTTTATTTATTTTCGAAATATTGTTGATTAATTTCTCAAAATCGAAAGTCTTTTTAATTAAAGAGTTTACGATTTTGAAAACGTCTTCAACAAGTTTTCCTTTATTTTTAGTAAACTTAATTAAGTAACTAACCCATATTTTTATTTGTGCTTATAATGTTTTGGGCTTAGTTATAAATTATTTAGTTTACCTATTTTTATTATTCTTTACGTTTTTACTTAAAAAAAAAAATTTTATTTTTTATTTTTTGCAACCGTGTTTTTAAGTTGTTTGGGGTTTTATTTTAAAGGTGTGGTTAGGGTTTAGTGTTTAAATATGTGGATAGGGTTAAAGGAGAGATTAAATAGGGGTAGATTAGATGGACTCTTAGATGTCAAATCAATTTAAAGAGTTTGTTCCCTACTTAATCTTTTCTCCTATTTTCTCTCAAATCTCCCGTATCTCTCTCTCTCCGTTACCCTCACCTCTCTCTAAAACCCTCCTTCCAGCGTCTTCTTCTCTCCCAAAATCCTAGGTCAAAAATTCGTTCCAAAATTCCCTCATATCTCCATGGCATCTCCATCCAAAGCTAGTACCGAACCATCTCACACGGACCAAATGGACATCTCACCTAGCATTGCTCCTTCCGTGGCATCTCGCGTGGCCATGGAAACTTCCCCAATGATCACTCCAAGCTCTTCTCCACCAACAATGGCGATTGTTCCTACCTCTGCCCCAATGCCTCGTTTGATCAAGGCATTCCTAAGGTGACTCTCATCCCTACCGAGCCCAAAAAGGAAGAGGAAAGCCCCAACTGCCAGCCGTGCTCCCCAAATCGCAAAAAGGAGGTCTTCCAACCGCATTAGATCAATCGAGTCCAAGGCAACTTCAAATACCTCTCTTGATCCAGTTGAAGTCTCGTAAAGCTCTATTGATGTGTCCTCACCCCATGTGAGTGGCGAGAACTTTGAAGCAAACAAGGAAAAGGAGCCTTCGTGGACTCATTTGATGCTTGGGTAGATGGTGATGAAGAGGAGACTCTCTCGATTTTCGAAAAAGAAGGCCAGGGCAAAGCGCGAGTGCTACCAAGTACTAGCAAGAAGAGGATATCATCCGAGGTAACACTTGCCCCCTCTTATTCCTAAACATTCCTCTAGTGATAATTCGGTGATGAGGTTACTCAACCGAAGAGGATAAAGCTTTTCCAAAACCTTTTCTTACTTTGGAGTATTATAAAAAGGAAAATATGGAACTTTGGTTGAATAGTCTAAGTAAGAGAATTTTAAAAGAAAAGCACATTGATGAGGGTCGAGTTGGAAAAGGAAGGAGTGGTTCAGGTTTTTAAAGGACGGGAATTTTATTAATGCTAATAATCATGCATCGCTTTTTGTTGAGAGTGTTATTCGCAATTTCTTTGCCAATTTGCATGCTCATTTGGATGATGAAGGGTGCTCTAAATATGGAAAAGTGTTTGTTAGGGGAAGAGTCTATTCTTTTACTCCCCGCCCGATTAACAAAGTTTTAGGCCTCCCTAATGTAGATGATGAGAGCATTAGGGTCAATAGAGATGAAATGGTAAAATTGCTCACTCACAACAAAGCTTGCGGTCTTGGCATTTGAAAGAGAAACTTCATGCTTCTAGATTATCTTCTCTCTATTCCGTACTACACAAACTCTGTGCATCTTCAATTGGCTTCCTACAACTAATGAACCTATTGTGACTTTGGAGCATGCGAATGTGTTGTATAGATTGGGTAAAAATTTAAGGATTAACTTTGGAAGATTAGTGTTTAAACACTTAGCTTCATGGGGTAGAAAAAGGAAGTGAACATTAGCTTTTCCCTATCCTTCTCTAATCTTCAAAGTTTTGGTATTTCAATCCTTGCCCATTGAAGCCTCTGATGTTTTTACCACCGAACACAGTACTATACCATTGATCAACAACTAAAAAGGGTAAAAGGTATACAAAAGATCTTCCTTGGAACAAATCGATGAAACAACCCTGCTCCTCCAGTGCTATCTCACGTGATACCCCAAGTGCTTCCCAGGTGTTGCCCCTCATACTTTTGCAGGAGCTGATGCTTTGCAAGTATTCGAACAACATGATGAATCTTTTGGGCAACTCACGGACCTTCAATCCCAAAGGCTACGGTTCTCGACTTCTGCACCAACAGATCAAGTGCAATAGGAGAACTTCTTTGAGGATGGGCTAAGCTTAAGCGAGTAACGTATGCTTTTATTGATGAAATTTCTTCCCAAACAGGGGGAGGATCTCTTCTTCTTGGAACTTCTGGAGGCTGGTGCTCTTGCAGTGCTACCACCGATCTTTGGCCCAGTGATGGTGGAAGTGATAGAGAAGGAGATCGGGAGGAAGGAGAGGAAGAAGAGGAGTTTGAAGAAGAAGAAAGGTGAACACGAAGGTTGACAAACCTGAAGGTTGATGTTACCACTATCATATGGGGCGACTTGTTTTTGTGGAGGTCCTACAAACAATGTTTTTATTTTGGTGATGGTGGTGGTTCTCTAAACAATTTACTTTTATTTTGTTTATTTTGCTAAAACACTTTAGTTGGTTTGTTAATAACTTAATCTGCTAGGTTGTTTTTTTTTGCTAGTTTTTGGATGATATTTTGCTACAATGGTTATGGTTTTTAATGGTTACTTAGTTTATTTCGAAAACTTTTTAAAGTTTGAAATAAATTAGTTTATTATGATAAATCATTGTTTAGGATTAGCTCCTTGATTAAGGGGGAGTTAATTTTTGTGGAGATATTATTCTATGGTCTATGCTCTGTACATTTGTATATGCACTTATCCTACAGACAAAGAAGACATTAAGTTTGGAAAGAAATATCCAACTAAGGGGAGATTGTTAGTGTAATTTGCGGGTGATATCGTAGATGATTTCCCAGTGATATCGCGAGATGATATCCTGGGTGAAAATTATATAGTTGTATATTTCTTGTTTATTATTTAATGGACTAACGTGCTAATATGGTACGTATAGTCTATGGTTTATGGTTGTATTTCGTGGTGCAATAGCATCAAAGAAGGAGCTAGACACATGTGGAAATTGGAAGAAATGAATTAATACATTTTATGTATTAATTCATAATTTTGGCATTCAACAACAACATGTATGTGGACTTTGTCAAAGGTTGTTCTTGAATTATAAAAGAGGTACAAGGATGAAAAAGCAAGGGAGTACAAGGCGTGGAAGCATGGCTTGAGGATTCAACAACTCCGGTTGCTACAAAATAGGAAGTGGGAGCTAGAATTGAGGAAACAAATTAACCCACTCTCCCTACACTTCCTCCACGTGCAAGACCAGCCCCAAGGCTGTTATTGGAGTAGCCTTCAAGTATTTGAAGACTATAAATAAGCTTGGAAGGTTTATTTGAAGATATGCCAATTATTTCATCACATTCACACCTTCGAAAAGCTTAGAGATAGAGTTCTTTGTTTGGTTCTTTTTAAATCCTTTCTCCCTTGTAATTTCGCACTTGATTACTTTGGTATCAAGGTGTGTGAAGGCTAGAATAGGATTCCGTTCTTTATCTCTTGTTCCATAGAGCTCAAAATAGATATAGCTATAGGGAACTTTCGGCTTTGTAACTTCATTCATAGTGATTATAAAGTCTTGCCTAAGAGGCACTCTCAAGTTATATTTATATAACTTGAGAAAAACAATTTTGGTGTTTTATTCCATTAGCAAACTCTTTTACAAAATTGTTTTATTTTCGAAGTGTGTGTGTGTGCCATCCCAAGTGCTATCGTTGGTGCTGTTATCACCTTGGATATCACTTGTGATTCAAGCCGTGACAATTTCACAATGGTAACGCCTTTAAAAATCGAAAAAAAATCGAACCGATTTACAATCGAAACCGAAAACCAAAATACCGAATCGAATGAAAACCGAACTCAAACGATTTTGATATTCAATAAACCGAAAATATTCGATACGGTATCGATTTTATCTCAAAACCAAATCGAACCGTATCGCGCACACCCCTGCCATTTTGGACGTTTCATCTGTAACTCACACTTTCTAAAAAAAAAATATTATAATATTTTTTCTTTGCCCACCTTTTCTCTCATACTCCCTCCGTCCCATTCAAGTGTGCACCATTGACCAAAGCACGTCGATTAAGATATATTATTAAGATAATGAAAATGTGTGGTAGAAAATGAAGAGAGAGAATGAGTGGAGTAAATAGTAGGTTGGTTAAATAAATTGTGTGGTGGAGAATGAGTGGAGTTAATGAGTGGGTGGGGTAGGGAGAATATAAAATATTAAAGAACATACCAGTTACATACTCAAGTTTATTCTTTATTTTTTATTACATACTCCCTCCGTTCATTTACATAGTTCACAGTTACTGTTCACGCGTGAATTAAAAAAAAATAATGATATAAATATTGCGAGTGTAAAAGTAAAATAAGAGAGAGAATGAGTGGAGGAAATACTCCCTCCGTCCCAGCGAAAGAGCCATTTATTTCCTTTTTGGGCGTCCCATTTAAAAAGCCACTTTCCCAAAATGGAAAACTTAAATCACTATTCTCTCCACTCATTCTCTCTCCTACTTTACTTTTACACTCACAACATTCTCTTTCTTACATCACCTCCCACTCATTCTCTCTCCTATTTAATTTTTCATACTCACAACATTTAAACTTTTTCTCTTTTCTACATCACATTTCTTATTTTGCGTGCCGGACAAATTTTGTGGCTCTTTCGCCGGGACGGAGGGAGTAGTAAATTAAAATGGTGTTGTGAGTATTAAAATAATGTAGGAAAGAGAATGAGTGGGGTAGGGTTAATTTTTTAATAATAAAAACTTTCCATTTTAGGTAAAGAACCAAAGTGTGAAGTATGTAATTGGACGCCCAAAATAGAAAGTGTGAAGTACGTAAGTGGACAGAGGGAGTATATTATTAACTTCATTTTTTCTTCTTTTTTGTCTTGTAAGAAATTTATATAATATTTTATATTACTAAATTTATATAATTATTATACAAAAATACGATATATAAAAAATATAAAAATGAAGTTAGATTTGAAATTCAAATTCACTTTTTATAAATACAATAAATGATATTTGAGAATTTTAGATTGTGCTTCAAATTCAATAAATTTAGTCTCTATTTATAGAGGATAAAAAAATAAAAATTTTGATATTTTTTATTTTTTATTTTAATAAATTTTTAATATAGTTAAAAATGATTTAAGTTAAAAGTGAAAAAATATATTTTGAAAAATCCACCAACCAATGGTTGATGGACATGTGTCCCACATAGAAAAAATTGAATCACAATCAAGGATTGTTTCACCCATCCGGATCACCCAACTTCACTTCTTTTTTCTTTTTTTCAAAATTTTTGTCTTCTTCCTATCCTATGATCTTTATCAAGGTATCAAGGATCATTGATAAAGGAGGTCTCAAGGATTGGACCACAACACTAACTCAAGTTTCCATTGAGTTTTTAAAAGAAAAACATGGGTTGGTTTGCCTCTAGAATAGCCGTGGGGTGGGGTGTACTCTCTAAGTTCCCTTTTTTTTTTTTTTTGGGATGTACTCTCTAAGTCAGTGTTCTAAAAGATTCCTGTCTGCTGCGCCAGCTCGCCTGTGCGCTGCGCCTCTTTTTCAACGCCTGGGCTCAAGCCCCGCCAGCCCCGACTAATCCCGACTAGCCCCGACTAAGCGCTAGCCTCGCCCGCGCGCCAAGATCCGCCGAGCGCTTTTAGAACCTTGCTCTAAGTTCCGATTTTTTTTTTTTTTTCATTTTTCGGCGTCTCATTTCGAATCGGACTTTCTATAACGACAGCGAATCTTTAATATTCTCCTCACTCATTCTTTTTCCTACTTTACTTTTATATTCACAACACCAATAAACTTATTATTCTTTCTAGTCATTTTTCCTGCTATTTTACTTTCACAATATTTTGGGGGAAACTAGTTTCTCCCTAAATTATAAAAAGTCCTGTTTTTTTAAACTGTTCCTATATTCGTCAAATACTTGCAAGTTGAAAAAAATTGAACTTTTTATAATTTATGAAGAAACTGATTTCTCCCAAAACTTACTCTTTTACTTTTCGTATTTATAACATTTATCTTTTACTTTGCTTATTTTTAATTATAGTATAAAATCAAGTAAATTGGTACAATCTCAAACGTGAAAATATTAAATCAGAAAATTTTGGGGGAAACTAGTTTCTCCCAAATATCATAAAAAGTCTTGTTTTTAACTTAAAAAATCGGTATATGAATTTTAAATCAAACTAACCCGACTTTTTGAACCGATCATTAAACCGATTTTTAAAATAAAACAAGACTTTTTATAATATTTGGGAGAAACTAGTTTCTCCCAAAACCAACTCAAACATATTAAATAGCAATTGCTCCCACTACAATTATTAGACATGCAACCAAACTCTACTGGACCACGACTCATCACTTCTACTATAGCTTCTTTTTTTTTTTTTTTTTTTTTTGATACCCAGGTTCTCCAATTTCGTCAAGTTAGTCCTGAACCACTAGCTACCGGCTCCATAGTGTTCTAGTGGAGGTAAATCGCGGATATGCCCAAATCGGTGGCGGCAAAGACCCCTTATACTCACTGGCCCTGCGGAGCCCTCCTACAACGCGGTAGTTGAACTCCCCACACTGAGATTGCAAGCCCAGCAATGCCGCTTCCTTAACTGAATGGATGTGCCCGGGAGGCTCCTAAGGACCCTGAAACCCAAGGAAGAAATTAATCCACAAGGATTCCCCTTGGGGGGAATCGAACCGGTTACCTCCCCTACGGGAAGCCACCCAAGATACCATTGAGCCATGGCCCATTAGGTTTCTACTATCGCTTTTAATTTTTCAGATTCGGCCTGACTATCTAAATATTACTTTCTCTGTGCCTCATAATAAATATCGCAGTTCACTTTGAAAGTTTCGTGTAGCTAGAAAACTTAGATCACCCAACAGACAACGGATGTGAGTACAGATGTGTCTCACAACTGTCCACACATCCACAGATAATGCAGCGGAATAAAGTAATTAACAACAAATTAAATGCAATAACTCAAGAATTATTTACGCTTACTGATCAATGTGATCAGCAAACTAGGCTTACGCCCAAAAACTTTTCACTATAAAAACTTTTGTTTCTTACAAAAACAAATAAGTGAAAAACTAAAATATGAAAATACTAAACGAGCTCTAATCACCTTCTATGACAAGAACAACTCCCCTTTCCCAAGTAGGATCTATTCTAGTCAGAAGTAAAACAAGAGAACTCTATAAAAATCTAGATGTGAGTTACGGATGTAAGGCACAACCTTCACTCACAACCTAAAATACTAATGTCGAATACAATGAAGAATGAGTAATTTTCTCTCTAAAATTCCGTAGCTTCTCTTGTGCTGAATGCCTTGTATTTATAGTGCACCATTGAGAAGATCTTCATGCAATCGACCTCTTCCTTTGTGAGATTCCTTTTCCTATATGAAAACATAAAACACACTCACAAGGAAATCAAATATTAGTAGGTTAGTCCTAATATAAAACTATGTACATAAATAAAAGATATTTACTATATTTACAATTCCTAGTCAAAGTAGGATACTTATAAATCTCCATGAAAGTCACAAAATCTACTTACCATAATAGAAGTATAATGAAATAAGGAAACATAAATATGTTCCCAAAAGCTCACGGTTTCAATCTCCCCCTATTTTGGACTTTCTAGTCAAAATCAAAGATTTATAACAATCACATTTTTATGACCACAAAATATAGAAAAACATAAAGTAAACATAACTCCCCCTGAATAGATATGTGTCCAGATGTGTAAACACATCCACACATAAAAACTGCAAGAACAATGTTAGAACAGAAACAGAATACCAACAGTGTATTTGAGCAAAAAACCATCCAACAATGTCCTAATTAAAAGCTATTACAAACCATTGTTTAGAAACTAAAAACTAGAACAGAAATTAAAATTGTTTTTGCAACCAACAAACCATCAAACAAAACAACCAAAAAAAATTTTTCTCCCTAAATTAAAGTTCAAAGTGTCTCCATTTAAAACCAGCTACAGCTTGAGCAGCAACAGCAGCATCCCACTTATCATTTCCAGAACTTGATTCTCCCCCTTTTTGACTAGAAAGTTTAGCATGCCATCGAATGAGATTATCTCTAAGTGCTTTCAGATTATTGGCATGGTTAATGGAGGCTTGAGCTTGAGATTCAGCTTCTATAATTGCAGCATCTAAGTCCTTCATTTGAGCAACAAAATTATCTTCAGATGTGGCCTCAGATGTGTCCACATCTGGCATACCAAGCTCAGGAACAGTACCCAAAGAAAGATTCACATATCTTTGCTTGGGGTCAAGCAGGGTTTTGGATTTCTTAAACAGAGCAAAATTTTCAACCTTTTCTTCTCCTTTCTCAGGCTTAACTCCATTGGCAATAAGGATTTGAGAGATCAAGGAAGGATAAGGTAAAGACCATTTTTTAGATGGAGACTCTCCATAATCACAAATCTTTCTAAAGATGAAATCACCAAAATTAATGTGCCTCTTAATCCCCAATCTATAAAGAAGCAGAGCTTGCACCCTAGTAACTGAGGTTTTGTTATTGGAGGAGCAAAGATTGGCAACAAGAATGTAATGGAGAAAACAGTAAAGGGAGGACAAAGAACCACTACCCAAATCCTTTGGCTTCACAGGCCAGGAGGTCACCTTTCTATGGGTGATAGCAGACACAAGCTCATCATCATCAATAGAAATTAACTCATCCATATGATCATTCAAACCAAGCAAATCATTTATGACAGATGGTGAAAAGGGAACAAATACTCCTCTAACATAGACAGAGGGAGGAGAGGAGTAACTCTTATCTAATTCCTTAGGCAAATTGGCATAGAATTCATACACCATCTTAGGGTAGAAAGGTAGGGGATGATCCACAGTTAAGAACAGACCTCTTTCCTCAAAAAATTTATCCATACCAAGTTTAATAAAGGTTTCCCTATCCCTTTTCATTTCAACAATAAAAGCTTTAGAAGAAATAATGCCAAACCTATCAGATGCCTTTTTAGTCAAGAATTTCATGGAAAAGGGTTTTGGGGTAGGAGCAATGGTAAGAGTAGAAGACATACCCTTTTCAGCTTTCTTTCTTGTAGATGTGCGTCTGGATGTGTGCACATCCTCAGACACATCTTTTGAAGGGAATGGAACTTTGATGGATTCAATCTCAGTATCATCATCAGCAGAGGAGTCTATCTCTTGGTCCTCTTTCTCTTGATCAAGCTCTTCTCTCCCTAGCTTGTAATTCTCATCAGAGGCAGTGTCATCACTATCATAGCTTGAATCAGTTTCATCATCAATGGGTTCTAAATCAGTAGCAGCCACCTTTTTCTTACCCTTTAAATCCATTAAATTTTGAGTAGGTCTAGGGAGAAACGCGTTTCTCCATAAGTTATGGAGAAACGGGTTTCTGGATATCCAGAAGCTTTAGGATTGATATCCAGAAGCTTTGAGATGGATATCCAGAAAAAATATTTGAGACCAAATCCAAGGCCAAGACCAAATTTCTGATCTGGATATCACTTTCACTAGGTTCTGGATATCCAGAACATTGAATATGGATATCCAGAAGCCTTAAAACTTATATCCAGAAGCCAATTTTAAATTTCTGGATATCACTTACATATGGTTCTGGATATCCTTTCAAAGAGTTCTGGATATCCAGAAGCTTTATAATTGATATCCAGAAGCTTTATAATTAATATCCAGAAGCTTTTTAATTGATATTCAGAACCCAAAACCTTTTTATTTGATATCCAGAATCATTATATTTGATAGCCAGAAACATTATATTTGATAGCCAGAAACAACGAAAGACACGAAAACAACAAAAAAAGACACGGAAAACTCTCTCTCACTAAACGTTCCACTCTCTCACTAACCGCAAAGACCCTCACCATTGCCGCCGTCTCCCTCCTTCACCTGGTCTCTCCCTCGCCGGCGACCCAATCCCTCTCCGGCCAAGCTTTCTTTCCCAGTTCTCTCTTTAAATCACCGATCTAATCCCTCAACCACCGCTTCACCAAACAACGACCCAATCCCCTGTTCTACACACATTCACCGATCTATGAAATCTTGGAACTTCCCGTCTTGAGCGAGCTTGGAGGCGAGGCCGGCGTAGTAGGTGAGTCCATTGGATTTCTTGATTTGGGTTTGAAAATTCGGGGGAGGCAGGGGAGACGAACCCGTTTCTCCGTAAATTACGGAGAAACGCGTTTCTCCCCAGATTTTACCTTAAATTTTTTGCTAATGGTTCTTCATCACTAAAGGTAATAAGGTCCTCAACAGGACTTGAAACTATAGGAGCAACAGGATCAACAACAGGGACAGAAATATTATCCACAGGGGGTGAAACATCAATGGGGATACTAGGATCAGGAGACACTATGGGAGAAGATGGCGCAATAGGATCAACTTGAGAAACAGAGTCAGCATGGGGAGCATTCTTGTTGGGTATGCTTACTATGAACCCCTCCTATTACTTAATTTGATTGATACCATCACCTATTTTTACTTTACATGGACTATAGGACATAATGTATGAAGTCTCACTAACTTCAAATATAGTTAAGTCCATTTTGTTACTTAGGCTTGAGTAGGTTATTCTAGGTTAAAACTTTCTAAGTAATTTTTGGCTCAAAATTGGCCATGCGGTCGACCGCATCTTGGACCGCATTATGAAGACTTGAAGCACCTCTTCGACCGCATTCAAGCTGACCGCATGGAGCATGTCCAAACCGCATGGAGCATGTCCAAACCGCATCAACATGTCCCGACCGCATTGACATGCCAACCGTCTGAGCTTGCTAACCGCAATTCATTCCTGACCGCATAGCTTGCCAGACCGCACATCATTTCTGAAGATTGAGAAATTAACTCGATCACAACTCGAGTTAACTCAGAGAATTTTACCGTTGCAGAATTTGCTCCAAAATTCAAAATTGGTGACAGCTGGGTCACTTCGTACAAAGGACATACCAGCATACCACCTTGCCACTAACTCTGCAACATGGAGACAACAAAGGACACGTGCTCCAATTATACATCAACAGCACATTGTCCTTGAAGCTTGCTCAACACGAAACTCCAACGGCTATCTTCATTCCAAGGCTATAAATAGACCTTGTGTTCAAGCATGAAGATAATAAGATAGCTTGAGAAAAAGAGACATCGAAATTATCAAAGTGTTGAAGCTTATCATCTCCATTTCTTTGAATCTTTAAACACTTACAAGCCTTCAAGATTATCCAACCAGAAAATCTCTTAAGCCATTTGTAACACCATAGATTCATTAAGCTCTCTCTTCATATTATAAAGAGCTCTTGAATCTTGCACACACACACATACACTGGTTATTGTCTAGGATTTGCTTCATAGAAAAAGATAGTTAGATTTGAGATTGTTTGATTCTCACTTTGTATTCCTTGTATGACTACTCAAATCAAATATACTATCTCCCTTAGAAAATCCAAGACTAACCATCTTGGTAGAGGACGTAGATCTTTAACGATTGAACCTCTCCAAATATCGTGTCATTTACTTTCTGCACTTTACATTTCAAGTTCTTAATCTTTCATATTATTTCTTGTGTTTGATCTTCATAGTTATCCAACACCATATTGAATTGTGTTTATAGTACAAATGCCTAAGCTTATTTTCAACTTTGCGGTCGACCACACTTTCACTTTTGCGGTCGACCACACTATTTTTCAATACTAAGTTTTGCACTTAGAAAACTTCCGTTGTGCATTTTACTAAGCTTGAAAGTTGGTTTTACTTGACCACACTTTCATTTCAAGTAAGCCAAGGTTGAATTTTCAAAAAGAGTAGAAATTTTTTATACAGCTATTCACCCCCTCTAGTTTGTTTTCATACTCTTGTTGCACCTTTGGGACCAACAAGTGGTATCGAGCTAAACACCTTTATAAAACTATTCTCTGTTTTCAAGCTTAACGGCTTGGGTGCCGATTCATCATGGCAACTTCAAAAGCTATGGCAACGATTAACTATTCACACATTCCTATGTTGGATGAAGATCACTTCGATATCTGGAAAGCTCGAATGCTAATTCATTTAGAGTCAATAGATGAAAGGCTAGTTGATTGTATCAACGACGGACCTTTGTTCCAATGAAAGCCAATACGATGCAACTACCAATACCGAAGTTCCTGAAGTCAAAAAGTGAAGACGAGAATGGGTGACGAAGAAAGAAAATATGTTGCATTGGATAGCAAAGCCGAAATATCATTTCGGAACATTACCCACTTCAACCTATCGAAGGTACTCAAATGCAAGGCTGCAAAGGAGATGTGGGACTCTATTGAAAACTATCTCGAAGGTGATGATCAATGCAAGGAAAGCAAGAAGTTTGAAATTGAAAGGAGATACGGCGGCTTCAACAGACTACCCAATGAATCTCTACGTCAAACCTACGATCGCTATGTTGAGGTAGTAAATGCTTGCTTATCTCTAGGAAAAGTTTTAACGATAAAGAAATTAACATGACATTCCTTTACGCTCTGGAATCCAAATGGATGCACAAAGCAACTTCCCTCGAAGATTCAAAACAATTAAATACATGGACTCTTAGTAATTTATATGCAAACCTTAAAGTTTATGAGTTAAAATTACAACATATTGAAGAAGTCGAGGGAAAGGGAAAATCACTTTCTATGTCTGTTGTTGATCATGTGGAGAAACCCTCAAAGCCTACCTCAGATCCTAGTATTTCAACTTCTTCTCTCATCGATATGGATGATGAGGACTTTGCCATGTTTGTAAAACGTTTTCAAAAATTTCGTAAAAATTCAAAACCGTTTTCAAAAAGCAAATATCCAGAACATCTTCAAGGGTGAGTGACTCAAAGAAAAGAGTGACCTCGTGTGCTACAATTGTAGAAAGCCGGGTCATTTTGCTTCAGAGTGCCCTCAACCCAAATATGAGTATTTGAAAAGAAAACTTTCCCTTCGAAATTTTCTCAACGAAAGGGAATGGTTCTTTGAAGAAGAAGAGAATTCTAAAGAACTTGCAACTTGGATCGAGGCGGATTACGATGAAGACGGCGATGAGAGTACCGAAGAGGTAAATCTACTGCCTCATTCTTTGAGGATGCTTCTAGTGACTCGGAAGATGAAGTTCACGATGAGTCGCTCAAAAGAGGAATGAGGTGATTTCAAAGAAAACCAAGCTTGTGGCTAGCAGTGTGGACTATAGCAATTTTGACCTCACTCCAAGCACCAAGATTGGAAATTGTTCATTTTCTCGCCCCATCTTTCCATCCAAAAATGAAACATCTTCAAAAGCTAAATCAACTCCAAAAGTTTCAAAAAGGGCTAAGGAGATTTCCCCCATAGATCAAGAAGAGATGTTTAAAAAGGCTGAAGTGATGATCCAAAGGTTTGAAAATGTTAAGAAAGCTCTATCACTAGCAACCGATGAAATTTCTCAACTCAAGACGGAGAAAACTGTGATGAGGTCCGAAATTTCAAATCTTAAGGGCCAAATCAAAAGTATGACTCCTCTTGCAGATCAAAACCTCATCCTTGAAACTAAGGTTCTTTGCACTTCAACTTCGCATGATGATGACACAGTTACCCAAATCAACGATCTTCAAAAGATTATTGATAAATGGAACAAGTCAAAATCCACCTCGGATCAAATTATAGACTCCCAAAATTCCAATGGAATTAAGGAGGGTATAGGTTTTGGATCCGGTGAAGAAGAGAAATGTGCATCCGATAGTGAAAAGGATGAGGAGATTTCAAAACTAACTAATGAAATTCCTAAGAGGAAGCATGCTAATCCTAAGGGTAAAGGACAAATTTTCAATTATGTCTATCCAAAGTATAGGAAGGACTCTCAGATAAAAGAAAAGGATTCTGAGATTGATGATTCGGAGAACATGGCTTATGGAGTTGGCCGCATCTCTACTTCAACCGCTTCTGGTGGAATTAGTGGTCTTTGGCACTGCCGACAAGTGGCAGCCCTTCTTCTTCGACCATTCCTCCACGCCTTCAAAAGCAAAAAGAATGCTCCTAGAAAATACGTAGTCAAGCCAAAGCCAGTTCCCTTTGTCAAAGCTAAAATCACTACTCCCAAACCGCATGCAACTCTTAAGAAAAGTAAAGAGTTAGTAAAAACACATGATATGTGTAGCTTTCATCATTGTTCTGTATGTGATGGTTATGGTCACTCGGCTGCTGAATGCCTTTTAAGATTCACACCTAATGCTCGAAGACATAATCCGCCTTCGGTCAAACAAGTGTGGGTTGTTAAAAGGTGCTAACCCCAGGACCCAAAAGAATAAAGGGGACCTCGTGCTTAAATGTTTATTTTTCAGGTCCTCTGCTTCATGGCTGAATCTTCCAAGGCAAATTCAAATGAATGGTATCTCGACAGTGGCTGTTCAAGACATATGACCGGAGATATCACATTCTTTGGAAGATGTCCGTGAAGAAAATGGTCCATCAGTAACGTTTGGGGATAACAACAAAGGAAAGACGATTGGATATGGAGTCATTCGAAAAGGAAATCTAACTATAAAAGAAGTATCTCTAGTCAAAGGACTCAAGCATAATCTTCTCTCCATATCTCAATTTTGTGACAAAGGATTGCACTGCAACTTTACTTCGGCAAATTGCTTTATCAAAGATGGCACATCCGGAGTCACTTTGCTCAAAGGGATTCGTAAGAGTAATGTTTACATTATCGATTTTAATTCTGCTTGCAATCTTACTAATCTTTGTTTTGTAGCAAAAAGTGTGAGTGAAAATAGTTGGCTGTGGCACAAAAGACTTAGTCATCTGAACTTCAAGTATCTATCTAAGATTGGAAGAGAAAGTCTAGTTCGTGGTCTACCCAAAGTAGCTGATCACCACGACAAGAAGTGCGCCGCATGTCAACTTGGCAAACAACCCAAGACATCTTTCTCCAGCAAGACTGTACCCTCAACTTCAAGATGTTTACAACTACTTCACATCGATATGTTTGGACCTGTCACCATCGCAAGCATTGGAGGAAGCAAATACACTTTAGTTGTGGTGGATGATTACTCGCGATATACATGGGTTGAAATGATGATCTCCAAAGATGAGTGTTATGATATTTTGACCTCTCTCTTTAGACAGCTCCAAACACAAAAAGAGGATGACATCGTTAGTGTTAGATCAGATCATGGAACTGAATTCAAAAATAACGGTGTAGCTCAATACTGTGACGACCATAGTATTGACCACAACTTTTCTGCTGCTGGAATTTCATAGCAAAATAGAGTTGTGGAAAGAAAGAATAGAACGTTGATTGAGGCTGGAAATACAATGATCGCTAAAGCTAAACATGCAAAATACTTTTGGGCTGAAGCAATCAACACAATATGCTTCACGCGAAATTGATCCCTCGACAACAAAACCTATAACAAAACTTCATATGAACTCTGGAGAGGAAGAACCCCCAGCATTGCCTTCTTTAAAATCTGTAGATGCAAATGTTATATTCTCTACAATGGAAAAGAGCATCGAGGTAAATTCGCTCCTAAAGCGAGATGAAGGTATTTTTGTTGGGTATGCCCAGCACTCTAAAAAGCTTTTCGTGTTTTTAATAAAAATAGTTTAAAGATAGTAGAATCTGTTCATGTTACGTTTGATGAACATTCTCTCCTTGAGCCACATTTGGCTCCAAATGTTGTTGATGATTTTCTTGAGCCTAATGAGACAGGTAACCCTCCTCAAAATGCACCTAGTTCGAGAAAATCACTCAACTCAAGGAAATCCATCAACTTCAACCGCACCAAATTTTTCAAATCCAACATCGAAGTTCCTACTGAAGATGTTCATTCGAAAGATGATGCGGTTGAATCGACCCCATAAATTCCATTGAGCCTATTCCTCAACTCACTTATTTTGATGGCTCAAATGATGTAGCTATTGAAGATCTTCAACAACAAACAACTCAACCGAGACTTACCTCCGAGAAATTCATGAGGTTAGAGATCACCCAATTAACAATGTCATTGGTGATTTGTTCTCTGGGGTTCAAACAAGGAGTTCTCACTATGATGAATACACTTCATTCATATCTCAAATTGAACCAAAGAAAGTTGATGAAGCACTCCAAGATTCAAGTTGGGTTGTGGCCATGCAAGAAGAGCTCAACCAATTCGAAAGATGTAAAGTTTGGACTTTAGTTCCAAGACCAAAGGATCAAGGAGTAATTGGTACAAAATGGGTGTTTAGAAACAAGATGGATGAGAATGGAAGCATAACAAGAAACAAAGCAAGGTTGGTTGCACAAGGATATAGACAAGAAGAAGGAATTGATTACGACGAAACCTTCGCTCCCGTTGCAAGACTTGAAGCCATAAGAATTTTCTTAGCTTATGCCTCCTTCAAAAGATTCAAGCTTTATCAAATGGATGTAAAGAGCGCATTTCTCAACGGTGAACTTCAAGAGACAGTCTATGTTGCACAACCTCCTGGATTTGAAGACAACAAACATCCTGATCATGTCTACAAACTCCAAAAAGCTTTGTATGGACTCAAACAAGCTCCAAGAGCATGGTATGATACTCTATCTAAATTTCTTTTAGAAAAGGGCTTCAAACGAGGTAAAATCGACACAACTCTTTTCATTGCCAAATATAATGATCATACACTACTTGTTCAAATATATGTTGATGATATCATTTTTGGCTCTACTAATGAAATTTTGTGTAAGCGTTTTGAAAAGCTCATGAAAAGCAAATTTGAGATGAGCATGATGGGAGAACTCACTTTCTTCCTTGGGCTCCAAATCAAACAATGTGATGATGGCATCTTCCTTAACCAAGCAAAATACACTAAAGACTTAATCAAGAAATTTGGACTTGAAAATGCAAAAGCATACGACACTCCTATGGCTAAAGGTAACAAGTTAGACAAAGACTTGAAAGGTAAGAAAGTTGATCAAACTTTGTATAGAGGTATGATTGGCTCCTTACTATATCTAGCTGGCTAGTAGACCGGATATCATGTTCGGTGTTTGTGTTTGTGCTCGCTATCAAGGAGACCACAGAGAAGCACACCTTATAGGCTGTAAACGTATTATTCGTTATCTATCTGGGACTATTAACCTTGGACATTGGTATTCCAAAGAACCATCTTTTGATCTTACGGGTTTCTCGGATGCGAGATTATGCGGCACACCTGATCGACGGGAAGAGCACCAGTGGAACTTGTCATTTCCTTGGAAATCGACTTGTTATATGGGCCAGCAAGAAACAAGCTTCAGGTGTACGTCTGCCACAACGGAGGCTGAATACATCGCCTGGGAGGCTGCTGTCGAATCTTGTGGATGAAGCAACAACTAGTTGACTATGGCATTCATGAAGGAAATTGTCCAATCTATTGTGACAATACATCAGCCATTGCAGTATCAAACAACCCTGTTATGCACTCTAAAACCAAACACATCGATATCAAATATCACTTTCTCAAGGATCATGTTGAAAAAGGTAACATTCATTTAGAGCATATTGGTACTGACAATCAAATTGCAGATATTCTTACCAAAGCTCTAGACTCTAAGAGATTCGTGTTTTTAAGAGGAGAAATGGGTATGTTAGAACTCAAGTAAAACTTGTCCTTATTTTTCTAACAAATTGTGTGTTTCAAGTTCATGCTCAAAGACAGGTCAATAAGAATGGCCCATTCCATTCTTCACGGTCGACCGCACCAAGCCCATACAATGCACGGTCGACCGCACTAGTCCTTTAGCATGCCAAAATGCTTTATCAATTCTCTAATGGACCGCATGCTTAAAATTTGGACCGTATAAGCCTTCAAATAATTTCTAGGCTTTATAGAAGCCTTCAATACGGTCCACCGTTTGGCTCATAATAAGTCATACTTAGCCGTACTCTTGAAGACATCAGGTAAGTACTCTAACTCCTTGTGATGTCTGGGACTTGTCCATATTAGGACAAGATAATTGCACAAGGGTATTTTTGCAATTATTTTTCCCTCGTATTTATTCAAATTTTTTTGGGATAAATATTTTAATTTAAAATGCCACATGTTCAGCCCCACGTTGGTCATGCATAGTGAAGACAAAAGGACTATCCTCTTACACAAAGGACATTACTGTGCACTAACCTCCCTCCATAACCTCCGTTTCCACTTCTCCACTTCCCTGTCCTTCCCTGTCACCTGCTCCTCAGTACTTCTTTTCGTCTTCTTCTTTCTCTCTCTACTTTCTCTCTCTAAAAATTATCTCTATAAAATGTCTCATTCTCAATCGGATTCAACTCAAAATACTTCAGAGGAATCAAAGAGTGAATCCAGTGTATCCAAATTCGTGATAATGGTGAGTCATTTCTCTAAAAACCTTTTGATTTTTGAATTTCAAAAATTCGCTCGTCAATGGCGGAAAAACGGGAAACCCAGTTTCATTACGTATCATTTTGCGTTGCTATCTTGCTTGAAATTTTTGCTTATCCATGTTCGATTCTTCATTAGAAACTCATAAATGTTGTCTATTTCATGTTTAGATGGTGCTTTGATTGCTCAAAATGAAGAACTATGTTAAACCTAAGTTTCGAGTTTTATGGGTTTTGAACTCAATTTCTGCAATTTATTTGAGTTAAATCATGTATGTTTGTTGATTTAAATGAAATTCCCTATATTAAAAGCAAGAAAATATGATTTTTAAACATGCTCTGTAAAATCTGGAAATTTTGTTCTTCATGTTCTTCGAGTTCTTCATGTTCTTCAAATGTTCATAATGAATTTCTGGGAAATTCCGTATATTTTGGTTTATGATTCCGATTAATCTTGTTTTAAACTTTTTAATCCAAAATGTTTCTTACAAATTTTACTTGCTTGTTTTCACCCAAATCACGGTTGACCGCATATATCACGGTCGACCGCACAAGACTTGCTCTTTCTCCCTAGATTACGGTCGACCGCACGCTACCTTAAACTACGGTCAACCGCACTTACATATATTTTTCTATATTCTAACTTTTTCTATTATTGCAGAATACTAGTCATTTTATACATGGGTGGGTTATTGATCGCAAAGATCTGCTCAAGATGCTCTTGGTAGAGTTACGCTAAAAGTATTTAAGAAATGCGGAGTTATGCCCTTCTTTGACATGAAGCAATCAATCCATGTCCCTGCTTTGGTGGATCAGTTCTTTCACAATGCCAGAGAGCTAACTGTAAAAGATGATAAGGGTAGAAGGATCAAGATAATTAGCACTCAAATTCATGGAATTCCCTTGGATATTGACTATGAAGACATAGCTTTTGTTCTTAACATGCCAATCACGGAACTGACCCTATGGAGCTAGATCAAAAGGATTTGGATGATCTCTGCATGTCATTGATTGGGAGTACTTTGTAACTACAACTCCAAGAAAAAGTTTTGATGAGCTAATGTATCATATCGGCCATCTTGTTGGACACTCTCTCTTCGCAAAGCTTGGAAATCGAGGCAAACTTCAATAATGATCAATGGAAGATTTCTGCAGCCTATATTTCTTGGTAGGAAACTCCATTGGCCCAAGATCATGCTTTCAACGTCGATAGCCGGTATTCTTGAATATCAAAAGAATGAGGCTGCTGGAAATAACAAGTACGTAACCCATACCGGACTCATTTCCCTCATTCTGGCTCAAACCGAGAAGATAGGCAAGTACATTGACAGGCATCATGAACTTCAGTGAAATTCCAAAGGCCAAGATATTCACTAGAAAAACAATGCGAGGTTTTCGAACAAAGTTTGACAATAAACTGTATATTCGGTTTTGGAAGAAGGATCCCCAAGAAGAGTTTGTGCCTACGAAAGGACGAAGAAACTAACAAAAGATGACAGTGTTGAGAAAATCAAGGAACCCGAGGATTTAAGGAAGTGGCTAGAAAAGCCAAGGGAAAAGATAAAGCTGTTGATCTTCCAAAGAAGAAAGCTTCATTCATTGATCCACCAAGGAGACCTGGTGGAATCAAGATTCAAGAGCCAAGCATTGCCAAACCTTCATTCCAAGCTGAAAAACCACGGTCAACCATAACATCACGGTCGACCGCACCATCCAAGCCTGTGAAACTCTCAAAATTTAGTGCCCGGCTCCTAAAGTCACTAAGCCAAGCTCTCCAATCCCATCCAAGTCAAATGAACCCAAGCCAAAATCTCCTATCATCTCTCCAACTCCAACCCCTCGCCTTAAAAGAACAGGAAATTTTCAATCATCTCTTTGGTGCTACTTCTCAGGGGGAGAAAAGGAAAATAACTGATGATCAATCCTCACCAAAGAAAAGGCCAAGACTTGTCAATGTTAGTCAAACCATTGCTGACCTGGGTCTTGATGATTCTGATGACGAAGTATCTGATGAGTTGGTTGATTCAATTCCATCTATTCAGGAGGATATGGTGATAACAAGAACCAAGGTGGTTGCTTGATGATGACAAGCGGCTTGAAGAAGGTTTTGAAAAACCTACTAATGATGAAGGGGTTAATGTTGATGAAAATGAAGAAACTGCTGCTAACCAAGGAAATGAGCCAAAAGAGGATACTACAATTGGCAAAGACCCAATTTTCCCTGAACTTCAATCGGACCGCACGGTCAACCGCAGTGGGCCTACTCCTCCTCTCAGCCCTCACCCTTCTCAAGAGCCTCCTCAAAACACTGACCTTAACAAAATCCTCCAGTCCATTGAAACCTTGACCTCTATCCAGCTTGACAATCAATCCCAGATTGCCCAACTCATCAAATCTCAATCACTTCTGGCTGCAGCTCACAAAAGCCTTCATACCAAAATTGATGCTCTTCCCTCCCTATTGATTGACACCATTAAGGGGGAGAGTGTTCTCATAACAAAGGCCTTAAAAGACATTATGTCTGGTCATACTGGCACAAGCTCAAGCCAAGCTGCTCCCATCACTCCCTTCATTCCTTCTCCAGAATCCATCACCCAAGATTTCATCAAAGAAGCTATGAGAAAAATGACTCAAGCTCTCCTACATGGCTTATCTTCTGAAATGAAACTTGCGGTTGATGAAGTATCCAAGGCAATGGCTCTGGATAAAACTGATGTTATTGAAAGAATCAAGAAAGTTGAAGACCATATTGACACCTCTGTAAATGCTGCCTTTACAGTACTAGGAGAAAGATTCAAGAGTTTAACTCAAAGCTTGGGAACCCATTCCAACCGCATTGATTTTCAAACTTCAAGGATTGACATTCTCACTAACTCCTCAAGAGGTAACTTTCTGAATATAGAGAATCATCTGGCCGCACTTCAAACCGCAGCAAACAAGGAAGGCTGCCGGGCGAAGAAAGTTCTCCAAGCCATAGGAGCTGAAGCCTCTGCTTTCCACATGCCTGAAGATCTTCCTCCAGCTCCTGCTCCTCAAGCTGATCCAGCAGTCAACAATTACGTCGTCGTTCGTGACCATGATTCGTATGACTTGCGTTGAAGAAAGAAGATTAATGAAGACTTTCTGGAAGCCTTTTGTTTATTGCTTCCTTCTTTTGTTAAATTTTTGAAAGTCTCGCAAACCACAATATTAATCTCTCTAAATGCATCATTATGGTTTTTGAAAACTTTATTCACTCAAACTACTTGTTTGTAGAATAATGATTGCATTATTTTTAACTCATGCATATAACCTATCTTTCACATTCCTTACATATGCATGTTTCTTACATTTAGTTTAAACGCATTCATGCACTTCATGTTAACATCATTTGAATGCACTAAATGATTATTTCTTACTTCCCAATATGAAATTCTTTTATCTTTATAGGAAGTTAGAAATCTATGACTTAGGCTTAAGTGTGTGCATTGACTTGGGACATGATTTACCATTCTTAAATTATGAGGACATGTTTTTACCAAGTACAATGAATTAGCCTTTGTTATAGTAGGTAATGGTCTCAATCAAATAGGGGAGATTGTTGGGTATGCTTACTATGAACCCCTCCTATTACTTAATTTGATTGATACCATCACCTATTTTTACTTTACATGGACTATAGGACATAATGTATGAAGTCTCACTAACTTCAAATATAGTTAAGTCCATTTTGTTACTTAGGATTGAGTAGGTTATTCTAGGTTAAAACTTTCTAAGTAATTTTTGGCTCAAAATTGGCCATGCGGTCGACCGCATCTTGGACCGCATTATGAAGACTTGAAGCACCTCTTCGACCGCATTCAAGCTGACCGCATGGAGCATGTCCAAACCGCATGGAGCATGTCCAAACCGCATCAACATGTCCCGACCGCATTGACATGCCAACCGTCTGAGCTTGCTAACCGCAATTCATTCCTGACCGCATAGCTTGCCAGACCGCACATCATTTCTGAAGATTGAGAAATTAACTCTGATCACAACTCGAGTTAACTCGGAGAATTTTACCGTTGCGGAATTTGCTCCAAAATTCAAAATTGGTGACATTTGGAGTCACTTCTGACAAAGGACATACCAGCATACCACCTTGCCACTAACTCTGCAACATGGAGACAACAAAGGACACGTGCTCCAATTATACATCAACAGCACATTGTCCTTGAAGCTTGCTCAACACGAAACTCCAACGGCTATCTTCATTCCAAGGCTATAAATAGACCTTGTGTTCAAGCATGAAGATAACAAGATAGCTTGAGAAAAAGAGAGACATCGAAATTATCAAAGTGTTGAAGCTTATCATCTCCAGATTTCTTTGAATCTTTAAACACTTACAAGCCTTCAAGATTATCCAACCCAGAAAATCTCTTAAGCCATTTGTAACACCATAGATTCATTAAGCTCTCTCTTCATATTATAAAGAGCTCTTGAATCTTGCACACACACACATATCTATTTGGTTATTGTCTAGGATTTGCTTCATAGAAAAGATAGTTAGATTTGAGATTGTTTGATTCTCACTTTGTATTCCTTGTAACAGCTACTCAAATCAAATATACTATCTCCCTTAGAAAATCCAAGACTAACCATCTTGGTAGAGGACGTAGATCTTTAACGATTGAACCTCTCCAAATATCGTGTCATTTACTTTCTGCACTTTACATTTCAAGTTCTTAATCTTTCATATTATTTCTTGTGTTTGATCTTCATAGTTATCCAACACCATATTGAATTGTGTTTATAGTACAAATCTGCCTAAGCTTATTTTCAACTTTGCGGTCGACCACACTTTCACTTTTGCGGTCGACCACACTATTTTTCAATACTAAGTTTTGCACTTAGAAAACTTCCGCTGTGCATTTTACTAAGCTTGAAAGTTGGTTTTTACTTGACCACACTTTCAGCTCAAGTAAGCCAAGGTTGAATTTTCAAAAAGAGTAGAAATTTTTTATACAGCTATTCACCCCCCCCTCTAGCTGTTTTCATACTCTTGTTGCACCTTTGGGACCAACAATTCTCAACAGGAGTAATGGGTTCAACATGGGGAACATTATCAGAAGGGGAAATTGCAGGGGCAGGATCAACAACACAGGGAGGAGGAATTGAAGATTTAGCCTTAGACCTAACAAGAGGAGCAATTACCTCTTCTTCTTCTTCATCTTCTTCAAGAGCAATGGCTGTAGAGGGTTTCCCGCCAGGTTTATTTAGATTCTTGGCCTTGTCAGATTCTGACAACTTACGAACCCTACCCGAACGACAAAGATTACGTAGGGGCACAAGAGTTGCAGCAGGCTTTGGGGGTTTTGCTTGGAAAAGCTTCCTCTTCTTGGTTGAAGAAGGTTCCACAAAGGTAGAGACAGGGGCGACATCCGATGGTGGAATCACCGGAGAGGATGGAGCCTTAGGGTTTTCGGAGGAAGGATCCAATGTGGGGGATTTAGGAGGAGTAGCTTCCATTATAGGATCAGACGAAGGCGATGGAGAAGAGAATTCCGCAAGAAATTTTGAAATCACAGGGTTTAAGACAATGGAAGCCTCGCCTTTAGCTACAGAGATTGGGGCAATGTCGAGTACATCTTCTTCTCGAATATTTGAATGATCAGCCATTAATCTTGCAAAAGGTTGGTTAGGTTGAACAGTAATGTGGAATTAATTGCACGGTTGTGAATGAGAGATACACCAAGGGAAGAACAAAGGGTTTTTGCAAAGGGTTTATGGGGGATGGGACGGATGTGAGGTATCTTAAATACTCACAGCTCCCCCTTTCCAACTGAATTTTGGAAATCCTTTTCCTAAAAGGTCTCACATAACCTATATTTCTTAGGAGTCCTCCAACGGCTAGAACCCTTTGAGGTTACCACACACAACCACCTTCTAAGAAATAGGGAATTAAAATAGAACAAGATTTTGATAGATTTTTATGGAAACAAAAAAAATCTCGGCCATATCATTATTTTTAAAAACAGAATCCCAATTGAATTTTCCAACCTTTTCAAACAAGGATTGATACACACCTTTTTCTTTAATGAAAGATATTGGAGATCAAAAACCTATATAATCAAATAATGAACTAGGAAAGAAAATTAATTAACTAGCATATTTACAAAGCTCCTATATGTCCTAAAAAATGCAATATGCCTAGCATGATGCAAACACACAGGTGAAGGAAATATTCTCAGTTTATGGATGTGGCATAGGATGTGAGTCACATATGGGGACACATTTAGATCATAAAAAGTCAATGAGCAATAATCCAATCTGCACAGCCTCTAGGATGCATCCACCAATTTTTTGTTGTGGATTTTTGCATTGTGAGTAGCTTTCACTTTACTTGATCCCAAAGATAGCCCTTTTTCCCAATGATCTTATCAAGTTTGATTTCAAGTTTTCTTATGAAAATCACTTGATCACAATGGTATGGCTTCATACTAAGGATGAAGCAGCTGTTTCTCACATATATATTTTTTTTTCTTTTATAGCACCCACTGTGAGATACCTAGGAAGGTTATATCAAGTCATCAAAAGATGACATGAACAGGAAGTGCTCACAATTAAGTGATCAAAAATAATGTCAAAGATGAAGACTCACAAGTGATCACACTGAAAAATTTCGTGCTAATGCATGATATTTTTTGATTTTTTATTTTAATAATTTTTTTTTTCAGTTAATCTAATATACAGATGTGTTAGAGGATGTGAGACACATTTGGTCTCACAACCTTAGATATCACACAAGCCAAGAGACTTCCTCAAGGAGGAAAATCTCTCCAAATCTAATGCCTTTGTAAATATATTAGCCAATTAATTTTCAGTCCCAACAAATTCCAGATACACAATTTTTTGTTCTACAAGATCTCTAATGAAATGATGTCTAATATCAATGTGCTTTGTTCTAGAATGTTGGACAGAATTTTTTGATATGTCCAAGACACTTTTGTTATCACAAAAAGTAGTCAAAATTTTGCTATTTAATCCATAATCTTTCAACATTTGATTCATCCAAAGTAATTGTGTGCAGCAACTCCCAAGGGCAACATATTCAGCCTCAGCAGTGGATAAAGACACACAATTTTGCTTCCTACTATACCAAGACACAAGGTTATTTCCTAGGTAGAAACATCCACCTGTGGTACTCTTTTTATCATCATTATTTCCAGCCCAATCAGAATCAGTGTACCCAACCAAATTGGTGTTTGTTTCTTTAGAGTAATGCAGACCTAGGTTCACAGTCCCACTCACATATCTAATGATTCTTTTCAAGGCTTTAAGATGGGACACTTTAGGGTTGGCTTGGTATCTAGCACAGAGACACACACTGTACATAATGTCAGGTCTACTTGCAGTGAGGTAAAGCAGACTTCCTATTATGCTTCTATAAAGGGTTTGATCAACACTCTCACCATCAGAATCATGACTTAGCTTTTGGGAAGATCCCATTGGTGTTCTTTGATGTGAAGAGTGTTCAAGTTCAAACTTTTTCACAAGATTCTTGGCATACTTAGACTGTGAGATGAACATGCCATCTTTGAATTGCTTAATCTGTAAACCTAAGAAAAAGTTCAACTCACCTACCATACTCATCTCAAATGTGGAAGTCATGCTATCCACAAATTCAGCTAGCATAGAATCAGAATTTGATCCAAACACAATGTCATCTACATAGATTTGTGCCACAAGAATCTCCTTCTTATTTCTCCTCACAAATAAGGTTTTGTCAACCTCACCTCTCTTGAATCCTAGTTGAAGCAAATGGTCAGTCAACCTACCATACCAAGCTCTAGGGGCTTGCTTTAGCCCATACAGAGCTTTCTTCAGCTTATACGCATGGTTAGGATACTTGGAGTCCACAAAGCCTTTAGGTTGTTCAACATAGGCTTCCTCATTTAATATCCCATTCAGAAAAGCACTCTTAACATCCATTTGATGAAGAGTAATCTTGAGGTAACAAGCAATGGCTAACAAAAGCCTAATGGACTCAATTCTTGCAACAGGAGCAAATGTCTCCTCAAAATCAATTCCCTCTATTTGAGTGTAACCTTGAGCAACTAACCTAGCTTTATTTCTAGTGATCACACCTTGCTCATCAGTTTTATTCTTGAAAATCCATTTGATTTCTATGACATTACCATGTGAGGGTCTAGGAACAAGAGTCCATACCTCATTCTTTTCAAATTGAATTAATTCATCTTGCATAGCCATAATCCAGTCAGCATCTTTCAATGCTTCAGCAACATTCTTAGGTTCAATTTTTGAAACAAAACAACAGAAACTTACTGAGTATCTTTGAGGAGTAACTCCATAAACCAGCCATCTTTCTATAATCAACTTTGTCCTTTTGTCTAGTTCTCACTTGAGCATGCACATCTCCCACAACTTGTGAAGTGGGGTGGTTTTTCTGGATTTTAGAAGGAATATCCTTTGATCTATCCACACACCCATTCACATTACCTTCTGGAGCATCATCATGATCAGAATCGGAGAAAGCTGTCCTCGATTACGGGAGTTTGAGTGGATGTGGGAGCGAGATGTGAGTTCAAATGTGGAGCGGATGTGTCCACATCCTTGGTTACATCCTTATCGGGTTCAACATGTTTATCGGCCTTTGGAAGCTTCTTTTGATTTTTCGGCTTTGTTTCTTCATCCTTCCGAGTCCAGCAAGCAACACGAAATATTATCCTCAGCATCTTGAGGTTAAGATCAAGTGAGTCATCAAATTTAACATTAGCGAGATTCCATAATGGTCTTAGTTTTGAGATTGAAAACTCTGTAAGCTCTACTATTAGTGGAATAGCCCATGAAAATTGTTTGTCACTCTTTGAATCAAACTTGGACGGGTATTCTCTATCATTGAGAATATAACAAACACATCCAAACACATGAAAATATTTCACAGTTGGTTTCTTTCAAGGAGGATTTGATATGGGGTGACAGTGCTACCAATCCTTAGGAACACCCTATTGCCGATGTGGCAAGCGGTGTTTAAAGCTTACGCCCAAAATTTCTTGGACAAGTTTTAGAACTTAGCATGACCCTAGCCATTTCTTGCAAGGTTCTATTCTTTCTTTCAGCAATTCCATTTCTTTGTGGGGTGATTGGTGCGAGAAAACTCATGAGTGATTCCCTTAGAATTGCAAAAATTGGTGAACATTTGATTCTCATATTCAGTGCCATGGTCAGACCTAATTCTCACAGTCTTAAGGCCATAAAGGTTTCTCACCCTTTTGTATCAATTCTTGAATTCTCCAATTGTTTCTGACTTTTCTCTTAAGAACATTACCCAAGTGTACCTAGAATAATCATCAACACACACAAAGGCATACTTTTTCCTACCAAAGCTTTCTACTTCAATAGGTCCCATTAAGTCAGTGTGAATCATCTCCAAACATCTAGTTGTGGAGCATTGTTGGACCTTTTTATGTGATGCTTTTGTTTATTTTCCCTTCTGACATGAACCACAAACATCAGGGTTCTTGAAGTTCAGTTTAGGGAGGTCTTTAATAGCTTCAAACCTTTGAAGTTCTTCCAGAGTTCTACAGCTAGCATGCCCTAATTTTTGGTGCCACAGATTGACATCATTAGCTTTTGAGCTTAGGCAAGAAAGATTGTCACCAAATTGGTAACAATTGTCAGCAGATCTAGGACCAGTAAACACACATTTATTATCCTTATCAAACACTTCACACAAGTGCTTATCAAACTTCACAAATAGGTCATCATCACACAGTTGACTGATGCTTATTAGGTTGGCTTTCAGGCCTTCCACATGGTACACATTGTGTAATTTTGGGAGACCCTTAACATCTAGGGTTCCTTTTCCAACAATCTTTCCTTGAGCACCTCCACCAAAATTTACTTTCCCTCCATTAATCACTTCATAGTCAAGAAGAACTGCTTGGTTTCCAGTCATGTGCCTAGAGCACCCACTATCAAAATACCAAGAGCCAGAGACAGTACTCTTGAGGGAAGAGTAAACAACATTGCAGGTGGTAATTGGTTTGGCCACCCACTGTTTAACTGTTTTCTTTTTGGGTTGCAGAGGTCTCAGATTGCCAGGATGTGAGTTAGGATGTGCATACATCTTCTCACACATCTGAGGCTGATTGAAGTGACCAGATTTTTTATCAGCCTTGAGTTTGTAACAGAAGGGCCTAATGTGACCAGGAGCTAGGCAGTAATGGCAGATGTAATGCCTCTTTCTAGGTCTCTTCTCACTCAAAATGACTTTTTCTTTAAAAGCTTGTTTTTTCACATTTTTTGAGGTAGAAGCCTCACATCCCTCCTTTACAAAATTATTTTCAAAACTCAAACCAGTTTTGTCACGTTGACCTACAGAAAAAGCTTCTTCCATTTTCATCTTACTTTTGTTTAATTTAGTAAAAGTATTTTCAGCTTTTTCACATTCATTCTTGAATTTTTCAAGGTCAACTTCTCTTTTGGTCACAAGGACTTCAAGTCTTGCAATGGTATCTTTTTGAGCATCATTTTCCTTTGAAAGAACAGCTTTTTCATCTTCACATGCAGCTAATTTATCAGAAAGAGATTTATTTACCTTAACAAGTACCTCAATTTTGTCCAATCTTTTCATCCAATCTGTATGCAGCTCCTTGTATGTTGCAAAAAGTTCCTCATAGGGAATGTCCCTTTCTTCATCTTCATCATCTGAATCTCCTTTTACAGAGAAACGGTTCGCAACGGTTCGAGATGTGACACCGAGATGTGTTCACAACTGAACCCACATCCAAGGAATTTTCAGGATCATCTTCTTCTATATCTGCAGAAAAAGCATTAAACACAGAATGGCAGTTTAAGACAGACATATTAGCTACTTCTTCTTCTTCATCCTCACTGTCACTAAGGGTAGCAGTTAAGCTCATTCCCTTCTTTTTAAGTGTATTAGCACACTCATTGGCATAATGACCAAAGCCACGACATGCCCTACATTGGACAGATTCAGATGATTTGTTTTCAAAACTTGGTTTCTTGAATCCGATGTCGGTGCTAGGTTTTGACTTTTCGGCGATCTTGGAAGTAGGTCTATTAGGGAATTTGCTTATCCTTCTATTTTTCAGTATAGAACTGAATTTCTTTGAAATAAAAGCTACATCCTCATCTTCAAGATTAGACTTGTCAATTTCAGAGGATAATTCCACAAGCTCTTTTGGAAGAGCAAAGAAGACTTTTAAGGGCAAGAGGCGTGTGTTTTTGTTCTTTTTCGAGCCTCGAGGTTAAGCTCAAACACGGTCAAGATTCCTATGATTTTGTCGAGACCTACAGTGTTTGTGTCTTTTGTTTCCTCAATCACAGCCACTTTTATGTTAAACCTCTCAGGTAAGGTCCTTAGAATCTTACTTACAAGTCTTGCATTGGAGATAAATTCTCCTAGACTTGTGCATTCATTTGAAATTTCATGAATCTTAGCAGCATAAGACACAATGTCCTCAGTTTCTTCCATTCGAAGTAACTCAAACCTATCCATTAAAATTCTAAGCCTGGTAGCCTTCACACTTGGTGCTCCCTCACATTGAGTTTGCAATATATCCCAAGCGGTTTTGGCTATACTCTCATTTGTTATAAGCTTGTACATATTCCCGAAACATGGTGGAAATAGCACCCATAGCTTTTGAATTGTAATTTGCGGCTTGTATTTCATCAAGAGTCCATTACTCTTCGGGTTTTCTTTCGAAAATAGACTCACCAGCCTTTAGAAGATGGCTTTTTCTCCACGGTAGGAGGTTGCCGTGCAACAAGAATACACATCCGAGCCCTTTCATCAATACTTTTGATGTAATTTCACATCTTAGACTTCCAAAGAGAATAATTGGTGCCATCGAGACGGGAGGCCTGTTTTGGTGATTTTGGCATTCCATAATGACTACACTTTCTGGATCAACACTCGGTAATATATCGAGAGTTGGCTCGATACCAATTGAAAGTTTCGTGTAGCTAGGAAACTTAGATCACCCAATGACAGACAACGGATGTGAGTACGAGATGTGTCTCACAACCGTCCACACATCCACGATAATGCAATGAATAAAGTAATTAACAACAAATTAAATGCAATAACTCAAGAATTATTTACGCTGCTGATCAATGTGATCGAAAAACTGAGCTTACGCCCAAAAACTTTTCACTATAAAAACTTTTGTTTCTTACAAAAACAAATAAGTGAAAAACTAAAATATGAAAATACTAAACGAGTTCTAATCACCTTCTATGACAAGAACAACTCCCCTTTCCCAAGTAGGATCTATTCTAGTCAGAAGTAAAACAAGAGAACTCTATGAAAACCTAGATGTGAGTTACGGATGTAAGGCACAACTTTCACTCACAACCTAAAATACTAATATCGAATACAATGAAGAATGAGTAATTTTCTCTCTAAAATTTCGTAGCTTCTCTTGTGCTGAATGCATTGTATTTATAGTGCACCATTGAGAAGATCTTCATGCAATCGATCTCTTCCTTTGTGAGATTTCTTTTCCTATATGAAAACATAAAACACACTCACAAGGAAATCAAATATTAGTAGGTTAGTCCTAATATAAAACTATGTACATAAATAAAAGATACTGTATTTACTATATTTACAATTCCTAGTCAAAGTAGGATACTTATAAATTTTCATGAAAGTCACAAAATCTACTTACCATAATAAAAGTATAATGAAATAAGAAAACATAAATATGTTCCCAAAAACTCACGATTTCACACTTATTAGCGTTTTTAAAAAATGTGTTTCATTAATTTCTATATTACTCATGCAATGATCAGATTGTACTAAATCAATTTTCTTATTTAGAAACATGATATTTATTTTATGATAAACCAAAATAATAGTCACCATTTTTTCGGGACCGAGTAAGAAAAACCATGGCAAATCAGGTTGTTGATCAACAAAGGCCGTTTAATCTGGAAATAATTAATCTCGACCCTTCAATCTCTTTTACAAGATGCATATTTCTCTAAAATGACAATTTTATTTTTTTAGATCCAAATTAAATTTTTTAGTTCACTATCCATGGTTATTAAGAAAGAGAACAAGTTTTGAGTATATAAAAAGTAAAGTATTAGAGAGGAAGATGGTAGAAAATAGTAAGCACACCCTCCGTTTTAAATTTATGGGTACATTTTGCTATTTCGAGTGTCTCAAATTTACGTGCACATTTTTTAAAATAGAAAAGTATTTTTACTATTCCCTCCACTCATTCTCTCTTCTACATTATTTTTATACTCACAACACCATTATAATTTACTATTTCCTTCACTCATTCCCTCTCCTATTTTACTTTTACACTCACAACACTTTCTTCATTATTCACTTTCCTTAATCTATGCACAAAAACCCAAGTGTGTACATAGGTTTGGGACGGAGGGAGTAAGTTGTTATTTGTGAGCGTAGAAAGTGACTGTCATTGTTTATTTTAGTAATAAAGCAAACTAATAACCTTAAAATTAAACTGATACAAACTAAAAAAAGAAAAAAAAAACCTTAAATCGTTAAATCATAAGGACTTAGTTCCATTTTGGAGTGATCCCCTAGCCGTCTTTTTTATTAGGTACGAACGTTGTTCTGGCGGGAATGATACCTGTTGGGACCGGATTCAAAGTCAAAAGATTAGTGCACCCTTCAAGCTAGATTAATATTTGAAAGAAACTCACCGAAGTTCGGCACTTTTAAATAAGAATGTGCGGTCAAGAGTGAATAACTTCGGGTTTCGGATTGTAATTACTATCTTATTAGGTTCTACCGGTCTAGCTGTTCGAAAACCACAAACCATTCCGACTGACATTCAGAATTTCTTTAAATCGGGACAGATCAGCTTTTTGTCCTTATATTGACATTGACGTAGAGGGTGGGAAAGAGAGCTAGATGAGAAATTAAAAGGGAGGACGTACAAAATAGCCCAAATGGTCTAAAAGCTCTATGTTGGTACATTGCAAATGAATGCAATCCCTTATATACTTCATATCATTCCAAGTTATGCTCAAACATAACTCACTGCACTGAGCATCCGATGAATATTGGATCTCAGCATACTTTCATCTTCTAATTCTATCTCGATTTCACTACGAATATGGGACAAACAAAGAAGTACAAAGGCGTAAGGCAACGCCATTGGGGCTCTTGGGTTACTGAAATTCGCCATCCTTTACTGTAAGTTTCTAATCTTACGAACTTGATACTATTTGATTGAACATTAATTTGACATAAGTTAGAACTTTTGATTCGTATTTTTATTACTAGACTTTAAATGGTTAGTGAAATTGATGCAGGAAAAGGAGAGTGTGGTTAGGCACATATGGGACGGCTGAAGAGGCGGCTAGGGTTTATGATCAAGCTGCCATTCTAATGAGTGGCCGGAACGCAAAGACCAATTTTCCGGTGGCTCAAAACCAAGAAGGAGAGAGTAGTACTCCAAACACTACGACTATTTACTCGAATGGCGATCAAGTTTTGTCTTTGGAAACTGTACGTGCCAAGCTCCGAAAATTTAGAAACGTACCATCTTCATCGTCGCTCACTTGTTTGAGGCTTGACACCAAAAGTTCTCATATAGGAGTGTGGCAAAAGCGAGCGGGCCCATGCTTGGATTCTAGCTGGGTCACGGTAGTTGAGGCCGGAGAGAAGAATGATCGTAGAGGTACGGAAGGAGGGGGTTTGGAAAAGTCGGAGTTATTAGAGAAAAAGGTTGAAGAAGAAAGAATTGCGTCGCAAATGATAGAAGAACTTCTTCAACATGAATAATGGTTCTACTAGCCAGAACTGCCCTCTTCATTTGGCTAGTCATGGAGTCCGGTACCGGCCAGTGTGATCTTGGATCCACAATGTGCAATAGTTACTTGTTTATCTTTTTTCTTTTTCTTAATAAAGTGCATAGATTGGTTGGAAAATACATAATGTATGAAATTGTTATATTAGTTGTTATGAACAATAATAATTTTTTTTTTTTTTTAATTATAACATTTCAGATATATCGTAAGGATTAAACACTGACATTTTCGAAAAAAAAAAACAAGGATTAAACACTTGACATTTTCGAAAAAAGACAAGAGTTTATGTCATTGAATCAAAGGTTTAATGACGACAATAAGAAAATAAAAGACTTTAAGAAGCCTATTTTGTTAACTTATCATTACATAATTAAGTATGTTGATGTCGGGGCTAGATTCATGGTTAAAATGGTTAAAACCGAGGAGGTTAACAAATTATATTACTCAAAAACTTCAAAAAAATAATAATTGTTTTTTACATGAATACCTATATCGATTCTTCTTTTTTTGTCAAGGCGGGTGGTCTGAACTGGTAAGTGGGATTGCACTTAGTAGTTTTTTTTTTCTTTTTACATGTCAACATTAATTTTGGGGGTTTCACAGTCATCCCTTTGAGTGGTCTTGTGTCCGCCCTTGGTTGATGCTCCCCCCCCCCCCTCGTGTCGGTTTTATCAAGATTTTCCTCTTTGATTTATTTAAAATGAATATCTAAATTTTAATATTCTCTCCGTCCCAAAATGTTTGTTTCATTTGACTTTTTAGTTGAACTTTAACCACAAATATATGACAATTTAATTATGTTCATGAAATTCTAAAAATTTCTATTGATTCACCATTAATAATATTATCAACAACAATTTTTAAAATTTCTTGAACATGATTAATCTCTCATAAATTTGTGGTCAAAGTTCAATAAAAAGTCAAATGGGACAAACATTTTAGGACGACTGAGAGAGTATATAGCTTTTTGTTTGATCAATTTATTTTAGACAATCATTTTAAAATTAAGACATACTCCTGAATTACTTTACTCCCAAAGTTTTAGAATACATACTCCCTTCGCCCCACACCAATCGATACTTATTTTCTTTTTGGTCTGTTTCACATTAATTGATGCTTATTCAAAATGGAAAGAAATCTTCACTATTTATCCCACTCATTCTCTCTCCTATTTTACTTTTTCACTCACAACATTCTCTCTCCTAACTATTCCTCCCACTCATTCTCTCTCCTATTTTACTTTTACACTCACAACATTCTCTCTCCACTTTTTCTCTCTCACCTTTTCTTAATTCGCGTGCCCAAAATTTTGATATCTTTTAGTGTGGGACGGAGGAAGTATTACATTTTGATGACGCCAAGCTTTTCAGGGTCAGGAGCGGTTTGAGGATATCTGGCTAGGATATTTAAGTGGTTGGTTTGTACCTAGATCACAACACAAAGAAGCACCGTTAAGGTCAAAGTTGGATGTTACTCCAACTCAGGCCCTCGGGTGTGAGAGTAAGAATACTGAGATAATAAGGCTTTGAATACCTTGGAGTGTGTGTGTGTTTAGGGTTTAGAGTAATATGGCTTACTCAATTGTCTATGGAACTTACCTTGCCCAAGAGGGTAAAGGCCTTCTATTTATAGGCGATGCAATGGTGCTTGTTGAGGTAAGCAATGAGATCAGCCCTAGGGGGCACTTTGGTATTTGACCAGCTACACGTGTCCGCAGCCTAATTGATGCTGTCGGGGAGGGAACATTGACATCCAAGGGACATGGTGAAAGGGACATGAGCCGCGTAGTGGAAAGAGAGCATTAAATGGAATAGTAGGCACTGACCGAGCCGCATTGAATGCGTGATGGGGAGCCGTAGTGGCCTGTCAGAGCCAGTAAGCTAACTTGCTCAGTAAGGCTTGATATTTAACCGGGAGGCAGGCATGTGCCCGCAGTCAACATTGTGGCCGCAGTCAAAGGTATATGACGCGAGCACGCCTACGGCGGGCATGGATCCCCGCGGACATTCAATCTGCGGGCACGGACCCAACGGTCACAGGTCGTGCGGGCACGAATATAGCGGTTAGGATCCTTCCGGTCTTTGGTAGGATTAATGCGGGGAGGGACGCGGTCTTGACCTCAAGGGCCTATCTGTCCGCGGTCTTCCCTGCAAGGCTAATCGCCACGTCATTTGATTCCTTGGACTGCATCAGCGCGGGCCCGGTCCAGTAGATCCGAGCTCATCACATTTCTAAATAATAAAAAAAATGACTTAGTTCAATTTTATCATTGTACACATAACGTACAAACTAATAAAACACTCTCTTTAAACACATTGTTATAGGACGGTCGGAATACTAAACAAATGTTAATTGGTGGTACGGCAGCACAGCTGAAGTTGTACTATAACAATAGAGTTGATTGGTTTGCTCCTCTCGTTTGTCAAAACTCCAACGGTTCATGATAGCTTAATAAATCGGGACCATTTGATTTTAAAGACCATTAATGGAAGAAAATAACAGAAAAGGACGGCCATGGAGTTAAAGTGAATTTACTCTTTGTATTGGTTTCAATAGATATTGCCACCTAACCTCTTAGCCAGCTGTCTAGCGAACCGGGTTAATTAGATCTAAAACTCTTACTCCCTCCGTTCCAATCTAAATGTCCCAAAATGAATTCGACACGAAAATTAAGGAATAAATATATACTCTCTTCGTCCCGATAGAAATCACACTGTTACTGTTTACGCCAGGGGCGGAGCCAGGGGGGGCATGGGGGGCACTCGCCCCCCCAGCGACGGAAATGCAGTGGAAAATTTTTTTTTTTGCCCCTCCCCCATATTTTTTTTATATATGTATATATATAATTAACTTCAAGATTAACACCAGTGAGTGGTGCAGTTCAGCGGTAGAAGGAGTGAAGTTAAAGCGCTTCTCTGTTTCGCTTTCAAATCCAAGCCTCTCGCTACCTATATTTTCAATTAATTTTATTTGTCCTCCATCTGCTTATTCTCTCTTTCTCTCCATCCATTTCTTTTTCTTGCAGCTTGTTTTTCTCTTTCTCCTAATTTCCTCACATTTTTTCAATCTTAATTAATTAGTTAGGCTTTTCCCATTTCTTAATTCTTTACATTTTTAACTAAAATACATTGTATTTCATGGATCCGACCCGTTTTTTACTTGTCCGACCCGGCAGAAAATTTTTCGGGCCACGCCCGAACCCCCGTGAAATCTTGCCCCCCCCCTCGGGCAATTCCTGGCTCCACCCCTGGTTTACGCATAAATTAAGAAAAAAAATAATGAAAAAAATATTGTGAGTGTAAAAGTAAAATAGGAGAGAGAATAAGTGGAGGGAATAGTAAATTATAATGGTGTTGTGAGTATTAAAATAATATAGGAGAGAGAATGCGTTGAGGGAATAGTAAAGATTCTTTGCCATTTTAAGTACTCCCTCCGTCCCACCCATCTTAAGAAAAATTGAAATGGCACGGGGATTAAGGAATATTATTATAGTATTAGGAAAGAGAATGAGTGAAAGAAGTGTTGTGAGTGTGAAAAATTAAATAGGAGAGAGAATGAGTGGGATGAATAGTGAGTGGATTGTTATTGTGAGTATGACATGTGGGTCCTATTAAATATAAAATTAATAAAAACTTTCCATTTTTGGAATTTTTAAGATCGGCGGGACGCCCAAAATGGAAAGTTTTCTTAAGATCGGCGGGACGGAGGGAGTATGTGATTTGTAGCGGGACGCCCAATGAGGAAAGTGTGTGATTTGTAGCGGGATGGAGGGAGTATAATGTAAAAAGTGTATAGTGAAATAAATGTTGTGAGTATGAAAGTGATGTAGGAAAGAGAAAATGGGATAGGGGATAGTTAGTGGATATTTATTGTGAGTATGATAAGTGGATCCCACAAATAAAAAAGTAATAATTTTTTATTTTTTTTGGATTGAAACATTTTAAATGAAACACTCAAAAAGAAAAGTTGAAATATTTAAATTGGAACGGAGAGAGTATATCATATACTCCCTTCGTCCCACCAATTGCTTCACCATTTTTCTTGGGCACGGGAATTATGGTAATGGGAGGGAAAAAAAAATGTTGTGAGTGTAATTTGAAAATAGGAGAGAGAATTAGTGGAGGGAATAATAAATTATAATGGTGTTGTGAGTATTAAAATAATGTAGGAAAGAGAATGAGTGGAGGAAATAATAATATTTTATGTCCAAAAAAGAAAAGGTGAAGCTTCTAACGAGACGTTCTTTTGGGTAATTGGTGAAGCTTTTATCTTATCGGGAAGGAGGGAGTAGGCAATTAATTAAGGAAATAATTGTCACTAAAACACCCACTCATTTCTTAAGTACGATATTTTGAAAGATGGCGGAAATAATTGGCGTGGACCGGGTCCAAAACGAACTATATAATACTATTGTCCAAGTGGTTAACACTAATAACTGCATGAAGAGTATTTCTAGCTAATGGTGTAGGGTAAGCTCGAGAAATTCGTGGAGGTAAAGTGACAATAGAACTAATGGTTACTGTTATTATGATCCTCAATTCATAAATTTTTTATTTTAATGATTTTTTAATTGATTTATTTTGTTTTTTTTAGGATTAATAATTCAAATTAACAAAACCCCTTTTGATTACTTTTATACACTAATAAAATACACTTGTTCCATTTTAATTCTTGTAAATTCAACCCTTGTTTGTGCATATTACTACAATGATATCACTGATTACTTATAGTCATGATTGTTTCTGATTTATTGTCTTATATTTGGGGACATACCCAAGTGATGTTAAAAGGGTGGCGGTGAATCCTCTCAAATTCCCTTTGGTAGTTTAATTTTTTTTTTATTCTATTACTAAGTACATCCCCTTAATCATCTTCAACCCACCCCTTGCGAAAATACAACAAAAGAAATGAAAAGATGCTTAAAAAAAAAACTAAAATGGCAGAAGGAGAAAAAGACACGACAACTTCGAGCAATTAGCGCCCACCATCTCCCAGCGACCTACACCTCCACTTCTTGTGTCAATCACTCCTGTTGTTGCTTCTGCCTTCTGGTGAGTTTTAATTTTTGGAATTTCAAATTAGGATTTTAATGATTGTGTAATTTGGGTTTCTGATTTAAGGGTTTGAAATGAGATTTCAAGTGATGATTTTGTTGATTTCGATAAATCAAATTTGATAAAGTTGACTTATTTTTATCAGGATGACTTATCTAAAATTGAATCATTGTCTCTTTAGTATGTTTTTTGTTTGTGTAATCGTTGTAAATAGTCAAGTAGAAAATAATTATTTTTTGAAGTTTTCGGGTAATATAATATGTGAAATATCACAACTCTAAATCTAGGAATCATTTTGATCACGTGGTGAGCACATGGGGGGTGGGATGCATTGCATCTCATGTTAGGCATTATATAATCATTACAATGTTTATGTGGTTATTTTTATATTTTGCTAACCTATGTGATTTTAGGCTGGTAATAAAGTAATTTTAATTATATAATGTCTAAATGTAACAAATTGGAATTTGGTAGTAAAGTTATCATATTTGAAGTTTTAAATAAAAAGTTATAAAAGTTGTCGATGAGTTTTAGTGAAAATATAAATTTAAGGTGGTTAGTTGTAAAGAGTTAGAACTTGGAGGAGCCTATGTGTAAAATTTGTGATATAAATCCTTTTCAAGCTTCTCCCAGAAGCATTTTCTCCGTCAGTTCTCTCTCTCTCTCTCTTTCCTACGTACCAGAAACATCTTCAACCTAGGGTTACCTTCATAAAATCTCTATAATTCAACCGTCAATCCGTTTTTCGTTTTGACTTCATATAAACGATCAGGGAGTCGAGTGAAACATTTATAGCCGATCAAAGTTTTTATTTATTTCGAAATATTTTGATAAGTTATTATGATTTTTTTCAACAATTGTTCATGCTATGTTGAATGATGATAGGATGATAATATAAATGATCCTTAGAAATTTTAGTCATTTTATTTGGCTTTTAAAATGAAAGGAAAATTTGGTTTTGGAATGAACATGGCAAGGTGGTATCATGTTTGATTTCATTGAAAAGGGTTGATATAACCATGGTATATGGCTTGGAGGGAGTATGTGTGATGGTTTGGAAAGTATATATTGAAGCTTGGTTGGTAACTTGGGTTAGTATGGCTGCAGGGGAAGAAGTACCTTGCACATAAGGGTCATGTTTTGTTTTGGCTGCTGATGTTCTGAACTCAGCATGAGTTTCTGGGCAAGGGCACGACTCGTGCCCTGGAGCATGAGTCGTTTTCATGCCTTTCACTCGTGATAACGAGTCGTGAAATTTGTTCCACCCGTGCTGGATTTTATGGTTGTCTCGTGCCATGGGGCACGAGTCGTGCCCAGTGCAGTTGACTGTGAAGCCTTTTTCAAGCTTTGTAGACCCTACTTTCCTAATACATCTTTTAACACAAATTGACTATAACTCTAGTACAACATTAGTACTTTACAATGGAGTCTTAAATGACCCAAAATGATAAAGGAAAAGTCTTTAAATATTGTACTGAAAATGGTTGGAAGGCATTGTAATTACTTAACCAAAATTATCAAAACTTGGTAATTTATTCTTAGACCTTTATAAAAGGTACTTAATATTGTGTAATGAATATGTAGGGCTTACTTGTTATTCATTGTGGCCATAATTGATTACATATTCATGGTTGGTTGTGCACATAGTGTTTAAATACATGTTGCACTACTTCATTGATTTGAACATGAGTATTAATACCATGTTGTTATTCAATAGTGTTTAAATATATGTTGCACTATTGTGATGATTTAACATGAGTAATATTACCATGTTATGTATTGATATCCCAAAGTGTGAATTTATTTTCAAGTATCTATTATGTGCTTGAATATGTTTATATCAGCTGATCATTGGGGGTATAATGGAATACGATCACTTATGAGAAATTATTTCATAAGTTGATCAGATTACATTATACTTGTGACTATCCCCCCCCTGTGGCCACAAACTGGGGTTGACTGCTTCTGTATCGAGCCAAAAGCCTTACAGAGAGCAGGAGTCTTATATGTTTCTCCGCATTAGGAGTCTTATAAGACGTGAATATGCCTAAGCAGTTTACAAATGAGCGGAATTTTTACTCCCCCATCCCCATCACCACCTCCTGCCACCCCAACCCCTATTGAGTTAAAAAAAAAATCATTTTAAATTTATTTTTAACAACTCCTTCCCACTCCACTCACCATCCCCTACCACTCCACCTCCAGCTGGGTAAAAAAAAATTAATCATTTAAATTTTTTGAAATGATTAATTTTTTTTTACCCAACGGGAGTGGGTGGGTGGTGGGGGTAGGGTGGCAGGGGCTGGTGAGTAGAGTGGGGGAGGAGTTGTTAAAAATAAATTTAAAATAATTATTTTTTTTACTCGACGGGGGTGGGTGGGTGAGGTGGCATGGGGGGTGGTGAGTGGATTGAGGGAGGAAAATAAATTTAAGATGATTAATTTTTTTTTTTGACCCAACAGGGGGGGTGTAAGGTGGCAGGGGTGGTGAGTGAAGTGGGGGAGAAATTGTTAAAAATAAATTTAAAATGATTAATTTTTTTTTTTACTCGACGGGGTGGGGTGGGGGTGGTGCTGGTGAGTGGAGTGGGGTGGAGAGTTGTTAAAAATAAATTTAAAATAATTATTTTTTTTTACCTGATGGGGGGGGAGAGGGCGGGGTAGGGTGGAGGGGAAGGGGGTGGTAGCGGTGTGTAAGGTGGTGGTGAGTGAGTGGGTAAATTTGTAGTCAACGCAATCGAACATTTTTCGAAAAATATTTTTCTTATCAAACAGTCGAAAACATGTTTATCTCATTTTTCGAAAAACATTTTTATTTTTCGGAATGATTAGATACTGTGTTTCAATCATTTATCATCATTTATCATTTATTGTCAACTGTATTTATAATTACTATTTTAAGAACTCTTTTTTTTTTTTTTTTTTTGTTTGTTTTTTCAACTTTAGCATTGTTCCTCTTTAAGATTGTTATTTATTCTCAGAAGTATATGGTATATGCAGGCCCGATCCCGAAAAAAGGCAGATAAGACACTGGAAGTGGGCCCCCAAAATATTAGTCATATGAGGCCCAATTCTCTTACTTCCTTTACTAAAATAGGCCCAAAATACATATCAAAAAAATACTAACAAACCCAATATTTTCTTTATTAAAACATTTTCCAAATGCAATTCAAAATCTGCTAACCCAACCCTATACTTCATTTATTATAAAAAAAGACCCCAATTGCAATGTAAAAAATCCATACTTCTAGTATATGAAAGTAGGCGAAAATGCTTTGGGTTGTGACACTTCGCAAGGTTTTTGGTTTCTCTAGTCTCTCAAGCCTCCACGTCAGCTGGACATTGAAGAGTTAATGATCTTTGTGATCCTGGTAATTAGTTGTAAGACATAGGTAATTAGATAGGGTATATGAATAGATAAAGGTTATAAATTAATGCAATATAATACAATTATAAGGGTAAATATGCTTGCTTTCAATACTAGATGAATGTATACTTCACAACTATGCACATTCTGTATTTACTTTATCTCCTAAACATACTAAAGTTACATAATAGTTGGTATTATGTGCAATGTACATACTCATCTAATAATTACAGGTACATTGTATATGTACCATTAGAACAAGAACATTATATTGACTACTTATACTGTATCCTACTTCAAAGAAAAGAACTTACTGAGATACAATAGCTATTTGAACTAGAAAACTATAATAATTCAATATACCTGGTATAGGCTGGTCATTAAGTAGGAGAACCTCAATTGTAATAGAAACTGATGAAACAACTACTCAAAAGACACAACCGCATGTATTCTCAACTGACCTAAGCTCTTAATTATCCTATACTTTAAATACTCATGTAATTATCCAATGTACAGTGTCACAGACACATCTGCAAGGAATAACACAACTCAGGTATTACTCGAATTCTCCCTGGGAACAACTGGTCACTGCAAATTTCCTTTCAAGAATAGAAATGCTATAATTACATCATAATAGTCTTAAGCATTCATGTAGATAAAGATATTGTAAATATAAAATGTATTTGTTTCTTACAGAAAGTGAAAACTTACAATTTCATTATCTTCTCATACAGCTATAAGATTTTCAGATGGCTCCACAAAATGTCCTTATTCGGCAGCTACAGAAAGGTCGTTGTGTAAAGAAATGCCTTATACGTGTCTCTCGCATATGGAAGTTCTATAATACGTAGAAGTTTCGTGAATTGATCAGTATGGATCTGCTAGATATTGACGAACAGGTAAATAATAAAACTACAATTTATGTTATTTTAAAACTGAATGAGGAAGTAATACACAGTAATAAATATCATGCTAATTGTCATTTTTTTCCTCTTACAGGCTGACTCTATACATTGTTGCATCAGAAGTAAATTTGTTCCTGATTTTGAAGGCTTATTTGAAAAAGGATCTTGCTATACTGTTAAGAATTTTAGAGTAGAGTACAACAAACCAGCTTTTCGCATAGTACAACGTGACCACTGTATTTTGTTTGATGCCTCCACTGTTGTTGAGGAGATTGTTAAGGGTATTCCTAAGATTCCTAGGCATAGTTTCAACGTTATACCCTATGAAAGGCTTTTGGAAATCAGTGATGATAAGAAGAATCTTTGTGGCAATTATTTGTTCAATGTTTTTCTTTCTTTTTCCTATTTGTTTGAATGATTTTGAATTGTGCAATTAACTTTAGTCTGTATAGATGTCATTGGATATGTACTTGGTGTGTCGGCTTTTGGTCATCGCATGAGCAACTTCCAACAGGTTTCTATGCAATATATTGATATTCAAGATGCAAGGTTTGTATTGATTTATATTAATTTGCATTTGATTTGACTTCGATTCTAATTTACTAAATCATAGTAAATCTGCAGTGAGAATAAATTGATAATTACTCTTTGGGGAGATGAGGTTATTGAAAAGGCTAAGAATCTTGCTACAAGTATGCAACGTGTTTGGATTATATCTTCAGTTATCGCGAAGCCCGAGTCTAATGGTATGTACATCTAATAATTAATTAATGTGAATTTGATTTTTGTAAATTTCCAAACATTCATATGTAATTCTATTTTCTAAAATGTAATTGCGTAGGTAATCTCAGTGTATCTTCAAGCAGTGCAACAACCTTTCACAATGACAATGAAATACCTGCGATTGATGACTTTATAAAAAAGTACGTAATTCAAAAAATTATCCTTTTTTAATAACCCTTTTTTCCTTAAATCACTTTCTACACTTACTCCCTCTAATTGATATAGAATTGGAACAACCGAAGCTGGTGATGATATAGGAACCATCCCTATGTATCCTACTTTTATTGCAAAGGAGGAATATGAAAAAAAATAAAATGCTTATCCGGAATGTGAATGAGCTTCTTTTACAGTGTGAGAAGATGGTAGGAATTGATCTAAATTCAAACAATACTTTATGCTTATGTTTAATGCAAAACCTACAGATGGTTCTGAGTGAGGAGATAATTTTTCTTTTCTTTAATGAAATTGCAGAAGAGCCCGTTGTATGTTTATGCCAGTGTGTCAACCATTGAGGAAACAAATGGTTGGAAATACAACTCCTGTTCAAGTACTATTTGTAAGAAAAAAGTTCTACCTAAGGATGGCAAGTTATTCTGTAATGGATGTGAGAAGAGTGAAATGTATCCAGTTATAAGGTATAAGCCGAATTGTTTACATTCATTTAATTCCATTATTTTCTTGGTATATATTATCAATTTTTGATTAAGTTTTTACATCTTAAGGTATCGGGTGGAGGCAGAATTACATGATGGGACTGACTCATTGAAGTGTGTTATATTAGATAATAGCCTAGAGAAGCTATTAAACATAAAGGCCTCAAATTTGGCACAGATAGAGAAAGAGGTAACTTTGAATAATTTTCAACATAATCTATGTTCCCCCCCCTTTTTTTCTCCTATGTAACTAATTTCTTAATGAATGTAACTGTAGGAAGGGTATGCAGAACCCTTGCCTGGACAGCTGCGTAAAATAATTGGTAAATGTAATGTGTTCCAACTTGAGTTTAATGAGCGCAGCAGAGGCACCAATTACGAGAGTTTCACAGTTAAAAGAGTTTTGTTTGAAAGTGATATCCGTGCTCCAAATGCTGATGAGGTAATACTAAGTTGATTGGCAGGAAATTTTGGTCTTAGTCTGTTATAAAATATAATGAATATATTAAAAAAAATCAGGAATGTAATATTATTAATCAACCCAATACAATTGACATTTCTGTTAAAACCCCAGCTGCTGGTGAGAAAATGAACAATCTGAAGATAAGGTCTGCTTTTCCCATTGTAGTTTAATTACTGAATTTATTTTCTGTAAAAGGAATGTTCTTTAAATAAGATTCATTTTTCTAACTGAAATGCAACAGCTACAATGTTTTTTTGTAAAAAAAGTTACTGTTTCTCCTCTTATATATATATACTGACTCACTTCATTGCAACTTTAGTGAGAAGACCTCTGGGCGAGTTGCAGAGCCACATGAAGCTGATAACGTAAAAGGAAAAGTCGTGGTTCCAGCCAAGAAGACAAGGAGAGGATTAGGGTTTTAACATTTACATATTCGAGACTTCTTTAAACTATTTTTTCCTACGTTGTCAAGTAGTGATGTCGTGTTTTGGCTGAGACTGTTTTTATGTTTTTGGTTAATTTGTGAACAGATGCAGTGGTTTTAAGTTATTTTGTTAATTAGTTTTTGTTAAAATATTTCTTGCCTGAGTTACCTATAGTGAATCCATGTTTTGTCTGTGCTTATTGGCATATTTTATTTCCTTTTTAAATTGGTTCATGTACAAAATTATTTTTTTGCTATTTTGCTGAGTAGCTTGGTGTTAATGAAGGGACTTTAAATATATGTTTGATAATTTGAGAGGAAAAGAAAGAGGGAATCCCCTGTGCTATTGACTGTTTTAAGGACATAAGAATACAAATTGACCGTTAACGTTTGGTTGAGATTTTTCTCTGTTGAATAATTTCTTATCAAAAGTATTTATTTACCTTTAGATGACGAGGGGAATTGTGTAATAAGAGAGTAAAAAGACTGTATGCTTTGCTTATTTGAGAGGAGTTTACTATCGAATCCTCCTTTCCATTTGGATAATAAGGGAAATGAGCCGGATAAAATTACCTCATAGATTTGGGATTTGAAAAGTATCAAAGGTCAAGATAGAAAATTATTGCAGGAGAATGTTCTGAGATGAAAGAGTTGAGTATAAGGAGGATCTTATGCATTCTGAAGATGAAGTGAAACCCTTTTGCATTCAAACTTATTATTAAATTCATGTGATGATTAAGTTCACAATGCCCTTTTGTATATACACTGACTTTTTTAATTTTATATGTACATGTATCTCAAAGCAATTAAGTTTTTGAATTCCAAATTATATTCCAATTAGGAGGTGGATACTCATTCCTATTTCATTCTGATCAGAACCAACTCAAAGTATGACAAGGAAGAGACTTTGTAAAAAAATTGCTGGGAGCTCTGTTGAACCAGGTGAATCGATTTAATATAGGAAAAAGAACACTTGCAAATATATTTCAAAGTTGAATTAATTTGGTTTTGTTATTGATATTTTTCTTTTATTATTGTAGGTTCAATTTCTAAAGAACAGGCAAGAGCAAATTGTGTACGCAAAAAGGCAAAGATTATCATGAAGAAAAATAAGCATATATCTCTGAATCAAGGATTAGAAGTTCATCTACTGGGTAATAAAAGAATATGATTGTTTTACTTACATAGGCAGTAACTTTTATTTGGTTTGTTCTGTTGCCTCCACTATTGCTCTTTGAACTTCAGTCTTTGTTGATGTCTCACATGGAAAGACGATTAATTTTTTATTATTCTCGGTACAATCTCTAAAGAAAAGGCAAGAGAAAATCGTACACATAGAAAAGCAAAGATTATCATGATGAAAAATAAGCAAACATCTATTAGTTATGGACCAGAGACTCATATACCGGATAAGAGGAGAATTAGATTATTTTATTTACATAAACATTAACTTTTATTCGGTTTATTGCGTATCATCCCCTATTGCCCTTCGAACTTCAGTAATTGTACCTGTTTGAAAGTGAGATAAGGTTATTAAAAATTTCCTTTCAATTTCATGATATACAAGATCATCAAGTCAACAAACAAAACTTACCAAAGAAAAGAAAGTTTACCCTTCCCTTTGAAGAGAATTTCTCGATTGACGAATTTACAACATACAGTGTTAATATGTTAGGTATTCAAAAACTATTTGCTTATAATTTTAGAGGCAATTTCTATATTAGAATAACAATTAAAATTATTAATATACTTTTATAGCTGAAATGAAAAAACTCTATGCAAAACATAGAAGAAATGAGAGGAAGAAGAGAAGGGCAATTCAGCGACATACTGACAATCATCCTATAGCTAACCCTGATAACGTTTTACATCGTAGTGCTACACGTAGAGTGCCTGCTGAAGGTAAATAGCAAAGTTAGGATTTCATTTCATCAAAATGGATTTAATATACAGTAATCTATGTCCTAATATATTTTATCTACAGACAAACATTCCACATAAGTTTCTTACTATAGACTGCCTGAATTTAATTGCAAATATTGCCATGCTATTTTCTGGGGACGCGAACGTGTGAAAAAGAATTCAAGAAAAACATATCCTGTGTATGGTTTATGTTGCAGAAATGGTAAAATTGAGCTTCCTCCTCGACTAAATCCATGGTGGTCTCAAATGGTCTGTGTAATTGCAAGAGGTGTCGAATATAAATGTGTTAGCGATGTTAAAAGAAGGGGTGAATGGTGTGAGAAACTATAAATGAAAAAATATACAGAAATCCCAACTTTCTCTCTCTAAATTCTATTTTCTCTCTCATCTCATATTCTATATCTCTATCTAATTTCTCTCCTCACCTAATCTAAATATAATTATGTGTTTAATTGGAATATAATATCCAATTTTCGTTATTAATTTACGATTTACTAAGCTGGACATAACTGATTGGGGACCAAATAATAACCCTAAGAGAGTTTTAATTTAAAAAAATATAATTACAGATGAGGAAAAAAAATCACAATACCAACAATTGCAACCCTAAGAGAGTTTCATTCATCATGATGGGAGAGTTCATATTCATGCATATAAGCATATTAATTAAGGTTATCAATACCTTGTTCAATTCGGCGGAGAGGGAATGAGATGTATTTGGGCATCGTAGGAGACGCCGGCACAACGAATTTCGCAGGAAGTAGACGCAGTGGAGAGCAGAAGCGGCGAAAGTCGAGAAGTCGCAGTAGTGGAGAGAGAGAGAGAGTAAGAGTGAGGGCGAGAAGAGAAGGGGAAAACATGTTTGTTGTATGTCTAGGTTAGGTCGTAAAGTAAGTTTAATACGCTGCCCTTTTTTACAATTTAATAAAATAAAAATAATTTATGATTAATTGCAACTGAAATTGAATGGAGAATTTGAAACGAAAATTTATCTGTTTCAAAATCCCTCGCAAAATTAGGCGGGTTTCCTCCCTCCAAACTTTTTGCGGCCAATTTTTTTTTTTTAAGTTCAAAATATATAAATCTTATATCAATAAATACAACTGAATTTGAAACAGAAAATTGAAACAAAAGTTCATCTGTTTCAAAAACCGTTGCAACCCCGAAATATGAAGCGACAAAATGATTTTGCATTACAATATGAGTTACAATATTAGTTGTGCACGTCAATTTTCAATGAGCATTTTTTACTCTTAAACTGATTTCAATTCGATTGCAAAATTTCGTTTCAGTTGCCCTATTCTAAAATTGATTTTAATTCGTTTACAAAATTTCATTTCAATTACCCTGTTTTGTTTTCTAGTAGCGGATCTTAAACTTGGAAATATTAAATAGCAATTGCTCCCACTACAACTGTTAGTCATGCAATCAAACTCTACTTGGCCACGACTCATCACTTCTACTATCACTTTTAATTATTCAGTAATCAGTACTACTGGACCACAACTCATCAGTCATCACTTTTCCTATCACTTTTAATTATTATGGGCTGACTCTCTAAATATTTCACTCTCTTCTCTCTGTCTCATAATAAATTTCGGAGTATTACTTATACAATGATCAGATTGTATTAAATCAATTTCTTTATTTAAAAATGTGACATTTATTTTGTGATGAATCAAAATAATAAATACCATTTTTTCGGACCGAGGAAGAAAAACCATGGCAAATCAGGCTGTTGATCAACAAAGGCCGTTTAATTTGGAAATAATTAATCTCGACCCTTCAATCTCTTTTACTATACATATTTCTCTAAAATGACAATTTTATTTTATTTACTTCCAAATTAAATTTTTTAGTTCACTTTCCATGGTTATTAAGAAAGAGAACAAGTTCTAAGAATAAAACATAAAGTATTAGAAAGAAATTTAGTAGGAAATAGTAAGTGAGTTGTTATTTGTGAGTGTAGAAAGTGACTGTTATTGTTCATTTTAGAAATAAAGCAAACTAATAACCTTAAATTGAGACAAACTATTAAAAAAAAAAACCTTAAATCGGTAGAGAGCAGCAGCTTCTTGACGTAGAGCGTGCATGGGAAAGAGAGCTTGATGAGAAATTAAAAGGGAGGACGTACAAAATAGCCCAAATGGTCTAAAAGCTCTATGTTGGTACATTGCACTATGAATGCAATCCCTTATATAGTTCATATCATTCCAAGTTATGCTCAAACATAACTCACTGCACTGAGCATCCGATGTATATCGGATCTCGGCATTCTTTCATCTTCTAATTCTATCTCGATTTCACTACGAATATGGGACAAACAAAGAAGTACAAAGGCGTAAGGCAACGCCATTGGGGCTCTTGGGTTACTGAAATTCGCCATCCTTTACTGTAAGTTTCTAATCTTACGAACTTGATACTATTTGATTGAACATTAATTTGACATAAGTTAGAACTTTTGATTCGTATTTTTATTACTAGACATTAAATGGTTAGTGAAATTGATGCAGGAAAAGGAGAGTGTGGTTAGGCACATATGGGACGGCTGAAGAGGCGGCTAGGGTTTATGATCAAGCTGCCACTCTAATGAGTGGCCAGAACGCAAAGACCAATTTTCCGGTGGCTCAAAACCAAGAAGGAGAGAGTACTCCAAATACTACAACTATTTACTCGAATGGCGATCAAGTTTTGTCTTTGGAAACTCTACATGCCAAGCTCCGAAAATGTAGTAACGTACCATCTTCATCGTCGTTCATTTGTTTGAGGCTCGACACAAAAACTTCTCATATAGGAGTGTGGCAAAAGCAAGCGGGCCCATGCTCGGATTCTAGCTGGGTCAGGATAGTTGAGCCCGGAGAGAAGAATGATCGTAGAGGTACGGAAGGAGGGGGTTTGGAAAAGTCCGAGTTATTAGAGAAAATGGTTGAAGAAGAAAGAATTGCGTCGGAAATGATAGAAGAACTTCTTCACATGAATAATGGTTCTATTAGCCAGAACTGCACTGTTCATTTGGCTAGTCATTCAAGTTTTTCATGATGGTGTGATTCTGTTTGTATGATTCGTTGATTGGGACGAAATCACATCTATCTTATTTATCTGTGTAATTCAATAATAATAATAATCGATGATGTCAAAAACATTCGCATCAGTTCAAATCCGGAGGAAGGTTGTATTCCAGCGATTGAATAGCTTGAGAAAGATGAACAAACACGTAAACTAAGCCGGGGCTCCACCGGCGAAGGCCCTTCGGCGTAAGAGTAAGCTTATGTGCTTTGAGAAAGAGAAATCAATTGACAAGAGTTTAGAGTCATAAAATAACGTACCAAATAATGTGAATTTTGGCTTGTATTTATAGGTATAGCATTGTATAATCCATGTTGAATTGGATTGCTAAGAGATAAGATGTTAATCCTAGGAGGATTATACTTGATGAGTCCATGTTGGACCTGAATTTGTATGAAAGGTGGTTACAATCATAAAGGGATCATAGCTGCTAGGACTGTATAAGATGCAATTCTGCAGGTACGCCGGGGAGGAGGCTCCTCGTCACCATGACCAGGTCGGCCTAAGGTGATACCGAGGAGGAGACATAAGGGACTGGGAAGCCCATTTCCTTAGTTTGCTTGATAGCCGAGGAGACATCCTCCTCGTCAAGGGAGTCTTGCTCAGCCTTGGAGAGAGGCCTTCCTCGGTGGTTATTGGGTCTTGGTCATTACATGCATGCTATGTCCATGCCGACATAGGGGATATGATGAGGATGCTATGACGAGGAAGGTAGGGAATTTCATTCCCTTCGTTGTATATAATACTTGAGTGGATTATGTTTGGGGCCCAATCCATTTGGGTCTTGCTCGGACTAGCCTGACTAAGCCTTCCTCTCATTTTCATGGTTATTTGATCGAGGACGAGGAGGTGCATCTCAGAGGTTTTGCTTAGATCGTACAGCATGCTCATGGTGAGGGGGATTTTGGCCAAGAGGAGGGCTCCTTTGAATACTACGTCTGTCACCCTGAGTTTTCCTTCCATGAGAATTTCCAGTCCTCGTAGGCCTGATGAACCCGACCAATGAGTGTTCTGGGTCTTATTGCAACAATTCATTTTGTTTCTCATAGATAAGTTGCAAAGTCTCCATTTGTTGATGTAAGAGTGTACGACGATCAATTGGCTGGGTGGAGTTCTCAGCTCTTCCTTTGTCAGCGTTCCTCGTCGTCTGTTTGCTCGTAGTTCTCTTTCCTCGCTGATGACGAGGACGGTTAGCAACGACAACCTCGGCAGCTGGCTGAGTCCGAGGACAAAGATTCATGCCGAGGGGAGGCGGCCCGTCGATCTGAGGTGGAGGAGGAGGCAGCACTCCATTAGTGAGAGGAAGGCCAGTCGTCCCGTTAAGAGAGTTGTCCTCAACATGAAATCTCTCTTCATTAGAAACACTAGCCGTGCGGTCTTCCATTGGTACTAGAATTGTGGGGTAGAATTACAAACTAAAAAGAATCCTCCACGCTCTTGAGCAGAAGTTTTTGCCGAAACAGAAATTTCCGGTCAACAGAGTTTTTTCGGCTGAACGGAATTTTCACAATATTCAGGCGGACGGAATTTCTTATGGTCAAAACATAACAGATTTTCAAATGAAACAGATTTTTTCTGACCGAAACAGACTTTCTTTCTTTTTTTTGGGCAAAAATTGACTTTTTTTGGGGCCAAAATTGACTTTTTTTCGATCAAAACAAAAGATTTCAAGCTATTCACCGGGTATTAGAATCGTTTTCCGGCAGTGAAACAAAACTGATGATGCCAAAAACGTTCGGATCAGCACAAATCCGGCGGAAGGTTGTACTCCGGCGATTGAATAGCCTGAAAAGGATGAACAAACACGTAAACTAGGCCAAGGCTCTACCGGCGAAGGCCCTCCGACGTGAGAGTAAGCTTATGTGCTTTGATAGAGACAAATCAATTGACAAGAGTTTAGAGTCAAAAGATAACGTACCGAATAATGTAGATTATGGCTTGTATTTATAGGTATATCATATTATAATCCATATTGAATAGGATTGCTAAGAGATAAGATGTTAATCCTAGGAGGATTATACTTGATGAGTCCTTGTTGTACCTGAATTTGTATGAGAGGTGGTTACAATCCTAGAGGGATCATAACTGCTCAATGTCCTTATTTAAGTAGGACTGTATAAGCTGCAATTCTGCAGATACGCCGGGGAGGAGGCTCCTCGTCACCATGACCAGGTCGGCCTAAGGTGATGCCGAGGAGGAGATATAAGGGACTGGGAAGCCCATTTTCTTAGTTTGCTTGATAGCCGAGGAGACCTACTCGTCGTCAAGGGAGTCTTGTTCGGCCTTGGAGGGAGGTCTTCCTTGGTGGTTATTGGGTCTTGGTCATTACACGCCTGCTATATTCATGCAGACATAGGGGATATGAAGAGGAGGCTATGACGAGGAAGGTAGGGAAGCCCATTCCCTTCGTCGTATATAATACTTGAGTGGATTATGATTAGGGCCCAATCCATTTGGGTCTTGCCCGAACTAGTCCATATTCATACCTCGATTTATACCGTTCAATAGCATAGTTTAAAATGTATCAAAATGATGTTATTTTTACACTTTTTAATCCATACTATATGATTTTGTTTAAAATGTATCAAAATCATGTAATTGTTACACTTTGTTATCCATTCTATAGGATTATTGAGAAGGTTCAGGGTAGGCCCAACAATTGAAAAAAAAAAAAAAAAAAAAAGCAATTGTTTAGGGCCCACAAAAATAAGAGATTTTAAGGCTCGTAAAATTCTTACCCAATGCATTAGTGGTAGGCTCAATCATCCCTAACAATTGGCCTAAGTTTTTATCTCTTGACCCTGATCTAAACTAGACAATTTTTTTGAATCGGTGATGAATCCACCAAAACACAATTTCGAAATCAAAATGGAAAAGAAAAATCCTAGTTCAAAATCAACTTTGAAAACAAAAAAATAAATGCAACATTGAGAAGCCAAAAATTGAAAAAAATTGAAAGCGGATTATAGCTGGTGCAAAATGGATAAAAAAGTTATTGAAGTTGAAAATGATAAACAATTATTTTAGAAGCACAATGTCTCACAAATGGTTAAATGGGCTAGACATTATATCCTTCGAGAAGAAATGGTTGATAATGTTTATTATTCAATTGTAATTTATAATTTGCTTCTAAATTTCTATTATATGTATGAATATATATATATATATATATATATATATATATATATATATATATATATATATATATATATATATTCGTCTCAGTTTAAGATTCCTACTTGCTTTATTTCTAAAATGTCAAAGAATTTTTACTATTTTTTCCACTCATTCTCTCTCCTACTTTACTTTTATACTCACAACACCAATCAACTTACTATTCCTCCCACTCGTTCTCTCTCTTATTTAATTTTTCATACTCAAAATATTTTCACCACCTACTCCCTCCATCCCACAATAATCCGTAAAAAGATCCCTTTTGGACGTCCCACAATAATCTGCACTTTTCCAAAATGGAAATGGGACTCACTTCTCTCTACTCACAACACTTTTTAAATTTACTATTCTCTTCACTCATTCTCTCACCTATTTTACTTTTGCACTCACAACACAATACCTTTATCACCTTTTACCTTAATTTTCACGCCGACACAAAAAGTGCGTAGAATTGTGGGACGGAGGGAGTACATCTTTTTCTTAATCTCCGCACAAAGCCTACTAGGAGTGATAAATCGAGACGGAGGGAGTATTGATTTGTTATTGATTACTCCCTCCGTCCCACGATAATACACGATAATATATAAAATTTTCTTTTTGGGCGTCCCACAATAATATACTCCCTCCGTCCACATAGTTGCTTCACAGTTACTGTTTGCGCGGGGATTAAGAAAAAAATAATGATATAAATGTTGTGAGTGTAAAAGTAAAATAAGAGAGAGAATGAGTGGAGGGAATAGTAAATTATAATGGTATTGTGAGTATTAAAATAACTAGTACATCACCCGTGTGTTAAACACACGGGAAGAACACTTTTTAAAATTTACGTTAAACAACCTAAAAAATTCAATTTTTTTATTAACATAAAAGTGAAACAGTTATGATCTTAATTAAAGATGAAACTTTACTTGTACAATTTTGAAACTTGAAATAGCGTTAAATATTGGTTTGGTACTTGTCACATGTCATCCAAATAAATTGATTATGTGGAGCATCTCATTATATTTGATTATGAGTTTGTAGGCAAATAATGAAGACTAAATGTCTCAACTAAAAGAAGGAACAATCATAGTTCATTTTTATTGACATGTGTAAATTAATCTAATCCCATTCTTAATCACTTCCTAAACAAAAAATTATTAGAGCTAGTAACATTAAAGTACAAAACTTGATCTTTAACAACATCGTGACTACCCACCACATCAGCCATCACCAATAGAACGACTGTCACCCACCTAAGTTTAGCAAACCCCAGTAACCCAAAAATCCATAAAGACATATACAAGAGAAGGGAAATGTAAAGTTTCACTTCCACTGTTATAGAAATTAAATCAAAAAAGTTACTATCACTATAAATTTTGATTTTGATTTTTTAAATAAAAGGTATTTAGCAAATATATATAATTGCATTTATAATAAAAATTACAATTTTTTTTTAAAGATACTTCATCCTCTCACTAATCTTTTCCCTTGTCACATGTCATCCAAATAAATTGATTATGTGGAGCATCTCATTATATTTGATTATGAGTTTGTAGGCAAATAATGAAGACTAAATGTCTCAACTAAAAGAAGGAACAATCATAGTTCATTTTTGTTGACATGTGTAAATTACTCTAAACCCATTCTTAATCACTTCCTAAACAAAAAATTATTAGAGCTAGTAACATTAAAGTACAAAACTTGATCTTTAACAACATCGTGACTACCCACCACAGCAGCCATCACCAATAGAACGACTGCCAACCACCTAAGTTTAGCAAACCCCAGTAACCCAAAAATCCATAAAGACATATACAAGAGAAGGGAAATGTAAAGTTTCACTTCCACTGTTACAGAAATTAAATCAAAGGAGTTACTATAACTATAAATTTTGATTTTGATTTTTTAAATAAAAGGTATTTAGCAAATATATATAATTGCATTTATAATAAAAATTACAATTTTTTTTTAAAGATACTTCATCCTCTCACTAATCTTTTCCCTTGTCACATGTCATCCAAATAAATTGATTATGTGAAGCATCTCATTATATTTGATTATGAGTTTGTAGGCAAAGAACACTTTTAAAAATTTCGTTAATCAACCAAAGAAATTCAATTTTTTGATTAACATAAAAGTGAAACAGTTATATCTTAGTTAAAGAAAGAAATACTTATTTAAATATTACAAACATCTATGAATATTACAAATTTTGAAAATTTTTCTTATAGACAACATTTGTAGTTTCATTAGTGAGATTTCCCTCATCATCGCACATTAATATCTTCAATCCATGGTGGTTTATGACCCTAGACAATGCAACGTACAACTGACCAAGAGCTAGGGTAAATGTATACTGCAAACACAAAAATAGGGCAAATCTCGGAGAATTCCCTTCTATCAATCTGAAATGAAAAGAAACAAATTAAATTCAACCTCACAACAATTTTACGGATATAATATAAACAACAAATTATGTGAAGTATCCTACTTAACAATCGAACATTCTAATCCATCCGTCACTTTTACAATATTGTACAACATTTATTGGTTTTCTTTGCCTGCTTGTAGAACATCTGTTTCACAAACCAATATTGTATCACATACACACACCTAATCAAATCGCCTTCCAAGCTCTCTTTTTCAAACTACAATATACTCGAACAAATAGTGATTGAAAAAGTAAAGAGCAAAGAATTACTTGGAGTCCACAGGCATTGACATGCGCTGATTACAGATTACTAACATTTGCCAATCCCTTCATTCAAATCATTTGATGCTCACATCGTCAAGAGACAATAGTGATCACTGCTTCCATTCTATCAAATCCTTCAGTACACACATCTTAGGGTTTGGTAACATAATAGCCATCGCCTTGAGGATTTGAAGGTGAAGGAGTTTCCTGTAGAGTGAGTTATAGTCATGTTGTGGCTCAAGAATATGATATCTACTCAGTTCAAGACCAATGTTTTCACTCATTCACCATGAAAAGAAAGAAGACCAGATTTCAGACTGACTGACCAAAAAATGTTGTTGCATATTTCTTGAAATGGACTATGTATCTCTCTCTCTCTCTCTCTCTCTCTCTCTCTCTCTCTCTCTCTCTCTCTCTCTCTCTCTCTCTCTATATATATATATATATATATATATATATATATATATATATATATATATATATATATATTAAGTTGAATGTGTTATATGTGAAGTGTTAGAGCAGTCTGTTTTGATTACTAATTATATATTGGGTAAGAATCGTCATAAACTACCTAGAAATATATTGCTACCAAATAATGAATATGGATTCAAGCAGTGAATTTGTAATTATAGGATGTTCTAACCAATTAAATGCAAGCATCGCCCATATCTTCTATATACCCTTGCATCTCTTTCAAAACAAAGATCTGAATTCAAAATTAGATTAAAAAAATCTTCTCAGATCTGTAGTTTAAAAATTATTTTTTGGTACAAATTAAAAAAAATTAGGAAAAAGTGAGTGGAATAACAGACCATTGAAGACTGAAGAGTATAAGAGTATAATAGTTTTCTCATTTCAAATTTAAGTTGCTAATGCTCTCAAAATCAAGATAGTAGTTACTTGGTATATAACTACATAAGACCATGCACATCTAATGTACTGTATAAGAGTAAGAGTTTTCTGAATTTCTCATTTCCTACAAAATACTTCCTTCATGCCGAGAAATCAGCAGCTTCTAACATCATATTTAAATGAACTAAGGTTACTATCAGAATTCAACTATATTTGACGAACGAAGGAACAATTTTTATTTTTATTTTGCCAAATATACCCTTTCAAAGCCATAACAAATAAACAAACTAAGTGTTCTTATATATATTCAGCTTTTGCCATTCCTATTTACAAACTTCCTTTCTCCTAAACTCTTTTGAAGATTCCATTTTTTGGGCGATGTATGTACAAAAGAAGTAGCTGAAGCTTACCTAGATTCCCATTTTAGAGCTTCATCAAAATTTAAGCAAATGCATAAACCCAACATAAATTAGGAAACTTCATCAAAATTTAAGCAAAAATAAAGTAAACCCATTCAGTCATATGCAAGAAAAACATCATAAATTAGGAAATTTAGGACATTGTTTCAAGAAATTTGAATTTTTTTTTGGTACCCACTTGATCAGCAGAATAGCCCAATGTCAAGGGTTTCAGGAACCATTATAAAATAAGTAAAAGTAAACCGTAATAATCACTACATCTATATTAATCGAGTGGGAATAAAATCTCAGAATAATATAGCTAAAAGACACTGTAGTCAAAGGTGCATTTGATGAAAGTTGTAACTCACAAGCATATTGGGAACCCTTACCTGTTTCATCAGAGAACTACAGGAATCCAAAATCGATACATTGGGAACTCCCTTCGGATGAATCTTGTTCTCAGCATCTCCATTCTGCTGACTGTCATTCTTAAGTTCACCAGGTTCACCTTCTTTGCCCACAGACTCCTCGCACACGATTGAAGCTAATGGTTAACATAAAAGTGAAACAGTTATGATCTTAATTAAAGAAAGAAATACTTAATTTTATATGAAGCTCATAAATATTATGTTACACCTTTCATCCCAAAATTACAATTCTGACAAGTCAAAACATCTTAAAATGATACTTTACTTGTACAATTTGAAAACTTGAAATTGCGCTAAATATTGAGATGGTACTTGTACAATCTTAAACCTAACTAAATATTGTTTTTTCTAGGATTGTGGATTCTTTGTGTAGCCGTCAACCCATAATCGTAACTCCATATTTCAATTTCAAGTGACTTGTTACAAAAGAATGAATAATTGGATCTGGAGTTCTAAAAAATAAAGAGATAAATAGATTAGGGTACAACATGCAACTATAACTTAAAAGAAATATTGAAAATATCTAATGTTTAGTACAGATGCAGAAGAAAGTTCAATTAAGTCAATAAACCATAAACATAAAACTGCGACCCACGAGAAACAAAAACCAACCCACCCTTGTTGGAGCTTTATGTCAGAAAATATACTATCAAGCAAGAATCAACTACTGCCAGTGCCTAAGGAGTATCAATAGTGCTCTGAAAAGAAGACGAAACCAATATAAGTTTGAGGGGTAATACAAGGATGGGGACATAATATTCAAAAAAAAAATTTTTTTTGCAGGAATTGTGTAATTGAACATTAAAAAATGAAGTTGCACGAACGTTTCCACATATGCCTACAAGCTTAATATTTAAACATCAGTGATGTTAATAACCATGAGAAGTAAAGGATATACAACAAAAATATATATTGGCATTTATAATAAGTTACAACAAAGCTCTCCAATGGAAGATAGAGGAAGGGCCTCACTTACGAATGTAACAGAATAGCTTGACCAAGATATTGGCAGACCTCAGCAAATGGATCCTCTGAACGTGTCTGAGTACCAGCCTTCTCCAGAACCCACAAAAAAAAACAGCCACTGATTTGCAACTACCAGTTGTCCTCATTTTACATGATATAAAAGGACTTCGCCCATGAACAAAGAGATAAAAATCCGATTGAAGAGAGATAGAAGGTACAGGGAAAATGATCAAGTAAGAGTGAAAAGGGAGGGAAAATGCATTTTTATGATTTATATCTAATAATTTGAAACTGTAGGGATGGATACATGGAGGAGAAAGCAACTGCATAGCCACATTTACAGAGTACCAGAGCCATTTCGTGACGGGGTAAGATATTATATTAGGAAAAACATAGATCAAGAAGTTCTAACTCAAGAAGGGTATTTTAGGAAACTATTCAAGTTTCAATCTTTCAGTGATGTTATGTTGTGTTCTATAGGTGGTTGTGGTGATTGGAAATTCAATGAGTGGGCAAGATATAGCAATGGAGCTTGTGAATGTGGCAAAAAGGATCCACCTCAGTGCCAAATCTCTTCAAATTTCTGTGGGCTTATCAAAAGTTCTCTCTAAACATGATAGCCTACATCTCCATCCAGTGGTAAATACTAATTAAAGATATACCCTCAACTTAGAAGTGAGATTGATGAATTTTCATATTGTAGGTCTTAATAAAAAAGGGAACTAAACTTACTGGTAATTAATTGCAATTGCAGGTAGACTGCATACATGAAGATGGACGGGTAGTTTTCATTGATGGTTCTTGGGTCAGTGCGGACACAATCATCTACTACACAGGGTAAAATTTTCTTTTTACAATAGTACCCTCGGTTGAACTAACTGCGTGAAAAACTGAAGCTTTAAGGTTTTAACATGTTTAGACACGAAAAAGAGACATATATTTGTGATAGAAACTGATACTTTAAGGTTTAACATGATTGGACACAAAAAAGAGATAAAGTTTTGCCCAAGTCTATGTAACATTATAGCTGTATAATTAGGATGATCATGATAGCTTATCTAAATGTAATCAGAACTATGGGAAGGCATATACATATATATATATGTATATATATAGAGAGAGATAATGACGAAAAGAGATAAGAGATTAGGAAAATCTGATGAAGAACGCCTAAACCTAAACCTAGAAGAAATGGAACCCCTAAATATTAAATTGAAATTGTAACCCTAAATTCAAAGATGTGAAAGTATTTACCATGGCAAAAGAGAGATACCTGTGCCGAAACCGTCTGCAACATCGTACTGCTGCAATAGCGTGGTGATCGGAAAATCCATGGCAGAAGAGAGAAGCGAGAGAGATAGCGGCTCCAGGGAGGAAGAGAGAAGGGGTGACTATATATACCAGAAATAAACTTGATGAGCACCATAATACTCCCTCTGTCCCAAAATGAATGTCCGAAAAGATTTCAAATTTGCTCTTGAATTTTTTTTCGGACATTCATTTGAGACAAAGGGGGGTAGCTATATATACCAGAAATAAACTTGAGTTACTTTTGGAGCATTGTGATACAATTTTATGCACGATGGGGGAGAAAATACCTTTAATTGCCTCGCTTCTAAGAGTTAATGCCATTTCAAATTTTCAAGACAGAGTGTCACCGGAACTCAAATTTTTTGAGACGGATAGGAAATTACCTATATAAAGAAGGAAAATTGGGTACTTAAGACTTTGCATCAAACAACTAAAATAAGAGCATGAGGAGTTCTTCACATTACCTGGAGCCGGTATTGTCAAAGACTGTCCATTTAGAGATGCCTTTGTACCATATGAATTTGTCCGAGATGGTATTCTGAGATTCAAAGTTGATGTAGGAGATCATCCTTTCTACAAACCAGGAAAAGAAATGACACAAGAATCAAATAGTTTCATTTACCAAAAAATATTTATACTCCCTCCGACCCAAAATGAATGACCAAACTTTTCAAATATGCTCTTGAGAGGTAGTATATAAAAAAAAATCAAATAGTTGTCAATGCAAGAACACATACCTCAATTTTTTGATTAACATAAAAGTGAAACAGTTATATCTTAATTAAAGAAAGAAATACTTATTTAAATATTACAAACATCTATGAATATTACAAATTTTGATGGCTTTATTTCTTCTTCTTCTTTTCCTAACACCCGTACGTAAAACGCACTGCCATAACACTTTATCCAAAACAAAGCCATAAATAAAAGAGTCAAACATAGTTGGTATGTAATCCTGCCCACAAAAAAAATCACACATCAAGTCTGTTCTTGACTGATTCCTTTGAATCTTTCATATGAGCAACTTGAGTTAAATAGTTACTTTTAGCCAGGAAATAGCATTTGATTATTATAGTTTAATTTAGCATTTCATTACAGGATTGTCTGGTTGCACCAACTCTGCCCACAGGATCTATACTACAACAGCAAGCTCCCATTTCTGCTTCCTTTTAACAATGTTGAAATTGTTGAAACAAACACTAATCCATGAATAATATGCTAATATAGACCACAAAATAATAAGAGCAATACCTGGAAATTCCGGTAAGTGGGACGCAGGATGCAATACAGACTGCCAACAACCTCTCCAAAACGTACATTTGCATTTGCCATTAGAGCCACTTCTAAAAACTATTACCATGTCTTTTGCAAATTAAAGTGTGATGTCTTGATGGAAAAGTCAGAAGTTTTGGCAGTTTGCTTGCCACACTTTCATACAATTAGATATTTAATTGAATGTTCATTGTAACCACCTCCAGAAGTTTGCCAAGATTCCACTACAATAGATCCTGAATAGATCCTGAAACAACAAATAGCATGTATAACGAATGAAATGAACTTGATTGATACATGTACATCGAGGTATCTCAACAAAAATTGAGACCAAGACAATTGAGAAAGTTTAATCAACCATGAGGCTAGTGTAAAATTGAGGAGTAGCCAATGGGTAAAAAAAAATCAACAAACCAAACGAGTGCAGAAAGAACCTTACCCGGGGCCTTATTTCAGGTACCAAGCTGAATAGAATGGTTGTAGAGTGAATACGTGAAGTAGCTTTCATTCTCATTTGAGATAAAGCTGAAGTTATATATATAGTTTAGCCTCATTTCAGGTACCAAGCTGAATAATTCACCATTCCAACTGACTTTATTCAATAGCAAGTAGGCATCCGCCATTTCTTCTACAAAAATTCAACCTTTACGATTTCACTAACACATAAATTATAGATACATATATTGAGAAATATTTTTAAACAGTAATGGATCAAGAATTACCTGAGCAGAGTTAATCAAGTAAAACCCTAGCTATTCTCTAGCCCTCTGCTCTATTCAAGAATGAATCAAGGAGGAGAAATCGAATTGAGTTAATAGAACATCAGGAGAAATAAATCTAAATTAATTAAAAAATAGCATTGGTATAAATTACCTTTCAGAGAGTACTTCAAAGACCATAAATTGAACAAAGTGGGAGGAATGTCCCTGTAATTAGGGTTAGATTCAGAGGAATCTACACAGATTGAAAAAAAATAACTCCATTCAGCTAAGCTACCACAAAAAATGAATATTACACAGATTGTGAAGATTCCATAAATATAAACTACAAAATACATCTCAATAAAAAACCTAAACCTACCTGTGGGATGCCATTGTCGTCAACAAAGTGAGTAATGTCACCGGACGCTTTGTAATCTTTTATTCCATATCTATCCAGCGACAAATCGAACGAATCTTCTCTGCAATAAGAAATGTAAATAGGTTATGATAAGTGAAAATGGTAAAACTTCAACGTAATCAACTGCTTTAAAGAATGGAAAAAGGACAACAGTCAAGGCGGAAGAGAAAGGCGGAGGCGACGATGGCGGTGGCGATTGTAGCAGAGGGCGTGGATGTTTTGGGAAAGAGGAGAGATGAAGTTCGCCGTTGATTTGGGGAGAGCGATTGGAGAGAGAGAGAGAGAGGGAGAAAGAGAAAGAGAATGAAATTGGGGAATTGGGAAGAAATTGGGGAATTGGAAAAGACGTCGTAAGAATACAAAAGGTTTTAACTTAGCAGGTAAGCTTTTGGCGTCTAAAAATAGATTTCAGTTTTCCCGCTCTTTTTGCTGTTTTAGGAAAGAAAGCTTATTCACTTCAGCCATTATATAGTTATAGATGTAGGAGAGAGAATGAGTGGGGTAGTGTTAATATTTTAATGATATAAACTTTCCTTTTTAAGTAAAAAAAACAAAGTGTGAAGTATGTATTTGGACGCCCAAAATAGAAAGTGTGAAGTAAGTATGTGGACGGAGGGAGTATAACTTTCCTAAAATGGAAAGGAATCTTTACTATTCCCTCCACTCATTTTCTCTCCTATATTATTTTAATACTCAAATCACCATTATAATTTACTATTTTCTCCACTCATTCTCTCTCCTATTTTATTTTCACACTCACAATACTTTCAATATAATACTTCCTCCTTAATCCCGTATATCGGCAAAAGTCTATATTTCTATGGAACGGAGGGAGTATTTCTTAAATTTTTGTTTAAAAACCCTCACTTCACAGGAGTCCCGCAATAAATATTAGCTTAGAACTCCAAATTTTATAGCCCCAGATTCAATCTCATCCTATGACAACATCAATACCACAAATCAGTTACATTCAAACTTTAGTACTTTAAAATGAAAAAAATGTTAATTGGTGGTACGGCAGCACAACTGAAGTTGTACTATTATTGGTTTGCTCCTCTCATTTGCCAAAACTCCATCGGGAGTGGGACCATTTGATTTATTTGAAAGACCATTCATGGAAGAAAATAACAGAAAAGGACGGCCATGGAGTTAAAGTGAATTTACTCTTTGTATTGGTTTCAATAGATCTTACCACCTAACCTCTTAGCCAGCTGTCTAGCGAACCGGGTTAATTAGATTAAAGTCTTACTCCCTCCGTCCCAATCTAAATGTCTCAAAATGAATTCGGCATGAAAATTAAGGAATAAATATATATTCTCTCCGTCCCGATAGAAATCACACGGTTATTGTTTACACGTAAATTAAGAAAAAAATAATGAAAAAAGTGTTGTGAGTGTAAAAGTAAAATAGGAGAGAAAATGAGTGGAGGGAATAGTAAATTATAGTTGTGTTGTGAGTATTAAAATAATATAGGAGAGAGAATGAGTTGAGAGAATAGTAAAGATTCTTTGCCATTTTAGAAAGTGTGTGATTTGTAGCGGAACACCCAATGAAAAAATGAATGAAGAGAATAGTAAATTCGATGAACTAAAGTGACAATAGAACTATTCTTCGTATTTGATCACCGATGATTTATAGTCATGATTGTTGCTGGTTTATTGTCTTATACTAGTACTCTCCTACCCGTGTCAATGCCACGATGACAGTACGACATATATAAAATGTGGTTGAGATCATGATCCTAAAAATGCAGTATATCTATAATCTATCATCATACTGTAAATAATCAAACAACAATGACACAGAAACTTACATCCTCCCGTGAGGATTTTTCCATTCAAAGATTTACTATCAATATGATACATCCAGGAGGTCCGATGAAGATTAAATATCTGCTGGATTGTGCAGCAATAAGTTAAGGATCTGAAGTCACGCAATATTATAAACCTAGTTATGAGTAGAAAAACAAATAGAAGCAATCAAATCAACTTAATTTAGTTTTGATCTAAGCAAATTACATGATTTGAAAAAACATAGAGACACACATAAATTAAATAGTTCGCATATAATGATTTTGAAGAAAACACCGATTCAAATAAAAATACATGTACAAAGAAAGATTAAATAGGTAACATAAAAAGGATACTGAATATGAAATGATGCCCACTCATGCAAATAAACATGAGAATGAACTCAAAATTGAAGCCCAATCGTGCAAATAAACTTAAGAATAAAATCAAAATTCAAAATAAAAATAGACATTGAAAAATGGCACCTGATGAGAGAAAAAATTAAAGTCTTTCAATTTTACAAAAACATGGTTTCATACCCTAGTCGTCTACGAATTCCAATTCCGACTCTGATGCTAGTTAAAATGATGGCTTTAGGATATGCTCGGCAAATTCGATAAATCATTACGCAAAATCGCGGATCTCATTGCTATAATGGTTGTGGGCGAAATTGTTTTCCTGAGAAGAGAGGGAGACGGGAGAGTGACTGGGTAGAGAGTTGCGTCCGAAAGAGGTGATTGTTTCACCATTAGATCACTTTGACTTTGGTCAACTCAATCGAATTTTGATCGTAATTTTATAAAAATTTAGATATTTTTATGCAATTATAAAAATTGTTATTGTTTCACCATTAGAAATAATATCAATGACAATTTTTAGAATTTCATGAAAATATCTATATTTTTCTATAAAATTATTCATATTTTTTTTATAAAAATATGTCAAAATTTGATTGAGTTGATTCTGCGAAATAAAGGGAGCGATCGGATCTATCCATTTACATTTGAATTTAAAATCTTGGTACACACCAATTTCCAAATAATAGTTATGTATACTATTACTACATTATTATACTCCCGTCCTGTCCCACATGAATGAACATTTTTAGTCAAATTGATGTAACTTTGATCAATAATTTAAATAAAAAATAGTGATTCTAATAAAAATTTAATTTTTATTATAACACAATTAACAATATTTTTAATAATGATATTTAGATTTTTATAAGAATTATTATTTTCTATTTAAATTAATAGTTAAAATTATTGCAATTTGACTAAAAGTCTCGTGATGGAGGGAGTATGTATTGAAATACAAACCATCAATCTACATCCCTATGATCAAACAAATTGAAAAGAAATTCAACGATTGAAAATAAAAAAAAAATTTGATCTGATTAATAATTGCCCTAGAATCGTAGCAGTTATGGACTGAGTATTATTGTAAATTAGATTTTTTGAGCATAGGTATTTTTTATCCAGATTTAATCCTAGCCGTTCTTTGTCTTTTGTGAAATTGAATCTGGGCCACTCTTTGTGTGACGGTTATTCTTGAGGTGTATTGTAATATAGATTCAGGGATAGACACGGGTGATATTAAAGGGGTGGTGGTGAATCTCCTCAAATTCCCTTTGATAGTTAAATTTTTTTTTTAATTCTATTACTATGTGCACCCCCTTAATCGCCTTCAACCCACCCCTTGCGAAAATACAACAAAAGAAATGAAAAGAGGCTTAAAAAAAAAAAAAAAAAAAAAAAAAAAAAAAAAAACTAAAATGGCAGAAGGAGAAAAAGAAACGACAACTTCGAGCAATTAGCGCCCACCATCTCCCAGCGACCTCCACCTCCACTTTTGGTGTCAATCACTCCCGTTGCTGCTTCTCCCTTCTGGAGAGTTTTAATTTTTGGGATTTCAAATTAGGATTTTAATGATTGTGTAATTTGGATTTCTGCTTTAGGGGTTTTAAATGAGATTTCAAATGATGATTTTGTTTATTTCGATAAATCAAAGTCGATAAAGTTGACTCATTTTTATCAAGATTACTTCTCTAAAATTGAATCATTGTCTCTTTAGTATATTTTTTGTTTGTTGTAATCGTTGCAGATAGTCAAGTAGAAAATAATTAATTTTTGAAACTTTTGGGTAATATAATCTGTGAAATGTTGAATTTTCGGTACCCGATTTGGCGAACCACAAGTAATAATAATAATAAACACTATTATTATTACTCCTAACACTTGGTACAATGACAATGCACCTCACCACACTATATATCAAGAGAGACCCTCTCTTCTATGTGGACTCACTCTCCAAAATGATACCTACTCACAAATGACTCCACCCCTATTTATACTACACCTAAGTAGCTTAAGGAATTACCCAAAAAATTCCAGAAACTTCCGTCCTAGTTAGGCTCTTCTCTCAAGCATGGAAGCTTCTCCTTTCTTCTTCATCTAGATCCTTCTTCTATCTTCCAATTCAGGGGTTAGTAGAACATTCTAGAAAGCTCTAGATTTTTCTAGGTAAATCTAGAGGTTAGTAGAACATTCTAGAAAACTCTAGAATTTTTTAGCTAAACCTAGAGTCGGTGTTGACTCTCAACACTCCCCCTCAACACTGACTCTTTCTTCTTGAACCGTACGAGTGGATTTCTCCCACTTGATCCTTGTAGTTGGCTTTGTTCTTCATCGGCGCTCCTTGACCATTTACCTTTCTCTTCAATCGTCTTTTTCGTGCGCCCGTTCGTGACATTGCTTATTCCTGATCGTTCTCGGAGCAATTGTGATTGCTTCTCGATATCCACATTCAACGGTGATTTCTCTCGAGCTTGTTCATGTGTTGAATCTTGTTGATGTTGCTCCCCCTTTATTTCTAACTTCTTTTCGTCTATGAGCTTTGGAGCATCTAAATTTTTATCGATCATTTCAATTATCCCTTCTTCTGAGCCGACATCGTGCAAGCATGCTAATGCTTTAGCAGTGTTGTTGTCGTCTAGATTATCTTTACATCCAACATTGATCATGGCAGCCAGATCTTCGAACCATCGACCTTCGTCAAAGTCAATCTCTTCTTCGCTTTCCACGTTGTCATCAATCCAACATTCTTCGATAGTAACTGGGTAGGCGTGGTCCTCAAACCATTCTTCCTCTTCTGGGTCGTCTTTATGAATCCTTACATCAGCGAAGGAAGCTTCCATGTCCCATTCTTCTTCACTATCATAGGGATCTTGATTGGTAACTGCATTTCCTTCGACAACCTTCTTCCTGAATGGATTATCTTTTAGGAAATGCCCTTTACGACCACAGTTGTAACATTCATTGGTTCGCCTCCAATCGTCTAGTCGAGAGTTATCTTCATTTTTCATCCTAGCTCCCCCTGCACGAGAGCATTCTTTGAATTTTGGTTCTTCTAGCTCGTCCTGAATCTCGTCTTTCTTTTTCCACCTCGCAGCGGATTCTTTTTGTCTTCCTCGACTTTGGTTGCTGAATAAAGCTTCCTCCGAATCCATTGTCTTTGGCGTTGAAGACTTAGATGTATGCTTGTCTAGCGTTTCTTGGCTAGCCAACAAGCTCTCTAACTCTAATAGAGACGGTTGTGTGGCCCAACCGCGAATTGCCGTAACCAAACCTTTAAACTCGGATCTCAACCCATGTATGATTATTCTTTTCATCCGTTGCTCATTAATCTTTGTGTCTAGATCTAACTTCGAGATCTCATGACATAAAGATTTAACTTTATGAAAGTATTGACTTACAGTTAGATCCTTCTGTGTAGTTGACATTAGCTCATTCTCGAGCATCTGTAGACGAACCTCGTTCGTCCTCGAGAATAGCGCCGCATACGTTTCCCATATCTCCTTCGGAGTTTGAGCATATTCGACATGCTCTAACAGTTCATCCTCAACGCTAATCTTTAGCGCGTACATCGCCTTCCCGGCTTTAGCTTCCCATTTGCGGAATGCTTGGGTGTCCTCCTTTTCGGGTGGCGTGGTCTCACTACCACCCACAATATTTCATAACTCTTGTTCTTGTAAGTACGATTGCATACATGTTCGCCAATACTTGTAGTTGCCATTTTTGAGTCTCTTGACTCCACCAAATGCGCTTGCCGGATCTATCATCGTGACTTGGTACTGCCTCCTCGCACGTCACCAAGTAAGCTTGGTCTCCCACCACGAGCTTCACAGTCTCCTACTGTGCACTTGCAACGATCCCGAACAACGCCTCAGCAGCGGTTCCCACAATCCCGGGTCGTACCGCTCTGATACCACTTGTTGAATTTTCGGTACCCGAATTGGCGAACCACTAGTAATAATAATAATAAACACTATTATTATTACTCCTAACACTTGGTACAATGACAATGCACCTCACCACAATATATATCAAGAGAGACCCTCTCTTCTATGTGGACTCACTCTCCAAAATGATACCTACTCACAAATGACTCCACCCCTATTTATACTACACCTAAGTAGCTTAAGGAATTACCCAAAAAATTTCAGAAACTTCCGTCCTAGTTAGGCTCTTCTCTCAAGCATGGAAGCTTCTCCTTTCTTCTTCATCTAGATCCTTCTTCTATCTTCCAATTCAGGGGTTAGTAGAACATTCTAGAAGGCTCTAGATTTTTCTAGGTAAATCTAGAGGTTAGTAGAACATTCTAGAAAACTCTAGAATTTTCTAGCTAAACCTAGAGTCGGTGTTGACTCTCAACATGAAACCCCTTAGATTTAGCACTCGATCTGTCAATACTTATATTTCCTACATTTCGGAATTATCTTACTATTTTTTTTTATTTTTTATTTTGTTACCATCTAAGATGCGAAGATCGCAAAAGAAAACATTATGACTTATATCAATATGTCATTGTTTTGTTTATTTTGCATACATTGCTTCATTACACACATTCTTGTAGTTTTAGAATTTCTAAATTTGCTATATTTACTTGGAAGCTATCACTGAGGGGATAAATTTAAAAAGTTGCAAATGATTGTTGAATAAGTGTTTCTGATGGTGGCGGTTCGCAATCTATAACATGGAAGTTTCGGAGTCATTACAAATTCATTATATTTTATGTTATACACTGATTTTCTGTCTATCGTGACATGTTATTTATTTAAACATGATTTATATCTTATTGTACAAGAGTAAAATTAAAGTTACAAAACATGTTTATAAACTTTTGGATATATAAATACTACAGTTGACAATGAATGATAAGATATTGTGTTTCAATCATTTATCGTCAACTGTATTTATAATTAAAATTTTAACAACTCTCTTTGATTGTTATTTATTCTCAGAAGTATCTATAGTATAAATGGAAGGGGTGTTTGCTACAGTTTTGCCCTCATACATTTGTCCCTTTCCCATTTTGCTCTTATATATATATATATATATATATATATTTTTAATTTAAAAAAAAATTAAAAAAAAATCACATACCTTGAACACGAGCATGTAGTAGTATGATATATGCAGGCCTGATTCCTGATAAGAGTCAAATAAGACACTGGTAGTGGGCCCCCAAAATATTAGTCATATGAGGCCCAAATCTCTTACTCCCTTTACTAAAATAGGCCCAAAATACATATAAAAAAAAATACTAACAAACCCAATACTTTATTTATTAAAACATTTTCCAAATGCTATTTAAAATTTGCTAACCCAACCCTATACTTCATTTATTATAAAAAAAAAAAAAGACCCCAATTGCAATGCAAAAAATAATAATAATAACTAACCCAACCCAATACCCCCTTTAATATGAATAGGCCCCACATAATTTCCAAAATATCAATCCAACCTAATAGATTTTAAATTAAAAAATGGGAAATGATGATTCTAATTGTTAAAAAATAGAAAAAAAAATTGGTAAAAAAAATCATTCGGAAATAAAAAATTTAGAAATATATATTCACTTTAGGATATTATTTATTTTTTTAAAATAACATTTATTTTGACGGATGCCGGATGGTACTTTTTTAAAATAGGGTCCCTACAAAAATTTGCCCTTGAGCGATCACGGGAATGGCCCTTACTTTTTTTTTTTTTTTTTCTTCTACTCACACACACACACAGAAGCGCCTAGGAAATATTAGGGAGAGAAAATCTTCCCTCTAATTTCTGTGGGGGAGAGATCGAATCCATGACCTCCAGATTGAAAGCCATGAATTCTAACCACCAAAGCCAAAACCTGATGGATGGTTGGGAACGGCCCTTACTATATGTACCTTTGTATGAATGTGTTCAAGTTTAACAAAAATGTACTCTCTCCGTCCCATTAAAAAACACATTTTTTACTAAAAAGATTGTCTAATTAAAAGTTATTCTTTTTCAAAATAGAAATTTAAAATATTTTTTTAATTAATGAGACCCAGTTGCATACATTCACTTACTATTTTCTTTCCCAACTTGCTCTCTCATGTTTCACCTATTATACTTGCAATATTTATACCATTTATGTATTTTATTAATTTTCGTGTACATATAGAGTGCTGTATCTAGGATTTAGAGGGAGAGTGTGCCAAAAAAAGGGTGCAAACTGTAATTTTTTAAAGAAGAGGGATGTAAAGTGTAAATATATGAAAATTAAATAAAACTTTTATCTAACTTTCACATATTTACATCCCTCTTCTTTCGAAAATTACAGTTTGTATCTTATATATTTTTTTATAATTTTTTTATAAATACTTGATAATTTTTTTTCAAAATGTCAGGTGCGTCATTTGCACTTTTTGACGTCATACTGAATGCCCCTTGTGTACATATACTTGGGACGGAGAGAGTATATATTTTGAATAAAATGGATGGGAATCTGCATGGAGTATTATTGCTCCAAAATGAAATGACTCTCATTTTTCTTGTTTTAAAAATTGAGGAAAGAATAATGAGGATATTTTGGCCTTTGAGATTCTTACGTAGTCATGTGGCCTTTGTCCATTAAAATACCTCTAATGGAGTGTCACGTAAGTACCAATTACACTAGGATCTTGCCACTTTCTGTGAAGGAACCGTGTACAAATTACATTATAAATTTTTTAAATATAAAATACAAAAAAGTATTTTTTGTGAGACTCATACCAGTAGACTTATAGCTTAATACTTTACGATTAAACTAAATAAATTATTTAATTTTGCGAATGCATTTGCACTCATAAAAAAAGGGGTAATATGATATTTTTGCCTCCGTAATTAGTAATTAGGGATTGGACGCAGATATTTCCCTCAACTCCATTTACGCACATATGGCCTTGTATGAACATTTAACTAGGAAAAATATGACCAAAACTAATTTTTCGTTAAATATTTAACAAAATTGCTTATTATGATGGTTTTATAGTAATTTCACACATAAATGTTGAACAATTATAGCCCAATTGGCACGGTTGATATAGGCGTGGAAGTATAGCGGGTAAATTTATAAATTACCAAAGTATAGACCCTGAAAATTGAAATGTTAATTTGAACAAACACCCCCATCTCTTATAAACATTAACCTTAATTCAGAATAAAAAAAACCCTCCTTCCTTTATACCTCCATCTCCGCCCCACCACCACCCTCACCCTGACACCGGCCATTATTTCCCATCCATGCCCACCTCCACGCCAATCCCCCACGCCACCCCCTCCCTTCCAGGTCACCTCTCCCTCTCTCGCCAAAACCCACACGATCCCCCCACTCTAATGGCCGTCGTCGCTGACCCCTCCTCCACACACCGCCATTTTTGCTTTTTCTTCGTTCCCACGCATCCTACACATCCAACTCTTCCCGACTCTTTCACCCTCCCTAGCCGCATCTCTTCCTCTAGTCCATTTCGTTTTCAGATCTAGATATCCCAATTTCAAGATTCAGATCTAAAAATTTTGATGACTGAGAACCGAAGTTTATTGAATTTGTTTGTCCCTTAAGAAAAAGAAAATATTTCTCTGTTTTCTTATTCGACGATCATGGTTTAGGTTTCTATTGTTTGTTCGATTTTCTTGATCTTTCTCTTTCTTTAATTTCGAATTTCATGAAATTCTTTTGATGTGCGAGTTTTGAAAAGATAAGGTTGCAAATTTGTATATAGATTTATCGGGTTTTTTTCATGATTATAGTGAATTGATGATCTTTCTTTATAGTTTTAAGTGACAATTTCTTATGTTTTATGGTGGTGGCAGCACGATGGTGATAGTGGGTGGTTGTGTATAAGATTGAAAATGAAAGGGATATTCAAATGAGGGGGTTTATTGATAAAATTATTATTTATATTTTAGGGGATTAAATTTCATTTTGTACACTTTTTATTCCCTATATTTTCACGTTTACATCAAGTGTGTCAACTGGGCTATAAATGTTCCACGTGTGTGTAAAATTATCATAAAACCATCTTAGTCTACATTTTTGTTAAATATTTGATAAAAAATTAATTTTAGTCATATTTTTCCTAATTAAATATTTATACAAGGGCATATGTGCATATAAATGGAGTTAAGGGATATATCTGCATACAATCTCTAATTACGGGACAAAAATATCATATTACCTTAAGGGTATGTTTGGCAATTCAATTCCAATCCATTGAATTGGAATTGAAAGGATTAAATTAGTTTCACGGAATTCATTTTGTTCTTCCAATTCCAAATCCAAGTCTTGGAATTGAGGTTGCCAAACATACCTTAAAAAAAAGGCAAATATTTGCATCTTAGATGAATTGATCAAGATTAGGTTTATTTACGTTGAACTATCTACTAGTATTTGAATTAGAATATTTTCTCCGTCTCGCTTGAAGTGTCCCAATTTTTTTTTTTAGTGTTCCATTTAAAATGTTCTAACTCAAAAAGGAAAGTTTTTTATTATTTTTTTATTTGTGGGAATCACTTGTCATATTCACAATAAATATTCACTCACTATTCTCTATCTCACTCTCTTTTTTCTACATCACTTTTCATACTCACAATATTTATTTCACTATACAATTTTTCTCTTTCCTACATCACTTTTCTTAATTTTTGTGCATGAACTATTTTGAGACATTGAAGTAGTACATGTGTAATATTTTATCTGTCACACACAGTTAAATGTCACTGAATTCGAGCTGTGGCTATCTGGCAACTGATAAGTAACTAGCTAGACCTATGTTTGACTAGACTCAGGGGTTAATCCACATGACCACATTCATGAGGTAAAGACAAACCTGACCAAATTGTCCCAATTAATATGGAAATTGCTAGGAAGGTGCAAGTTAAAGAGAGCAATGTTGACCACTTAACCTATAAGAATTGAAGGTCCAAGTATGTGAAAAGGCTGAATGTGATTTGTTACAAGTCACTTTTGATTATGTCTCAGCAACTCCACTCCCCGCAGGTTAATCTTGATCTGCCTTTGGAATAATTAAAAAGAAATTTAATATTATTCCCACATCGCAAAGGCAGATCCAGGGTCAAAATGTAGGAGTCACAAATTACATTATTTTAAAAACAAAAAAAAATAATAATTGTTTGTTACATGACTACCTATATCAATTACAACAAACAAATAACATGTCAACATTAATTTTGTCAAGTGGGTGGGCTGAGCTGATAAGTAGGGGGTGCACTTAGTAATTTTTATTTTTATTTTACATGTCAACATTAATTTTGGGAGGTTTAGGCTATGTACAATAAGGAGTTGAGAGGGGTAGTTGAGGGTGAGTTAGTTAGTTGAGTTGGTTTAATAAGGGGTTGAGAGGGGGTAGTTGAGGGGTTTGGTTGAGAAGCTTCAACCCGGTTGAAAGAAGGAGTGGTGGGACACGTGGAGGGAGTTGATTGGTCCGTGCATGCAATGGATGGCGCGTGAAGTGGTTTTTTTTTTTTTTTTGTCTGGAGCATCCACGTGGCGCAGAGGGATTGGTCCGTACTTTATTATTTTTTCACCCAATTATTTAAACTCAATTATCTCATAATAAATGATTTAAAAAAAAAAATCACCAAAATTCATCATTTTTTTTTCCCTACAAATTGATATAAGTTTCATTTGATTTGGACACAAAAAAAAAACACTCATTTTTTAATTTGAGTTGAATTATCACCTAGTTAATTAATTTTTTTTTAATTTTTTTTTTTACCAAAATTAACCTCTTTTTTTTCCCTACAAATTGATATAAGTTTCATTTGATTTGGACACAAAAAAAAAATACTCAAAGTAGTGGGGTATAGAATGATGAATTGGAAGGAATTGAATTTTAAACTAAACTAGCTTATTGTGGGGGTGTAGTTGAGAAAGTAGTTGAATGATTAAGTGGATGGAGAGAGAAGATGAGGTGTTGCGATATTATGGTAGTTGAATGTTTTTTGATGGTTGAATTATTGGACTTGGTCTTACACAGCCACCCCTTTGAGTGTTCTTGTATCTGTCTGCCCCTGCCACATCGTCAATTACATTTGAATCACTTTTTTTTTTTTTTAATCCATAGTTAATACTCCAATAATAGACGTAAAATTCCAAATTAGACGTCGTCATCAACCTCTAGAAGATTATTTCTTAAACTAGTATGGATTCTCAGTTGTAAACTTGTAATAACTTGGGAATACATTACTTTATGATTATTATTTTTGTTCAGAAAAATAATAATTAAAAATTGATCATTGTTCTAAAATTTAAATTTTGGGTCATTTCTAATCTTTGAAAAAAATATTATGTTATTATAAGATTGACAGAGTACGACTTACTTATATGGGGTAGGTGTGTTTCGAACTCAGAACCTCCCTTATGTGTTTGGTGGAGCATTTATAATCTTAATTGGCATGACAATCCATCAAAATTAACAATTCAAATTAAATACTCCCTCCGTTCCAAGAAAGTTGTTACATTTGTGTTGAAGCACGTAAATTAAGAAAGGGGAATAATGAGTGGTTGTGAGGAAGAGAGAGAATGAGTGGAGAATAATGAGTGGTTGTGAGGAAGAGAGAGAATGAGTGGAGAATAATGAGTGGTTGTGAGGAAGAGAGAGAATGAGTGGAGAATTATAAAAATAATAAAATGTTGCAACTTAAGTGAAATGTCGAAAATGGCAAAATGTTACAACTTTACTGAAACAGAGGGAGTATTTGGCATCTGATGTGGGGTGAGACCGTGAGAGCGTAAAATTTTTATTAAACCATTCAAATTAAAAATTTAATAGCCAAAATTAAAGAAGAAACTCGCAGAAATATTTTATAATAAGAAAATAAAACAACTCCCATAAAAACCAAACAAATATTAAACTAAAAAAAGAAAAAGAAAAACCACTTGATGGCGCAGGAAACGATCCAAATCAGTCTTAATTCAGCAATTAGGTTGATCTCCGGCTAATGTGACCTGAAACGATGAACAAACGACTTATCGAGATGTTCTCCAGCTAATACCCTCCGACGTGATTAAGAGATATATTGTATTTTGCTTATAAACCGTAATGAATAATGTAAGTATTCAAAATAGTAAATAAGACATTATCTTTGAACGTTGGATGTTGCTAGGTATTTATAGTGTTAATATAGGATCGTGTTGAATCCCTAAAATATGGAGATGTTGTTGGCGTAACTGTCTCCGAAAATATAGGAGGCGGTTACAAGTGACGACGTGGGTAGACGCACGTGTTGGTAAGTCGAGGTCGCTTGAATGATCAAGGGCAACTTGACTTTGTGACTTCGTTTGATATGAATTGTACAAGTAGGTGATCGTATGTCGGACAAAGCTAGATCGAAACCAAAAATAATCAGACAATAAGCTAGGTCGACTGATCTGTACTGGACCATTAGTATTGTAGCAATTGAATCAGCCCACTTGACAGTATGACCTTAATGACGCATGAAAAGGTTGAGTTTTACCCTATGAGCTTAATCCGTCATTTTTATTGCGTTCACCATTCGTAACAATTTAAAATTAACCCTTCAACCTCTCACAATCTTACAAAATAATTTCCCAAAAAATATACTTCCTCCATCTCTAAATGTTTGTCCCATTTGAATTTTTTATTAAATTTTGACCATAAATATATGACAATTTAATTATGTTCATGAAATTCTAAAAGTTGTTGTTGATAACATTATTAATGGTGAATCAATAGAAATTTTTAGAATTTCATGAACATAATTAAATTGTCATATATTTGTGTTCAAAGTTTAACTAAAAAGTCAAATGAGACAAACATTTATGGAGGGGGGGGAGTATAAAAAAATCCCACAAATAAAAGACAGTCTCTACCTACCAAATAGCAAACGCCATCCCCAAACCTTTATACTTTAAAACTCCCAACTCACATCATTCAGTTTCCAAATCAACAAAAACTCCAATTTTTCTTTTTTAAAAAAAAAATCAATTTTTGAACGTTTCTTCAAATGATCCAACCGATTTTCAATATAAAATTCACATTATTATTTTTATAATTATTACATCAATATTTTCCACTGCATTTGCAAACACCATACATACTCTTTGTTTATCTTGTCTCCATTGTAAAAAACTCAAACCTCTCTCTCTCTCTCTCTCTCTCTCTCTCTCTCTCTCCTTTCTGTCTCTATAATTTGATCATCAAGATCATGTCTTCAATCTTTGCCTCTAATGGGGTGGTTTTTGCCATGGCCGCCGTCTCAGGTACCGTCATCCTCCTCGCTTTCCGCCTCCAGAAATCACCACCCACCACCACCCAATTCTCCATTATCGCTAATTCATCATCATCTCCGAGACCTTGCATCTCTTCAGGTTCGCCGCCATAATTTTGAAAATGGGTACTTAGAAAAAAACATGAATGATCAATATTTAGAAATAATTCGATACTAATTTATTTGTGTAGAAGGTAAGAAGAGAGAGAAAAAGAAGAAGAAAGTGCACTTTGCAAAGGATGTGGTGGACCCAGTTGGTAAGAGCGATGAATTCAGAAGGCTGCACAGGTGTGATTCCGACTCATCAACGACGGCGAGAATAAAGAGCGTCGGCGGTGGCGGGACTGGAAAAATGCCGGCCAACAGGATGGCCCTCTACAATGGAAAACTCAGGGATCGTGTCGTTCAAAGGGTTGCTTATTCCTATTGACTTTTATTTTGGTCTTATGTACAATCTCCCTTTTACCCCTAACTGTGTACAAATTTTCCTTCCCTTTTTTCTTGCTTTATTTTCATTTGTTCATTTATTCAGTCTTTCTAGAAGGGTAATTTTCTAGAATTTGTGACCAATTTTTCAATCTTTCCTTCCTTAAAAGTGTACAAATGGCCGACATGTGAATTGTGATAAAACAATGTGGCGCAACGCAACTCAATCTAGCAATTTGGCTAATGAGTGAGTAATGTAGGAATACTATTTATGTCTATCTTTATCATTTTGTAACATTTAATGCGGAAGAGCGGAGAGTTTAAGTGGTTCGATTCAAATTGCGATTTAGAATCGAAACGAACTAAATTACGAGGTTTGGTTTGATTTTCAAGTATAAATGGTTCGATTTGATCTCAAATTTTGGCAAATCACATAGTTAGGTTTGATTTGTGGTCTGATTCTCCCAGACTAAGTCGAACCAAACCAATTCGCGGTTTAATACCGAACCGCCATACCAAATCACATTAAATAAACTAATACTAACCCCTGTTTTTTATATTATTTAATAGTTTCGTATATTTATTAAAATTTACTGTTAGATAAATAAAAAAAACCTACATTACATAAACTAATCATAACCCCGTTGTGTATCTTATTTAATATTAAATTCATCATTTGTTATCGTCATTTGACACATTATAAATAACTAAGTTCTCTTCATGATCGAAGATTGTAAAGCGTTGTTTTTCGTTCGACCTCTTTTTTCCTCTAGTCTCTCTCTTCCTCCGACTTTTTTCTTAACACCCGCATCTTTTGCTATTCTTTCGAGATCACGAAAAATTTAAATAAATATAAAAATAAGTTGCGATCGAAATTGTGTTTTGAACTGTAATCTTAAACAATAGTCTGAACCACGATATAAACCGCGGTTTGAACCAAATAATTGAATCGCAGTTTAAAACAAATCGAACCAAATCATAGTGATTTGGTTTGGTTCGATTTAAATTTTTTCATGATTCAATATATTTTAAAATTTTCCCAAATCAATAACTAACCGAACCATTTACACCCCAAATTGGAGCGATACCAAATTCTACAAACTCCTTGTTTGGTGGGACAAAAACAACTACAAAGAGACACATGAGATAGATACATTACATAATTTACATACTCAGACCTCATATTTAAAGACACGTGATGTTTATTTTTCAGTTGAATTAAAAATATACTCCATTTATCAAAAAGAAATTGAATTTTATTATTGCGGATGAAAATCCATTTATTCGAAACAACCCTAAAATGGTGGATTGGTAAATATAAAACAGATACTTCGAAGCAGCCCCCACGTTTAATTGATTGCTCAGTTAGTTAAATTGACTAAGAAAGGAAGGGTAATATTAAAGTTACCAAAGAATGTCACAAACTTTGGCTTACAAAATGATATGTTATGTTTTTATTAATACTTTTAATTAAAATATTTTAATTAAAATATAACTGGTACACAATTAATACATGTAATCAATTATTGGCATCTCAATTTATATACTCCCTCCGTCCCACTTCACTTGACACTAATTTCCATTTTGATCCGTCCCACCTCACTTGACACTGTCCAAAATGGAAAGTTTTTACACTCTCAACACCAATCAAATCACTATTCTCTCCACTCATTCTCTCTCCTACTTTACCTTTTCTACTCACAACATTTTCTTTAATCAATTATTTTTCTTACTTTTTCTTAGTTATCGTGTCCATCTCTTTGGTGCCAAGTGAATCGGGACGAAGGAAGTATATTTTTTAATATATTTATTTTGTGCCTTTAAAATTGGTTGTTAATGTGAACGGAAGGGAGACCGAGCCCATTACCATTCAGAGAGCACAAGTTGCTTCTAAAATGTCACAAGTGGACTGACTACCTCAAACAGTTGAGAAAGACCTAAGTTTTGTAGTGGGACCATTCCTTTTAATGTCTTTTTATAAAGTATATAAAACGCTAGAATAATTGGGACACACTATATATAATTGGTGATTTAAGATCATATGTATAATAAGGGTACATTTGGTTACATCAATTTCATAATTTGAAATTGGAATTGGAGCATAAAATTCAAATTCTGCTGCTTGGATGCTAAAATGAGAAATAGAATTGGAATTGAATTATTATTTTAATAGCCTAATTCCATAAAATTAATTTCATTGTTAAAGTAAAAGATTACAAAACCAATTCTACACCAATTCGAAACTATCGAATTTTTTTTTTTTAGGTCGCTGGTTCCTCGTCTTCATCTTCCCCAAACCCACCTCACATCAACACCCCCCCCCTCGAGTAAAAAAAAATTGATCATTTTACATTTATTTCTAACAATTTCTTCCCAACTCCACTCACCACCCCCTGCCACCCTACCCCCTCCCCCCCCCTCGTCGTATAAAAAAAAATTAAACATTTTGATTTTTTTTTTAACAACTTCTCCCCCAATCCACTCACCACCCCCAGCCACCCCCCATCCCCGTCGAGTCAAAAAAAAAAAAATCATTTAAAATTTATTTTTAACAACTCCTCCCCCACTCCACTCACCACCCCCTGCCACCCTCCCCCACCCCGTTGGGTAAAAAAAAAAATCATTTTTCGAACAGTCAAAAACATGTTTATCTCATTTTTCAGAGAATATTTTCATTTTTCGGAAAATATTTTGCAGGAAATCATTTTTCGAAAGATGTTTTACGCTAAACAAACGGAGCCTAAGTGACAAATTCATTTTCGTTAGACTGGCATGAGTATCCAAACAATAGAATTGGAATTGTAAATCAATTTTAATGGAATTCTATAGATTAGCCAAACAATAGAATTGAAGCTCTATGGAATTTGAATATGTTGAAATTCAATTTTATAAAACTGTAATTCCAATTCAATTCCAATTATGTGTATCCAAACGGACCCTAAGGCTTCTTTATTAAATATTAACTTAATTAGTTAATTGTATTTCAAAACTCATTTTCAAAACATCTAATCAAATTTTACTTCATCTATCTCAAAAAAATAATTTCACTTTTTAATTGTAAGTGTGATTGAATTTTAATTAAAATTTAATAATAATATAATTATTATAATAAAAAATAAAAAAATATTATTAACAGTATTTGTAGTAGTGATGCATCAATAACATCTACTCCCCCCGTCCTATAAAACCTTACCCATTTTATTATTTTGGGCGACCCACTTTAAAGTCACACTTTCCTAAAAAAGAAACTTTTTAATACTTCTTTATTCATGAGACTCACTTGTCATACTCACAACAACTATCCACTTACTATTCTATACCCCACTTTCTCTCTCATACCCACTCACAACTCCTACTTTAATAACATTATATATATTCACTCCTTATTTTTCGTTCTCAACAGTAAATGAGTAACCTAATGTGGGACGAAGAGAATATATAATTTTATTGAGGGTCCGTTTGGACACTTTGATTTTGAATGCAATAAATATTCAAATTTTATAGAATTTAAATAACTTAGAATTTGCTTTCAAAATCATAGCATTTCCATTATTTGAATAATGTGTGGAATTCAATTGTAATTATACATTATACATAAAATAAAAGTTCAATAATAAGTCAAATATCTAGTTTAGTCTAGCGGTATATGGCTGTTAGTTAATATAATTAACAAGGGTTCAAACCTTGGTAACAATAAAACTATAAATTTTTTGTATTTTTAAAAATAAATACTAGTATATACTCCCTCCGTATTAATAAAACATTTCCTATTTTGGAAATGTGACACTTCAAACGGGACGCCATTTTGAGTAAAAAGTGATACTTTTGCTGGGACGGAGGGAGTAGTGGTGGTGGTTAACGGCGGAGGTAGTTGGAGGCGGTGATTTATGGAAGCGGCAGTGGTGGTCGGAGGCGGCGGCGGTTGCCGGCGATGGCAGCCGGTGGTGGGGCAGTTTTCGGCGGCGGAGGCGGCAGCCGGCGGTGGGCGGTTTCCGGCGGAAGCCGCGGTGGGCGGTTTTCGGCGGTGGCGGTGGTGGTCGGCGGTTTTCGACGGCGGCGGGAGGTGACACAAATGCTGGTGATTGAAAGTTGTTGTGGTGGTGGTAAAAAGAATGTGTGTTGTTATTAATTGATCAAATTTAGAATTTAAATTATTAGGATTTAAGATGGAATTAATTTTGTGGAATTGAGTGATTTAGAATTTCAACACAATTCTAATTTCAAATTTTAATTATGTTTTCAAACAATGTAATTGATTTTGAAGATTCCAATTCAATTTTCAAGCTATGAAATTGAGATATTCAAACGTACCTGAGATACCCTTCTTGAGGGATGAGATAATCTTCCACCAGACGGACCCATTACTTATTATAGCAATTAGTATATGCCACATCAGCATTCAGGTTTGATTACACAATTAACTATGTTAACAATTGGATAAAATAAAGGGGCATGCCATTGTTATATGCTTCCTAGATGTTCATTTACATAGTATAAATCCCGAATATTCTCTCATTTTCTAAATGAATATTTATTTTTTTATTAAAAATATAAAAATAATAATTTAAATAACAAATGAATAAATACATTAACTAACAGTAGGGGTCCAGGTTAGGTTTGATGAATTAACAAAGGTAGGAAGCAAATAAATAAATAAATAATAATAAACAGCAAAGAAGCCACCAATAATCATCCTACCACATATCATAAATTAATCTAATATCATTTCCATAATACTCCCTTCACCCTAGATCAAGAGTCCTACTTTTTCTTTTGATTCAACCCAAATCAAAAGTCCCATTCCATAAATGGAAATATGTGAACAGTGTTTCGGACATTTATACCCTCATAATATTTATATATTTATAAAAAAATCATTCATTATACCCTTATAATTTTAACATATTTACAAAAAAAACAATCATTAACTTACTATTCCTCCCACTCATTCTCTCTCCTACAAAAAAACCATTCATTAACTTACTATTTCTTACACTCATTCTTTCTCCTATTAAATATTTTTAACTTTTACATTATCTCTCCTCTAATCTTCTACCCACTTTCAATTTTTTATTCATTTTTTTAAATTTTTCTTAAAAATCGTGAAATACTTCCCTATGACTCTTGATCTGGGACGGTGGGACGGAGGGAGTAACAATTAACCAATTAAATCGAGAGACATGGCTGATTAATTTAAGATTCTTTTACCTCATTAAGAAAAATCTAATTATAATGTATGGTATTTTTATAGCAACATGGTGACAGCCTATGGTAGTAGGATCAGGGGCGGAGCCAGGAATTGCTCGAGGGGGGTGGGGTAAGATTACATGGGGGTTCGGGGGCAGCGCCCCCGAAAAAATTTTTTCGGGTCGGGCAAGTAAAAAATGGGTCGGATCCATGAAATACAATGTATTTTAGTTAACAAAAATGATAAAAGTGAATAATTCAAAGAACGATTGAAATAATGTTGAAGTATTTAACGCAAACAATTTATTAAAATATATTACTCGTACAAAAAAGAAATTCAAATTTGCTAATTAAACTTGGGATAATAGGAAGATTGACCAAAAACAAAAAAAATGGGAAAAGCCTAACTAATTAATTAAGATTGAAAAAATGTGAGGAAATTAGGAGAAAGAGAAAAACAAAACTGTTAAGAGAAAGAAATGGAGAGAGAGAGAATAGCAAAGATGGAGGACAAATAAAATTAATTGAAAATGTAGGTAGCAAGGTTCGAACATGGATTTGAAAGGAAACACCAAAAGCTTTAACTTCACCCCTTCTACTGCTGAACCACATCACTCACTGGTGTTATTCTTGAAGTTAATTATATATATACATATATAACAAAAAATATGAGGGGGGGGAAAAAAAAATTCCAACCCCCCCCCGGGGGCTCCGCCCCTGTAGGATTTTGGGTGGTGGGAAGCTATATATGAGTTATTCTTCAAATAAATTTGGTATAGTTTTATACCCCAAATAGCACATCATTGATTAGTTTATTTATACAGTAACTAAGATATAAGTCTATCCCATCATCAGTGATCCAATTCAACTCTAAATAAAATATTAATTTTTCTCACTTTTATATACACAACTTTCAACATTATATAATACTCCCTCCGTCCTAGGAAATTCGTCACTTTTTACTCAAAATGACGTCCCGTTTGAAGCGTCACCTTTCCTAAAATGAAAATATTTTATTAATATTCTATTACATCCACTCACTATTTTCTCCACTCATTCTCTCTCCTAAAACACTATTACACTACACTCACAACACTTTTTAAATTTACTATTTCCTCCACTAATTCTCTCTCCTATTTTCAAATTACACTCACAACATTTTTTCTTCCCACCTATTTTCTTAATTTGCGTGTCGGGCTAAAAATGGTGACGCTTTTTCTGGGACGGAGGGAGTAGATACTCCCATCAGTGACCCAAACCCAACCCAACCTTTTAATAAAATATTTATTTCTCTTTACTCCAACTTACCTAAAATACTTATCATTTTATTATTTTATATAATTATATAAAATATACTAGTTTTAAATATATATTTATATAAATACATGCCACCCAATATTAGGTTCTATTTATTTAAGATTAAAAAAAATTATAAATTTTGATATATTTATTATTTTATATAAAATATATTAATTTTAAAAATATATTTATATAAACACATGTCACCCAATGAAAGGGTGACATGTGTACAAAATCAAACAATTTTGGTGACCCAACCTTGGGTTGGCTGGCCGCCCAGATCACTCCATTTCCATATACTTCCTCCGTCCCAATAGAAGCTTCCCATTTTGCCATTTTGGGTGTCCCGTTAAAAGCTTCCACTTTTCTTTTTTGGCAAAAGAATTTTTACTATTTCCTCCACTCATTCTCTCTCCTACATTATTTTAATACTCACAACACCATTATAATTTACTATTCTATCCACTCATTCTCTCTCCTATTTTCAAATTACACTCACAACATTTTTTCTTCCCACTCATTTTATTAATTTGCGTGCAAGGCAAAAATTGGACAGCTTCTATTGGGACGGAGGGAGTATTTCTCTTCTTTTTTTTTTTTTATCCTATTCTACGACCCACAATCGAAGTCACCGTTGTAGATAGTCTAACAACTTAATATCAAAGCATTTGGTTGCCTGGCTACACCCAGATAATTGGATAATTTTGAACAAAATACTCCCTTCGTCCCATTAATAACTTCACCTTTTGTCATTTTGGGTGTTCCATTTAAAGCTTCACCTTTCCTTTTTTGGTAAAGAATCTTTACTATTCCACCCACTCATTCTCTCTCCTATTTTACTATTACACTCACAACATTTTTCAAATTTACTATTTCCTCCACTCATTCTCTCTCCTATTTTACTATTACACTCTCAACATTTCTCTCCACCCTTAATTTGCGTGCCGGACCAAAAAGGGTGAACTAATTACTGGGACGGAGGGAGTATTAAGAATGTTAGGATCGATCTCCCACAAGAGAATTCGCACAAAAGAAACCAAACGGTAAACACCCACACAATAAAGAAAAAGGGACACACAATATTGCGTGGTTCGGCTTAAAGCCTATTCCACCACTAAACAATATTATAATTTCTTTAATATTACAAGAATAGAGAATCTTACCCTCAATACTCTTGAATATTCTCCTTAAAGCAAAAGCTTACAATTTCTCTCTCTAAATTGTAGGATATGCTAACACTCTCAAATTTACAACACCACGAGTTTTAATCAAGAAACTCGCAAAGACACACCACATATCACAACAGTATTACAAGAATGGAGGTATTCACATCCTTCTCAACATTCTTGAATACTCTCACAATTGTGGACAACTCCTTAGTGAATGTACACATCTCTCTAACTATCTCTCCCCTACCACTCTCGACACCAAAAGACACACATCCACATCCTTCTCAACATTCTTGAATACTCTCACAATTGTGGACAACTCCTTAGTGAATGTACACATCTCTCTAACTCACTCTCCCCTACCACTCTCGACACCGCAAGACACACATAAACCCTTTCTATATATGATTATTTATAGGCACACAAACATCTCATAGTTCATCTCTTCTCTAGAAGCCAAACATCAAAAGTCTCACTAGAAAATCAATCATCACATTCATGCATCTCATTCATGAATCACGTGGAACAATGCATCTTGATTCTTTCTAGAATTTGAGCCAAATTCTAGGGGTGAGCACGGATCGGTTTGGATCGGATTTAGGATAAAACCTGACACCAAACCAATAACTATCAGTTTTGTGTAAATAGAAACCATTAACTTCGGTTTCTTAATGGTTTGGTGTTACCGATTTCGGTGTGATATCGGTTTGGTTCGGTGTCTTAATGGATTGTTGGGCTTTAATGGGTCTTGTTTGGGCATCAATTACTTTTGTTGGGCTTTGTTGGGCCAAGCATATATATTGGGTGTAACCTACAACATGCAAAACATCCTTCATCAGTAAACATCCTCTTCTTTTCACTTTTATATCCTTATCAAAATTCTCACTCAGAACAAAGAAGACACAATTAAATTGGTAAAATCATAAGGTAATGCCAAGGGCAAGCGACATCATTCTCATGTAATGCTCTCAAACGAAGTGAAAGTAAATGTATCTGATATATTCTACTTGCAGGTTCAAATCATAACATAATAGTCTCATGAACAAAACCAACCACTTATGCATTTCATATATGTAGAGTAAATGAACTGCATATATAGTATAAGATAAAAGGTAGAAAAATAATATATATAGTATAAGATAAAACGACGTAGTTTTGACTATCGGTGTTAACGGTTTCTTATCGGCTTCTAAATTTTTAAAACCTAAACCAAAGCGAAAATTTCGGTTTCTAAATTTTTAAAACCTAAACCAAACCAAATGGTTCGATTTCGGTTTTTTCGAATTTGATTTTTCGGTGTTAATGGTGTTAACGATTTTTTTTGCTCACCCCTACCAAATTCCAACAAAGAATAACGGGCATTTGGTTTTTGGGCTACACCCCGGATAATTTTGAACGGGACTATTAAGACTTGGGGCATTTGGTTATCGGGCTACACCCCGGATAATTTTTGAACGGGCTACATACCCAATTTTGAGAAAAATCCCATGTGGGTGTCTCATCAACCCAATTAATCACTTTCTCATCCGGTTAAATAGTATTCATCCAATTGATTTTTCATTTTTTACACACTTTCGCTTACTTTCGCTTACTTTTGCTTTTATTTTATAAAAATAAATTTCACAAAAACCAATAATATTTATAATACACGTGAGAATTAAAAATAAATTTTGATATCAAAAATTAGGCATTGATTGTAGGAAGTGGTAAATTAATTTTAATTTATTTAATTTAATACCATATATTAGGCATTAATTTGTAATTTATTTGAATTTTTATATAATAATAAAGTAAATATTATATTTTTTTGATAAAAAATAATTAAATCAATAGTCATAGTTTAAAAAAATAATTGGTAATGTTGAAAGCATTAATAAACTTAACAAATAAAAAAATATACTTTGATGCCAAAAACTTATAAAAAACGCGTTTTTTCATAACTTATGAAAAAAACGTGTTTTAAATTACGACCGGTCTCTCTCTCTGCTCGCAGTCTCTCTCTCACTAAACGCAAACAGCGGCCTCCAACCTAACAACGACCGTCTTCTCCGATCTCAAATCTCCCTCGCCGGATTTGATTCAAGCCATACGGTGAGTATTCCGATCTCAAATTTAACCCTAGATTCAACCCCCAAAACCGTCTGGCAAAGTCTCAGAAAAAGTCTCAGAAGTTAATTGAGCATGGGCTACGAATTCGAAGGATTCAGAGCAGCCATTGGTGATCGAAAAGTGGTTGAAAAAACAGAGCAATCAGAATTGCCTTGTTTTTGATTTAGTTTTTAACGAGAACTTGCAGGCGATCGTTGACGGTGCCTAAGAAGATGTCACTGATACGGAGCAATCAACCGACATTAAAAGAGTTGCACTTTCCTGGTTACAACAACATGCTCTCATATTTGAATTTGAATGAGAATCTGAATCAAAATCAAAAACAAGGCAATTCTGATTGGATTTCCTCAATTTCAATGCATTTGTCGCCTTCCTCTTGCTCCAGTTCTTCTACCAAAATCAAGTGTCAGTTGGTATATAATAGAGTGCCAGTTGGTGTATAATAAAGTGTCAGTTAGTGTATAATAAAGTGCCAGTTTGTCAGCGCTAGTGTAAACTAATGTCAGTGTATGTGGTTTTGAGTGTCAGTTTATGTGTTTTGAGTGCCAGTGCATGTTTTTGAGTGCCAGCAAAAAAGAGTACCAGTGCATGTGTTTTGGAGTGCCAGTTCATGTTTTTTGAAGTGCCAGTGCATGTATTTATGAGTGCCAGCAAAAAGAGTATCAGTGTTTGGTGTAAAAAAGTGCCAGCACATGTACACTGGCACTTATTGATACTACAACGGGCACTTTTATAAGTGCCAGTATTAATGTTAAAAAGTGCCAGTGTAATGGCTGGCAATTATTAACACTATCACTGACACTTTTAATAACTGTCAGTATCAATGTAAAAAAGTGCCAGTGTACTCACTGGCAATTTTTAACATTAACACTGACACTTGAGAAAAGTGCCAGTTTCATGTTTATAAAACGCCAGTATAAAATCGCTGGTCATTTGTAATATTAACACTGGCATTTATCATGGTTGCCAGTAATTACCAAAATGCCACCGTTTGTTTTGAATAATAATGCCCAGCGCTTTGAAAAACACGTTTTTTCTTATCTTAAGAAAAAACTAGTTTTTTATAAGACCAACTCTACTTTACTTTGATACCTTGAATTTATACCTATGGTTGGAGATAAAATGTTGATTGATCATCGGTGAACGGTGAATTGAAGAGGAAAGTGGAAAGTATATATAAAAAGTAAATTTGAATTTTTACCCCTTTAAATTTAACGCTTTTAATTTGACAAATTTGAAACATAAGACCATTTTATGTGAGCCCCAAACTACATACCTTTATTTGTAATTTGCTAATTTTTAATAGTTTTGTCAAATTTGTTTATTCGTCATTTAATACACGGGTGTAAGATTAGTTTAGAATAATGAGAAAGAAATGCATGACCAAGATGGCAGACAACAGCCGGTCAGACTATATATAAACTAGTGTAACACCCGTGCGTTAAACGCACGACATAATACTTCGACAAAAAATTTAAACAAACAACAAAAACTGACTATAACTACGGAGATTAATTTAAGAAAATAAATTTTAAAGACAATTAATTGAAGAAAAATATAATGTCATTAAGTCATCTATTAATTTAAAGCGAAAAAAAAATCCTGGGAAGTAAAAAAACAAAAAAGAACTAATAAACATCTCCTAAAAATAAATATTTCAATAAAGAGATTTTTAGTATTGAGGTATCAAAACAGACTATAAGTTCTTGAAGACTATATTCAATGGATCCGCTATCTTTTCTGCTCGTGCACCTTCAAGTTCCTTTTCGACTTGGCCATCGGTTGAAGGTCTTGTAAATGCCCCAATAAATTGCACCACTTTCTTGCGTCAAACGTTCTTAAAACTATCCACTAAAGTTATTGTATCCCAACCAAGTCCAGAACTTCCAGCTCCTTCAGTGACTAAATTCATCTTTAATACCTATCATATTCAAATGCATACTTGCAATAGTATAAGTTTTAAGGTGAATAGTAAGGGTGGTTAATGGTTATGTATAATTGCTACTAAAATGTCTTAAAACTCAACTTTTTCAATCTATCCAGCAGTAACAAATGAACACTCATTAGGGGGGACGGAGGGATTTAGATGAATTCCGTGTAAGACTATCCACAGTGATTTCATCTCACTCCCCCATTTCATCTAACACTTTTTACACTTTTTCTCATCCACCTAATATTTCATCTACCCATTTCATTTACCCCCACTCCAATGGCTAATTTAAATTAAATTTCAACTCCCTCCAACTCATCATTCTATACCCCACTACTTTTATTTTATTTTATTTATATTCTCTATTTTTATTTTTATGATTAGTAAAATAATAATAATAATTATTACTATTTATAATTAAAAAAATATTTCACACTTAATTAAAAAAGAATAATTTACTAGCTAATAATTCAGCCCAAATTGAAAACTAAGTGTTTTTTTTTTGTGTCCAAATCAAATGAAACTTATATCGATTTGTAGGGAAAAAAAAATTGATGAATTTTGGTGAAAAAAAATTAAAAAAAATAATAATTTACTAGGTAATAATTCAGCCCAAATTGAAAACTAAGTGTTTTTTTTTTTGTGTCCAAATCAAATGAAACTTATATCAATTTGTAGGGAAAAAAAAATGATGAATTTTGGTGAAAAATTTTTTTTAAAAAAGAATAATTTACTAGGTAATAATTCAGCACAAATTGAAAACTAAGTGTTTTTTTTGTGTCCAAATCAAATGAAACTTATATCAATTTGTAGGGAAAAAAAATGATGAATTTTAGTGAATAAAAAAATTAAAAAAAATAATAATTTACTAGGTAATAATTCAGCCCAAATTGAAAACTAAGTGTTTTTTTTTTGTGTCCAAATCAAATGAAACTTATATCGATTTGTAGGAAAAAAAAATGATGAATTTTGGTGAAAAAAAAAATTAAAAAATAATAATTTACTAGGTAATAATTCAGCCCAAATTGAAAACTAAGTGTTTTTTTTTGTGTCCAAATCAAATGAAACTTATATCGATTTGTAGGGAAAAAAAATGATGAATTTTGGTGAAAAAAAAATTAAAAAAAAAATTAATTTACTAGGTAATAATTCAACCCAAATTGAAAACTAAGTGTTTTTTTTTTGTGTCCAAATCAAATGAAACTTATATCAATTTGTAGGAAAAAAAAATAATGAATTTTGGTGAATTTTTATTTTTATTTTTAAATCATTTATTATGAGATAATTGGGTTTAAATAATTGGGTGAAAAAGTAATAAAGTCAAGACCAATAAGGTCTTGACATGTGGCAACTTTAAAAAAAAAAAAAAAAAAAAAAAAAGAAATTGGAGCGTTTCAACCGGGATGAAACTTTTCATCCCGTTAATTCATTCAACCAAGGTTTCATCCCCCATTGGAGTGGTGAGCTGGATGAAATGGGATTTCATCCCCCATTTCATCCCCCCATTGTACACGGTCTAAGGATGAATGGAAATATCACTTGGCTTGTGTAGCAGCTTCAAATGAACGTATGGCTTGACGTAGGTTGTTCTTGGAGCCTTTAGCGATTTTCTCAGCCAATTTGTGAGGCAATTCTATAGCTTCTTTTCTTGCTATGAGTTCCAAAACTTCAACAATCTGAAGAAGATTAGAACAGAAATACTTTTTAACTTCCAAGTAACTGGAAAATAGATTAACTTCTTGCAAATTTCTTACCTCTTCGTCAGAAGGTGGAAGGAGTTGAACCACAGTGCAAAGAGGCACAATAGGCTGAAGCTTTGCTACGTCATGGCAGCAAAAGAAAACTTTATTACACCCTTTATATTTCTCTAAGATCCATCTTACATATAGGAGCGCGCCTGTAGATAGCTTGTCAGCCTCATAGAGAATGATAGCTGCAAGTATATTAGATATGAGTAAAAAAAAAAAACTACTCCCTCTGTCCCTAAATGAATGTCCAACATCAAGAAAATTTTGTTCCAAAATGAATGTCTTTTTTGTAAAGAACTGTCCCTAAACGCTTCTTTACCAAAAAAATCGCTATTCATTTCATTATCATAAAGTGAATGTTTAGAAAGTGGATAGCATGAATATTTATGCATTAAAACACACATTTTCAGAGTGTCCCTCAAAATGAAATTTGGACATTCACTTGGGGACGGAGGGAGTATCTAACATGGTTTTGTATTTAGGATCCATAGCTAGCAATCTTACCTCTACAGTTATCATGTCTGCAATTCTGACCTTGATTGGCTAAGTTCTTATTTGTTTCTCTGATTAGCTCGACTATGACATGCTTTTCATACCCTTTTAGTTCAGAGAGATTAACTTCTATGTGTTGAGATGATTCTTTCACATTCACAGCAATACTGCTAACAGCCTCCCCTGCAGAAGACCTGTAAAGTTGTTTTGGAGTTGCAATTAATGCAAACACATAAAGTAGCTTACGAACAAGGCGTGGTAAGAACTTTTTACGTTTATGGGTGGGAGAAGGGGTTGCAGAAATCTTTGATCATTTAAATTAGTGAATTATTTGCTTGAAAATTCAAAGTAAAATTATAAAAACTTTCTTTCTAATATCCTATGCATGTACATAGAGGAGATCACTGCAAATAAATAAGAAAGGATAGAGATCTTCGTGGTTTGTACCTTCAAATCAAATTGCTTGCACTCTTCTCTTGCCTATGACAAAAAGAATCAAGGGTAACAATAATCAAAATCCAAATGATAGGAATTCTAAGCCATGTTAGGATTTCTAGAAACAGAGATTACATCCTTTTCTAAGATTTTGGTGTGTCCATTCATGAGTTTATTTACTGAATTATGGCAATGTTTTTTCCTTATGTTATTTTGAAAACTGATCTATTGAGTTATCTTGTAGAAAACATGATGCAATTAGTATAACTTTACCTGTATTTTATCTGCACCAAATGCTTCGCGAAGGAAAGCCCAAATCATGGTCCGCTTTCCCACTCCCGGCATTCCCTCAAAGATGAAATGACAACACTCATCTGATGTTGCTTGCAAGATTTTGTACAGAAGCATATGAGATACGAAAAAAAAAAAAAAAAGAGGAAACAATTCAATGTTATATAAGATAGTTCAATATTTATCTTATCCATACATAGTTCAACACGGAAACAAATTAACAGAAAAAAATGGGATTGAAACTACTAAAACTAATAGGAACAAACAAAAATAAATACCAAGAAAATTGATCATTCATTTTGGGACGGAAAGAGTAACTAAAGAAAGGAAAGAGCATAAAAGTCAACTTCTGCTTAGCTCAGAGGTTAGATCAAAGCGTCATTTCAAGTCTATCTCTATTTGCTTTTCTTAATCCCTATCTTAGCGAAGTCTGATTGGCTTGAAGAGCATCTTGAGATGCAGGCGATTGTAGATGAGAAGCAGAAAAAATGTTCCTCCTCATATCAACATATTTTTTTTGTCTAGGGGGAATTATATATATCCTTGACTAACTGAAAATGACACTAATTGAGGGACACACAGTACGGAACTCCTTTAGTAAATAGATGAAGGACACCGAGAGTAAGGAAGCAACAACGGCACAATTTAACAAAAAAATTGAAGTCACCAAGTATAGAACAGTTAATCTGGCATAACAAAAAAAAGGCCCGCAGAGGGAAGTCTTGGAAATGACAATATTTAGGTTTTAAAAATTTGGTTTTCTAGATAGGTTTTGTTTTAACAAACCTCAAATAACAATCCTCTTTGTGGGACTGCATCAAGAGCTTCCATGCATATGAAAGCAGAATCCTCCTTGCTAAGACTACCCTCAGTCACACAACCCTGTTATTAAACCAATTTCAAAGTACAAAAACATAAAAATTATCTAAGCAATCATTGACAAAGATAACAAAGAATCAGTGGAGGAACCAAGAATTTTTTAAGTGGGTGCACAAATAAGACTATAAAGCTTAGAAAAAAAAAAGTTTTTGTGGGGGGACTCGAACCCACAACAGAAAGGTTAAACACATAGAACTTTAACCACTAAACTAAACAAACTATTGATTAAGTGAGTATCATGCACCCACATACGTAAGTTAACAATGATCATGGAAAGTAAAGACGTTACTAACGAAAGAACAGAAAGAACATAATGATTAACAATACCTCCTTGAAAATTAGCAGGAGAACCCGAAAGAGGCTGCACGTTCACTGCATCACAAATGAAAATTACACATTAACATGTTAGCTTACTTCAACTTTGCAATCAATGGAAAAGAATATTCCCTGTTCCTTTTTGTTCCCTTGATTTCTGGAAAGTTAATTGGCGAAGAAATAAAGTAGCTCAGCACATCTTCTTAGGTGCAAAGCAAGATTCTTGTATATGCATTCCTAAGAGTATAAGTTGTAAAGTTCCAACAATTTTTTTAAGGAACTAATGGTTGTTTGTACAATTGTTTCCTTGATTCACATGCTTAGCAGGACAAAATGCAATTACCTCCCCATTTTGCAGGATCCAATCGAAATGCTTCCAAGGCACGCTTCTGGCACAGTTTCTGCCATGTCAATGTATCTGAAAGAAAAAAATCACATAATTTCAGAGCAGGAATCAATATCTAGATTCATAGACTTCAAATGGTAAATGGATTAACAACTTGTACATGAAACCGCTAATCCATATCATATGGAGTACATATTCCCGGTAATTGTGTTATGTGTATATGAAAAAAAATGTCAACAGTAGATTGCATACTCATTTCCTCCATAGTAATCGGCACCTGGATATCCTTCACTGTATTTGTTAGTCATTACAGACCCAACTGCTTGCATTACAGAGACAGAAGTAAAATTCTCCGAGGGAATAAGTTCAAGTCTCTATGTAAAAAACAGGAATCAATAAGACATAGAAAATTCAATGGAGCATTTTTAATAGAGCAATTTTTTCTTTTAACCCAAATTCAAGAAACTGCATCATCTTTGTAACACCATTGGCAGATCACGTCATTGTCCAAAGGCTGCCCATCGTAAGATGGAGTTGGAAGAATACCACGACCGCGTCCAGATGTACCACCATTATGTGCCCTATTGCCACAACCCCTGCCACCATGCTGACCTCGACCTTTATGTTGATGATAAGACTGCCCTTGCCAATTACCATTACTACGATTTCCATCAGTGACGATTTCTTCCATTATTATTACCGCCACGACCACGCTAACCACCATTATCGCCACCACCCCGAGGCGCAACCGGGGCCGTTTTCTCACCAATAAGAAGCAAGAAAGGTTGAATCGGTGCAACAAATTTTTGTTGTAACATCTCCTCGAGAAGCAATTCGAGCATGTCATCAAGAGTGGGAGGTCAGTCGAGCATGAATCGCAGCCTGCCGATGTGAGAAACTCCTTAAACTCCGGACCAAGACCACCCAAAACCCGCTGAATAAGAAAATTATCATCCACTGGAGCCCCCGCTGCCGTGAGAGCATCTGAAATAGTGGTAGCACGAAGAAGATAATCCGCAATCGAGGTGTCGGATGCCTTCTTCAAATCATGTAATTTCTCCTTGAGATTTTCAATCCGGAGAGCGGATGTGGCTCCAAACCGCTTGGCAAGAACAACCCAAGCTTTCGGAGCGGTGTCACAAGAGTTGAGATAGGGTTGAACTGCCGGCGTGACTGCCTTTCGATCCACCTACGCACTGTCGGTGCCAGAAACCCATAACTCATGTTGCGGGTTATCAGATCCATCAGCAAATTTAGCCGCCGGCTGTGAGGGATCGATTATGTAAAGAAGCTTGTGAGTGCGGAGTAGGGTTTTGAACAAGGTACTCAATTGACATAATTCTCTTTGGTTAGATAGGTTTGACCCATAATGGCGTTTGGGTTGTAGAAAACAGGAAGGGAGGAAGCAGACGGTTATGGGTCATGTGCGAAGAAGTAACGGATTCAGGAGTGTAAGACATTGTTTATTGGGCAAGGAAATGGAGAGACAGAAAAGAGGAATCGTTCTAATTACTGGATCGAAATCAGCTCTGATACCATATAAGATTGCACAACGGAATATAGAGACATGGTTTGGAGAACTTTCTTCTTATTCATTCCATGAGAATACAAAGACTATATACACGGTTTACAGCAATTAGTTAGGAAGGGATTAAGGTCCTATACTATGATTGATTGGGTTACCTAATATACAATATTTATCCCAATATACCTAGTCTATCAATAACAGCTGTAATATACACAAATATATACATAATATGCAGATGGCCTAATTACTCGTCTAATAGTTCTAACCCTCTTGATGTTAAAGATACTGAGACAGACGTTGATGACGAGGAAAATGAGTTGGACGAGGCTGATGATTCCGATGACGAACTTCTGTCTGATGATTATGACTCTGATGAGAGCCAAAAAAGCCACGAAACTTGTAAAAAGAACATGTGGTTTGCACTCTTTTTCAAAAGTCTGGACAAGTTGACTATGGAGCAGATTAATGACCCAACAAGACAGTGGCATTGCCCAGCATGCCAAAATGGCCATGGTTCTATTGATTGGCACCGCGGCTTGCAGGCTCTTATCACTCATGTTATAACGAAAGGATCGAAAATGATGAAACTTCACCGTGAACTGGCAGAACTCTTGGATGAAGAGCTTCGCAGAAGAGGGACATCTGTTGCACCAGCGGGTGAAGCCTTTGGAAAGTGGAAAGGACTCATCGAACAAGTTATAGATAAGGACAGTCACCTATGGTATTCATCATGAACATACAACTCGAGAAGGATGACAACGATAAGGAATATCAATGAATTATGAACTTGGGGTATTCTATTTAGTTAGTGACTGTGTTATCGCAACCATTCCGATGGTTGTGCAGACACAATAATAATAATAATAATAATATATATACATATACGTATACATATACATATGAATAAAACAACTTCAGCTAGCTGATGTCTAACATAAATTTTGCTTTCAGTGGACTGGCATGGGGAATCAGGAGCTGCGGAATTATTTCAGCTCCTATGCTACAGTGAGGGCCCGCCATTCGTATGGACCTCAGGGTCACCGGGGAATGAGTTTTCTGATTTTTGAGGGCTCTGCTATAGGTTATTTGGAAGCTGAGCGTCTGAGTAAGCATTATGAGAACCAGGGAACACATAGAGATGCATGGGATCATCGTCGTGTGCTCTTTCATCCAGGTGGCAAGCGACAACTATGGGTTCATGGCCCAGAAGAGAGACTTGGATCTCTTTAACAGGCATTCACCTGGTCTGCCCTCTATTTCATTCTCCATCATAGCTGTATTTTCATAATAAAATTGCCATGTGTATAATTTGGTATTCTGTATGTTTAGGAAAAAGCAAATTAAAATATGACATAAGATCATATCAAGAGATGGCCGTGACCCAGATGAAACAAATGAGTGAAGATAATCAACAACTACTCTGGTTCAAGAACCGAGTTGAGAAAGAGCAAAGGCATTCCAAAGCGCTTACAGAATCGTTTGGTATAGTTTCTGAAAAACTACGTAGAACAATGGAGGAGCGACGGATAGTGAGACAGAGAACCAATCTGTGTTTAATGATAATGCTAGAAGTTGGCTTCTCGTTTAGGTTTTGATTCTACTTTTCGTCCTTTCTAGAGTTTTTTATTTCCTGGCAACTGGGTAGATGGATTTGCGATAGTTAAAGAGTAATATGATTGGTTAAATCAAGAATAATAGACTAATAGAGAATTATCTTTAATAGATTAGCCTTGTGTGTGTGTGTCTGTCTGTGCATGCATATGTCAGTGTGTTTAATGATAGGTTTTGAGGACCTGTTTCGATAGTTTGCTTAGACTTGGAAAAGTCGGATATGAGCAAGCATGGTATATAATCTTTATTGAAAAAATTTTAATGATAGATATAAAATTGAATTTTAATAAAAATATTACTCCCTCCGTCCCACCTCAATTGGTCCATTGAGGTGGGACACGGTTTTTAAGAAAAAATATTAAAGTGGGTAGAAATTAGAGGAGAGAGAATGTAAAAGTTAAATGTGTGGTAGGGAATAGGAGAGAGAATGTAAAAGTTAAAAATATTTAATAGGAGAGAGAATGAGTGGGAGGAATAGTAAGTTAAAGTAGGTATAATGAATGATTTTTTTGTAAATATATGGAGATGATAAGGGTATAAATATATGGAAAACTTTCCATTTAAGGAATGGATCAATTGAGGTGGAACGTCCCAAAAAGGAAAGTGGATCAATTGAGGTGGGACGGAGGGAGTAATAGATTTTTACTGTTAATATCCTTAGTGGTGGATTTATTACAAGTTTTAGATTGCATAAAAATGTAATTATTTCCTGTATTATGCTTATGGGAGTCGAGGTAAGGCAATATGGTTTAAGTATTGTATTATGCTTACTTGCTAATGTACGTACTTGTAACTTTCTGGTCTCTTGGTCAACAGAGTATTGTCCCGTGGGAGCTGAGGTTAGTCAGGTGATTCCGGTCCAGTCCACGAGCTCCCTATCAAAAACAATACCATGCATGAGTAAGTGGAATAAAATGATAAAGAATTATTATTAGAAAACTGTTGTTAATTGTCTAAATGTTTTATTTTACTAATATATTCATTTTCTTGATTTATATCAGCTACCAATTTATTAAGCAACTTGGTAGTGTTGGTTATGGAACCGCTTTGCTGGCCACTCGACGAGATAGCATACAAGAAAAGTATGTGATAAAAAGAATAAAGGTAATATTTACTATAAGTTTCAAGTCAAATTGTAGGAAAAGGCAAATACTGTTTAAATTGGGTGGCAGTGAATTGTAAATTAGGGTTCAAACATGCTAATTTTATCAACTCATCATTTTTTAGATTTGTAATTTAGTTATTCTTTTTATTAGCTAGTCATATGTCAAGCATGAACATTAGTTAATTTGAATTATATCATTTTTAAAAGATCAAATACAAAATTTTAAAAGGGGGGTTGGGTGTTAAGTGAGGAATACTATCTCTTTCATTCTCGTAAACCGGCATATCACTAATTCAAACGAGAGTGGCGCTGCTCTTGAGAAAGGTACGCACCATTGCTACAAGATTTTAGACTTAGTCATCTCTTCATGGACTGACATAGTATTTTATAATTGATTTATATATTTGTTTGATATGCTGATTTCTTTATTTATTTTTCGGACCGAGTTAGCTGGCACGGACAGATCTGGCCTCACTGAGATTTATTTCTGACGTTTGTTTCATAGGTCACCCGGAGACGGTCGCGAGCATGTTGGACGGTTCGTTGAGGCGTTAGTGTCCAAGAAGCAAATGCATATAGTTTCTCTCTACGAGGGAAACTCGCTCTTCTCCATTCTATTTACTTTAGAAGAGCTGAATGGACGAGTGGGGATGTTATTCCAACAGAATGGTCAAGTTGGCTTATGACCACTTCTCGTGGTGGAGAATTCATGAGGACCGTCATATATCAGTTGGTAAGCTTAAATATAGTTTTCTTGGAAATATTTAGTTCAGTATTTATTTTTCTTAACATTAAAAAAACTATATTTAAGCTTACCAACTGATATATAACGGTCCTCGTGAATTCTCGACCACGAGAAGTGGTCCTAAGCCAACTTGATCATTCTGTTGGAATAACATCCACCACTCGTCCATTAAGCTCTTCTAAAGTATATAGAACGAAGAAGAGCGAGTTTCCCTCGTAGAGAGAAACTATATGCATTTGCTCCGTGGACACAAACGCCACAACGAACCGTCCAACATGCTCGCGACCGTCTCCGGGTGACCTCTGAAACAAACGTCCGAAATAAATATCACGGAGGCCAGATCTGTCCGTGCCAGCTAACTTGATCTAAAAAATAAATAAAGAAATCATCATATCAAACAAATATATAAATCAATTATAAAATACTATGTCAGTCCATGAAGAGATGACTAAGTCTAAAATCTCAGAGCAAATGCGCGCGCCTTTCTCAAGAGCAAGCAAGCCACTCTCAAGCCAATTAGTGATATGCCGGTTTACGAGAATGAAAGAGATAGTATTCCTCACTCAACACCCAACCCCCCTTCTAAAATTTTGTATTTGATCCTTTAAAAATGATATAATTCAAATTGACTAATGTCTATGCTTGGCATATGGCTAGCTAACAAAAAGAATAACTATATTATAAATCTAAAAAATGATGAGTTGATAAAATTAGCATGTTTGAACCCCAATTTACAATTCACCGCCACCCAATTTAAACAGTATTTGCCTTTTCCTACAATTTGACTTGAAACTTATAGTAAATATTACATTTATTCTTTTTATCACATACTTTCTTATATGATATCTCCGCCGAGTGGCCAGCCAAGCGGTTCCATAATCACCACTATCAAGTTGCTTAATAAATTGGTAGCTGATATAAATCAAGAAAATGAATATATTAGGAAAATAAAACATTCAAACAATTAACAACAGTTTTCTAATAATAATTATTTATCATTTTATTCCACTTACTCGTGTATGGTATTGCCTTACCTCGACTCCCATAAGCCTGTGAGATCTCGTGGACCGGAATCACCTGACTAACCTCACCTCCCACGCGACAATACTCTGTTGACCAAGAGATCAAATATATACATTAGCAACTAATCATAACAAGTAAGCATAATATAATACTTAAATCGTATTGCCTTACCTCGACTCCCATAAGCTGGTGAGATCTCGTGGACTTGAATCACCTGACTAACCTCACATCCCACGAGGCAATACTCTGTTGACCAAGAGACCAAAAAGATACAAGTATATACATTAGCAACTAATCATAACAAGCATAATATGATACTTAAATTGTATTGCCTTACCTGGACTCCCATAAGCTGGTGAGATCGTAAGAAGAAGCAGGAATGAAAAGATCACAGGCAGCATCATCTGCAAATATGATTACCCTCAAACATTAATGAAGGCATATATCCACCTAGTTTACATTTTTCTAAGTATTCTCTCATTTGATTTACTCTTTTCTAAGCCAGCTATCGCTTACACTGAGGCCCAACCACCTGGTAGGTGCTGCCATGCAGTTCATGACACCTGAATTAAATAGAAAAAATGAAAATCTAACAGTGATAAACCAATTCTTCGCCGTTCAACTTTTCAGTACTAGTACACAATAACTAGTTTCAAGAAGTAGGAATTTGATATGAACGGGTACAGCAATTCCGACATATTGCATGAGTACATTCCGTCTTCCGGTCTCGTATACAAAAGAATTGCAAAAGATGGTGAATTCTTTTTGGTGGGAAAATAAGCGGGACAGACAATGTGCATTGAATTGAATTGGTTAAGTTGGAACAAACTACGTGTGGGTAAGGCGGAAGGAGGTATGGGGTTAAGAAATCTCAAACTGTTTAATCTTGCGTTGCTTGGGAAGCTAGGTAACCATCTATTTGCTAACCCAAATATTTTATTGAATCGTGTCTATAAAGCTAAATATTACCCTGGGGGGTTTAATGGCCGGTTGTGGGTCTAATCCAAGTTTTACTTGGCGAAGTATTTGGGCGTCTCAAGAACTCGTGTTCAAGGGGATTCGTTGGTGACGGTCATTCTATTCGTGTTTGGTCTGATCTATGGTTACGGAGGGACAACAACTTCTATATTACCTCTTCGAAGGCAGAAAATTGTGAAGTCAATTATGTGCTGATCTTTTTGTCACCTATACAAAGATGAGGAACTCGGTGAAGGTAAGAGATGTGTTTCAGGAGGATGATGCTAATGTGATATTATCTATGGTCATCCCACAAGTTGAGGTTGCAGATAAACTCTTAGAATCCTTGACTTTAGATGCCCAATTTAGTGTCTACGGGCAGTGGCATCGTCTATGGAGGGCGAAGGTGCCCACGAAAGTATAGACATGGCCACATTCTACCTCCAGTTCACCACTCAAAACTACAAATGGCAAGAACTTTGGAAGAAAGAGAGACCAAAGTTTAGAGTATACAGGAGTTCACTATCTATTGCAAAAAAAATAATTCCATTTTAGAATGTATTAATTCCAACGCATTGGAAAATAAAGCGATATCAAACTCAACATGCATATTTCCACCTCTCACAATTCCAGGACCACATATGGCATACCAACAGACAGAAATTAGATAAGGGTACTTGTAACAAGTTGTCTACTAAAACTAGTTAAACGTTATCATAAACGGAAAAAAAAAAAATTAGGAAAACAATACTTGGGCTCAGATGAAAACAGTCACATAGATGAAAACAAGCCTATATAGGCTTAAACTCTCCCAATATCATTCGACTTGAAAATGTAGTTTTCTATAGGAAATTAGAAGCCAACACAAAGATAATCAGACCGTCCATCAAAAAATGAAGAACAATGCAAAAACACAAAATACAGAAATAAACAAAATGAAATCAAACACGATGATTTACTGCTCCAAAACTAGGGTGTATGCACAATAGAAACAAAGCAATGAAAGATGAAATGTAAAACAGATTGAGAAATAGAGAGGCATCATCAACATTATAACTAGAAATTTTGATCTCAGAAACCCTAACTTCGATAAACTTACACACACACCGTCAAACGACAAAGCTAAAAATAGAAATGACGATGAAACAAAGAATGAACAAGAGAGAGAATATCGACTAGATAGTTTCATATTTCGAGCTCGAACCCTTAACTTACAGACAGGTAGAGAGAATTTCAGCGAGATTTTTTTTGTTAAGTGACGGAGAAAAGAGTGAGACATGTAAAACAGTAAAGCCAAGTGCAAGGATCAGTACCTGACGATCGATTAACAGTGGAGGAGGTAAGAAGTCTATGGTTGTGACGAATCCGAGCAGCGAAATACGGAGTCAATCGGAGTATCAACGATCTCCCTAATTGAAGTAATTAATTCGTATCAGTTAATGGTTTATTAGATGCTAATTTGATCATGTATTGTTTAATTTAGGGCGTTTTGGAAACGATTGCTGAGAAGGAGAAGTGGAAGGTGGAGGATATTAGGGTTTCGAAATTGGAAGTTGGGAAGGTCAAGTATGGTGTCTTCTTGGCATTTGGCTGGGCACGGATATGGTTATATACACGGCCCCAAAAAATACACGGCCCGGGCATTTGACGAAATTACCCATTTATAAATAATTTTTTTTTTTCATTTCAAATTCAATCAAACAGCCTCTTCCTCTCCCTCGCTCTCTCTCTTTCTCAGTACACACGACGACGAACACACCACGACCGACGAAGAATGGCTCGAGTAAAAATTCCGGCCGTCCCTGCTGGAGCTTCCGCCGCCGCTACCACCACTGCCATCGCCGCCGCCGCCGCTTCTACCACCGTGCCTGTAAAGAAGGTAATGCAATTTGAACGAAATTTAAACCTAATTTTACATTCCCAATGTCTAATTTTTTTTTATTGCTTCAATTGATTTGGACGTCTTTTCATTTCATGAACCGGTTTCTTCAATTTTATTCGACGTCTTTTCTCATTTTTCTTCGTGTAATTTTTCTTTCTTTGATAATAACCAAACTGAGAGGGCACATTTCGTGTAACTCACACGAGATTAATTTCGTGTAAGTCACACGAGATTCATTTCGTGTAACTCACACGAAATGCATCTCGTGTAACTCACACGAAATGCATCTCGTGTGACTTACACGAAATGTGCCCAAATGGCCGACTCTTTTCCTTTACATCGTTCATATTCAGCTATAAATGCTAAATAGCTAATTTATTGTCTCTTATTTGTTTTTTTGTAGGCACGTGAACGTATGACCGCGTCAAACAGAAAGAGGAAGGCCGAGACGACAATGCAGCCTAAGGTAGATAAACGAAGCAAAAGTATACATGATAGACTATCGTGCGTGGGTCCGAGCTTGGAGATTCAGTGAGGAGGTAGGAGATGATCATGATACGACTTTTGCGGCTGAAAGTGCAGATTGTGCAACCCGAGCAGACCGAGCGCATCGATATTGATTCTCGATGATAGTGCTGAGGAGGATGGAGGAGACATGAGGCATCTTCCGATTCGGTGATAGTGGTGAGGAGGATGAGGAGGCTGAGGAGGAGGAGGGCGGGGATGATGATGATGATGAGGAGGAGGAGGAGGGGAGGGATGATGATGATGATGAGGAGGAGGAGTAGGAGGCGGAGGAGGAGGAGGGGGAGGAGGAGGAGGGTGAGGAGATACACGATGTTAGACCTTTCGAGGCACGGGAGGGGAGGGGGAGTGGATGTGGCTAGAGGCGTGGACAGAGAGGGGGCAGTGGCGGGTGAGGTGCCACCATCACGGCAGCCTTCAGAGTGACCTGTGGCGGCCCGTAGAATGTTTCACTTTTATACTGCTCTCGTGATCACAGAGCCCGAGAGATTTGGAGGGACTCCACTAGCGAGTCAGCCGGTGACTTTTCATACGAGACTGCAAAGATTCGCAAAAGTAAGATAATCATTTATGTTAATTTATTAAAATCTTGAAGTTGTTTGGCACACACTCTAAATATTCCATTAATTATACATCTCGTACTTTTCTCGATCTCGAGTATTGATTATATTTTTTGTTTGGAATAAACAAAGTTCAAGCGTGATGATCCGGGAGGCTATCGATAGAGCCTCGGCCGACCCTCGTTGATGCATCGGGCATCCAAAGAGCTCGCACGATGCCACCATTCGTAGGCCTAACCACGTTACCGATGACGCGCATTTTTGAACTACGGTGGTCCCCGAGACTAACTCGTTCCACATGCCGCGGGGGAGATGACCATTACGTTACACGACGTATCTCATATCCCGGGTATGTTGTTATATATTATCAATTTCAAGACTATATTAACTATCTACATTCATCTCTTGTACTAAAATGTGTTATTTCATCTTCAATTTACGTGTATCACCGCGTAGCGCACTGCTCGGCATACGGATCCAAAGGCTCGACCTATCCCAAGCATCGCAGACACCTCAAGTTTGGGCGGCACCGGATACTTATTAAAGGATGTCCGCGGCTCTTTTCTTCCCGTATACCGCACATGATCGATGCCCGCCAGAAAGCTTCACAGATATCCCGCACCTCTCGGGGTTCCACGATGTTCGTGGACAAGAGTCGATAAGGTGCCCGCAGCCTACCTTCCTTTATGCATGGATCTTGAGAGACTCCCCACTCTCTCCCGGGGATCGCCTACATTGGCTTATTTATACCGAGAGTCGGGAAGGCGTCCGTATCCGATGCAAGCGTACGGGTGGTTGTGCGACACCGCTAGAGGTACATCTTACTCTACTCACTTTCTTTTTACTCCGTCGACTCCCCCGTAATTACATGTTGCATTTGATTAGTATTTAATACTTTTTACATACATCTCGGGGTGGATATACGAGTACTTCCCGGATTTCCGGCGACTTTCTCGACCCGCACTGGCAGCAGGGGCGCCGAGAGCCCGTAGATGGTCACGTGCCGATGCACTGGGAGGGCATTGGATCATCTAGTGCAAGACGCCGCACTCTGACAGGATGCATGTTGATAGGGTGAGTTATTCATATTAAAATTGTTTCAAATTGTTACACTCCCTCCGTTATTATGTAGACTCGCCTAACAAAGTCTACTCACAAAGTTGCTTGGACTCCTTATGGTATCGAGCGGACTCCGATTCCGCCGGCTTTCACACTTCGTGGGGTTATACGCTTGTGACATCACCGAGGCGTATATGCCCGATCGTGTTACTGTGCAGCCGGTACCAGCAGAGGATCCCTGCACGGCCCCCGTGACTCCCACGAGATGTATTTTGTCAAAGTGGTCGAAGGGATACCAAAAGGAGTATGGTGACGGAGATGATTTTTGGGACGGCGGGTGTTGTTCGACATGCATGAGTTCAGCCCGTTCCCCGATGGGGGCCACCACTAGATACTACATCTTCTCCCGTGATCGATGATTATATGGAGTGGTTTCGGCTAGGAGTCATGTTCGGATATCTAATCCGATACACGATCCTCCCGTTGACATTCCACCTCCCCCACCTCCCCGCTGATGTTCCACCGCACTGGGGTCATAGCCGATCGTGCATCTCATACTTCCATTAGTGATGTGATGCGAGTCTCCCGAGTACGCCGTAGATATACTTAGACGGGCACACGAGGGTTTAGGTCGTCTCATGTAGGAGGTCGCATTTATGTATTGTTGATTATGGAGTTTTCGTATATTTGTAGTACCGATTATGGAGTTGGATTTATTTTCCGTAGGAAATGGATAGTTGTTGTTGTAATGGTATACCGATTGTATTGTTGTTGTTTATGGAGTTATGGATTTGTAGTACCGAATATGGAGTTATGGATTTGTTGCCGTTGTTTATTTGGTGTTGTTTATTTGGTATCGATGATGCGAGTATGAAATGGATAGTCATTGCCAGGTGTCGATTGTGTTGTTGCCGCTGCTTATTTGGTGTCGTTGTTTACTTGGTGCTTTGGTGTTGTTGCCGATGTGTCTCGTATATCCACACGAACACATCTGTAGATCCACACGAGACACATCTCGTGTAAATCCACACGAGATGTGTCTCGTGTGGATCTACACGAGACACATCAAGAATAACAACAAGACCAAAGTCATACCGATGAAAAATTGTATACGAAATAAAAGTGTTAACAAGGATAAGCATATAATTCAAACATCCAAACATTCATAAAAGTGTTAACAAGGATAAGCATATAATTCAAAACCATTACACATATACTATCCCCTACGTAATCTTTCTCTTCTTGCATCGGTATCCCGATCATAGTAGTTTATTAAATGCCGCTATCCTATCTCGGTATTGAGGATCGGTTGACTTGCGCTTGATCACGTGTTCCCTCCAAGTGTTCGGTGGTGGTGGAATTGGGTAATCATTGCTCGACATGTGCAAATGCAAAAGTAATAACAGTTAAATACAACGAATTTAAGTAAGACACTTAAATATTACAAATATAGATGAGACAAGCTTAAGTATCATACCAATATAAAATGGTTTCTCACTTGTCCCACCACAACCGTGTTTATCGGTGGTCCTACTCCCGCCGGTACGCCACCGGAAGACATAAGCCGCCGCCGCTAGCCGAGTACGAAATGAATGCCACATTATACCTCGTGGCAATGATGTGCCCAAGATCCGGGAAGGTCCATCCAATAAGTAGCGTCCGGCGCGCCGTACATAGCAAGCAATCCTACGTAAGAGTTCATCTACATTTATCCAAGTTAGAACTCTTTGATAAAGGTCTTAGCGAGCATTCACCCTACGGTAATGCCTCAGCGCACTTGAGCCCACATCTCCTCATCTCCGAATATCTCGTGCCGCTACTGCTCTATAGCCACAATGTCCATCGATGCCACATCCGTGATGCCTCCAATATATGGGATAATGAAAGGTGGAAAAGACCTCAAATACTTAGAGCCGTATATACTAGTGTGATTGGCTGTCCATTTCCCTCTCCACGACCCCCGACCCCCGATCCCGTCCTCGTCCTCGACCTCGCCCTCGACCTCGCCCTCGACCCCGTCCTCTCCCACGACCGGAAGCAACTAGTGGTGGATGAGACGTAGGAGTACTAGCGGGGGTAGATGGTGTGGGTTCTCAAGCCGATTTCCATTTGTGCGTGGACTCCGAACTCGCTTGGGTTGATGCAATGAATGCGCATCTAGACCCGAAATAGGGCAAAGAAAAGAGTGAGAAGCATTCATACTATCAACATGCAAATCAAATACATCAAGAACTTAATTGAAATGTGAGCCACAAATGAATGAATATCTATACCCTTTGCTAGTCGAGGATGGTGTAACGGGGACTCGAAAAAAGTTGTTAGTATGCTCCCAATCTGACTGCTTCTTCCGGAACTTCCTGTCCGGTTTATTCGCCTTTGAAATATGATCTCGGCTCGTAAGCATCTCTTGTTTGGTGATTTAGCCCTTCTTCCATCGTTTTGAATAACTTTCTCCTTACCTGGCTCAGTGCTTTCTCAAATTTATTCAACATAGCTTGAAAATTGTCTTTATTTATTGAAGGCTCGATGGAGGGTCAGTCTACTTCAATATCCAACTTCTTCCAAAAATCATGAATCGAGGCCGCTCAATCCGTCCCCACAGCCCTCTATCCTTGCAATCTCGTGACTACATGGAAGTCCATGTGTTCGCCTGTAGTAACACCCGCAGGCATCCTCAGTGATGACATTACCCCCATTACGACCCCGCTTGATTTTCTGAAGTCGACCCCGCTCTTGTCTGATAATGCGCAAAGCTTCCGTTGACACTTTAGTCAATATGTTGTGATACATATTACGGGTCCTCAAATCAATCGAGTTCGGGTCTTTGATCTATTCATACCCCGTTTGATATTTTTTAGTTGGATATCGAAGATCTTATGAGCCTTTTTGAAGATTGTGTCAAAAGTAGAAGAAGCACTCCCCAATGCCTTCTTCAACCTGTTATGCTCACCCTCGCCCCGTTTGTGGTATGGGTCCCAAAGTGTGGTAACACATCCGTGTGCATGGACGTAATATTCTCGAGAGTATGGAGTAATCCATGTATCGCGGAGGTAATCCAATAATACAGATAAGATATGAAACGGTCACAAAGCCCTCGCTAACGTTCGTCCCATTCGCCGGAGGTAGGGGCAGAGATTGCATAATTGAAACTCCTCATGAATGATTCTCGCCAAATCCTCGCTACACCGTAATTTAAGTAATTATATATATTATAAACAAAGAAAATCAATAAATAAGTAAATAAGTAAATAAATAAATACCCGTATGACTCAACCCACGCCTTCTAACATTGACTTCGATATGCCTCCGACACAAGAAGTGTGCGGTGTCGGGAAAACCGTACGGAGAGCGCCGATAAAACCCAATTCACGATCGGTGACAAAACCGTTGGCAACCGGGGAGGTGTAAACAGCCGCGCAAATTGTCCAATGCCCATTTGTAATCATCCGCACTCGATACTTGAGAAACGCATACGCTATTGTGAAATTATGCCCTATGGAAGTAAATCCTACAAAGCTGCAGAGAAGTACAGTCCATAGCAAGCTTGGTGTTGTAAGTGCAATCACCTTGTACAACATATGGAAAACAATTTAGCATCTTCATTGCTAATGGGTGAGAGAAGAATATATCGCCGATCATGCCACTCTCGCGTCTTCCCTCGTGTAGTATGTATATTCATGATCTACGAGTAATTTAAGGAATTGTTGTAGCGGGGGCCTTCCTTGTCGTTCTTTTTCTCTATATTTTGTGATGGCATTGCGGACGTGCACGTAGTGCTCACATTCTTCTCATCGTTCATCTTTAACATTGCAACTATGTCATTTGGACGCATGATGAACATTCACTTGCCCTACACACAACGTCATATTCGACACTGTCAATTTCCCGAGAGGAAAACCTTCCGGATACAAAGGAAAGTCATGATTATGTATACCATTCCTTACAACATAACCCCATAACCCATCATCCCTCCTTTCTTTGGCATATAGTTTAAAACTACACTCTCTCTTCTTGCTACTACTCTTCTTTATATTCTTAGATCTTAGGAACTGTGATATCCACCAAAATGACATATTATCATCGCATAAGCTAGTTTATTTCCAATTCTATTCTTCGAGTTCTGTATAACAAGGTGTATATTTCGACGCCTCGCGATTTCCCGTACATGTGCAAGAAGCGCATCCCTGTTTGGAAATAATTCTGATGTCGTGAATTCATCACTGATATCCGGAAATGGACCCTGCAAAATACAGTACCAGTCAGTTTCAAAGCTCCAGTAAGTATATATTTCGTGTATAAATACACGACATAAATCAGTACATCTCGTGTTAGTGTACACGATATGTACATCTCGTGTTAGTGTACACGATATGTACATCTCGTGTTAGTGTACACGATATGTAAGCAACTATGCCGTGTATTTTTACACGAAATTATCTCCGTCCAAGATGGAATTTTGATTTCGATTTTGATCACAATACAAAACAAAAGATTAAGAACTTACTTCATAGAAGCTTGGATCATTAAGACTTGGAGAATGTTGATGTGGAGGAGAATTTGGTGAGATTCCTTCTTCTTCATCAAGGACAAATTCTATATCATCAAGGTTAATATTCTCATAAGAATCCATGCTATGATCATAGAAGCTTGGATCATTGAAACTTGGAGAATGTTCATGTGGAGGATAATTTGGTGAGATTCCTTCTTCTTCATCAAGGACAAATTCTATATCATCAAGGTTAATATACTCATAAGAATCCATGCTATGATCATTGAAACTTGGAGAATGTTGGGGAGAATTTTGTGAGGAATCCATGCTATGAACTTAGAGATTGATTTTTTGAATAATAATGGGGTTTATGGTTTCTGTTCAGAATAGGTGTGTTTTAAGGAATTATAAACGGCGAATTCAACGCAGCTCGTTTTGAAAGGTTACAGGATTTTAAACCTCTCGTGTAGATCAACACGAGATAGAAGCATATATTTCGTGTGTTTTTACACGAGATGTATAAATTATAAATGGCTGCCTATTTATTTTTTTTTAATTTTTTTCTACATTCTAAATGTCATTTAAAGTGTTTTTCATCTCTATGAAAATACTCAAAATCCAAATGGAAATTGAGTTACAAATTTTTGCCATTATTTAGGGTTTTTAGGGTTTTACGTGTCCCGATCTTGCCAAAAATGGTATAGGCCTACCTCGTTTAATTTTTTTTAATTTTTTTCTAGATTCTAAATGACATTTAAAGTGTTTTTCATCTACATGAGTTTCCTCAAAATCCAAATGGATATTGAGTTACAAATATTTGCCATTATTTAGGGTTTTTAGGGTTTTACGTGTCCCGATCTTGTCAAAAATGGTATACGGCTACCTCGTTTATTTTTTTTTATTTTTTTCTAGATTCTAAATGACATTTAAAGTGTTTTTCATCTACATGAGTTTCCTCAAAATCCAAATGGATATTGAGTTACAAATATTTGCCATTATTTAGGGTTTTTAGGGTTTTTAGGGTTTTACGTGTCCCGATCTTGCCAAAAATGGTATACGGCTACCTCGTTTATTTTTTTTTAATTTTTTTCTAGATTCTAAATGACATTTAAAGTGTTTTTCATCTACATTAGTTTCCTCAAAATCCAAATGGATATTGAGTTACAAATTTTTGCCATTATTTAGGGTTTTTAGGGTTTTCTGTGTCCCGATCTTGCCAAAAATGGTATACGCCTACCTCGTTTATTTTTTTTTAATTTTTTTCTAGATTGTAAATGACATTTAAAATGTTTTTCATCTACATGAGTTTCCTCAAAATCCAAATGGATATTGAGTTACAAATTTTTGCCATTATTTAGGGTTTTTAGGGTTTTACGTGTCCCGATCTTGCCAAAAATGGTATAAGGCTACCTCGTTTATTTTTTTTAATTTTTTTCTAGATTCTAAATGACATTTAAAGTGTTTTTCATCTACATGAGTTTTCTCAAAATCCAAATGGAGATTGAGTTACAAATATTTGCCATTATTTAGGGTTTTTAGGGTTTTACGTGTCCCGATCTTGTCAAAAATGGTATACGGCTACCTCGTTTATTTTTTTTTATTTTTTTCTAGATTCTAAATGACATTTAAAGTGTTTTTCATCTACATGAGTTTTCTCAAAATCCAAATGGAGATTGAGTTACAAATATTTGCCATTATTTAGGGTTTTTATGGTTTTACGTGTCCCGATCTTGCCAAAAATGGTATACGGCTACCTCGTTTATTTTTTTTTAATTTTTTTCTAGATTCTAAATGACATTTAAAGTATTTTTCATCTACATGAGTTTCCTCAAAATCCAAATGGATATTGAGTTACAAATTTTGCCATTATTTAGGGTTTTAGGATTTTACGTGTCCCGATCTTGCCAAAAATGGTATACGCCTACCTCGTTTATTTTTTTTTTTATTTTTTTCTATATTCTAAATGACATTTAAAATGTTTTTCATCTACATGAGTTTCCTCAAAATCCAAATGGATATTGAGTTACAAATTTTTGCCATTATTTAGGGTTTTAGGGTTTTACGTGTCCGATCTTGCCAAAAATTGTATACGGCTACCTCGTTTATTTTTTTTTAATTTTTTTCTAGATTCTAAATGACATTTAAAATGTTTTTCATCTACATGAGTTTCCTCAAAATCCAAATGGAGATTGAGTTACAAATATTTGCCATTATTTAGGGTTTTTAGGGTTTTACGTGTCCCGATCTTGCCAAAAATGGTATACGGCTACCTCGTTTATTTTTTTTTTTAATTTTTTTCTAGATTCTAAATGACATTTAAAGTGTTTTTCATCTACATGAGTTTCCTCAAAATCCAAATGGATATTGAGTTACAAATTTTTGCCATTATTTAGGGTTTATAGGGTTATACGTGTCCCGATCTTACCAAAAATGGTATACGCCTACCTCGTTTATTTTTTTTTAATTTTTTTCTATATTCTAAATGACATTTAAAATGTTTTTCATCTACATGAGTTTCCTCAAAATCCAAATGGATATTGAGTTACAAATTTTTGCCATTATTTAGGGTTTTTAGGGTTTTCTGTGTCCCGATCTTGCCAAAAATGGTATACGCCTACCTCGTTTATTTTTTTTTAATTTTTTTCTATATTCTAAATGACATTTAAAGTGTTTTTCATCTACATGAGTTTCCTCAAAATCCAAATGAATATTGAGTTACAAATTTTTGCCATTATTTAGGGTTAGGGTTTTCTGTGTCCCGATCTTGCCAAAAATGGTATACGCCTACCTCGTTTAATTTTTTTTTATTTTTTTCTAGATTCTAAATGACATTTAAAGTGTTTTTAATCTACATGAGTTTCCTCAAAATCCAAATGGAGATTGAGTTACAAATATTTGCCATTATTTAGGGTTTTTAGGGTTTTACGTGTCCCGATCTTGCCAAAAATGGTATACGGCTACCTCGTTAATTTTTTTTTTAATTTTTTTATAGATTCTAAATGACATTTAAAGTGTTTTTCATCTACATGAGTTTCCTCAAAATCCAAATGGAGATTGAGTTACAAATATTTGCCATTATTTAGGGTTTTTAGGGTTTTACGTGTCCCGATCTTGTCAAAAATGGTATACGACTACCTCGTTTATTTTTTTTTATTTTTTTCTAGATTCTAAATGACATTTACAGTGTTTTTCATCTACATGAGTTTTCTCAAAATCCAAATGGAGATTGAGTTACAAATTTTTGCCATTATTTAGGGTTTTTAGGATTTTCTGTTTCCCGATCTTGCCAAAAATGGTATACGGCTACCTCGTTTATTTTTTTTTAATTTTTTTCTAGATTTTAAATGACATTTAAAATGTTTTTCATCTACGTGAGTTTCCTCAAAATCCAAATGGAGATTGAGTTACAAATATTTGCCATTATTTAGGGTTTTTAGGGTTTTACGTGTCCCGATCTTGTCAAAAATGGTATACGGCTACCTCGTTTATTTTTTTTTATTTTTTTCTAGATTCTAAATGACATTTAAAGTGTTTTTCATCTACATGAGTTTTCTCAAAATCCAAATGGAGATTGAGTTACAAATATTTGCCATTATTTAGGGTTTTTAGGGTTTTACGTGTCCCGATCTTGCCAAAAATGGTATACGGCTACCTCGTTTATTTTTTTTTAATTTTTTTCTAGATTCTAAATGACATTTAAAGTGTTTTTCATCTACATGGGTTTCCTCAAAATCCAAATGGATATTGAGTTACAAATTTTTGCCATTATTTAGGGTTTTTAGGGTTTTCTGTGTCCCGATCTTGCCAAAAATGGTATACGCCTACCTCGTTTATTTTTTTTTAATTTTTTTCTAGATTCTAAATGACATTTAAAATGTTTTTCATCTACATGAGTTTCCTCAAAATCCAAATGGATATTGAGTTACAAATTTTTGCCATTATTTAGGGTTTTTAGGGTTTTACGTGTCCCGATCTTGCCAAAAATGGTATACGCCTACCTCGTTTAATTTTTTTTAATATTTTTCTAGATTCTAAATGACATTTAAAATGTTTTTCATCTACATGAGTTTCCTCAAAATCCAAATGGATATTGAGTTACAAATTTTTGCCATTATTTAGGGTTTTTAGGGTTTTACGTGTCCCGATCTTGTCAAAAATGGTATACGGCTACCTCGTTTATTTTTTTATTTAAAGTGTTTTTCATATACATGAGTTTCCTCAAAATTCAAATGGAGATTGAGTTACAAATATTTGCCAATTAAAGGGTTTTATGTGTCTCGTATGTATCCACACGAGATACATCTCGTGTTGATACACACGATATACATCTCGTGTATATCCACACGATACACATCTCGTGTGGATCTATGCGAGATGAGTGAAGAATTAGGCGAAACCCATTACCAAAACAGCAACAACCATCATCATCATCAACACTAAACAACCGATTACCAAAACCTGAATATTCAATCAAATGAAAGGGCCCTTTTAATGGTGGACGGAGATAAATCTCGTGTAAAATCACACGAGATTATTCTCGTGTGAGTTCACACGAGATAAACTGAAAAGAGAGTTCCTCTACTGGACGCATCAATGGCGTCACTAACAATTCAAATCAGAACCTCCTTTTCCAACAATCAATGATACAATTACTTCAAACCCTTTCAACAAAAGTGTCCTCAAATCATCTGCACGGAAAATATTCAACTAAATCAATCACAAACGCACAGGCAAACAAAGAATCAGATTATTGGGAGTTAGGGTTACCTGATTCTCTGACGAAATCGGGTGAAAAGGGGTCGGAGGGGTGGGTGTGAATGCACTTGAAGGTGGATATTAATGTGATGGGAGAGACGAAGGGAGAACCTATCAACCATTGGAGACCTGCTTCGTTGTTGATGATGATATCGTTCGCAGTGTCCATGGTGAACGATTGAAATTTTTCTGCGAGGTGTGTCGTGTGATTCTACACGTGATAAAGGCATTGATATCGTGTAGAATCACACGAGACGGAAGGGCAAAATTGGAATATACCGTTCTCTGTATTTTTCGGGCCGTGTATTTAGTATTTACCGCTGGGCACTCATAGAAAAGTGTTTGATCAGCATCTGAACGCTACCTGAGCTGTAAACGAGCCAGAGCTCATGTAAAAGTTACTCCCTCCGTCCCAGACCAACGGTCCTCGTGGGATTTCACGTTTCTCAAGAATTTTTTTTTAAAGTCGATAGAAAATTTAGGAAAGAGAATGTAAAAGTTAAATGTGTGATAGGAAATAGGAGAGAGAATGTAAAAGTTAAAAATATTTAATAGGAGAGAATGAGTGGGAGGAATAGTAATGATTTTTTTGTAAATATATGGAGATGATAAGGGTATAAATATATGGAAAACTTTCCATTTAAGGAAAGAGACTCTTGGTCTGGAACGGACCAAAAGAGAAAGTAGGACTCTTGGTCTGGAACGAAGGGAGTATAAAAGTTATCGAGGTAGGGGCTCGAGCCCAGTATGATAGTTTGAGCTTGGATTGAATTGAGTTTTGAGTTTTTTGCGAGCTGCTCGAACTCAAGCATTAACAAGCCGAGCTCGAGCTTTGTAGGATTGTGGCTCGATTCTGCAAAGGGGGTTGAGGCGTGCGCCTCACCTAGGCTCTGGCGGGCGCCTGGAGGACCGGATTTGGCCTTGGAAATCTTTGGTTTGATGCGGACGCCTGGGAGTGTTTGGTGCGGCCGCCTCAGCGGCAGAAGGTTGGTCCTGGCATTGCACAACGCCAGGCGGGCGCATGATTGGGCTTGAGGCGTGCGCCTCAAGCTGGGGGGTTTATGGGCCGTGAGTTTCTGTCGTTGTTATTATCCAAGTAGGGCTAGGTTTGTAGGAGTATATAAATATTTACCTTGTAACCTAGTAAGAGAGACAGACTTTGAGATAATAATATACAGAAAAACGGAGGCTTCAAAACCCCAAAATTAATCTCTTCTCTTTATTCTTCGATTTCCCGATTAATTGCTTGTGTGTGTTCTTGAGTTTTGTGTTCTTGCTTCAGCTGCGATTGCACAACAACGGTATCGAGCACGGTTGCGATGTGCAGGGGGAATTCTATCACCGTGAAGTCCGACGTTCAAAAGTTTGATGGTCATGGAAGCTTTGCGTTGTGGCAACGGAGGGTGAAGGATTTCTTGGTCCAAGCAGGCTTGGGAAAGGTTCTTCGACATTCGACTAAACCCGATGATATCGAAGAAGGTCCATGGAAGGAGTTGCAGAGCGGGGCTGTTTCTTCAATACGGCGGTGCCTTGCGGATGAGGTGGTGTATCACGTGATCGATGAGGAATCACCGACGAAGGTTTGGGAGATTTTGGAGGGCCGGTACATGTCAAAATCATTTGTCGAACAAGTTGCATCTCAAGCAAAGGTTGTATGGGCTTAAGATGGCGAGAGGTTCGGATCTTGAGGCTCATATCCACACGTTTAACCAAATACTCAATGATTTGGTTAGGGTGGAGGTGACGTTCGAGGAAGAGGACAAGGCGTTGATCTTCTTGAATTCGTTGCCGAGCCTCTTCGACATATGAAAATCTTGTTACTACGTTGACTTGGGGAAGGATACCGTGGAGTTGCAACCGGTCACAGAAGCTCTTCTAGCTTTTCATAAACGGAAGAAGTCCGTTGATGAACTGCGGGTGAGGGTTATTTGTGAAGGAAAATCGGGAACGTGGGAGAACCCGGTTCGGGATAACTCAGCGACGAGGCGAAATTCTCGTTCGCGATCGAGGAAGAAGTACAAGGGAATTGTTTCAAGTGTGGGGAGAAGGGGCACAAGAGGCAAAATTGTCCGCGAGAAGGGGAACGGTAAAGGCAAGGAAGGATCTTCAAAGTCGGTCAATGTGGTTGAAGATTGCTCGGAGGATGTGGATGGAGATATGCTCACGACTTCGTCGAGTGTGGAGCACCAGACGGATGGTTGGATTACGGATTCGGCATGTTCGTTTCATGTGACGGCGAATCGTGATTGGTTCGATACCTACAGTCGATTAATTACGGTATAGTTACTATGGGTAATGGTGCTACATGTAAAATTCTTTGGCATAGGAACTATAAGAATTAAGATGTATGATGGTGTAGTTAGAACGTTATGTGATGTTAGACATGTTAGGAGGTCTCTAAAAATCTGATTTCATTGGGTACCTTGGATGCTAATGGTATGAACTATAAGGCTCAAGGTGGAGTGCGAAAGTAGTTAAGGGTGCTATGGTAGTGATGAAGGGTGAGAAAGGCTCCAAGAACATTTACGGGTTGCTCGGAAGCACGGTTGTAGGTGGAGTCACATCTGTTGAGTCGGAGGTCGATGCGATGCCCTTCTATGGCATATGAGGCTTGGTCGCATGGGTGAAAGGGAATGCGGGAACTTCATAAACGTAAGTTGTTGAAGGGTATGAAGACTTGTAAACTTGAGTTTTGCAAGTATTGTGTTCTTGGAAACGAGAATAAGGTGCGGTTCAAGACGGGTAAGCATACAACAAAGGGCATTCTTGATTACGTTCATTCGGATGTGTGGGGCGGTCGGAACGAGAATCTAGAGGAGGACATTATTACTTCGTGACTTTTATTGATGATTTTTCGAAGAAGGTTTGGGTCTACTTCATGAGGCATAAGTCAGAGACTTTTGAGAAGTTCAAGGTGTGGAAAGCTGAAGTGGAAAACCAAACGGGCGGAAAATCAAGTGTTTGAGGAGTGATAATGGGACGGAGTACACGAGATAGCGAGTTCAAGAAGTTACTGCGAGAGAGCATAGGATCAAGAGGCATTACACGGTTCGCAAGACACCACGGCAAAATGGTGTGGGCGAGAGGATGAAACGAGAACTATTGCGGAAAGGGCTAGGTGTCTACGATTCAATGCGGGGTTAGCAAAGAACTTTTGGGGCGTGCGGTGAGTATGGCATGTTTCTTGATTAACGAGATCACCTAGAGTCTCTTTGGATAACGGGTTTGCGGAGGAGGTATGGACGGGTAATGAGGTAGACTTCACCGATATCCGGGTGTTTGGGTGTCCATCCTATGTGCATATTCCTGGTTAAGAGCGGTCGAAGCTTGACCCAAAGTCAAAGCTTGAGTGTGTCTTTCTCGGGTATGAAAGCTTGAGGTGTGAAAGGATACAAGCTTTGGGATCCCAAGTCAAGCAAGGTGGTGATTAGTAGGGATGTAGTCTTTGATGAAAAGGCTATGTTGAAGTGTACTCATGATGACAAGGAGAAGGTGCCGAGAAAGCGAGGAGGGCGAGAAGCAAGTTATTGAGGTGGAGCTACGTGAGGATAATGCGATGCGGATCTCACTCTTCCGGAGTCGAGAGGAACCTACACAAGAAGTGGCTAGTACTTCGGTTGGGAGACCTAAGAGAGTAATCAAGCCACCGGTCGGAGTATGGATTTGAAGACATGGCTTCATATGTTCTTGTTCTTAGTAGTGGAGACCGAGTACTTTTAAGGAGGCTATAAACGATCAGGAAAAGGACAAGTGGGTAGCTTCTATGGCGGAGGAGATGGAGTCATGTACAAGAATGATACATGGGATTTGGTGGAGCTTCCTAAAGGGAAGCGTACTATTGGTTGCAAGTGGATCTTGGCCTTGAGGAGCGTATCGAGAAAAAGAGGGGAAAAGTTCAAGGCTCGTTTGGTAGCAAGGGGTATTCGCGGCGAGAGGGTGGATTATAATGAGATTTTTTCGCCTGTTGTGAGACATACTTCCATTCGGATTGTGTTGGGTCTTGTAGCGCACTATGATTTGGTGTTGAAGCAGATGGATGTGAAAACTGCGTTTCTACACGGTGAGTTGGATGAGCAGATTTTCATGGAGCAACCACATGGGTTCACGGAACACGGGCGGGGAGCGGTTGGTTTGTAGATTGAAGAAGTCACTCTATGGGCTGAAGCGATCTCAGGCGATGGTATACGAGGTTTGACTCCTACATGGTTCGCATTGGCTACAAGCGTTGTGAGTATGATTGTTGTGTTTATGTGAGGAGCCTTGATGATGGTTCTTGTATTTTTCTGTTACTGTATGTGGATGATATGCTTATCGCGGGTAGGAGTAAGAACGAGGTCAATCAGTTGAAGGCCTTGTTGAGTAGAGAGTTTGATATGAAGGACTTGGGGGAAGCCAAGAAGATTCTTAGGATGGAGATTCGCCTAGACAGGAAATCTAGAAGATTGTGGTTGTCTCAAGCCGGCTATGTGGAGAAGGTGTTGGAGAGGTTCAATATGCGGGATCACAAACACAGTGAAGAAGACACCATTGGCGAGTCATTTTAGTCTATACGCCTCAGATTCCCGAGTTCGGCGAAGAGATTCGAGAGGATGTCAAAGGTTCCTATGTCAAGCGCGATGGGATGTCTCATGTATGCTATGGTTTGCACGAGGCCGAGATTTGGCGCAAGCTATTAGTGTGGTTAGCAAGTATATGGCGAATCGGGCAACACGGCATTGGGAAGCGGTCAAGTGGATTCTCGAGATATTTGAAAGGCACTATGGATTATGGCATCATGTTTGGAGGTAAGAGTGAGGAGCTTTACATTTGTGGGGTATGTTGATTACGATTATGCGGGTGACTTGGATCGGAGGAGGTCGACTACGGGTTATGCGTTTACTCTTGGTGGTGGACCCATATGTTGGAGATCTATGATCCAATCTATCATTGTTTTGTCTACAACGGAAGCGGAGTATATGGCGGCGGTTGAAGGCTGAAAGGAGGCCTTATGGCTTCGGGGTTTGGTCAACGAGTTGGGCATCGAGCAAGGTGGAGTGAAGTTGCTTTGTGACAGTCAAAGCACGATATTTCTAGCAAAGAATCACGTTTATCATCAACGGTAGAAGCACATTGATGTTCGGTTTCACAAGATTCGGGAGTTGATCGATATGGGTGAGGTGGTGCTAGAGAAGGTTCACACTACGGAGAATGCTGCGGATATGTTGACGAAGCCGGTTACTACTGACAAGTTCAAGCATTGCTTGGATTTGTTGCACATCTCGAGTTGTTAGAGATGGGGAGGTTCGAGCTGGTTCCTTGTATCTTCTGTTGGGTTGGGTGAATACTCGCCAAGGTGGAGATTGTAGGATTGTGGCTCGATTCTGCAAAGGGGGTTGAGGCGTGCGCCTCACCTAGGCTCTGGCGGGCGCCTGGAGGACCGGATTTGGCCTTGGAAATCTTTGGTTTGATGCGGACGCCTGGGAGTGTTTGGTGCGGCCGCCTCAGCGGCAGAAGGTTGGTCCTGGCATTGCACAACGCCAGGCGGGCGCATGATTGGGCTTGAGGCGTGCGCCTCAAGCTGGGGGGTTTATGGGCCGTGGGTTTCTGTCGTTGTTATTATCCAAGTAGGGCTAGGTTTGTAGGAGTATATAAATATTTACCTTGTAACCTAGTAAGAGAGACAGACTTTGAGATAATAATATACAGAAAAACGGAGGCTTCAAAACCCCAAAATTAATCTCTTCTCTTTATTATTCGATTTCCCGATTAATTGCTTGTGTGTGTTCTTGAGTTTTGTGTTCTTGCTTCCGCTGCGATTGCACAACAAGCTTGGACTTGTTTTTTGAAAAAATCTGAAATCAAACGAGTTTTATCGAGCACTAATTCGAGTTGTAACCGATCTCGAGCCTAAACAAGTCATTCGCGGACAAAATTCATTCGAGCTTTTAACGAACTTAACGAGCCGAGCTCAAATGAGTCGATCTCGGTCAAAGCTCGTCGAACATACGAACCAAATACGAGTCGGCTCGAAAAAAAAACGAGCTTGAAAATCGATTCGAGCTCGGACTCGAATTTACCTCTAGCCCACTCGAACTCGAGATTTTACGAGCCGAGCTCGAGTCGGCTCATTTCATTTCGTGTAACAGCCCTCTGCCTCTATTCAACCAGTTTCTTTAAAATACACACACCTCCTTGGCTGGCAGTACAAAAAAAGCAACTAGCAAACAACCCCAAATCGAAACAAAAGAAACCAGAAGTAGTAATATTTTAACTAGCAGCTACTGTTTGAGAATTTGTTGTGGTGGAAACTTCAATGGAGAAATAAAATTATCAGTTTATAAATGTGAATATCATTTCACATTTTTATATAACTGTGAAATAGAATTCTTAGTTATAAATGTGAAAATCATTATACAGTTATTTACATCAAAACTGTGAAATAGACTTCTCAATTTATAAATGTTAAAATCATTATATAGTTATTTACATCAAAAATTGTGAAATAGACTTATCAATTTATAAATGTGAAAACAATTATACAGTTATTTACATCAAAACTGTGAAATAGACTTCTCATTTTATAAATGTGAACCATTATACAGTTATTTACATCAAAACTGTGAAATAGACTTCTCAGTTTATACATGTGAAAACCATTATACAGTTATACTCATGTGTGAACAAATGATAAATGATTTTCTCAGATTTTTACAAGTGAAAAATAATTATTTTATTTATAAATTTTGAAATATATGATGAATAAACTTGTTTGATTCGTCTTGGCGATGCAATTAAAACAGTGATTGCAGATTATTTTTTCAACTTTTAGATTTTGAAATACTGCATTTTAAAAATTTAAGAGAAAAAAAAATGAAGAAAGAGAAAGAAGGTAGAGAGAAAAAAAAAAGCGTAAAAAGAAGAGAGAGAGAGAGAGAGAAAAGCGGTGACCGGCGCATGGAGGAGATTGCTGAGTGGGTTGGCGCATGTGTAGCATAGGGGCATTTTGGTTCAGCGAAAATACAGGGACTTATCGGTGAGTTTCAAAAATTTCTAGTTTTATTGGTCGTTTTCATTTATCTGAGGTATTATTGGTCAAAGCCTCATATTAAAAAACTGATTATTATAATATTTTTTTTTAAGTTTTATTAATATAATTAAATTAATATTATTTTTTATCAAAGTTCACCACCGATTTGTGTTCACATTAAAAATCAAATATGATAAATATAAACGGATTTAAGGGAACTAGCCAAAAATGAGAATCTATCCCTAAAAAATAGATTACCCTAATTTAGGAATCAGGTAGTTGCGGCTGCCACTCCCATTCCTCATTTGTTCAATTCCATGACTCAAACTCCAACTGCACTCCCACTTCATCCCCAAGGTAAAATCTTCTACTATCTGCCTGTCACTGTGTGTATGGGTGTGTTTACTCCAATTATTGAACCTAAAGTTACCCACTTTTTCTTATATTTTCAATCTTCAGATATGTTGGAGTTCAATCTGGATGCTTTGATTCTTTGATCTGCATTTCTTTTGAGTTTTTGAATCTGGGTTTCCATTCAAGTATGCTCTTGCAGTGTTATTTCACTTCTTGGATCAATCACTTTCTTAATTGTATGGGGTAAGTTCTTGATTTCTTCCTCACATTTCTATTTCTTTTTGTAATTCCTGGAAAATTTATGGTGTGTAGATATAAATTGGACCTTTTTTCTCTAGTTGGTTAATTCAATTTGACAGAGTCTGAGTGGCAACAAGGTTTCATGTAACCAACCCTAATTAATTGGTTAAAGAAAAAATAGTTGGTTAATTCAATTTGACAGAGTCTGAGTGGCAACAAGGTTTCATGTAACCAACCCTAATTAGTTGGTTAAAGAAAAAAAAGGGCCGAGTTGAGTTTGGATAGAGTTAGGTTGATCCAAATTTGAGATATCCCATGAAAGTAAAGATTATGGCTTTAATTTCCCACTGAATTATTTTACTTCTAAGCATCTGAAGTCTGAATTGATTTGGGGAGTCTAATTATGTTTAGAGTATGATTTACTATTAGAATTGGCCATCATCCCCTTAAAAGGCCTTGTTGGCTTTAATTTCCCACTGAAGTTATTTTACTTTTAAGCATCTGAAGTCTGAATTGATTTGGGGAGTCTAATTATGTTTAGAGTATGGTTTACTATTAGAATTGGACCATCATCCCCTTAAAAGGCCTTTGTTAAGGGGTGAGGAAATCCAACCTTATATATTGAATCAATTATATTTTCCAAGCCGATGTGGGACATATGTGGTTCTAACACGTCTCCTCACGTATAGGCCGGCATGACCATCGACTCTACACGTAGATCATTAACACGTCGGCATACCATCGGCTTAACCCAACATGGGTAACAACCAACATCAATTTGGGCTAAATCTGATACCATATTAGAATTGGGTCATCATCACCTTAAAAGGCCTTGTTAAGGGTTGAGGAAATCCAACCTTATATGTTGAATCAATTATATTTTCCAAGCTGATGTGGGCAAATGGGGTTCTAACATGCCCCCTCACGTGTAGGCCGGCATGACCATCAGCTCTACACGTGAACCATTAACACGCCGGCATACCATCGGCTTAAACCCAACATGGGTAACAACCATCATCAACTTGGACCAACTCTGATACCATGTTAGAGAATGGTATTAGAGCGCAAGATCTCGGGTTCTATTCCTCCCGCTTGCACTATTACCCGTATTTATATGTGCAAAAATTGCACTATGTTGGCATGCCCGAAAATGTGGCATGCCCGAAAATGTGGCATGTTTGAAATTTGACATGCCCGATAATGTGTCATGTTTGTAATCTCTCCACGTGTGCGATCGGGTCACACGTGAGGGGGAGTGTGAAAACTTGATATACATTGTTGAGGCACGATCTAACAGCTTAAGCTTTTAGATCAAGTGGTAACTACATTTACCTTTCTGTATCATCTTTGTTAAACTTAATAAAAGGGAGCCGATTTGACTATTTAAGTCACGATTTTAGGCATTATATATGAGAGTGAGATGATTATTTAAATCAATAATCTGGTTGGGATTGATCGGTTGGGGAACTTGAAGAACATGGGAACGGAACAGTCTTCATCTGCTCCCATTATGTGATTAGGTTTTTGGGTAGTCTACTCTCTACATGCCTTGATTGAATCTATTCATCTTTGTTAATTTTGTTTGACTGTGCCCATCTGCGTTCTCAAAGACAAGATTTTGCTTGACATTGGAATATTCATAAATAACCAGTTAACTTGTACCCTCATCTTGCCTTCTGTGAAGTTATCGCATTGTTCATGTTTGTTAAAAAAATTCATTGAGATGAGCGACATTTATGAAATTGTATGTTTGGTGTTTAATATGCTTACATCTTCTTTTGTTCTTAATATTTTGAATCAACTTAGCTGCTTTACATTGATCGAATTTGTAAACCGGAATTTGTAACAGAGCAGAGGTTGCTTTGGTTGCTGTGCGAAATCCACACCAATTACTGCTGTGGACGAGCCATCAAAAGGTCTGAGAATCCAAGGGCGGACCATAAATAAACCCATAGTATCAGACGGGTTTTGGAGCACAAGCACATGTGATATGGACATTAGTGCAGTTCAGTCTCAGAGAAGTGCCTCCTCTATCAGTTTCTCAAATCAAAGTCTCAGTCAGTTTGGTGGCACGGGAAGCTCTAGCAACCAGTCTGAATTTATAAACCATGGTAAGGCTCTGTTTGTTTTAATGGGAAATGATTCATTGTTGGAACTTTCTGTGAACATGACAAGTAAACTCTGGATATTCTACAAGTCAAAGTAAAAAACACTTACTTCCTCCGTCCCTAAATGAATGTCCAAATTCAAGATTTTTTTTTTTCCAAAATGAATGTTCTTTTTGTAAAAAAACTGTCCCTAAACGCCTTTTTACCAAAAAATATTTGCTATTCAGTTTCTTATCGTAAAACTAAATGTTTAGAAAGTGGATAACAAGATTATTTATGCATCTTTGTCATCAAAATGTATAAAAAACACACATTTTCTGATTGTCCCTTAAAATGAAATTTGGACATTTAATTAGGGCCGGAGGGAGTACTTATTTTCTAAAGGAAAGGCTAAACTACGTTTATCCCCCCAAAGTATTCACTCAATCCCACTTTGCACCCCAGTTTGGAAAGTTGGTCTGTTTGGTACTTTAATTTTGAAATCGTCTCACTTTACCCTATGTCATGTACTTAAACAGGGGTAAAGTGGGACTATTTGGAAAGCACTAGGGGGGTGAAGTGAAACGATTTCAAAGTTAAAGTATCAAACAAACCCACTTTTCAAATTGGGGTGCAAAGTGGGATTGAGGGGATACTTTGGGGTGTTAGACGTTATTTGGCCTAAAGGAAATGACTTATGGGTTAGAACTGTACTGGTCGTTTTTTGGAAAATTAGGCTTCTCTCTCTTATCTCAGTTGAAAGTGGTTCTCCTCCATATGTTTCCAAGAAAATGAATTGCATAAGGTATTTTCATACCAATTTAATGTGCATAAACTAAAAAAATAGAAGCGATTTTACTGGAACGATTTCCATAAAAATGACTTCTGAAATAAGTTTGTGCAAGTTATCTATCATGAAACAAGATAAGCCTAAAGTATTACTCCCTACATCCCAGAATGAATGTCCATTTTTGTTCTTGATCAAGAACAAAAAGAGACATTCTCTTTGGGAAGGAGGTACTTTTGAGTTTATTTCATCATGGTAGAAATTGTGACGAAATTGGATGTCATACCCTTATAGGAAAGTAGGTCTAACTTTGAGACTTTATGCAACATTTCTGCTCAATCAACTTTCTTTGTTGTAATGTAATTAATTTTACTAAAGATTACTGAGTATTCAAGTGTATGGAATTTGTTAAATGCAGGTTATCTTCGCTGGAATCAGAACAGGACACAGTGGGTTGAATCTAAAAGTTCCGACGGCAAAGGAAAAGTAAAAGAACCTGTTTTAAGGTTTGTATTTTGACTTCTTTTATGCTTTTAGGAAAATAGTTGAATTCTAGAACGGACAGTCGCTTGGTGTCAACTAAAGTTGTTTAGTTTTTATCATTTTCAGACTGAACCCTTGTCTTATCAACCTTTGCCCAATCCAGAGAGGCTAGATTTCTTTTGCCTACATAAATGGAATTGAAAAGATAAAACACTTGATGCAAAAGGTTTCTCTCGATTACTCATCATTTTAGAAGGGTTCTTGTCCTCTTTGTTTTTGGTGAAAAATGCTTCCTCCGTCCCAGAATTCCCATTTGACAAGTCAATTTTTTTTTCGAAATGTAGCTTTACTTGCTTGTACCTTCTTCATATTGTACAAAATTACAGCCATTTTCAGCAATGAAACAGTTTTTTTTTTCTTTTTTGGGAAAATCCAAGAAGAAAATACGGTTTTTTCTTTGGGCCAGAGCCTCAGGGCAGTATATGACAGCCATAACCTTTACATGCCCTGAATGCTTGTGATTCCTCCAGCGTTTTTTTTGCTTTTCTTTGCGATTAATCATAATAACAGCAAAATTAAATTTACTTATTGGATACTGTATGATACTCGCAACCAATTTTCATCTCCATCATTAACCGCAATGAAACTTTTTTATTAATCCATTATTCCCTCTTTTTCCTTGGATGACTCTCATCCTCTCCCCTCTTCCTCTTCTTTCTTGGTTGGCAATTTTGGAAGTTCAATGATATTAACCTTACAATTTTGGAAATTGGATAAACAAAAATGGCAATCGGAATATCTTTATGGGACGGAGGGAGTATCATTAATAAAACAACTCAACCCAACCTTATTCTCTATAATGTATTACTCTGTATCAATTATCATAACAGATGCTATTATATTATGTTGTTGTAGTTGGAATGCAACTTATGAAAGCTTACTCGGTTCCAATAAACGATTTCCTCATCCAATTCCTCTCTCCGTAAGTCAGCATAGTCAAATCCAAAAGTGCTTTCATTCCTTTCATTACTTAATAATACTACTTCCTCTGTCCCAAAATGAATGTCCAAAAAAGTTTCAAATGAATTTGAAACTTTTTTGGGCATTTATTTTGGAACGGAGGGAGTACTACACTCTAAACGCATTTCTCATTCGTCGTAAAACGTGCCTCGGTTGACAGGAGATGGTTGATTTTCTAGTTGACATATGGGAGCACGAAGGATTATACGACTGAGATTGCTGACCATTTTCAAGCTTGTTTCGCCATCTCTCCTATATGTGGGTGTGATCTGTAAGTTTTTAACACTTGAAAGTCTTAGTGTATAGCCTCTCTGAAAGAGGGGAACAAGTAATAATATGCAAAAGCTTGATTAAAGGATATTCCATTTAAATATTAAGCCTCTTACGCTTATTCATCCACACTTTTCTTTTGATGTTCATAACTCTTGTACACTTAAGTTTCATGAATTGTTTTGTCTCGTGGATGTAACTTCTTAGTTGTAAATTTGATTCATGTTAGCCGACCCCAAATTATTTTGGGACTAAGGCTTTGTTGGTGTTGTTGTTGTTGTGCAAAAATATCTAGAAATGGGTAAAAAACAAAGAACGTTCCTGCTCATTCCATTATCGTGAGTCCCTTATCCCGTATTCAAGTTTATGATGCCCCTCAGGACGACCCTGAATGGCTAAAATCACGTCTCCACACTGCAAAGCAGTGAGTTGGTATCCTACCACGTTTCACAGGTCTTTTGTGCAAATTTTAAGCTATTTCGGGACATTTACTTTTTGGAGCAAATTAGTGAATTATACCCTGCTTCAGTGTTCATTTCGACTTGAGAATTTGAACCACCATTTACAAATCTTTCACAAGATCATATTGGATTGTCCCCTGTTTTGGTTAGAAAATGTGGTTTAGGGAACTATATGTGTATCACTTAGGCATAAATCTGATTCAAGTTGGTCGAGTCAAGCTCGGTCAAGCCTCAGCCCGTCAGCTGTCATGTACATATATCGGACCATTCTTGAACCTTAACAAGCGGGAGAGAACATGATTAGCATCTTGTTAATTACTCCCTCCGTCTCGAAAAGATAGTCTTGGGACAAGCTAAAATAACAAATGAGACTGATGACGCAGTAAACGATCCAGATCAGCCTTAATCCAGCAATAGGTTCATTCCTATCAAATGTAACCTGAAACCACGAACAAACGACTAGCTGGATCGGTATAAGGCTAATACCCTCCGGCTTGAAGTAAGATATAGTGTTACGAGCTTATATGGACTGTATTGAATAACGTAATCTCAAAATAACCAAGAAGACATTACCTTTTAACGTTGAATGTTGTCTGGTATAGATAGTAGTGATGTACGATCGTATTGAATCCCTCAAATTGTGTAGACAATGTAAGCCTAGCGATCTCCGTGATTGCAACAGACGGTTACGGATTAAGTCGTAGATTAACGCACGTTTCTGTAGTAGGTCAATGTCGCATGAGTAATCAAGGTTGACCTGCCTTTGTGCCTTAGTCAGTTAGAAAATGAGCTAGATCGACTGATCTTTGTCGCTGGGCCGTGGGCGTTGTGGTAACTGCACTAGCCCATTCAATAGTAGTGTCTTGGTGATGTATAAAATGTTGGGCTTAGTTCGTTGGGCCTAATTCCGTCACTTTTATTCCTCCGGTTAGATACTATCTTTCTAAGACTGGAGGGATTATAAACTAAGGTTTCACATTGTTTATGCTTACTCTTCATTCATCCGTACGCAATTAGAATCGAATTCTAGGTGGATCTACTTGTCAAAAAATGGAAATATTTGCTCGTGGTTTGTGCGTTGCGTGTGAATAAACATGATTAATTTGCCAGTTTTTGTTCAAGTAAGCGTATAATAACCCGAATATGTAATGTCTGGATTGGATCAGGTTATATTTATTCTAATCTGTCTAAATTAATGTGCTTAAGAAGGTAACAACACAGCTGGAATTGAATCATCCATTGTTGTAAAAGTTTGATGGAAACAAATTATTTGAATATGATAGACAAGTCACAAGTTGTTGATATTCTGGAAAAAGGAATGGGGAATGGCAAGTTGAAATATATATATATATATATATATTTTTTTTATTTATTATTTTTTTTTTTAATAAAGTAAAGATGGCAGATCTAGTTGATGAAAATGATTCAAATTGGGGTGCCAAGTTCTCTTCATTTTGGTCAAAAAGTCAAGACAGGTATGAAAGCTGTTTTTTTTCCCCTCTTTAATGGAGCTCTTCAGTCTAGACATTACAATATCAAGTATCAACTAATTATATGTACATGCGAGAGACAAATGTGATTTTACTTGGAACTAGTGGAGACAATTTGCTAAATTTTAACGGGTTAAACGGATAACCCGTACTAATCTGATTATATTAACGGATTGGATTGAGTTGAGTAAATAACTTATTGGGTTAGGGGGGATTACCAGATAATAATGATGATGAACAATGGGCTGGCTCGGCTCGACCCGGCCAACTAAGAACCCACTTGATCCGCAGATTGGCCCGGCCTGCCTGATGTGTCATTATTCGCCCCGCCCCGTTTGCTCGTGGTCCAATTAAAACGGGTTGGGGGGATTTTGGTAAGAACTTAACCACTGTGGGGTATGCTTCAGAATAGTTACTTAATGTAACGACCCGAGTCCGAAGCCCGACCTGCTATGTAGGCACCACACACTGGCCCACTAGGCATCTCCTCATTTGGGTTAACCACAGCCCATCACAGGCCTTCAAAAGTTCATTTGATGATTTGATGCTTGGTAGTAGTGTATGAGCCTTTTATATATCAGGCTAAATTTTCACATATTTTCGATGTGGGATGGGGATATCACAATCTCCCCCACTCAAATCCTTGCCGTCCCTGGCAAGGTCAATCAATACCCAGATCGTACCCCTGGGCTAGCTCGCAAGCCTTAAGGTCGGGGTTCTGCTCTGATACCATTTGTAACGACCCGAGCCCGAAGTCCGACCCGCTAAGTAGGCACCACACACTGGCCCACTAAGCATCTCTTCATTTGGGTTAACCACAGCCCATCACAGGTCTCCAAAAGTCCAATGGATAATTTGATGCTTGGTAGTAGTGTATGAGCTTTTTATATATCACACTAAATTTCCACATATTTTCGATGTAAAATGGGGAATATCACAGTTAATATTAATTTTAAAAAAATTGAAAATTTGCATATGAGTGGGATAGGCGGTGGCGGGCTGGTTGGGCCCCAAAAGCATGTTGGCTTGGTCCGGTCAGGCCCGTGACCTATATTTCAGATCCGGCGTGCCTCTTGTACACGGTCTTACACGGTCTAGGTGGCAGGTTGGCGGGCGGTGAATGGCAGGATGATGGATCGGGCCACGAATTTAGGCCTGAAGTGTTCATCTTATAACTCATTTAATCTTTGTCGTATATCATACAAAGAGATAGACATGATATCTATTTAAAAAAAAAAAAAAAAAAAAAAACAAAGTATGTACACAAAAGTGTGGCCACTACTCAATCGTAACTAATCATCACCTATTTATCTATTTATATTTTATTGAGAAACAATGTACATAGAAAGAAAGAAGACGTGAGTTTGATAACAACAAGTGGGAAGGTCAGAAAAAGGCTTAAAACGTTGGATCCAATGGTTCTAGTCTCTCTCTAACCTTCCAACACCACACCCTTGTCCCACCTTGTCTCGTCTGTCTCTCTTTTTCATTGCTTCCCTTCCCATATACTCCCTCCATCCTCGCTTAATGAAGATTTATTTTCTTTTTGATTCGTTCCAGTCGAATGGAGATTATCTAAAATGGAAGAGAATCTTTGCTATTTTTCCCACTCATTCTCTTTCCTATTTTACTTTTACACTCACAACACCAATCAAATCACTATTCTTCCCACTCATTCTCTTTCCTAATTAATTTTTCATACTCACAACATTTCCTTCCACTTTTTATCTCTCTTACTTTTTCTTAATCTTTGTGCCAAAAAATTTGGTCTTCATTGAGCTGGGCGGAGGGAGTATCCTTTTTTCCTTCATAATATGAACAACAACTTTTCATTTATAACATTAATTCCCTCCAACTTTCCTCATTTTCTTATAATAATTCCCATTTCACATCATATTTTCCCGACTTGAAACAGATAGATTAATCTCTTTTTGATTGTTTTTTAATAACTTGATTTGTGTGAGTCTCATTTTTACTTAATTTTGTTAGAGATATTATCTCATATTGAGAATTGACAAACATTGTCTATGACATATAAAGATCTTTAACCACTCCCCTTAACACTAATTGATATTAAGGTGGAACCTCAGATTTTAAGATGATATCAGAGCAGGTTCATGACATATAAAGATCCTAGATCCAAATTCCTACTCCTATCCAAAAAAGACAAAAAGACAAACGTGGTGTTTATTCACACTATCTGCTTCAGTGTAGTTACAAATCTTTTTTTTCTTCAATTATTGTTTTTTAATATTATTGAATGACTTAATCTATATTTATTACAAGAGTTGCACTTAAAAGTATTAAAAATGCATTTGATAAAGTTTGAACTCCCATCTTTTCTATTTTAATTTATACATTAATATTAATGCATCTCATGCTTATACTATCTCTCTCTCGATCGAGGTTCACTCAGAACTAGGGGAAATTTGTCCTTGTACTGTGACTCGGTTGTTAGGATTGTAACCAAACACGAGATAAAATTACTTGTACTAGTTATGTGTACTACACCGTGTATCATTGTTAATTCAACGGCTATAAGTTATTAGAACTGACGCCATGGAGATATCATCAATAACTAATACCCGTTGATAAACACGATACAATATATAAAAGTGATACAAATAAATCAACGACCACAATTTTTAGCCCATGACAGGTTGCTTTCGATATCATGATAATATTCCAATTTCAATCATAAGGAAGGAGGGCCATCCATTCAATTACCCATTTCTAGTAATTTTGAAAGATTTGATGGTCCACAAGAAGGTGTAGTTTTAGAAAGGGGACCATTGTCTATAGGGTTGATTCATGCATTTTATCATTATACCTGATTATTAGTTGTTACATCATTACACATTAACGCTAGATAAATATTAAAGTTAACTTGTTAATTTTTTATTTTTTTTAAATATGTTCTATTTATTTATAATATGCTAAAATTATTATTTTTAATTGAAAAATATAATATTATTTTTAGAATGAAAAAATAACTGTAACACTTGTTATTATGAAACGAAAATAAATAATAATTTCACTTTAGATGACTCACTCCTTTCAATTAAAGGAAATAGGACAATTAGTTGGAATTGCTTACAAGGTTAGAGACCCTCATGAACAATTATTAGAAGTATTTTATGCTGAGAGGTTAATTGACCATTGATTCCTACTTCCTTCGTATCAATTTTTTTTTTTTTTTTATTAAAAATAAATTTTTATCAATAATAAATAATTATAAGTTAATTTATTAATATTTTTTTATTTTTTTATTAAAAATGATTTTTTATCAATAATTATAAGTTAATTTATTAATATATTTGTTACTTTTTTATTAAAAATGAATTTTTATCAATAATTATAAGTTAATTTATTAATATTAATGTATATCTAAAACATATAATTTGTGTAATTTATACGCCGCAACAATACTATCAATAACAAAATTCACATTTTCATTAGGATAATTATATCAATTTAAAATAATTGCTCAAAAATTATTCGCGGTAATGACAAAAAATTAGAAAAATCATTTTGAGACCCATAATAATTTTCATATTTTTTGTTTCAATAGTCCCATACTAACTTCTTCTTTTTTTTTCAAAATAAATATTGTATTTCTAAATAAGAAATATGATTTAATACAATTTTATCATTGTATAAGAAATGTACGATTTGTCATCATTTTCGATGAATTCAAAGACTTATTATTTTTTTACTTAAAAATTTTGATTTTTCTAAGACGTTGGATCCAATGGTTCTAGTCTCTCTCTAACCTTCCAACACAATTGTCCCACCTTGTCTCGTCTGTCTCTCTTTTTCATTGCTTCCCTTCTCATATCCTTTTTTTCCTTCATATGAACAACAACTTTTCATTTATAACATTAATTCCTTCCGACTAGTGGAAATTTGTCCTTGTACTGTGACTCGGTTGTTAAGATTGTAACCAAACACGAGATAAAATTACTTGTACCAGTTATGTGTAGTAGCCCGTGTATTATTGTTAATTCAACGATTATAAGTTATTAGTACTGATGTCATGATGATATCATCAATAACTCGTACCCGTTGATAAACACGATACAATACATAAAAAGTTGATGTAGGAGACGGAGGCGACGACTGCAGCCCAGGCGGGCGCCCCACACAACCCCAGGCGGCCGCCTCGCGTGGCTTCAACGGAGGGGTTCTTCTGGCATCCAGGCGAGCGCCTTATCCATACCCAAGTGGGCGCCTCACGGTGGAACTCAACACGGCAAATTGTTACTAGAGGGGAGGCGGGCTCGATCCATTCCAAGGCGGACGCCTCGCGACGGCAGCAACAGACAACCCAGGCATTGGACTCCAGGTGGCCGCATGAAATTGCCCCAGGCGGGCGCCTCGAACGTCGGATGGATTTTCCTTATTTCGTTGTTAATTTCGTTTTTACTATTAAAAAATGTCTATCTACAATGTATTGAGAAACACTTCATCATTTTGTTATTTTGCTCTAAAGCATTATTTTATTTTTTTGACGATGTTCCAAGTTATTAGGCGACGAGAGTAGAGGATTTCGAATCCTAAACCTCAGGGCTCAGAGTGTGAGGCTTGGCTTTACCACTTATCACTCTTTTGGGGACCACTCTAAAGCATTATTTATTTATTTATTTATTTATTTTCTCTGCATCTAACAAAGTTCATAGAATGCACTCTACTTTTCTAAATGTGTAAAAGGAATATAAAAGTCCAAAGTTTTAGGTTCGTACATCAAAAAATGACGTTTCAATTTTGTTAACTAGAAGTCTAAAAATATATAAACACAAAATATTTTGGGGATTTTTTTATGGAGTTATTAGAATTCTCAGTTAAATCGCCGCATGTAACTAATATTTTGACATTTTAGTCATTTAGTTATCGGTTCTTGTGGTTTTTGGTTGTTAACTTCAATTCTCGCCGTTTCAAAATAAATGACTCGGATTCTATTCTGTTAAAGCAAATTATGTTGAAGTTCACGTCAATTCTACCGTTACCTTCGTTATCCTCAGTTATCTTTTCCTTCACTTTCTCTTCAAGACATTGGAGAATCCTTTCCTAATTCTACTTCCTTCCTTGTATAACAGAATATTCATTGTATCATATTAGGAGATTATGTATATCACATTCACATTAGGAGATCACGATGTATATCACATTCACATTAGGAGATCACGTCTATCACCAATAGGCCTAGAACTTTCTTCCTTGAGCAAGTCTCCCATGAGAACAAGGGGATCCGTCTCATGCATGAGACGGGTCGACCCATGACCCATGGGCATAACCGCCCAAACCAATCATTCCTAGTCCACGCCAAAATTCATTCCAGACAAAGCAATTTGAGGCCTTCTTTGTATTTTTAATTGGTCTTTATTTATTTCCTAGGCCTCTCATATTTTTTTAGGCCCAATTTTTTTATTTTTTTATTTTTTTGTTTTTTGCTTTTTTTTTAGTTTTTATATTATTATTTTTTAGTTTTTATATTATTTTTTCGGCTTTTCAGTGGATTAGAAAAAGTAATAGTTACCATCTCTTAATGTAATGACTGAATGTATTATTACTTTAAGTCATTGATAATGTAATACTTAAAAAAAAATATACTATTACTTCACAAAGTGTAGTACTATTACTTATATCAATACCAACTATTACTTAAACAAATGAGAAGTATTACTCAAAATGAAAACAGTTCCTAAAACTATTATTAGTTAAAAAAAAAATAACACTATTACTTCACAAAGTGTAATACTATTACTTATAGCAATACCAACTATTACTTAAACAAATGAGAAGTATTACTCAAAATGAAAACAGTTCCTAAAACTATTATTAGTTAAAAAAAAAAATAACACTATTATTTCACAAAGTGTAGTACTATTACTTATAGCAATACAAACTATTACTTAAACAAATGAGAAGTATTACTCAAAATGAAAACAGTTTCTAAAACTATTATTAGTTAAAAAAAAAATAACACTATTACTTCACAAAGTGTAGTACTATTACTTATAGCAATACCAACTATTACTTAAACAAATGAGAATTATTACTCAAAACGAAATCAAAATGAAAACAGTTCCTTCCCTCATCTCTCACACACAGATCTCATCTCTCTCTCCTCTTCATCTTCTTCCTTGTCTTCTCCTCCCTCCATTAAACACCACTCTTCTTCTCTCTCCAACCCAGAATTCGGCCCTCACCCCCCTACTTTCTCTCTCTACCCGAAAACCCACATATTACAACCATTAAACCACGAATTTAACCTACCCACCTCCTTCTCCATCAATCCCGACCTCATACCCACCACATTCAGCCTTCAATTTCATCCATTGTTGTCGAGGAGAGAGGAGGGAAACTTTGTTCTCTCTGTAATTTGCGTTTAGAGAGAGAGACCCTCCCTTTGCGTTTAGTGAGAGAAAGCGGCTAGAGAGAGAATCTGAGTAGTGAGAGTTGTTGTGGTTGGGAAATTGGTGATGGCGTTGGCTTTGGGTCGCCGGTGTGTAGGTTGAAGGTAGGATTTGCCGGAGGAGAAAAACGATTGGGGAGGGGATCCCTGTTATTGCGTATAGAGAGAGAGTGATGAGAGAGAGTGGTGCGTGGGTATTCTTGGGCGGATTGGGCGGTTCATGGTCATGGATCCGACCCGTCTCATGGATGAGACGGGTATTGTTGTTCTCACATGAGTTTTTGTCTTCTTCCTTCATGTATATATACTGAGATGTATCAATGAATAAAATAAGCTCGCTTGGTATTTTCATGGTATCAGAGCTGGTCATATAATTCCACTACCAAAACAAAACCTTCCCACGCATTATGGGTTCCAACGATTCCAGTTCGTCTAAAACACCTACCGTGGATGTAATGTCTCCATACTACATCCATGCTTCAGATATTCCCGGCCAAATCTTTGTCAGCGAGATCCTCCGCGACGGGAATTATGGTGACTGGAAGAATGAGATGGCCAACGCATTGTTCGCCAAAAATAAAATTGGCTTTGTCGATGGGTCAATCGATAAACCAGCAGAAACCTCATCCGAAGCAATGCTTTGGAAGCGCTGTAACGCCATGGTAAAAGGATGGCTCAACAGTGCTATGGACAAAGAGATTAGAAGTAGCGTGAAGTACGCAGAGACGACGAAAGAGATTTGGGACGACCTTGAGGAACGCCTTGGGAAAGAAAGCGCACCGCGGGCTTATGACTTGAAGCGCGCATTGACGCTTACTAGGCAAGAAGGACTCTCAATCTCGTCATACTACACAAAGTTGAAAGGACTTTGGGATGAGATACAATCAATATCTCCATTACCAAAGTGTGATTGTGGGAAGTGCACATGCGATGTTTCTAAAAGGTTGCAGACAATGAACGAAAAGGAGAAGCTGTATGAGTTTCTTATGGGGCTCGATGAAGCGTTTGGAACAGTGAAAATGCAGATACTGAGCACTAAGCCAATTGTGAATCTTGGCGTTGCTTATCACTTGGTGGCTGAAGACGAAGCGCAGAGAATGATCTCAAGCACTCGAAAACCCACCATTGAAGCTGCTGCGCTACAGACAATCTCAAACGCTTCAAGACCAGCAATAGACAACTATGAACGAGGAGGCTACGACAGAAGATTGGGAAGGCGCGAAAGACCTAAGTGCAGCCATTGTGAGAAGACTGGACACACGAAAGAGAGTTGTTATGAATTGGTTGGATACCCGGCGGATTGGGGAAGAGGGACACGACCAAACAATGAAAAGCAAAATCAAAGGCCAAGAGGACCAAGAGCAGCACAAGTAAAGGAGGTAGATCAGATCGAGCAGAAGCAGCCTGTGGATCAAAGCCCAATAGCTGGACTCAACCAAGAGCAGTATGCAAAGTTTCTGGAATTTTTCGGAAGTGAAAAGATACACACTAGCGCTTCAACAAGTTCCCCGAGCGTTAACATGGCTGGTAAGACTATCATAGAAAATTCTTGGATAATTGATTCTGGTGCAACGGAGCACATTACTTGTAACGCAGGAACACTTGAGAAGCAACGGGTGTATGAAAATGGAACTCCTGTACAAATACCGAATGGTTCTCACATACCAGTTCGAAGTGTCGGAGAAGCGCGGTTACCAAATGGGTTTAACCTAAATCATGTTCTGAATATTCCAGACTTTAAATGCAATTTAATTTCTGTTAGCCGAATCACTAATGATTTGAATTGTGCACTTACTTTCTTCCCGGACTTTTGTGTGATACAGGACTTACCCTCGAGGAAATTGATTGGAGTGGGTAGGCAGCAAAATGGTCTTTATCAACTGGAGCCGGCTAGAGAAGGAGGTATGGCCTTACCCGTCAAAGTAGATCCACAAGTTTGGCACAAGCGGTTGGGACATGCTTCTAAGGCTAAGCTTCAGAGTACTCATTTATTTAAATTTCAGAATAATGTTGAACCTTGTGATTCTTGTTTAAGAGCCAAGCAAACTAGACTTCCCTTTCCTTTAAGTTCTATTAAAACCCGTTCGTGTTTTGATCTTATACATTGTGATATTTGGGGCCATTATAGAACTGCTTCTTTTTCTGGGGCACATTATTTCCTTACTATTGTTGATGATTATAGTCGAACAGTATGGGTATTTCTCATGAAACATAAGTCAGAAGTTGCTCATTATTTGCCTATGTTTTGCAACATGGTTAGGACACAATTTGGGAAAGAAGTAAAACGTATTAGGGCTGACAACGGAGATGAGTTTCAATCCAATTACATGTTAGGCTATTACTTCACTCATGGCATGGAATTAGATACTTCATGCACTGATACACCACAACAAAACGGTGTAGTCGAACGAAAACACAGGCACTTGCTTGAGGTTGCTAGAGCACTTCGATTTGAGGCCGGCTTACCTATTAAGTTTTGGGGCGAGTGTGTTTTAACCGCCACTTATATTATAAATAGACTTCCCTCACCGGTCATTGGTAACAAGACACCTTATGAAGTCTTATTAAAACGAAAACCCACATATGAGCATTTACGAGTTTTTGGGTGTTTGGCATATGCAAAGGATAATAAAAAAGGAAAGGATAAATTTGGTGAAAGGGGGAGACGTTGCATTTTTGTGGGTTACCCAAAGTCGCAAAAGGGATACCGAATGTTTGAAATTGAAAGTGGGAAATTTTATACTAGTAGGGATGTAACCTTTTTTGAATCAAAATTCCCGTTTCGGGAAGATAAGGTGCAAAATGAGAACGTTGTGGATATTAGAACAACTGACTGGTACAGTTCAGATGGTGAGGAATGTCCCACTTTTGAGTCATTCGATAATAGCAGGCCTAATCCCAACATCAATGAGCACGGACTTCGGTAATCGGATTGACAGCGAGCCTACGGGACCTCAAGGCCAACTCGAAATGAGGATGCGGTTCAAGAAGTAGCAGGCAACACCAACAATGAGTCATTTCCAAGATTTTGAAGTCGATTTGCCAAAATCAATTGACCATGCGCTACGCCCACCACCAACTCGAAACCTCGACGGTACATCCTTTATCACATTTTGTCTCTTATGCACATTCTCTCATAATCACAAGTGTTTCTTGGCGGCCATCACAACACACGATGAGCCTAAATTTTTCCATCAGGCAGTCGAAGCACCGGGAGTGGCGTGAAGCAATGCGAAAGAAATCACGGCATTAGAAGCAAATGAGACATGGACTCTTGAAAACCTCCTCAGAGCGACGAGCGATAGACTCCAAATGGGTGTACAAGATAAAGTACAAACCCAATGGAGAAATTGAAAGATATAAATCTCGACTTGTGGCAAAAGGATTCACGCAAATTGAGGGCATCGATTTTCATGAGACATTCGCGCCAGTTGCCAAGCTTGTCACCGTTCGAACTCTTCTTGCAGTGGCAGCCAAGAAAAATTGGTCACTACAACAACTAGACATGAACAATGCCTTTTTACATGGAGACTTGATGGAAGAAGTTTACATGAAAATTCCCCAAGGTTTTGCGCGAGAAGGAGAGACGCGCGTGTGCAAGCTTCATAAGTCTATTTACGGTCTTCGACAAGCCTCACGTAATTGGAATAAGAAGTTCACCGAGGCACTGATTGCCTATGGCTTCCGTCAGTCCCAAGCCGATCATTCTCTTTTCGTCTTGGACAAAGGCACAACGTATACCGCGGCATTAATCTATGTTGATGATGTGATACTTGCTGGAAACAACAATGCTGAAATGACCAAGGTAAAATCCTACCTAAACTCAAAATTCAGCATTAAAGACCTGGGGCCATTAAAATATTTCTTGGGTGTGGAAGTAGCTCAGACAACAAGCGGCCTTGTCCTTAGCCAACGCAAGTACACCCTTGATATCTTGGCTGAAACAGGCATGCAAGGTTGCCATCCTAGCCGATTTCCTATGGAGCAGAATAAGAAGTTAATGCTGAATGATGACACGCCTGAGATAGATGCTGGACTCTATCGCCGACTAGTGGGAAGGTTGCTATACCTCACAGTCACACGACCGGACATCACCTTTCTTTGTCAATCTCCTTAGCCAATTCCTAAGTCAACCACGGCAATCTCATCTCGATGCCGTAAACCGTGTACTTCGGTATCTAAAGACGTCGCCAGACAAGGGATTCTTCTACCCGGTCGTGGCAATCTTCGCTAATAGCCTATTGCGACGCAGATTGGGGAGGATGTCAAATGACCCGTCGCTCAAGCTCCGGTTACTTCATCAGCCTTGGTGGAGCTCCCATTTCATGGCGCACGAAGAAACAGTCGGTAGTGGCACGATCTTCCGCGAAGGCGAGTATAGAGCCACGGCTTCCACGGTTTGCGAAGTCGTTTGGTTGCGATGGCTACTCAACGACTTTCAAGTACCACAATCGGACCCAGACTCTATTCTCGTGATAACCGGGCGGCGACACATTGCAAACAATCCCGTGTTCCATGAACGTACAAACAACGTCGAGATGGAATGTTCTTTTGTCCCGGAAAGAGTCGAACGCAAAGATGTGATACCATGTGCCATTTCAACCGCCAATCAAATTGCGGACATATTCACAAAGGCACTTGGGACAGATCGCTTCCATTTTCTCTTGGGCAAGTTGGATGTTAAAGATCTTCACCACCCAACTTGAGGGGGAGTGTTGAAGTTCACGTCAATTCTACCGTTACCTTCGTTATCCTCAGTTATCTTTTCCTTCACTTTCTCTTCAAGACATTGGAGAATCCTTTCCTAATTCTACTTCCTTCCTTGTATAACAGAATATTCAATGTATCATATTAGGAGATTATGTATATCACATTCACATTAGGAGATCACGATGTATATCACATTCACATTAGGAGATCACGTCTATCACCAATAGGCCTAGAACTTTCTTCCTTCATGTATATATACTGAGATGTATCAATGAATAAAATAAGCTCGCTTGGTATTTTCAAATTATCTCACCGCAAGAAATAACAAATCTTATCTTCAATATATATTGGGCTACTCTTTCCATTTATTTTGAAATGAAACCCCAAATTTTATCATATTTCGACTTATATGCCGGTAGATGTCATAGATATATGGTATGCTTCCTTTCCTCTGTCCCATGTAAGATTTTATAAATGAGTTTTGCACGAGAATTAAGAAAATGTGTAATTGATGTAAGTGTTGTGAGTATAAAAAGTGAGATACGAGAGAGAATTTGGGGTAGGAAATAGTAAGTTAAGTGGTGTTGTTATAGTATAAAAGTAAAGTATGAGAAAGAATTAATTGATGAATAGTAAATATTATTTACAATTTTTGAAAACTGAAATCTTATATGTACGCCCAAAATGGCAAAAGTGAAATCTTACAAGTGACGGAGAGAGTATATTTTAATAGTCTAAAATTTCAAAAATAAAAAAAAATAAAAAAATACATTGGACTGACGCATTTGATAACAACCTAGTAAACGAAACTCAAGTTCAATGTACATCTCAAAACCATGAACCCATCACATTACATAGCTCATCATCTATGGACTATGGGTGCAAATGCAACCCCCCAAGTCAACCTACACATTCTCTCTCCTTTGACTCCTGTGGCCCAAAGTTGTTGTTATAAGTCTTGATTCATCCAATTGTCTTTTAATCTCAAATTTTGGTTCCTAATGTAGGGTCCACCGAGGCTATATTGTACAAGTAATTAGATGCGTGTATTGATAGGCAAAAGTTTTCTAATGCATGCTTCATGCACATTAATGAGATAATTAGATGTATATATCCCCTCATAAAAATTATTCTAGAGAGAGAGAGAGAGTTTAGGTAAACAAGCGAAAAACAAATATGTTCATCTATTTGATGTGAAATATATTAAGCGAATTGTCACATATATTTTGGAAAAGTAGATATGAGTACGAGGATGCTACATACCGATTATACAGTAAAAATCAAATACGTTCATCTATTTGATGTGAAATACTCCCTCCGTCCCGGAACAATCTTCACACTTTCCCTTTTGGGCGTCCCAAAACTTACTTCACACATTTAAAACTTACCTAAAATGGAAAGGAATCTTTACTATTCCCTCCACTCATTCTCTCTCCTACATTATTTTAATACTCACAACACCATTATAATTTACTATTCTCTCCACTAATTCTCTCTCCTATTTTATTTTCACACTCACAACACTTTCAATATAATACTCCCTCCTTAAAACCAGTGCAAACAGTGTTTGTGAACCAAGTTCCGGGACGGAGGGAGTATATTGTAGGAAATTTTGACTTCATGAAATTTGTTCATAATTCTTAGTTTGGAGAATATTATAGTTGGAAGTGGTCACACAAATTCAAGTATGATGAACATAGGTGTCGTTTTGGAACATGTTTCTACCATAATTCATTTCTAAAACAATTAATTATCTAATTTTGTCTAAATTAGGGTAAAAAAAATCTATTTTTTCTAAGTACTCCCTCCTTTCCAGACCATGGGTATATGGAGTGGATTTCACGCTTCTTAAAAATTTTTTTAAAAAATGAATAAAAGTTGAATGTGGGATAGGGAATAATAGTTAAATGTGTGGTAGGGAATAGGAGAGAGAATGTAAAAGTTAAATATGTGGTAGGAAATAGGAGAGAGAATGTAAAAGTTAAAAATATTTAATAGGAAAGAGAATGAGTGGGAGGAATAGTAGTTAAATGTGTGGTAGAGAATAAGAGAGAGAAAGTATAAGGGTATAATGAATGGTTTTTTTTGTAAATATATGGAGTTGATAAGGGTATAAATATATTAAAAAACTTGCCAATTATGGAAATGAACTCTTGATCTGGAACGGACCAAAAGGAAAAGATGAACCCTTGGTCTGAGACGGAGGGAGTATATATTAATCTTACTTCATTTCTTACTCATGTATCGAAGATTTGTCAACCTTACATTATTTTTGTCATTCAAAAATGGTATTCTAGATGCTAGCCTAGTTCGTACTCCAATTTTGTGCTTGACTATATGTTTTCTTAAAAGTTTTTCACCTTAAAATCAATCATATATAATATTAAAGCAGAAGAAATTTCAAGTTCTACAGCTTGTCATGTGTCAATCTCTTATTCGCCGATATTTTGCTTTTTAGTCCTTAAATTTCATCTATTTTCGCCAATAAATCAGCTTTTTGGTCCATAAATAACAATTATTTGTGTTTTAGTCCTTTTAATTCATTTGTGTTTTAGTCATTTGAAAATTAAATTTCCCAATAAGTTTATTTAAATGAAATAAATACAATAAGTTTATTTAAATGTTTTATATCAAAATTATCGTCTCACTTTTTTACTGTTGTATATAAATCTAACATATTGTTTTCGTTTATTTAAATGAAATTAATTATTAATTATACTTATACATTAAAATAAATTCAATAAGTTTATTTAAATAAAATAATTCACAAATAAGTTTATTTAAATGTTTTATATCAAAATTATCGTCTCACTTTTTTATTGTTGTATATAAATCTAACATATTGTTTTCGTTTATTTAAATGAAGTTAATTATTAATTAAACTTATACATTAAAATAAATCCAATTAGTTTTTTTTTAATGAATTAGTTCACATTTTTGGTTCATAAAAATCATTCATTTGTGTTTTAGTCCTTTTAATTCATTTGTGTTTTAGTTGTTGTCTATACAGAATCATTTGTAGCTTAGTCCTTTAAAAAAGATTCATTTTGTAGCTTAATCCTTTAAAAAGTCAAACCAATAAATCAAGGTTAATTTGAAAAAGTCCCGAAATTTTAGCATAATGTTGTACAGATAAGTTTCAATTTAAAACATAGTTAATTCAGTTAATTTTATTAATTGCCGAAATTTAAGGGCTAATTTAACACGGATAGAGATCTACACATATAATTTAGATGATGCACTTTTGTTTAAACATGTACATTTCGAAATAATTTTAAATACATATTGTAAAACCTGTTAAATAATTAAATGTTGATAAATACATCATTAACTTTCGTGAAATAATAAATTAATACTTCATCTATTTCAAAACAAACAATTAAATTTTAAGGTATACATTGAGTCCTTAAATTTCGATAATTAATAAGATTCATTAAGGCTAATTAAATACATATTAATGATGTTGATAGATACATCATTAACAGATAAGTTTCAATTTAAGCCTAATTATCTAAGGTATAATTTTCAATTTTATTTTCTAATTACATAATTAGCCTTAAATTTCGGCAATTAATAAAATTTATTTAGTCCTTTAAAAAATATTAATTAGCCTCGAATTTCGGCAATAAATCAAGTATATATATAGTATGGTTTACTCATTGAATTATTTTCTTATATTTTCCTTATATTTTTTTAATCCTTATATAACTCAAGTATATATATATAGTATGTTTTCTTTATAAAAATAACAGAGTATATGGAAACAAATTGGCTGAACATGACAAAAATATCGTGTATAAACTAAGCAAAGTATTGTAATATAATTTGAAATTAAACTTCAATTATTAATATTATCAAATTAGATTAGATTTAATTCAAATCTTACATATTTATCAAATGGGTTATATTTCCTTAAAAAAAAGGTTACACTTTCAATTGTTTGACTAAGTCCATGAAATTCAGTTTTTTTTTTTTTTTAAGAAGTCCATAAAATTCAGTTAGTGGAGTATTAAAATTACAAGAATTGATTTCTTAAAATTTTGAGCAACAGTGTTATGGCAAGTTAAATTCAGGTATCATAAACTGATCTAATCTTAAAATCTAAAAAGTTTTTAATAAGGCAAATTTTCTAAATGCTATAAAATTACTCATGCAAATCTTCAATGTTTATCTTAATTTAAATATAGTTAAATGTTTTAAACTTCAAAATTATCCTAATTTAAATACATTAATACATTTTGAAGATTTCAATTCAAATTTAAATTGATTACCAAGTATCCTTATAAATTATCCCTACAAATCTTCAAAAAGGAAAAAAGAAAGTTTACATTACGTGAATTACTCTATCAGTCTTAATATATTTTTGATTATATAATTCCATCCTGCGTAGCTAAATGTTTTATATCAAAATTATCGTTGAACTTTTTTATTGTTCTACATAAACCTAACATATTGTTTTCGTTTATTTAAATGAAATTATTTATTAATTAAACTTATATTCTTTTTAAAGATTTTTCATTTAATAAATTGATTTTTCATTTAATAAAATTTAATGTTTATAAGGTAAATATTTATACAGTAAATTATCCCGATTTAAGCTCAATCAACATTTGAATTTTGAAATCAAAGATTTTTCATTTAATAAAAGGTTAATGTTTATAATATACATTTATAAGGTAAATATTTATACAGTAAATTATCACAATTTAAGCTCAATCAACTTTTGAATTTTGAAATCAAAGATTTTTCATTTAATAAATTAATTTTTCATTTAGTAAAAGGTTAATGTTTATAAGGTAAATATTTATAAGGTAAATTATCCCGATTTAAGCCCAATCAACTTTTGAATTTTGAAATCAAAGATTTTTCAATAGTTGATGTCACTATTATGACATGACATAATGTAATTCTCCCATTGATCAATTATTTTCTATATAAATCATGTAACAAACTTATTTTGGCAACTGCCTCATTATTTTGCAACCTAGCAAGAGATTTAGAGAGAGAGGCGGCATATATGAGATTCATTTTGTAGTGTATTTTAGCAATGTTGCTCAAAATTTTAAGAAATCAATTCCTTAAATTTCATTTAAATTAAAGATGTTTTGACTAATCTTTCCTAATCATAAAATGACCCGAATTTAACTTGCCATAACACTGTTGCTCAAACTTTTAAGAAATCAATTCCTGTAATTTTAATACTCCACTAACTGAATTTCATGGACTTCTTTCAAAAAAAAAAAATTTAACTCTGTAATTTCATTTAAATTCCCCAATAATTCAAATTTTGGTCCATAAAAATCATTCATTTGTGTTTTAGTCCTTTTAATTCATTTCTGTTTTAGTCCTTTGAAAATTAAATCCAATAGATCCTGGTAATTTGATTCATAATAAATCCAATAAGTTTAGTTAATTAATAATTATACATTAAAATAAATCAAATAATTTTATTTAAAAGAAATAAATCCAATAAGTTTATTTAAATATTTTATATCAAAATTATTGTCTCACTTTTTAATTGTTGTATATAAATCTAACATATTATTTTCTTTTATTTAAATGAAATTAATTATTAATTAAACTTATACATTAAAATAAATCCAATAAGTTTATTTAAATGAAACAATTCACAAATAAGTTTATTTAAATGTTTTATATCAAAATTATCGTCTCACTTTTTTATTGTTGTATATAAATCTAACATATTGTTTTCAATTATTTAAATGAAATTAATTATTAATTAAACGTATACATTAAATAAATCCAATAAGTTTATTTAAATGAAATATTTCACATTTTTGGTTCATAAAAATCATTCATTTGTGTTTTAGTTGTTGTCTATACAGAATCATTTGTAGCTTAGTCCTTTAAAAAATATTCATTTTGTAGCTTATTCCTTTAAAAGTCAAACCAATAAATCAAGGTTAATTTGAAAAAGTCCCAAAATTTTAGCATAATATTGTATAGATAAGTTTCAATTTAAAACATAGTTAATTTAGTTAATTTTATTAATTGCCGAAATTTAAGGGCTAATTTAACACGGATTGTAGGTAAAAAAAAACCCGATTAATTAGGAACTTATCCATCATTATACATAAAATGATTGAGATGATTCTTAATTGCCGAAATTTAAGGGTTAATTTAACACAGATTGTAGGCCAAAAAATAAAAAAATTCGATTAAAAAATTTACATATCAATCATTATATATAAAATGATTGGGATGATGTCGCCAATACATTTTAGTAGATTTGCAAATGGCCGAAATTTTAGTTGATGTAAATTTAAATATTTACATTACATTCAAATATTGCAAGATAAGGAAGTAAATTTAAATATTTACATTACATTCAAATTAAGTTGGCTTATGAAGATAACAAAAATAATTATATTTTTTTATATTCATTTTGATGTATTATTTGATTGGTATTGGTTTAAATATGTAACAGTAAATTCCTTATATATAAGTTACATTAGTTTAGGAGTTTAATTAGTCTTTTTTTATTCGGTACATATCTAGATATCAAATATGAATCCTACCACAAGTTTATGTATATCATGTACTCTATATAGTAACCATTAGTTTAGGCCTTTGATTGTGGGTGATTTATTCAAATTTTAAATTTTGATAAATAGGGTAATAGATAAATATAGTTAAAATATCTGATATACATTTTGAATTTTCGAAAATCAAGTTCTAAACTAAAATTTTGAAATTTTGATAAATATGGTAACAGATAAATATAGTTCAAATTTCTGACGAAATATTTGTAGGAGGCATGATTTTGATTTCAATTAACATCCGATAATTTTTACTGTTTTCATATGAAATTTTGAATTTCATATAAAAATTCTAAAATATATAATACTAAAATTTTGGTCCTATTTAAAAATTAAATAAAGAGATCATTTGTTTCAAATGTCAAACTGAAAATATCAAACTAACTAAAAATAAACTTGCCTATTTCACACTCCTTCTAAAATTATGGATAGTAGTTCAAATATTTATCTAATTTAATACAAAAATCAACTTTTTCATTATCACAACTCCTTAATTTAAGCATTTGAAATTTTGAATTTTATATGAAAAGTCTAAAATATATAATACTAAAATTTCGGTCCTACTAAAAAAATAAATAAAGAGATCAATTGTTTCAAATGTCAAACCGAAAATATCAAACTAACTAAAAATAAACTTGCCTATTTCACACTTCTACTAAAATTAAGGATATAGTTCAAATATTTATCTAATGTAAATACAAAAATCAACTTTTCTTTTTATCACAACTCCTTAATTTAAGCATTTGAAATTTTGAATTTCATATGAAAATTCTAAAATATATAATACTAAAATTTAGGATGAAAATTCTAAAAATATATAATATACTATGAACGAAAATCAGTTTTAAGACTATCTATTGTTAATTTTATGAAAGATAAATAAAAAGAGAGAGTGAGTGAGAGAAAAGTAGAAAGGGATTCATAGGTGCTAGCATTAGGAGCAATATTTTTGCCGAATTTTAACCTTAATTAATTTGAATTGCATATTTACCCAAATTTTTAGGACCAAAATATTAACTCTAAATTCTACAAAAATTGGCTTTTAATCGGGTTAAAATGTTAATTATTAGATAATAATAACATTTATTTATTTTTTTCAAATATTTTCCTTATATAATTCATCTATTAATGAAAATCATTTTGAATTTCAAATTCAACTGAAAATAAGGGATTACTTATTAGATCATAAAGTATATTCCTTACTCCCATTTTTTTTATATATAGGTATTTTCTCTTCCGTCGTCATCGAAATCAACAATTAGGTATTGCCCTCTTTCCTTCACTTTTCATTTACTTCATGTTTTTTTTCCTTCAAAATTGTGGTGACTTGGTTTGATTAAATAAATTTGTGTATGTTAACCATTCGTGTAAATGTATTTCAGCTGAAGCACATTCCATGGGATCAATACTATGATGATTATTTGGTTCCTCATCCAAGGTAAATGAAATGTAGTAGGAATAAACCATTTTCACTAATAATTTTAACTTTTTTTTTAATTACCTCTTTGTTTAAGATTGTACTTTCAAAGTTGTTCCATTTCTTCAATATCTTGGCTTACTAATAGCTTTTCTTATTTTTTTTTATTGTGCAGAATAGCAATCTTAAAAAATCATTGTTGTTGTCTCTGTAACTAATACCTTTCAACAGTTTTTTTCATAGTTTTTCAATTTTAACTAAGTTCTTATTTAAATTTCAGATTTTTTATAACTTGAAACATGTAATGGCTATGGTAAAGAAAGAATTTAGATTATTTTCATCTCATTTTATTGTAATTTTAATTCCTTTGAGCTTATAAGAATCTTTTTATTGATTACTTTCATTTTTATTTAATAAAATTTTTATTAACTATCTAATCTTATTTATGTTTACATGGATTTGAATTCAAATATTATTAAGTTAATTCTAAAATTAAATAAGCAAAAAGTAAATACTAAAATAAATAATTGGTTTATTTATTTTCCAAATTTTAAAATGAAATCAACTATTTTCCTTGATTGTCATATGAATGCAATTTCATATTTTCATAAATTTATTCTATAAATAAATAAGCAAAAAAAAATATATTATCCCCTCCTACTAAAAATAAATTCCTAATTTAATTATTTTTCTAATTCAAAAACAAATTTAACCTTTTCCTTAATTTTACGTTTCACTCTTTTTTTATATCATTGCATTCTTTTTTCACAACAATTTACGTTCCACTCTTTTTTTATATATAATTCAAATTCAAGCACCTTAGATAATAATATAAGATCTCTTTTATTTATAATTTAATCCTCCATGTGTTTTGTTTTCTCCTAATATATGAATTTTGTGATGACTTGGTTTTAGTTGATTAAGTTTTCTCTGTGTACATCTGACACTAATGCACTATTTTGGTTTATATATGCTGGTAGAAAATATATGATCTCTTTTATTTAATTTAGACATAAATAATGAAAAAAAAAACTTATTTTGAAGACTATTTAGAAAATAAACAAAGAAAAGAAAAATATAAGATAGTTTAGGGCTCATACCATCAATGAGTTTAACTATTTAGAGAATTAATTCAGACAAAAAAATAACTAAAACTATGGAGTGAATTAATTTGATAAAAGGGAAGAAAAATAACAAATACTCTGTTGAAGTTGATTAATTAACTTGGGAGGTCCTATTTCAAGATGATATTTTCAGTAAGAAAAAAAGGATTTTGTGGGAATTTAACAATGAAAAAGGCTATTATTTTTTAGGAAGAAACCACAAATTTAAGTAAATATTAGCTATGAATGGAGGAACGGGCAATCTAAGTACATGATTTCTGAATGTTCTCACAAATTTAAGTAATCATTGCTCGAAATGAAATATGTCACATGCAACGACACATGATTATTAAACGAATTTAATTACAGATTTAGAGATAGTGATTGTGTATGAAAAAATGTTTTGGTTGCAAAATAAACAAATAAAAGAACTTGGTGATCAACATTTTACTTCTTTAACTATAAAAATTTTGAAACGAAGGGAATAACGTAATTCATTCCTCCAAAATTTACAATTTATCAATTACTCTCAATTACTTCCTCCATCTCAAATTGAATGTCTTTACTTTTTGAAACTTGACATTCAAAAAATCTATTCACTCAGCTCCTCCATCTCAAATTGAATGTCTTTACTTTTTGAAATTTGACATTCAATAAATCTATTCACTCCGCTCAAATTGAATGTCCTGTTTTGTTCCAAAGTTAATGTCCTTTTGAAACTTCACCTCCAAATAACTTTGTCCCTAAATCATTTTTTTAATTTGTTTTTTTATTGTTTATTATATTTTTGCAAAACTAAAAATTTTATGTGAATTGCAGGAATGCTTTTGATTTATATTCTATTAAAATTCATTTTTTTAAAATGTCCCTTAAATCTCATAATGACATTTATTTTGGGACAGAAAAAATAATATTTTATACATTTTTCATATAAATCTCAGATATAATTTTTAATAGTTGATTTATCATGCCCGTCGAGTATCGACGGGTCACTAACTAGTTGATAATAATGAGAGTGTGATGTATCCCAAGATAAAGCTGCAGCAAATTTGGGAGGCTGAAGAGATTTCGATTGATTTTGTTTCCTAATTTTTGAAGTGTTTTAATTAGGATTTATTTCTTTTCCTTTTCCAAGTAAGTTTAGGATTTATTTCTTTTCCTTTTCCAAGTAAGTTTAGGATTTATTTTTTTTCCTTTTCCAAGTAAGTTTAGGATTTATTTAGAGTATAAATACTCCTTTCATTGTTTGCTTTAGGAGACTTTTGAATTATTGAATTAAATTGAATTGCTTTGCAATTGAAGGTTTTTACCTTGAAGCTTTTTAGCTTGTTCCTTGAATTTCTTAGGAGATTCTTGACTGAGTCTTAATTGACTTAATAGGTCTTAATTGATCTGCAGAAGATTATCATCATCTTGGTGATTCTCTTGTTCAAACCCTAGTTCATTGATTTGAATTAGGTCAAATAGTTGTTCAATCAATTATTTGCCTATCCTTTTTATTATTCCGCTGCAACACCGTTTACATCAGTTGGTATCAAAGCGAAGGACGATCCAAGGAAGATCCGAAGAAGATGGCGAACAACAATGGAGGTCAAAGTCAAACCCCATATATGGATATACTCAATAGTTTTCTGACGTTTGCTCAACAACAGAAACTTTATTATCTAGATTTGATGAACATGGAACGATTTAAAGCAGATATATATGAGCAAAGTTTTTCGGAGTTTTCAGAATTTGGAAATCATATTCAAGCGAGATGCGAACGAAGGAGGTGTCAACGACATAGAGAGGATTCCAAATATTATTCCAAAGAAAGTCGATTTCTTTACTGCAGATATCCAAAGATTGACAACGAAAATATCGGCTGAATTAAAGCGCCTGGAGGAAGAAAATCGCATTGTCGTTGAAGAAATTCCTGTCCAAGAGGAATATCCTGTTGAAGAGGAGATTATTGTTGACGATCTATGTGCAAAGGACGAGGTCATTCAGGTTTGTGATAATAATATTTCTTCCCTTATTATAAACCCTGTTCATGCCCCTATTGAGTCCAAGGTGAATGATGAAATCCGAAGTAATTGGTTTGTTGTAAAATCGAATTTTGTATTGGGCGATATTTTTGTCGGTGACTTTATTATGATTACTCATGTGGACGATGGGGAGGTTGATCGGCCAAGAGATAATGGGATTAATACGGATGATAGTCTTATGTTTCCGGAGGAAATTTTCATGAGTTTATTTATGCTTCGTCGTCATATGTATTCCAAATACTTGTTTAAATGGGATGGACACGTTTTCTTCTTTCTTCCAAGGACGAGAAAAGATTTGCTTTATTCGAAATATCTCTTTATTTGGGATGGAAGATGTCAGATGTTGATCAAGGGGAGGTCGGGGCGGAAGGTCAACAATGGAGGGTCAAACACTACAAAATCATGTTCTTTTTCTAAATGCCAGAATTCGGAGACGAATTCTTTTGAAGTGGGGGTGTATGATGTATCCCAAGATAAAGCTGCAAAGAAACCCGGGAGGTCAAGAGATTCCGATTGATTTTGTTTCCTAATTTTTGAAGTGTTTTAATTAGGATTTATTTCTTTTCCTTTTCCAAGTAAGTTTAGGATTTATTTCTTTTCCTTTTCCAAGTAAGTTTAGGATTTATTTTTTTTCCTTTTCCAAGTAAGTTTAGGATTTATTTAGAGTATAAATACTCCTTTCATTGTTTGCTTTAGGAGACTTTTGAATTATTGAATTAAATTGAATTGCTTTGCAATTGAAGGTTTTTACCTTGAAGCTTTTTAGCTTGTTCCTTGAATTTCTTAGGAGATTCTTGACTGAGTCTTAATTGACTTAATAGGTCTTAATTGATCTGCAGAAGATTATCATCATCTTGGTGATTCTCTTGTTCAAACCCTAGTTCATTGATTTGAATTAGGTCAAATAGTTGTTCAATCAATTATTTGCCTATCCTTTTTATTATTCCGCTGCAACACCGTTTACATCAGAGTGGCCCAATTTTATATATTATAGACAAGATTTGTCAATTCCCAGTAATATTGTGGGCCGTTGGGCATGCACGTATAATGGTTCTGTTCTGATACCATTTTAAAGTTTGAGGTTTCACCTTAAAATCAATTGTTGTTAAAGGGAGTGGCTCATGATCTTTATATATTATAAGCAAGATTTGTCAATTCTCGATGTAGAATAATATCTCTATCTAACATGTTTGTCATACTTAAAATAATTTACTTTCTGCACACTTTTATTGATTTTATTTTAATTTACATGTACCGTTAAGATACTTGTCAGGTTTTGGGTTGAAAATATTCAAATCCTTATTTAACCTTGCATTGGAACTTATTTTACGTTATTGAATCAATTTATTTGGTGATATGGGACGGTTTAGGATTTATTTGGATAGTTTTTTAATTAATTTTAATTTAATTTATAATTTTCAGATTCATTATTAGAGGTAATATTTTCATGTCGTATATCAGATTTAAGATATATTATGATGTTTTAGAGTTCTAATAGGTTAGTATATATGTTAAACTAATTTTTAGGAGGTTTTTACTTGTTTTTCAAGTATTAGAAACCCTATAAATTGAATTTGAAATTTTTTTGGGCATTTATTTTGGAACGGAGGGAGTACTACATTCTAAACGCATTTCTCATTCGTCGTAAAACGTGCCTCGGTTGACAGGAGATGGTTGATTTTCTAGTTGACATATGGGAGCACGAAGGATTATACGACTGAGATTGCTGACCATTTTCAAGCTTGTTTCGCCATCTCTCCTATATGTGGGTGTGATCAGTAAGTTTTTAATACTTGAAAGTCTTAGTGTATAGCCTCTCTGAAAGAGGGGAACAAGTAATAATATGCAAAAGCTTGATTAATGGATATTCCATTTAACAACTTTCTTTTGATGTTCATAACTCTTGTACACTTAAGTTTCATGAATTGTTTTGTCTCGCGGATGTAACTTCTTAGTTGTAAATTTGATTTACCTTATGTGTACTTACCCGAAAATATTTCTTAAATCTGTGCAAAAATATCTAGAAATGGGTAAAAAACAAAGAACTTTCCTGCTCATTCCATTAACGTGAGTCCCTTATCCCGTATCCAAGTTTATGATTCCCTGTAGAAATTGGCAGTCATACCAAATCGCGTGTGAGAATGATCTAATGAGGAAGAAGAAGACCAAGAGTAAAGGCAGTTTCTTCACAGAAACCCACTTTCATTCGAACCCCAAAAATTGTTTGTCCCATGACTCCTTAGAGCATATACAAAGTAACCTGACATGACCTAGAAAACATCAACAACAACAACAAAGCTTTAGTCCCAAAATAATTTGGGATCGACTAACATGAATCCTCAATGTCATTGTGAAAAAAAAAGGTGTTGAAAAAAAAAAATCAACCCCCCACATGGGTTTTTACCCTCCACTTCTGCCTCTTCAACACCATACTTTCATCCACTCCAAGTAGACTCATATCATTTTCAACCACTCTAATCCAAGTTTGTTTGGGTCTTTCCCTACCCCTCGCCATTTTATCATTTCCCACTGTTCCGGCCTCCTAACCGATGCACCACTCGGTCTCCTTTTCATATGTCCAAACCACCTTAGACGATTTTCCCTCATTTTTTTCTCAATGGGTGCAACTCCTACGTTACCGCTGATCACCTCATTCCCCAATCGATCATTTCTTGTATGACCGCACATCCATCGAAGCATACGCATCTCCGCCACATTCATCTTATGCACGTGACACTGTTTCACGGCCCCACATTCGGTGCCGTAAAGCAGTGCCGGCCTAATTGCCGTGCGATAGAATTTTTCCTTTAATTTATGGGGCATGCCGCGATCATATAGGAACCTGTGGGATGTGGCACTCTTCCACTTCAACCAACCTGCTTTAATCCTATACGCCACATCTCCATCTAATTTTTCATCCTTTTGGATAATGGATCTAATATAGCGAAAAAAATCTGAAGCTTGGATAATATTTCCATCAAATGTGACCGCCCCTGCCTCCCTACTTTCAACTCTGCTAAACTTACACTCCAAATACTCAGTCTTGCTTCTGCTCAGTCTGATAATAAGAAATTAAAATTCTAAAACAAAAAAAAAAAAAAAAAAAAAAAAAAAAAAAAAAAAAAAAAAAAAGAAGAAGAAGAAGAAGATGTTTTCACCCCTCAACGACCCTGAATGGCTAAAATCAGGTCTCCACACTGCAAAGCAGTGAGTTGGTATCCTACCACGTTTCCCAGGTCTTTTGTGCAAATTTTAAGCTATTCCGGGACATTTACTTTTTGGAGCAAATTAGTGAATTACCCTGCTTCAGTGTTCATTTTGACTTGAGAATTTGAACCACCATTTACAAATCTTTCACAAGATCATATTGGATTGTCCCCTGTTTTGTTAGAAAATGTGGTTTAGGGAACTATATGTGTATCACTTGGGCATAAATCTGATTCAAGTTGGTCAAGTCAAGCTCTGGTCAAGCCTCAGCCTGTTAGCTGTCATGTACATATATCTCGGACCATTCTTGAACTTAACAAGAGGGAGAGAACATGATTAGCATCTTGTTAATTACTCCCTCCCGTCCCGATAAGATAGTCTTGGGACAAGCTAAAATAACAAATGAGACTGATGACGCAGTAAACGATTCAGATCAGCCTTAATCCAGCAATAGGTTCATTCCTATCAAATGTAATCTGAAACCACGAACAAACGACTAGCTGGGTTGGTATGCGGTCAATACCCTCCGGCTTGATGATAAGATATAGTGTTACGAGCTTATATGGAACTGTATTGAATAACGTAATCTCAAAATATACAAGAATACATTACCTTTTAACGTTGGATATTGTCTGGTATATATAGTAGTGATGTAGGATCGTATTGAATCCCTCAAATTGTGTAGACAATGTAAGCGTAGCGATCTCCGTGATTGCAGCAGACGGTTACGGATTAAGTCGTAGATTAACGCACGTTTCTATAGTAGGTCGAGGTCGCATGAGTAATCAAGGTCGACCTGCCTTAGAAATTGTATAATTTGATAATCGTATGTCGGACGGAGCTAGATCGGGACCGATGATGGTCGGACAATGAGCTAAATCGACTGATCTTTGTCGTTGGGCCGTGGGCATTGTGGTAACTGCACTGCCCCATTCAATAGTAGTGTCTTGATAATGTATAAAATGTTGGGCTTAGTTCGTTGGGCTAATACCGTTACTTTTATTCCTCCGTTTAGATACTTTTATTCCTCCGTTTAGATACTATCTTTCTAAGACCGGAGGGATTATAAACTAATGTAAAAAAGACAAACAACATTGTAGGCAAGTTGATCAAACATGACTTAGAAGACTAAAATGAATCTGGTCTTAGACTTTAACCTTATATTTTGATCAATCCTCATATTTTATTTTGTCTAATGTAGGTTCCACCAAGAGGACAACTTGTATTTCCAGTTAAGGTTTCACATTGTTTATTTATGCTTACTCTTCATTCATCCGTACGCAATTAGAATCAAATTCTAGGTGGATCTACTTGTCAAAAAATGGAAATATTTGCTCGTGGTTTGTGCGTTGCGTGTGAATAAACATGATTAATTTGCCAGTTTTTGTTCAAGTAAGCGTATAATAACCCGAATATGTAATGTCTGGATTGGATCAGGTTATATTTATTCTAATCTGTCTAAATTAATGTGCTTAAGAAGGTAACAACACAGCTGGAATTGAATCATCCATTGTTGTAAAAGTTTGATGGAAACAAATTATTTGAATATGATGGACAAGTTGTTGATATTCTGGAAAAAGAAAGGGGGAATGGCAAGTTGAAATACCTTCTTTTTTTTTTTTAAATAAAGTAAAGATGGCAGATCTAGTTGATGAAAATGATTCAAATTGGGGTTCCAAGTTCTCTTCATTTTGGTCAAAAAGTCAAGACAGGTATGAAAGCTGTTTATTTTTTCCCTTTAATGGAGCTCTTCAGTCTTCAGTCTAGACATTACAATATCATCAACTATACATTATACATGTACATGCGAGAGACAAATGTGATTTTACGGACTTAGAACCAGTGGAGACAAATTGCAAAATTGTCTTGGGTTAAACGGGTAACCCGTACTAACCCGATTATGTTAACGGATTGAGTTGAGTTGAGTTGAGTTGGGTAAATAACGTATTGGGTCAGGTCAGGCGGGTTACCGGATAATGATGATGAACAATGGGTTGGGTATAATGGATTGGGTCAGGCGGGTTACCGGATAATGATGATGAACAATTGGTTGGCCCGGCTCGGCCAACTAAAAGCCCATCTGATCCGCAGATTGGCCCGTCCTATGTATTTCGAGACCGCGGGTCGAGTCTGGTCAGGCCCGCCTCACCTAATGTGCCATTATTCGGCCCGCCCTGTTTGCCCGTGGAACGGGATGGGCGGATTTTGGCAAGAAATTAATCACTATATCAATTACATCTATGGGGTATGCTTAATAATAGTTAATATTAATTTTAAAAAAGATTGAAAATTTGCATATGAGTGGGATATGCGGTGGCGGGTTGGTTGGGCCCCAAAAGCACGTTGGCTGGCCCGGTCCGGCCAGTGACCTATATTTCAGATCCGTCATGCCTCTTGTACATGGCCTAGGTGGCGGATTGGACAGGCTGGCGGGCGGCGAACGGCGGACTGACGGATCGGCCCACAAATTTGGGCCCGAAGTGTTAATCTTATAACTCATTTAATCTATGTCGTCTATCATACAAAGAGATAGATATGATATATATTTATAATTAATGATAAATGAAAAAAAAAAAAAACAAAGTATGTACACAAAAGTGTGGCCACTACTCAATCGTAACTAATCATCACCTACTTATCTATTTATATTTTATTGAGAAACAATGTACATAGAAAGAAAGAAGAAGCGAGTTTGATAACAAGAAGTGGGAAGGTTAGAAAAAGGCTTAAAACGTTGGATCCAATGGTTCTAGTCTCTCTCTAACCTTCCAACACCACACCCTTGTCCCACCTTGTCTCGTCTGTCTCTCTTTTTCATTGCTTCCCTTCTCATATCCTTTTTTTCCTTCATATGAACAACAACTTTTCATTTATAACATTAATTCCTTCCAACTAGGGGAAATTTGTCCTTGTACTGTGACTCGGTTGTTAAGATTGTAACCAAACACGAGATAAAATTACTTGTACCAGTTGTGTAGTAGCCCGTGTATCATTGTTAATTCAACGATTATAAGTTATTAGTACTGACGTCATGATGATATCATCAATAACTCGTACCCGTTGATAAACACGATACAATACATAAAAAGTTGATGTAGGAGACGGAGGCGACGACTGCAGCCCAGGCGGGCGCCCCACACAACCCCAGGCGGCTGCCTCGCGTGGCTTCAACAGAGGGGTTCTTCTGGCATCCAGGCGAGCGCCTTATCCATACCCAAGTGGGCGCCTCACGGTGGAACTCAACACGGCAAATTGTTACTAGAGGGGAGGCGGGCGCTCGATCCATTCCAAGGCGGACGCCTCGCGACGGCAGCAACAGACAACCCAGGCATTGGACTCCAGGTGGCCGCATGAAATTGCCCCAGGCGGGCGCCTCAAACGTCGGATGGCTTTTCCTTATTTCGTTGTTAATTTCGTTTTTACTGTTATTTGACTTTAAGTTCGGGGGTATTTTGGTGATTGGTTTACTAATTCGTTTTAGGGTTTGTGTTAGGGTTTTGAGAGAGTATTTAAACACTTTTATGGCTTTGTTAAACTCAGTTTTTTTATCAATTAATTTTGAAGAGTTTTCTCTTTTTCCTGGTGGATTTCAGTTATCGTGTTCCTAGGGTTCATTGCTTGTACTCTTGTGAATAGTGCGCTAATCACGAATCTATCGCTTCCGTGCTGCGTCAGTTGGTATCAGAGCAGGCTTTATCCTGTCTTTCATCACTAATTCGTTATGGGGAATCAAGTAACAAGAACAGATATCGAAGGACTAACCACTGTTATTGCTACGTTGACAACACGGATGGAGGCATTGATGGATGCTCAACAGGATCCAAACGCTCGTGCTAATCGAAATCGTGGTGGGGAGAGAGACAGGGAGATTGAACAGGGTCGGCGCCCTAGGAGGGTAGAACATCGGGATGAAGGGGATTCTAGTTCCAATTCCGATGAGGAGGTTGATAGTGAGGATGAACCGAGGCAGGGTGGTAATCGACACCGCCAGGATTATATGATTAAGGCTGACATTCCGTTATTCTATGGAATCATGGGTATTGAGGATTTTCTTGATTGGCAGAATGACGTTGATCGTTTCTTCGAGACTATGGAGGTGCCTACGAATAAACAGGTAAAGATGGTGACGATCCGATTGAAGAGTACTGCTGCGGTTTGATGGGAAAAACTTGTTGCTCAAAGGCGACGACAAGGGAAGGGGCCAATTAAAACCTGGAGGCGTATGAAGCAGTTGATTTCGGAACGATTTTTACCGGCAAATTATGAGCAGACTTTGTATAAATTGTATCTCAATTGTGTGCAGGGTAAAAGAATAGTTGATGAATACACTACTGAATTTCAGAGGTATACTGCGCGGGTTAGGGTTGAGGAGACCGAGGATCAGAGAATTGCCTATTACATTAATGGGATTGAAGGGTTCGATACAAGAAAAGATGGATTTGCATCAGGTTTGGACCTTGACGGACGCTTCCACTCTGGCCTTGAAAGCTGAACTTATAGAGAAGTCGAGTTCGAGCACACCGGAGAACTGTTGCAGTTTTGCATGAGTACGACGAGGAAGAACCCGAAGCTAATGAGTATGAAGGGGTTGAATTTGCTGTATAGGAGTCTGAGGAAAGAGTCGGGTGCGTGCTTCAACAAATGCTATTTTCGTCCAAAGACGAGGATCAACGGAAGAATCTATTGAGAGCACACTGTTCTGTTAAGAACAAGGTATGTAATTTGATTATTGATAATGGTTGTACTGAGAATCTAGTTTCGCAGAAATTGGTTGATATTTTTGGGTTAAAAACCGAGCCTCGTGAGAAACCTTATAGTTTGGGATGGGTGAATAAAGGTTCGGAACTACTCGTAACACAAACTTGCAGGGTCCCTATGTCCATTGGCAAGCATTATAAGGAGGAGATAGTTTGTAACGTTCTGAGTATGGACATATGTCACATATTGCTTGGTCGCCCGTGGCAGTATGATCATGATATCACTTATCGAGGTAGGGATAATGTATTAATGTTCACGTGGGATAACTGTAAAATTGCTATAGCTCCTGTACTGCGTTTTGAGAAACAGGTTGAGGGGGAGAAGCCGGTCATGATGCTTATACAGAACGAGAAAAATCCGACAGCAACTATTGAAGAAGCAGAGCAATTTTGTTCATTAGTGATTGAGGGGTTGTTGGGTTCAGTTAGTGTGGAAATGGGGATGCCGAGAGATATTGAGGAATTGCTTTCTAACGAGTTGCCTAATGAGCTCCCCCTATGAAGGACAAGAAGCTGCAACCTCGCAAGTATGAGTACCACGCGGATGGAGTCCCTTATCACGATATGAACTCGGGGTCGAGTTCTTTAGAGGTGGAAGAGACTGATGTAGGAGACAGAAGCGACGACTGCAGCCCAGGCGGGCGCCCCACACGACCCCAAGCGGCCGCCTCGCGTGGCTTCAACGGAGGGGTTCTTCTGGCATCCAGGCGAGCGCCTCATCCATACCCAAGCGGGCGCCTCACGGTGGAACTCAACACGACAAATTGTTACTGGAGGGGAGGCGGGCGCTCAATCCATTCCCAGGCAGATGCCTCGCGACGGCAGCAACAGACAACCCATGCACTAGACTCTAGGTGGCCGTATGGAATTGCCCCAGGCGGGCGCCTCAAACGTCGGATGGCTTTTCCTTACTCCCTCCGTCCCGTTCGAAAGGGCACAAATTTCCTTTTTGGGCGTCCCATTTAAAAGGGCACAACCCCAAAAAGAAAAGTTTTTATTATTTTTATACTCTTCTTACCCCACTCATTCTCTCTCCTACTTTACTTTTACACTCACAACATTCTCTGTCCTAACTATTCCTCCCACTCATTCTCTCTCCTATTTAATTTTTCATACACAACATTTAACCTTTTTCTCTTTCTTACATCACTTTTCTTATTCATTTCTTAATTTCCGTGCTAGGAGGTAAAATTGCCCTTTCGGGCGGGACGGAGGGAGTATTTCGTTGTTAATTCCGTTTTTATTGTTATTTGACTTTAAGTTCGGGGATATTTTGGTCATTGGTTTACTAATTTGTTTTAGGGTTTTTGTTAGGGTTTTGAGAGAGTATTTAAACACTTTTATGGCTTTGTTAAACTCAGTTTTTTGATCAATTAATTTCGAAGAATTTTCTCTTTTTTCTGGTGAATTCCAGTTATCGTGTTCCTATGATTCATTGCTTGTTAACTCTTGTAATTAGTACACTAATCACGAATCTATCTCTTCCGTGTTACATCAAAAGTGATACAAATAATTTCATCTATTTTTAACCCATGACAGGTTGCTTTCTTTATCATCATAATATTCCAATTCAATCATAAGGAAGGAGGGCCATTCATTCAATTACCCATTTCTAGTAATTTTGGAAGATTTGATGGTCCACAATAAGGTGTAGTTTTAGAAAGGGGACCGGACCACTGTCTATAGGGTTGATTCATGCATTTTATCATTATACCTGATTATTAATTAGTTGTTACATCATTAGATTAGATGACACATTAACCCTAGATAAATATTAAAGTTAACTTGTTAATTATTTTTTTTTTTTTTAAATATGTTCTATTTATTTGTAATATGATAAAATTATTTTTTTAATTGAAAAATATAATATTATTTTTGGGATGAATAAATAACTGTAACACTTATTATTATTATTATGAAACGAAAATAAATAATAATTTCACTTTAGATGACTCACTCCTTTCAATTAAAGGAAGGACAATTAGTTGGGATTGCTTAAAGGAAGGATAGAGAACGTCATGAACAATTATTACAAGTTTTTTTCTTCCTTCGACCCAATTTAAATGTCCCAAAAATTTTGCGACACGGGAATTAAGAAATGAATATATATAATGTAAAAAGTGTATAGTGAAATAAATATTATGAGTATGAAAGTTATGTAAGAAAAAGAAAGTGGGGTAGGAAATAGTTAGTGAATATTTATTGTGAGTATGACAAGTGAATCCCACAAATAAAAAAGTAATAAAAAATTTCCTTTCTTGGATTGGGACATTTTAAATGAGATACCCAAAAAAAAGGAAAATTGGGACATTTGTAGTGGGACGGAGGGAGTATGCTGAGAGGTTAATTGACCATTGATTCCTACTTCCATCCATCGTCTCAAAATAATTTTTTTATTAAAAATGAATTTTAAATTTTTAGCAATAATTATAAGTTAATTTATTAATATTAATGCATATCTAAAATACGTAATTTGTGTAATTTATACGCCGCAACAATACTATCAATAACAAGATTGACATTTTCATTAGGATAATTATATCAATTTAAAATAATTGCTCAAAAATTATTCGCAGTAGTGACAATAAATTAGAAAGATCATTTTGAGACCCATAATAATTTTCATATTTTTCATTTCAATAGTCCCAAAATAACTTTTTTTTTTCAAAATAAATATTGTATTTCTAAATAAAAAATATGTTTTAATACAATTTTATCATTGTATAAGAAATGTAAGAATTTTCATCATTTCCGATGAATTAAAAGATTTATTATTTTTTGACTTAAAAATATAATTAAATAAAATAAAATGACACAAATAAAATACATTCTTCATGTACGTACGTGTCACATATGAGATTTATTATAAATTTATTATAAAAAGGAAGAATACATTTAACAAAATGTCTAAGTGCACGTACTATTGTGGGCCATATAGGTCGGTATGGATCTATTATGCGGTAGTTCTTGCCTAATCTGTTGTGCAATGTATCAAGAGTAGGTTTTGGGGGAAACTAGTTTCTCCCTAACATTATAAAAAATCTTGTTTTTAAAATCGAAACAAAGGCACGTACAATTTTTTTTTTAAAATAAAAAACAAGACTTTTTATAATATTTGGGGAAACTAATTTCCCCCAAAATTTTCTGGAGCAAGTTTTGGGAGAAACTAGTTTCTTCATAAATTATAAAAAGTTCACTTTTTTTCTACTTGCAAGTAATTAGTGAATATTTAGGAACAGTTTATTAAACAGGACTTTCTATAACTTAAGGAGAAACTAGTTTCCCCCAAAATCTTGTGAATTTTCTGATGTATCAATGAGATATTGATTTTCGGTATTTCGGCAATCGTAACTCAAATGCGTTGTGATATTTTTGTAAACAACACTTTAAAAAAAAAGTATGATAACATTTTTGTAAATAATCAAAATTTTTCAACATTATCTGACAGTTTTTAACACACGAACAAAACATCTTAAACACCACATCTGGTCATTTCAAATACTTATCGTTGACAATCTTTTAACACTTCATTTATAAAACTTCAAAGGTCCGTTTAAAAACCTAAATGACGTCTTTTGAAGTTTTTAAATCACTTGTCACGGGGCAAAGCCTAATAAATTTTAAATGTCTCGAAATTTTCTTCGTCAACAACGGACCTTCTGTTTATAAATATCAAAGATTTTGGAAATCAATCTCAAAAATTTTGGATATTCAAAGACCTTTAACATTGATATTCAGAAGATTTTTTTTTCGGGACCTTTTTCAAATGTGCTTGTTAACAAGCTCGAGAAATGAATAAAAAGATACGAACGATAATTGATATATAGAGGGTATTTATTTTTCTATTTTCAATACTCAACTTGTTGTGCCTTTATTTCGAACGATAATTGATATATAGAGGGTATTTATTTTTCTATTTTCAATACTCAACTTGTTGTGCCTTTATTTCAAGTGGCTCATAAAAGAATAATATGAAGATATTGTTACAACTTACATGCATGCATACAAAGAAATTGCTCATAATGTTTTTATTGGATTTATTCAACTCATTTAATTTCCATTAATTATTAAAATGCATTTCCGACGACCTAGTTGGATGAGGAGAACTACGTCATATTATCACGATAATACTTATTAATATTTCTTCCCTCCGTTCCAAAAATAGTTTCACTGCATACAAGGGCGGATGCACTTCATCGCCAGGAAGTGTAAATGATGCATCTGCCATTTTGAAAAAAAAATTACCGAGCATTTATAAAAAAAAATATAGGGTGAAAATTGTAATTTTTGAAAAAAGATGAATGCAAAATGTAAATATGTGAAAGTTAGAAAAAAAAATTACAATTTGCACCCTATATCTTTTTTTTTCACACCCTCACTCTAAATCCTAGATACGCCACTGATTGCGTAGTACACCAAAATTAAATATATTAAGGATATTGTTTCACTGTATCATTGATAAAGAATTGCTCCCTCAGTTTCTTTTTTAACTGAATATCAATTTTTGGACATTTATTTTGGGATAAAGGGGATAATTTATTTTTTACAAAAATAAAAAATGGCCTCATAACATAAATACCTTTATTTATATCACATCATGATGGTGGATTAAATTACATAATAATAACCAAAATGATCTTTCTATTTAATTATTGTTAATACGAAGATATTTTGGACAAACTTTTGATGATTTTAGTATCAGAATGTATCTACAAATTGTAATTGTTGATATTTATAAAGGTGTAGCAATAACAAATTTTGAATTTTCATTAAAATAATTAAATTAACGTTATTGTTAAAAATTCCTTCGTGTTTACGGTAAAAAAAGTGAAACTATCATTTCGAAATGAAAATATTGATATATAATTTCAGAATGGAGGAAGCAAGCATCATTTTGGAAAAATACCATTCCAATGGAAAAAGCAATGAATATGGCAAAGAGATTTGTATAGCCATTTCAAGTTGACAAATTAATTCACACATCCTTTACTTTGTTCTGCACATCTCAACTACTTACAATACAATGGATACTTTAACCAAAGCTGTGGACTTTCCATTTATATATATATATATATATATATATATATATATATATATATATATATATATATATATATATATATATATACAATGTATTATCAACGAGAAACACTTCATCATTTTGTTATTTTACTCTAAAGCATTATTTATTTATATATTTTCTTTCTGCATCTAACAAAGTTCATAGAATGCACTCTACTTTTCTAAATATGTAAAAGGAATACTCCCTCCGTCCCATTCGAAATGACAAAATTTGTGCCTTGCACGAAAATTAAGAAAAGTGATGTAGAAAAGAGGAAAAAGTGTATATTGAAATAAATGTTGTGAATGAAAGGTGATGTATGAAAGAGTTAGTGGATAGTATTTATTGTGAGAGTATGACAAGTGAATCCCACAAATAAAGAGGTAATAATTTTTTTTTCATTTTTAAATTGTGCCCTTTCAAATGGGACGCCCAAAAAGAAAATTTTTGCCCTTTTGGGCGGGTCGGAGGGAGTATAAAAGTCCAAAGTTTTAGGTTCGTACATCAAATAACGACGTGTCAATTTTGTTAATTAGAAGTTTAAGGGGCCGTTTGGTAGCCCTTTTTAGGATCGGATAGGATTATTAGTCCAATAAGCTCGATGCTTTGTAGATTAAATGCAATCGGAGTAATAGTCTTAACAATCCGGATAAGGCTTCTTATCATCTCTTATTCCCTTCATATTTATTCCAAAAAAGGTGATATTATTAATCACTAGATTAATAATCTCTTCACTATTAATACGTGTTAATCCTATCATGCTACCAAACGAGCCCTAAAAATATATAAACACAGACTATTTTGGGGATTTTTTATGGAGTAGTTAGAATTCTCGGTTAAATTGCCACATGTAACTAATATTTGGGCATTTTAGTCATTTAGCTCTCTTTCTTGTGGTTTTTGGTTGTTAACTTAAACAGTAAATATTTTTTACCATTTTTTGGAAAGTGAAATCTTAGATGTACGTTAAAAATGGCAAAAGTGAAATTTTATATGAGACGTAGATAGTATATTTTAATAGTCTAAAATTTCAAAAATTTCAAATAAATAAATAAAATACATTGGACTGACGCATTTGATGACAACCTAGTAAATAAAACTCAAGTTCAATGTACATCTCAAAACCATGAACCCATCCCATTACATAGCTCATCATCTATGGACTATGGGTGCAAATGCAACCCCCCAAGTCAACCTACACATTCTCTCTCCTTTGACTCCTGTGGCCCAAAGTTGTTGTTATAAGTCTTGATTCATCCAATTGTCTTATAATCTCAAATTTTGGTTCCTAATGTAGGGTCCACTGAGGGTATATTGTACAAGTAATTAGATGCGTGTCTTGATAGAAAATTTTACTTTTGCATTAATGGATAATTAGATGTATATATCCCCTAATAAAAATTATTCTACTAAACTGAGAGAGAGAGAGAGAGAGAGAGAGAGAGAGAGAGAGAGAGAGAGAGAGAGTAGCAACAAGATAGTTTAGGTAAACAAGCGAAAAACAAATACTCCCTCCTTCCCATTTATAGTTTCATCATTTTGAAGGGGCACGTAAATTAAAAAAAAGGTTAGTGGAGAAAGTGTTGTGAATATAAAAGTAAAATAGGAGAGAGAATGAGTGGAGGAAATAGTAAATTTGAAAAGTGTTGTGAGTATAAAAGTGAAATAGAAGAGATAATGAGTGAGTGGAATGGTAAAGATTCTTTGCCATTTTAAGAAAGGTGGAGCTTTTAATGGGACACCCGTTTTGACAAAAGGTGAAGCTTCAAATGGAACGGAGGGAGTATGTTCATCTATCTGATGTGAAATATATTAAGCGAATTGTCACATATATTTTGGAAATGTAGATATGAGTACGAGGATGCTACATATCGATTACTATACGGTAAAAATCAAATATGTTCATCTATTTCATGTGAAATATATTGTAGGAAAATTTTGGCTTCATGAAATTAATTTGTTCATAATTCTTAGTTCGGAGAATATTATAGTTGGAAGTGGTCACACAAATTCAAGTATGATGAACATAGGTGTCGTTTTGGAACATGTTTCTACCATAATTCATTTTTAAAACAATTAATTATCTAATTATGTCTAAATTAGGGTTAAAAAAATCTATTTTTTCTAAGTATATATTAATCTTACTTCATTTCTTATTCATGTATCGAAGATTTGTCAACCTTACATTATGTTTGTCATTCAAAAATGGTATTCTAGATGCAGCCTAGTTCGTACTTCAATTTTGTGCTTGACTATATGTTTTATTAAAATATAAGGTTCACCTTAAAATCAATTATTGATAATAGGAGTGACCCAAAATTTTTATATATTATAAGTAGGGTTTGTCAATTTTCGATGTGTGATAATATCTATAACACGCCCCCTCACGTGTAGCGGACTTTTTGTCAATGCTTACAACGTGTAAATATTAATCGGGTGACGCGAAGTAATATCGTGAGCCGTTGGACCTGCACGTGTAATTGACCTGCTCTGAAACAATTTTAAAGTCTGAGGTTCCACCTTAAAATCAATTGATGTTAAGGAGAGTGGTGCATAATTTTTTTATATTATAGGCAATGTTTGTCAATTTCCGATGTGTGATAATATCTCTAACATGTTTGTCATAATTAAAATAATTTACTTTCTGCACCCACTTTTATTGATTTTATTTTAATTTACATGTACCGTTGAGTTCAAAATGATGGAACTAACTATACATAAACCCTAGAATAATGCGGAATATTTATTCTAGGACAATCATGCTTTAAGTTATCAAAGATTATGAAACGGTAGACAAACCTGAATTCATAGCAATATTTGGAGAATACTTGATGAAGATTTGATGAATGATTATTGTCTTCCAATTGATCCTGCGGGTTTCTTAACACCTGTTTACGACAATCTTAATCAAGAGAATAAAATCTGCGTATAGCCAATTCGTAATTCATAACCCTATATTTATAATGACCTAGTATGTTAGTCAGCCCATCATGGATCACTACAAGAAAAATGACATTTTGCGACGGCTATAATCCATCGCAAAAGCCTAACATTCCGTCGCCTAAACTAATGGCGACTGTTATGGCCGTCGCAAAAACAGTCGCATAATCCCTTATCGCCAAAGGTTTATGCGATGGGAACGGCAATCGCATAAAGTCAATCAAGTTATGCGACGGCTAAGCCAATCGTACAAGACCCTTGGTATTTTATTTATTAAAATACCTAAATGAAATATGCCGTCGCATAATATGACCTATATGCGATGGATTTTTGTCACAAATAAGCAAGGCATTTTGAGACCTGCTTTCGCCGCCGCAAATAAGCAAGGCGTTTTGAGATTGTAAATGCCGTCGCAAATAAGCAAGCCATTTTGAGATTGTGACTGCAATGCAAATAAGCAAATTATTTTGAGACCGTGTTTGCCATCGCAAATAAGCAAGGCATTTTGTGATGGCGCACTCCATCACATTACTCTTATAATTATCGAGCCGATTGGCTATTTTAGACTCTTTAGAGATGACCTAGCCATCGCATAATTCAATCCACACCAAAAAAAAACAAATTTTAAATGATATTAAATGTAAAAATTTAAATACTACATTAATTAAATTGTCATGCCCATAAAAACTTCACATAAAACTTAGTTACCATCATCTACATTTGTCCAAAATATGTACAAAGCAATAAAGTTTCCAAAATGACAAGTTACCATCAACTACTACATTTGTCCAAGACATACAAGGACAAAGTAGTTTCCAAAAAGACTAAGTTACCTACATCAACTACACACTTGTCCAAAATATACTCCATGCCACAAAGTTTGCAAAATGAGTCACAAAAGTGTAGATGAAATATGCAAGAAACATAACTATGTACTCCCATCACCGAAATCACCATCATCCAAAGGAGAAGCAGCTTGTTGGAATGTTTGATGCAACATCGAAATTGGAGTAGAAGAACTAGTGTCGTTGAAGTCGAAGGAATTGACCGCATACCACACCTCTCGAACACTTCACCATAAAGGGGCCATGTTTGTAAGAAAAGCTTCCATTTTTGCTATTTTTCCGTCCTTCTTCTTTGATTCTTCCGAGTTATTTAGCGCAAAGAACATAAGCCGATGATCCACCGATGAAGCCTTACCGTAACGTTTGGTCCACTTTTCCCTTGGCCTATTCAATAGCCTACCTTTTTTTACGCCACCCACTCACACCGCCATATCTTACAACCAGATCTCGAAACAGCGTTACATCCGGATGTAAACCGCATTGACCGGAGTTTGAGAGTCCAAACCATTCTCTTTCCGTAATTCATTTGCATAGACTCCCTACAAATAAGGTCTAACAAGTAAGATACATATATATTGGATACAAACATACCACGTACAACAATTGATATATACAAGATACTTCACAAATTCCAACTCGTAACAAGCATATTAATGCATATCATGTAACCGATCGACCTACTGTACATTCTTTCTCTATTTTGAGCACTATTTCCTTTTTTAAAAGAAATGCCTAATATAGATTCATGTCTTTGAATGACAAGAACATTTTAGATATCTTTACATCAAATGCCAAACAATTTGGTTCCACTCTTTCCAAGTCGAAGAAAGCTCGAATGTGTCATGTGTGGTTCAAAGGCAATTCTCTTAAGTTGAAAATTGAGTTGCCGACTTCCATGTCAAATGTTAGTTACAAGGAGGTTTCAGCTACTTGACACCCTATTTAAATGAGATCTATATGTACACGGATGTTTGGAGGTAAAACCCATTTGCCCGTACTTATCTAACTGTTACCCGAGCTAATTTAGGTGGTTTGACCTCTTAAGAGGTGTACTATTTTGCGTTACCATATTTGATTTGTATCTAAATGGACTTTGTGTGTGGCTCATGTCGAATTTCCAACATCTTATGGTTTTGGGTTGACAGTTTTCATGAATGAGTGCAATGACCTAAGGTACCTTGAAAGGTTCCCCTTGAACTAGGAGGAGATATGTTCCGCCTTACTATTCTGGTAAGTATTCGAGACAGACGGAGTATTTAATACTCCACTCCACAAGATTTCAACTTCTAGATCAAACCAAATTTATGGTAATATAGATTCTTGCCTTATCTTCTTTCAAAGATTCATGTGTGATTAATAAAACAAATTACCCATAGCACAACGAGCATGACAGGAAGGGGGTAACTATAAGAAATCTGTTCATTATCGTATTCAGTTTATTACGAACATTTCATAACTCTTCAAGATATTGACACTTCATCCACTTCAACATAAACCGACAGGCAAAATGGGTAATAATGTGAAATGCCTATTAGCTCACGGTTGAAATGCCTAGGGCTCAAGCAAATGTTCATCATGAAAACTACAGCAAATGTTCATCAAAACCAAAAAAAGTACCTCAAGTCTTTCAAGATCTTCAAGAACCCATTTAGTTTCATTGTTGTCATTGCTTTTTTTCTTTTAATGTGAGTCTTCGTAAACCTTTCAATTTGTGTCAACACGACCCAATTCTTCAAATTTCGTATGTTAATAGAGATTATAATAAAGCTAAAGAAAATACTAATCCCTCTGTCCCAAATGAATGTCGAATTTTTCTTTTTTTCAAATTTGCTCTTCATCAAAAGCAATTTTGAAATATTTCTCGGCATTCATTTAGGGAAGGAGCGAATAGTAAATAGAACAAAAATACCAACAAACTTATATAAAACATATTTCACTTTACCAATAACAAATCAGTTTCCTCATACGTAACCCTCCCAGTTGTGTGCGGAATCATTTTGTTTGAGGATCGATTTCTCTTACGCAACGCACTTGCTTTCTGAAAATCTTCACCCAACCAATAATCACATAACTCCTGCCATACACTAAGGCTTGTCCACTCGTGGTTCCTTGCAATCTCAATTGTTTTATAAGCATTCAATGCATTTCTCTTCCATCCAAAGAGGTACTTAGGAAAATTCTCGCCAGCCTATATTCTCCCAAACAATACGACCTCTTGCTTGTTCTTCCGGGAAGTGAACCTAAAGTATCTCTATAATAAAACAAAAGAAAAAATCATATTCCAAACAAAAAGATCACTAAAAACATGGGATCGCATTCCAAGATAAACATTTTCTTTAACAAGATAATTTATCAACTTGGAAAAACACATCAAAACCAGATTTTCAGTCATCTTTGAAGAATAAACTGTTCTGATCTAGATTGTTCTAGAAGGCATAAAAGTAGTCGTTTGAAAGAACTATGTGTCTACTTTCAAGCAAAAAAATCGGTTCATCGTTTCGAGCCCTAGAAATGGAGATAAAGCATTTTTGGTACTGAAGGTATAAGCTGATAGCATACTATGTAAATAATGAGTTCAAGATCAGTAGGCACATTTATATTCGTAAATTTAAAATGAGCTTCTAAGACTTTGAGAGGGGGCCTCTGAGTATGTCTGAGTATGTGAAGAAATACATCTGTTTCACTCCTATATATATTTTTTTGGGGTTAGACTACAGTTTGGTCTTTTCTTTTGTTATTGTTGCCGTATTATCGAAGCTGAAAGTATGTACGAATATGTTACAAGTCCCTTTCATTGCAAATTAAATGGATTTCTTTAACATACTGGGGTGGAATGTGAAGTATACTTAAGTTGCACCTTCTACATTTTGATGAAAACAACTTTCCCAATAGCACAGGTATTTTATTTTAAGTATCAAAAAATGAGATAAATTATATCTTACCAGATAATCTTGCCACATAGAATCCAGTTGGTCATGCCATTGGTACCAAAAAACTCTGAGTTCATTGAAGTGTCTTTTGAAGATCGGGCCAATCTTTGATATAGCCGATGCAGGTGTTAATCTAAAACAAAAAGGTTTAATACATGATGAAAATAATGTGTATGAATAAATAAATATTTAGAATTTATGAATAGGTAGACAAAGCACACCATTTTTATGAAACTTACGTATGCTGAAGGACAGTAACGAGAACCTTTGATCGACCTGTTGTGGGAGCCTGCACGCCTTTTGTTACACCACGTTTTTTCCTGATTATTGGTTGATGATCATCTTCAGGGACATTCTCCATCGGAGGTACAAGTGGGGCTACAGGGGCTATAGGAACATCAGCAACTAGAGGAGCAGCAGCTGCAGAACCATTAGCAAATGGAGGAGCAACAGGTATACGAGAAGCAGGTGGAGGGGAAATTGGTTGAAGATCAAGAGTAAAAGCTGCAGAACCATTAGCAAAAAGAGGAGCAACAGGAATACGTGAAGCAAAAGTAAGAGGGGAAATTGGTTGACGATTAAGAGGAGCAACAGGAATACGTGAAGCAGGCAGAGGGGAAATTGGTTGACGATTAAGAGGAGCAACAGGAATACGTGAAGTAGGTTCAACTGATGATGGCAAAGGTAGACGGTTGGATGTATTCGAGGAACCACCCCTTCCTGAAGTAACATGCGCACCACCCTTACCTCTACCCATACCTGAAAATAAGAAGTATCAGTTAGATAAATGCTTCAGCCATTTCTGAATTCTTGTAGCCAAATTAAAAGGACCCTAAAGACTAAAGTGTCATTTGAGTACATGAGAGAAACATGGCATTTACAAATAGTGTCAACTTTAGTTAATATATCTGCAAAAACTTTAGAAACATGGCTGAGGTTATGAGCATAAGCATAACCAGACTACAAATCAGATTCCAAGCGCATCTATAACAAGTTATACATACGTGCTATAAGCAGTTTTTTGAAACAAAACCAAACTATCTATATGTACAATGTAACAATCATAAATCGAAACAGGGACAGTAAAATGATCTATATGTACAAAAAGAGATCCCATATCCTAATGTAATCGATGAATAGACTAAAACCACACATGACACAAGAACCAAGTTGAAAAAGTAACGTGCACATCTTGATAGTATTCCACATTTTAAAGTAACACTCCCTGTTAGCAAAAAAAAAAAAAAAAAAAATAGTCTCGTTTTCATTTTTGGTTTGTCCTAAAAGACTAGTCTCATTTACAAAAAGAAAATCATTTTAGTGCAATTTCAAGAAGGTTCAAGCAAGTAAAGCTACAATTTTATAAACTTGGACAAGTCAAATGAGACTATTTCTTCCGGAAAAGAGGGGGTGTGACATACAAATATATCAATTTTAGGGAATCATTTTGAAAATCAACATCTTTAATCAAAATCAAAATCAATCAGGCATCTCTCACACACAAACAGAAGTCACCCATCCTAAATATAGTTGTCAATTTAGGGACTTTCATTCCTAATCAGCAGTGTTCTTGAATCAAATTCACACACACACACACACACAAACGTTATGCAGCTATGTTCTTGAATAAAAATCACAGACACATAACATGTGGACAACCGGACTGGTGGAAGTGTGGAGCAATGGCGTTTAGGAGAGGGGAGGAGGGGTTGCCCAATGACAAAGGTCGATTTATTAACATGTGGATCCCAATCAACCCCAAAAAAATCTATCGGTCGAGCTCAAAAAGAGGGTCTTGTGGGCTGATAAGCACCATCTGTTGCAGCGCGTGCAGCGCAAAAGAGCAAATCTCTGCAGCGCATAAGAGCAAATATCCGCAGGAACAGTGCCAAATCCAAAATAAAAATAAGGAGACGGCACAATAATATATTTGTAAGCAACGACTTTTTTTCCATTTTTCAAAAAGAGGTGAACATAGAAAATTGCAACAAACTCATGCACAACAAGATAATGTAATATTGCATGTTTTCGTTGCAAGTACAGGCAAAAATAATTCAATATCAATGATTCCTACAACTTAAACATGCTCTGATTATAGCCAATCAGCCAAACAACCAAGCAAATTACTGAGAGCCCACAACACAACCAGTCCATTGTTCAATGCAACTATGTACTTATTCAAAAGTTCATGAAACAAAAGGCGGAACAAGATTTAAAGGCAGTTAAAACACCAGCTTATCAAATACTTTACCAATAGAGTAATACTAAAGTTACAAAAAATCTCACAAACAGTGTTGTTAATGAAATGTTGTATATAAATTAAGTTACTAACACCCTATCCAAAACGTTGAACACACAGAGTGAACAAAAATTGACAATAACAAACAACATTCAAAGTTATCAATGTGTCTCAATCTATATCAAACTGAACAAGGATCTATATCGTCAATACTATTTGAGTCTATCAAACAGTTTTTTTCAGATTAATTTCTAACTAATTAAACTCACTGAGTTGCAAACGCATTATCCGAACACTTAGTTCACTAAGAAATTTGAAGAAAATGCAGTTGAATTATGATATCCCCTAACTTCTTCACACACTAAAAACAGTCTAAAAGAAAATGCAAACCCCAGGAGTCACCTGAAGCTGGAGTTGTGGATGTATTCAAGGAACCACCCCTTCCTGAAGTTGAGTACGCACCACCTTTTCCTCTAGCCATATCTGAAAATAAAATTTATTAGATTTCTTTTACATGCTATATTAATGACATCTTTTTTCACTCAAGAAATTATCTACACTTTTATAACAACAATAAAGCAAAAGCCTTGAAATATGTAACACATTTTCAACTTAAACATGAGAACTAAAGCAGATATATAATTGATTACATGCAATTTTTGTTATACTATTCTTACACTAGGACCAAGAAAGCAACAAGGCAAGCAGTGTAAAATTGCAATGTACTATAAGCAAGCATATCTACCTATAACATTTTTCTTAAAATATATTATTTTACCAAGTCTTTTAATCACTCTGATCAAATTGATCACCATCTTCACTATCGCTGTTTTCGTCCTCAGTATCAATGTCGCCTCTGTGTGTATCATCGACATCTTCATCTGTTGTGTCATAAAATTCATCAAAGGGATCGTCATCATCCTCCTCATTGTCTTGATCTTCATCTTCACTTTCAGCCTCTTCTTCCACTGTCTCAACTTCAACTCCCGGTTCAGTATTATCATGAAGTATAACATTCTCACTCTCATAATCAAAATTACACATATTTACTGAAAGAATCTCATCCTCTTGATAAGTATTTGCATCCTCGTCTTCTTTTTCCATAACATCATATGTATTCCTTGCCTTCGTGGTAATGACACTAGACCAACCTTGATTTTTTTTGGAAACGAGATTTGCATAGAACACTTGCAAAACCTGAGATGCAATTACAAATGGCTCATAAGACCTTAGTCTGGATTTTGTGTTTACCTTGGTGAAACCATACTTGTCAACTTCTACCCCTTTTGTTGGATCATACCATTCACATTTGAATAAAAAAATAGTGTTCCCTCCATAATAGTGTACCTCAACGACCTCCTCCAAGTGTCCATAATAGTCACGAGAATCATCCCCATAGTTACTTCCCTTCACAACAACTCCAGAATTTTGAGTTACCCTCCCTAACTCTAATTTATTTGTATGAAATCGAAACCCATTGACGAGGAAGCGCTTATAGGTTGTAACATCTCTATAGGGACCCATCGCTAAGAACTTCAAATTATTATCATTATCCCTCTTAATCTGCTGCTGAAACCATTGAAATAATGTTCGATTGTGTACTTCCTCAACTTCAAATTCTGTCATATTTGGATGAAGCTCTTGTACTAGTAATCTATGTTCGCTGAAAGGTATATACAAAGATAAATGTGAACAAATTATATACAAATTAAAGGTGAAACGGTTTTACACTTATCATATATAAACTTACTTTATCTTATCATAGGCCCTTTCATAGTCACAATTGAGCAATACATACAATCCTATTGCATTAATTTCCTCGTCTGACAAAAAACGTTGTTTTGCTTTGCCAAGGGCGCGACCTTCAGGGTTAAAAATTGGTAATGATCCTTTTGGTTCCTCCCGAACCCCATCATCATTTCGATCAGCCTTATTTAGCTTGGTCTCAATAATGGGGTCAAAATAATGTGAACAAAAATTGGCAACTTCCTCAACCCAAGATGCTTGTGCAATTGAGCCCTCGGGACATGCTTTATTTCGCACTTTTCTCTTTAAGTGTTGCATGCACCTTCATAGTATAAAGATGTACATGTTATATAGAAAAAAATATATCACACAATTGAAATAATAAAATTAATTATGGCATTACCTTTCGAATGGATACATCCAACGATATTGGACCGGACCTCCCACCTTAGCCTCATATGCTAAATGAATAGGTAGATGCTCCATTGAATCAAAGAAAGAAGGTGGAAAAATCATTTCAAGCCTACATAATGTTTCAATTATTCCTGACTCAAGCTTTTCTAACTCCTCTTCTTTATATACCTTTGAGCATATATCCTTAAAAACTGACTGAGCGCATTTAATGGTTCCCATACTTCCTTGGGCAAGAATTCACCCAAGGCGAGTGGGAGAAATCATTCCATTAAAATATGACAATCATGTGTTTTAAGCCCAGACATCTTACACTCTTTAGGGTTAACACATCGAGAAATGTTACCAGCATACCCATCAGGGACTTTGAGTGATTGGAGCCACTCGTATACTTGTTTGATTTGTTCATTGGTCAAAGTGTACTTGGCTTTCTGTATACCGGCTTCCCATTATTACCTAGTTTTGAATGCAACTCGGGTCTTATACCTAGAGTTTCCAAATCCAACCGGGATTTATGGTTGTCTTTGGTTTTACCCTTGACATTCATAACAAGATTAAATACATTATCAAAAACATTTTTCTCGATGTGCATCAAATCCAAGTTGTGTCGGATCAAGAGTGTGTGCCAATATGGCAACTCAAAAATATACTCTTCTTAGTCCAATTATGATCAACCCCAAACCCAGGAATCCTTTCATCACTATTTTGTCCCTTCCCATAAGTGATCAAATCAAATTGATTAATATAATCTAAAACCCGATTTCCCATTAATCGAGGAGGAGCCAACTTTCTTTCGGTCTTATTGTTGAAATTATTCTTATTTGAGCGAAATCTATGAGTTGGTTTTAACCATCGACGATGACAACCGAAGTAACATGGCTTTCTACCTTCTTTAAGAGTAAAAGCTATAGTGTTATCCATACAAACAGACACGACAACTTTCCATGAGTACTCCAACCGTACAACATACCGTAAGCAGTGAAAGTCACCGATAGTCCACATTAATGCAAATTTCATGCTAAAATTTTGTTTGAGAAAAATGTCATAAGTATCAACCCCGTGTACCATAAAGTCTTAAGCTCATCAATAAGTGGCTCTAAGAAAACATCAAGTTTCTACCAGTCCCTTTGGACTGGTATAACTAAAGGCATAAACATGTATGATGGTTTCATACACATCCACGGTGGTAGATTATATGGGACAATAAACACGGGCCATGTTGAGTGTGGCTTACTAGAGTGCCCAAAAGGATTAAACCCATCTCGTTGCTAAGCCAAGTCTCGATGTTTCGAGAATCTGCCGCAAAGTCAGAAAGTTACAATCGAAATCTTTCCAAGCCATTGCATCTCAGGTGTCTTAACTCACCCTCAACATCCATACGTTTTGAACTGTGCCACCTCATGTGTTCTGCAGCTTTTGATGACAAATAAAGTCTTTGAAGCCTAGGAATGAGGGGAAAGTAATGCATGACTTTTTTGGTATTGGTTTACGTTTCTCTAAAGTGGCAACATCAAAGTTTTTGTACCTAGACTCGCCACACGTAGGACATGTTATCAAGTCTACATTCTTTCCCCAAAACAAGACACAATCATTCTCAGAAGCATGTATTTTCTCGTGAGGCAAACCTAAACCCTTCATCAAAGCCTTACATTTGTAGTACGATTCTGTGCAATTTCTCATCCATAGGCAACATTCTTTTTATAAATATCAATAGTTCATTAAACCCTTGATAGGAATCCCATATTCAGCTTTCAAATGAAGCAAATGACTTACAAAGAAGCTTAGTGTAAGACTCACACCCTTTCCACAATGGCTCGTTACAAGACTCAAATAAATCATAAAAATTTTTGGATTGGGTATTTGGAATCTCATTATATGGATCAAAGTTTGGACCCGCGGCTTCCCTTAACATTTCATCTCGCCCAATTCTCATTTCTCTCATCTTCTCGTATTAATAGTTTCAACTTCAATATTAGATTCCCCATGTCTAGTCCACCTTTTATAGTCAGGTACAAACCCATTATTAAGTAAGCACATTTGTACGGACTCTCGGTTTTTAAATATGTTAAAATCACATTTACTTGAGGGACATCTTATCATGCCATTAGCCGTACACTCTGGATGAGCAAAAGCAAAATCCGTAAACTCCTCAACTCCCTTAATAAATTCTTCGCATATATTAACAAATTCTCACCTTCATCCCTATACATCCAATTTCGATGATGAGACATGTTCCCGAAAATTGAATCAAACCTATAAACAACGTTGTAAAACTATTTTGAGCAAAATAAACCACCTTCAAAGCATACGTATAAACATGTTAGTCCTTCAACTAAGTTCAAACCTATTCAATATTACTATGAATAAACACAAGAGACATATGAACAAGCTTTAACAAGCAAGCAGGAAAAAAAAAGTGCATTAACAAGACTAAGATAAAGGTAGACTTCAATCAAAAATGGCATAAAAGAGGAAACCCACCATTAATAAAATTACACCCGAACAATATTATTTCATTTTCTCAATTAACATTCATACACAAATCAATAATACCACTACCACCATTATAACATTAAAACTAAACACCATTATAACATTAAAACTAAACACAATAACCAAAGACGAGAAAATTATAACATGAAACAGGAGAAATCGATCCCACTTGATTGAATTAATAACTACGAATAAACTTTTTTAAAATAACCTTATAACCATATTAAATCAAGCTAATGATAATGAGTTATTCCTCAATTTACCCGACTAGCCTCCATTATTGACTTGTGCCATCAATTTTACATGTGAACATCAACCAAGAATTGATTAATTTGGTTAGGACAATGAATGAGCTTTAGTATTTTGATGTTGAAATGAAACATAAAGTTGAGTTAAGAATATTAAACTAGTCGTCCTCGCAGAATGAGGGTGAAAGTGTTATTTTCCTTAATCCGCTGAGTTTTCCATTTATTAATCAAGTAGTTCAGATTTCAAATAACACAAAGTTGAGTTAAGAATATTAAACTAGTCGTCCTCGCCAGAATGAGCAAATACGGGAGAAACAAATAGGGAAACCAAAGACGAGAAAATTGAAGGGAGAAGGAGAAAGGAAGAAAAATCAAAGCATTACAAACTCAGAAAGAGATAATGATTTGGGGAATGTGAAAATTGAAAACAAAAACCAAATCAGATGAAGATGAAGGGAGAAGGAGAAAGGATCTAAAACTATTAATTTTTGACCTAGAAATTGCGGAAGAGCATAAAGAAAGAGAGAGGCATAGACGAGAAAGAGAGAGGCATAGACGAGAAAGAGAGAGGCATACCTGCTTACATATAGCCGAAGGGGAGAAATGGCGCCGCCGTATGGAGAACTCCGCAGATCCGCCGGCCGAAGGGGAGAAAGGGGAGAAGCCGGAATTGGAGGAAGAGAGAGAAGGGGAAGACGGAATTGGAGGAAGAGAGGGAAGGGGAGAAAGGTTTATGGTGAAATGAATTTAGGTTTGGCCTTTTGGGATCGCTGTATGCCTGTATCAATTTTCTTCAGCTCAATTGCGATTGAAGTTAATCGTGTATTTGGTTAAAAAAAAAAAACAATTTTTAAATAAAAATAAATTATCAATTGCGATGGGTAGTTAAATCAAATTTGGTTAAAAAAAAATAAAATTTCAATTTTTAAATAAAAATAAATTATATTTAATTTATGTGACTAAAATTGCCATCACATAATTACTAGGCAAATGCAGTAAATGCAAAAATATAGACCGCCAAATTTTTGGAGTACGCGGCAAATGGATGAGGAAATTTCATATTTTGCGACTGCTTTTCCTCGCATATAGGGGGTCTATTGCGACGGACGCGACAGCCGTCGCAAAATTCCGTCACAAAATATCAATTTTCTTGTAGTGGATTAACAACTAGGCCCCTTAGGTATCTACACATATTAACTGTAGATCTCATACTTATAAAAGATGACTTGGGCCCCCTTTAACTTTAGTAGATTACTTTATTAGGCCCAAATATTTTAATATTTAATGTGACATATACAATTACTTATAGTGCACATACGTCTATGTGTTCAAAGACTTTATTTATTATACTAGTATATGTAAAATTCATAAAATATTTCAATACAAAATAGTGGTTGAATTTGGATTAAAAAAGTTCTTTAAGATAATTGTCAGGTTTTGGGTTGAAAATATTCAAATTCTTATTAATCCTTGCATTGGAACTTATTTACGTTATTGAATTAATTTATTTGGTGATATGGGACAGTTTAGGATTTATTTGGATAGTTTTTTAATTAATTTTAATTTAATTTATAATTTTCAGATTCATTATTAGATAGGTAATATTTTCATGTTGTATATCAAATTTGAGATATATTATGATGTTTTAGAGTTCTAATAGATTAGTATATATGTTAAGCTAATTTTTAGAAGGTTTTTACTTGTTTTTCAAGTCTTAAAAACCCTATAAATTGAGGGTTATTATTAATTATGAAAATGAACCATTATTCAATAGTATTACCATATTTTATCAAACTTCGAGATGGTTTTCTTTTTTCCACGTGTATTCGTGTGAAAATTCTATCTTGTAGGGCTTGTTTATCTATCTTAGAGAATTACTCATTGTAAGTTTTCCCGATTAATTGTGTATTCGTCAAAGTCTTTTTAGTATTTTACCTAATTATAAATAGTCTTATATGTTTAGGTATATGAAGGCATAAGAGGAGATTTTTTAATAAACTATGAGTCTTTATTATTATTTTTAATAAAAGATGAAAAAATGTCAAAAAGATATTCTTATACCTATGTATAAAAATATTTTTAGTCTTATACCCTTGAATATAACAATAACGGGGAAGGAGTATAGGTGAGTATGAATTTATATGAATTTTTTTTTATCTCGATTAAGATTTTATAACTTTTATATCTCGTTTAATTTTGGGGCCTAGGGTCTTCTGCCCCATTTTGGAGGGATAGTAATTGATACCAATCTAAATATGTCTAGATTCATCATTATAAGATTCCCCCATTCTCCCCAAAAACACCCATGAATACTTGCCATTTCTACGTAGGATAATCATGGCTCACATTTGAAGGTGCGTTACAAGAGACATGAATGAATCTATTAATGACGACATTAACAATTTTATCAAACTTACTTCGCCAAAATCTTGCAAAAATTAGTTTTTTCGTAACATAAGAAAAAAACTAGTTTTAAAGTACTAAGTCTAACTAATAAGAGTGATGAACAAAACTAGTTTTTTATAACATTTTGAAAAAAAACTAGTTTTTCACTAGAGTTACTCACTTCTGGTTTGAGCAAAATAAAATGATTTATTTTTTTACGATGTTTCACGCTAAAAAACGAAAATAGGGATCGAATTTTAGCGCTTATCAAGAATAAGACTTGATTTTACTACTGATCCACTCCTTTAAAAATTCCATAAACAATTTACAACATAGTTTCAAACAAAAAATAATAATATTTCAACATATATTTGCATGAATCTTAGAATTTCGCCACTAAATATATGATTAAAAAAAATGAAATTTGCTCTCGGTTGAGTAAAGGTAAATTTATTTTTTTCTTTTTATTAAGGGACATAATTAGTATTAATGAGTTAGAACTTCTCAATAATCTTTTCAACTTACCTTAAATCAACGTTAAATATTCTTTCACAAGAGGATATAAATTTAATTGTGATTCCGAAATATTCCCTCTGTCCCTAAAAAATTGTCCTGTTGTACATTTTGCAATTATTAAGGAAGAGCTTTACCTTCTTGTACCTTAGTAGATTTGCACTAACATTCATGCCTAAGTTTAAAAATAAGATATATTTTTTGGAACAAGTTAAAATGGCAAATGGGACAATCTTTCGTGACGGAGGGAGTAGTAGTATATTAAAAATACCACATGTTTAAATTTTGCTAACGGGGTATAAGGATATGTCGTCATAATTTAATAATGCATTTATCACTGATTCTCATATTAATTTAAATAGATAAGATTTTATTATAAATTAAAATTATTTGATGTCTCAAAATTATACTTTTTCCGTCTTAAAATAAATTTCATATTTTTAAAAAATTTACTTTTGATCAATAATAATTTTGAAAGTTTTTAGATATTCATCTTTAAAATAAAAGGTGGGCTCTAGGCGTCGAAGTCGGGGCTAGCGCCTAGGCTTAGGCGGGCCGAGAATTAGATAAAATTGACAACACTTGGGTGAAATAGAGTTGAAAACGTCACAAGAACACATAAATAAATAATTTAAATGTAAATAACTAATTAAAACTTAAAATGCACTACTCAACTTTTTTAATTTTTTTTTTTTTGAAATTAATAATCAATTTTTCTTGCCAAATTCTTGTGAAAAACTAGTTTTTCGATAAAATAAGAAAAAAGTAGTTCTTAAACACTAAATCTAATTAATAAGAAGGATGAACAATAATAAAAATTAATTTTTCCATAATATTTTAAGAAAACTAGTTTTTCATAAGAACCTACCCATTTTCTGATGGGCGTGGTTATTTGCAAGGCACCTTATTTGCAAGGCACGGAAAATGGACAAAACTGTCCCTCCCGTACGCGGACGTTTCGTGTGATTATACACGACGTTGTCAGATATGTTTCGTATGAAAATACACGAAATGTATTAAGTTATTTCGTGTAGATTTACACGAAATATTAACAATTATTTCGTGTATTTTCATACGAGATAGAAGGATCAGTTTCGTGTATAGGCATACGAAACAACCAAAACATTGTTTCATTGTGTTTCGTGTGCCTATACACGAAATTTTTGGAACCATTTCGTGTAATTTTACACGAAATGTTGTGAAACATCTCGTGTAAAATTACACGAAATAATCACAAATTCCGTAAAACATATTTCGCACTTCAATTTCAAACCCAGTTCATCAATGGAATTCTAAACAACAAATTCAAACCCAATTTTCGGAAGACAATCGATAAACAAATCTCAACCAATCTTCTTAAATAATCAATTATCAAATGAAATTGAAGGTGGGTGATTTTTGTTAACTAGGTTTTTTCAATTTTCGGAAGACAATCGAGTAACCTAAATGGAGAACTGTTCCACGGACACTAAATGGGGGAAACTCTAAATCAACAGAACAAACTTCAGGAATGAACAGAAATTAGAAAAAAAAATAGTGGAAACAATCAACAGAACAAACTTCAGGAATGAGCGTCGCTTACGAGAGAGAGAAGAGAAGTTGGTGAACGGTGTTGAAGGAAATGGGAGAAATTGAGAGGGTTTTACTTTATATACGAGGACAGTTAAGTCATTTTCATGTGCCTTGTATAAATCGTGTCTTGCAAATAAAATTCACCCCATTTTCCTTAGCATTAGATAAGATTCAGATAAATAATTTACAGAGAAGGGAAAAAATAATAAAAAAAAAAGAGATAATCAGGAAAGCACCGTTAGCCGGTCAGCAACACGTAGGATGAGAGAAGAGATGCGGTTAGAGTACAAGTGGCAGAACCAGAGAAACAACCGGTAAGACGGGTTTTCGGTAACGATTCATTGAATGAGCAAAGGAAGATGGCCGATGAATCATGTATCTGAAGACTCGCACCTTTCACACACACCCCACCACCATATATATATATCCTTCTTGCCCTAACCTTAAATCTCACCATTTGTGTGTGTGTTTTTCTTTACTTTCTCTCTCTACTGTTCTCTTTTTTTTTCCCTACTGTGTGGGGTTTTTTCCCTCTGTAAATGCTTGATTTGATCGTGGGTTCATACAAGTTTCTGATCATCTTCTTTGTTGCTGTGTTGGTGGTGATTGATTTGATCGGATTTGGTCTTGTGGGTTTTTCGTTTGAGGAGAGATGCCTACTCTTGTCAATTACAGTGGTGAGTTTGCTTTTCTTGAAGTTTGTTTTTTTTTTTTGGGGGGGGGGGTGTATTTTGATTTGGATGATCTTGGTTTGTGGGTTGACCTTGAATTTTGGTTTTTGATTGAAATAGTTCTGAATTTGGTTGATTGATACAGTTTTGTTCTTGATTTAGTTTTCTCAAATTTCAGGATATTTGGATTAGTTTAGATGATTATGTTGGTATTTTTGTCGATTCGGAAAGTTGTTTTAATCCGAAATGCATCTAAAATTAGATTGTGGAAACTTGATCTGGCTTTATTTGAGTTGTGATTTAATTCAAAAAAAAAAATCATAAAGGATTAGGTTGTGATAGGAAAATTGAATTCAGCCCTAAGGAATTGATGCATCTAGGTTTTATTCAACTTTGACTGAAATGGAATTTGATTTTAAGACCTGTTATGCTTCTGGAAGGGAAAAATATATGGTTTGTGATTACAATAGGCAGAAATTCTGATGTGATGTTATTGGGTTTTCAGGTGATGATGAATTCTGTACCTCAGGCTCATTGTGTTCAATGGATTCAAGCCTCCTGTTTCCCGTTGGCTCCCATGTTGCAGATCTGTACTGTCCTCGCAAGCGGGCAAGAATCAGCAGCCCGTATGTCCTCATGTTTGAGGAGGAAAAGAAGCCATCTATCGAAGTCCTTCCAGATGAATGCCTTTTCGAGATATTCAGACGATTGCCCGGTGGTCAGGAAAGGAGCTCAGCCGCTTGTGTTTCCAAGCATTGGCTTATGCTTTTGAGCAGTGTCAAGAACTCAGAAATCATAGCCAAGAAAAGTGTAGAAGAAGATACTCTAATGGTTACAAATGAGGATGAAGTTGATGGGTTTCTTACTAGGTGTGTGGAGGGGAAGAAAGCAAGTGATATTAGGCTTGCTGCCATTGCAGTTGGAACTGCTACTCGTGGGGGGCTTGGGAAGCTTTCGGTCCGTGGCAGCAATGGAGTTACTGATATTGGGCTCTCAGCCATTGCTAGTGGCTGCCCTTCGCTAAAGACTCTTTCTTTATGGAATGTTCCTTCTTTTGGGGATGAGGGTTTGATTGAGATTGCTAAGGAGTGCCATTTGTTGGAAAAGCTCGATCTTTCCCACTGCCCTTTAATTTCAAACCGTGGTGTTATTGCTATAGCAGAGAGCTGCCCGAATTTGACTTCATTGACCATCGAGTCGTGTTCTAACATTGGGAATGAGAGCCTGCAAGCTATTGGGCGGTTTTGTACTAAATTGCAGTCTGTCTCTATTAAGGACTGCCCTTTAGTTGGAGACCAAGGAGTTGCTACTCTTTTGTCATCGGCCTCATCTGTGCTGAGAAAAGTCAGACTCCAGGGTTTGAACATCACAGATTTCTCACTGGCTGTGATTGGGCATTACGGGAAGTCAATTACAAATCTTGTTCTTACCGGGCTTCAAGGTGTGAGTCAAAGGGGGTTTTGGGCTATGGGTAATGCGCAAGGTCTTCAATCTCTGACTTCCTTGATGATTGCTTCTTGTTTGGGAATGACTGACGTGAGCTTTGAAGCTATTGGAAATGGTTGCCGGAGTTTAAAGCAGATGGCACTGAAGAAATGTTGCTTTGTGTCTGATAACGGGTTGGTTGCTTTTGCTAAGGTTGTGGGTTCTTTGGAGAGCTTACAGTTGGAGGAGTGTAATAGAATCAGCCAACAAGGGATTCTTGATGTTCTATCAAACTGTAAATCGAATTTGAAGTCGCTTTCCCTTGTCAAGTGCATGGGAATTAGGGATTCCGCCCCGGAAATCGCTGTGATCTCTCCTTGTGAATCTCTCCGGTCCTTGACAATCCGAAGCTGTCTACGGTTTGGCAGTGCTAGCTTGGAAATTGTTGGACGATTATGCCCCCAGCTACATCATCTTGACCTAAGCGGACTCTCCGCAATAACTGATGCTGGACTTCTCCCTCTTCTTGAGAGCAATAAGGCCAGTCTTGTGAAGGTGAATCTCAGTGACTGTTTGAATCTGACAGACGAAGTAGTTTTGAATCTGACGAGGTTTCATGGGGAAACCCTAGAAAGCCTTAATCTTGAGGGATGCAAGAAGATCACAGATGAAAGCCTAGTTGCGATTGCAGAAAACTGCATATTTCTTCAAGATCTTGATGTTTCAAAGTGCTCCATCGCAGATTCTGGAGTAGCTTCTCTATCTCGTGGGCAGCTAAATTTGCAGGTTCTTTCTTTATCTGGGTGCCCAAGAATTTCTAACAAGAGCACCCCATGTCTTAAGAAGTTGGGCAAAACCTTAGTAGGGTTGAATCTCCAGCATTGCAATTCGATTAGCAGCAGCACAATCGAGCATCTAGTGGAGAACTTGTGGAGGTGCGATATCCTCTCCTGAACCATAGTTCTATGCTAGCTAGTCGTCCGTTGGTAGTGGGTCCCTCCTAGCTCAGTTGGTTGTTTTCCAGTGAACCATGGCCAAACCTTTTTCCACCCATTTTTGCAGGCTATGCCTGTTTTAAACCCCTTTTGTCTCCCCACGGGGACCCTTTCATGGCCATGGTTGATCGAGAATTCAGTTACCCTCCCTGTTCGAGATTCGAGGTTTCCACTTATCATCGACTTTTAGGTCCCCAAGATTTTGATTTGCTACCATTTAGAGTTTGTTTTGTGTAAATCTTTTATGTGGGTCTTTGTAGTTTGTTCTGGGCAGTTAGGATACTTGGGGGAGGATTTGGGTTTGTGGGATTTGGAGATGGCAGCTTGGTTTCCAGTTTGGCTGCCATGACAACCTTGTCTAAGGTTGTTTTTTTAGAACCAAATCCCAGTTTTTGGTAGGATGTTTAGTGTCCTATTGTTCCATGTCCTTCCTCTTGAGTCTTGATTGTACCAGACAACTACTGTTTTATTTCTACTTATGAAATGAAGAATAAAATATTTGTAGTTTTAATATCACTAGTGCTAATATTTGAGCAAAATTATTTGAGTTGAAAGTATGGTTCAGATTAGATTTAATGAATAGGTAATGTAGGTGTACCAGCCAGTGAGTCTGCATTGCCGAGTAAACTACCTTTTTGGTCCTTGAACTTTTTAATTTTTTACCTTTTCGTCCGCGAACTTTTTTTTTTTACCTTTTCATCCTTAAACTTGTTTGTATTAGGATTAATTCGTCCTTCTGTCAATATTGACGTTAAGTATTGTTGTTGTGGCATTTGATGTTTGCTGACTAGGACATTTGAACAAGCCATTCAGCCAGCACATCACACAGGCATTTTAACAAACACCTTTGATGCATCTTCGCTGGATTGGTTGTATGACAATCAAGCTCCACCGCAATCAAACCACTACAACCCATTTCTACGGTGATAAAATAAATATAAAGATGCTATCAAGTCCAACTTTGTGTTGGACTACAAGATGATAAGAGATTCAATACCAGCCTCCTCTCCAGAATTTGAAAACCTTTTCTGGAGTTGAAAAGTTTATGCATATAGTACAGTACATAATCTTTGGGTTGATATTCATCTCATTAAGCTACTCCCTTCTCAAAATATGAATGTTCACGTTCCATTTTGGACAAATTTAAGAAATTTAACTTTTTGTAAATTTTCGTTACTGTTTAAACTTTTACTTTTGCAATAAAAGAAATGAAAGGTGAAAACAATTTGGTAAAAAACATAGAGAACATCTTGTTTTTTTTTCTTTCTTTCAAAAAGTCAATTCATATTAGGATGGAAGTAGTAATAAATAACCTAATTCGACATACTCCCTCCGTCCCAAAATGTTTGTCCCATTACTTTTTTGTTGAACTTTGACCACAAATATATGACAATTTAATTATGTTCATGAAATTCTAAAAATTCATATTGATTAACCATTAATAATATTATTAATAACAACTTTTAAAATTTCATGAACATGATTAATCTCTCATAAATTTGTGGTCAAAGTTCAATAAAAAAGTCAAATGAGACAAACATTTTGGAATGGAGGGAGTATTTATTATGACTAAACAACGAACGACACTAAAGAACACCTGTGAGCTGAAAATGCTGACTGCAGCAGTTAAAATACTCTTTACTTAGTCACCTTTAAAAAACTTTGCATGAAAATTTGGAATTATAAACACATTCCAAGTGTCATTGACATGAATGTGAATTGCAATGCAGAAACATTTCAAAGTTGTTCTCTTTAATAACAGCGACTTAGTGTAGTGGTATACTAGACCTCTGTGAATTTAGTTTTGCTATTGTAGAATGAAGTTGTACTTTTTTCTACTTATGCTCTATGATAAAGACATTTATGCCCAAAAAGTGATTATAGTAATATAATCTTACAAGATATATTGATTATATTCTGAAGTTCTCATTTATTCTTTGTAGAAATGGGTTGTAGTGGTTTGACTATGGTGGAGCTTGATTGTCATACAACCAATCCAGCAAAGATGCATCAAAGGTGTTTGTTGAAATGCCTGTGTGATGTGCTGGTTGAGTGGCTTGTTCAAATGTCCTAATCAGCAAACATCAAATGCCACCTCAACAATACTTAACGGAAATATTGACAGAAGGACGAATTAATCCTAATACAAACAAGTTTAAGGATGAAAAGGTAAAAAAAAAAAAAAGTTCGCGGATGAAAAGGTAAAAAATTAAAAAGTTCCAAGGACTAAAAAAGGTAGTTTACTCCTGCATTGCCTAATACTAGACACGCTTAAACTGAATCGGTAATAGGGCGAACCGGCGCTCGAATAGAATATAGAAATCGTCAAAGCCGAAATCGTAAACGGCAGTTCTCCGGTTCGAATATAAATCCGTTTTTTCAGAACCGTGAAATCGGGCACGGGAACTAGGACCATTGAACCGTGGAACCATAAAGATGAACGGTGGAACGATTCGTTTCTTGAATCTGCCCCGTTCCAATGCATTCCAACACGATAACATGATGTGAATGACGAAGACGATAAAGAAGCAATGGCAAATTTTTGAACAACCACCACCACCACCATTCCAAGAGGGGGTACTCAAAAGAAGAAAGTGATGCACATACGCATGCCACAACTGACTCGTGAATGTGATGCATGTCCCAGGCATTCACAAGAACCTAGTTTCCAGATCAATGTTGAGCAAGTCTGGATTTAGACAAGTGTTTGAGTCAGATAAAATTGTATTGACCAAGAAAAATTTGTTTCTTGGTAAAGGGTACCTTGCCTAGAGGCAAAGAGCATCGGTGTTTCTTATGTTTACCTTTGGAAGGTTCTAATTTATGGCATAATAAATTAGGTTATGTGAATTTCAACACAATTAAGATGTCAGTGAATCAATAATTAATTCTCATGAATTAATTCGATTCAACTGACGAGTGTGAAATATGCATGGAAGCGGAAATGACTAAGTTATCATTTTCCTTAGAAATAAGAAACATGACACCTCTTGAGCTAATACAAACTCAAGGTTAGAAAAAGTATTTCGTTACTTTTTTGATAAGTAAGGATGAAGCATTGGTTGCATTCCAAACTTATAAGAATGATGTTGAAAATCAGATTAATGTAAAGATTAAGAAGATTTGAAACGCTAGAAGGAGGGGAATATGCGGCGCCGTTTGAGGATATTTGTGAGGTTTTCGGCAGTATTCATCAAACGATAGCAACATATTCAACTCAGTCTAATGCAGGAGCTAAACGCAAAAATTATACCCCTAAAGAGATGATAAATGCAATAAGCTCTGGCTTAACCAAATTTGTGAGGGAAGCTGTACTGTCATTTTTAATGAGATACCCAAGAAAGGATTTGATAAAACTAATTACAGATTATGGCATAATCGTAAGACGTTTTATAAATACTTTAAGTGTGGGGGTGTACCTCAAGTGTGGGGATACACCTCAAGTGTGGGGGTACGAGCTAAAGTAAAAGTACTTAAGCCAAAGACAAGAATTTGGTATTCCTTGAAATCATATTTCCTTGAAGTAAAAAGGAAATAAGATAAGTTTAGAAGAGAACTTATAAAAACTGTAAAAGATTTATCTTAATAGTAAGATGAACTAAGACACAGTTTGTGGACAAAGAAGCTAGTCTTTTGGTCCTAATTTTTCATGGTAGAAAATTAAACGAAAACTGTTAAATAATATTATTAACATTTAAATGAATAGTTCATCATACATTTGGAAGTTGGTTGATCTTCTTCCATAATGTGAACCGTTGAGTTGCAAATCGGTCCTTAAAAGGAAATATTTGAAAGATGAATCTATAGACGGGAAACACTTGAAAGATAAGACTTTCAAGAAGTGTAGTCAAGGGAGTTAGAATTTCAAAAGATAGATTTCTAAAAGGAAAATAATCTTGAGAATAAACTCTATTGAGACAGATTTTAATCTGAAAAGGCAGATTATTGATCTCGAAAGTGAGACTCTTGAGATATAGAATCTGAAGAGAAAAAATTCTTAAAGTAATAGACTCTTTAATGGTAGAATCATAAGAGTAAAGAGTTAGATAAATTCTCTAAGGATAGACTCTCGAATAAGCTAAATTCTTGAGAAGTAACAGATAGATTCTTGAGAGATGGAATCTATAAGGTAGAATCTTGAGAGGTAATCTCTGTAAGATAGATTCCTGAGAGGTAGACTCTAAGGAGGTCAAACAACTTAGAGATACTGAACAATTGAAAAGTCGGACCGGTACAGAGATGCTAACCACTCAAAGAAACTGACTGATAGAAGAATTTGATCACTCGAAAGGATTGACCATTCTAGAGAGACTAAAAGTCTAAATAAAAATTGTATTAAATCACTAAGTATAGTCAAAGTATTTGGAGTACTTAAAGATATTCTTGTGATTACAGATTACAATAAATAAGATATTCAATAGTATGGAAATGATATACTGATTGGATATCAGACACACATAAACTCCAAGGTGAAAAATGTGTTCACAATAAATGGAGCAGCGGTGTCAAACTTCCAAGACAACATGAACAACTCGATTCAATAAGGAATCTGAGTCGATAGCGTTAGATAAAGATATAAGTTGAATGGTCTTGAAAAATATTCCTTTGTGGAATAAGTTTGTGTCTACATGACCTAAGGCATTGTGACGACAATGAGAAATAGTAATAGGTGTAGAACATCGTGGTAAGTCAAGACACAATGGTCATTGACATATTACCATAAGACAATTGATCTCAAATGGGACTGTCACAACTGGCCATGTGAAGTCAAAAACTGATCCGTATACCAAAAAATATGAATAGGAGATCAAATTGTTTGGTAAGGGAAATAAAGTTAAAAACCCACACAAACAAAGAAATCCATAGTAGACACTCAACCTTGAGAATTTGAGATCCCATGCCCTTGGTTCAATGAGACAACTAAATTATGGAAATTCTAGTATGTGCGCTTAGAACTCATTATAATTCATTCTCAGAAGCCATCTAAGTGCTAAAACACCTGATGACGTGTGGTGAGGGTAAGCTTAAAGTTTTTAATGATTCCTATACCTAAGTGGTGGAGTATAGCAGGATACTCTTTATGGGAGATCACATATATAAGTGAGAAGTAATAAGGCCGCTTCTAAATTGAAACACTTATGAATCAAGAACGGTCCAGTTCCGAAATGGACAAAACGTGAGAACAAAACGTGTTAGAGCTGTTATTGTGTGAGTACTATTGTTTTGGTATACACTATACAACCACTGGTTCAAAGCGTCTCGCTACCAAATGGCTAGTATATCCGATAGTATTTCACTAGGGAATGTTCAAGGCCATAAGCTACCTATCCCGATGCAATAATATTTCGCCGAAACTTCCAGAAGAGTCTGCATTCATGCATGCATTTATTTTGTCATTCATGTGGGGGATTGTTGGAATTTGATTTTGTAAAAGTAAGGTTTGGCCGACTTTTGACCAAGAATTCCATAAGGTTTCATTTTAGAAAAATGAAATTTGATTGCATATTAATAATCTACATTTGGAATAGATTAATTTGATATATTTACTTTCTCAAAATCAATTTGTGGTGAATGCGAAATTAATGCTCAAAGTATGCAAATTGAAATGGGTATATGAAGAGTTTATGGGATATGGATTAGTTAACCCACATTGCGTAAAGATGTAAAGTGATGATAGTTTATAAGTGGAAGCATCCAAAGGAGTAGTCAACAAGTTGATCTCCTTGGGCCAACCTAGGTGGATCATTGGGCCAACCATGCAAGGAGTAGCCCAATTGTGTCAGTTTTGTACTAGCTCAATTTGAACCACACCCGCGAAGCCCGCGAAGGTCGCAATGGGCGCTTTGAGGCGCACACTTTGCACTTCGCATCGTCGCTAGGAGCTAAGGAGCCTTAAACTTTTGACAAAAGTTGACTCGGTTCATGGTTCGATTCGGTCCAAGGCAGGTAGCGGTCCATGGATCGGTGAGGCTGGTTTGGCTAAGGCAATGATGGTTCGGTCCATTTAGCTCGTGGGCTGGTGGCAGCTTGGATTGGGCCGAGGCCCAGTTGGGTTCGGCAAACCCAGCAGATCCGGATTGGAGGCAGTTGGGTTGTGATGGTTCATGAAAAGGTGGGGCGTAGCCCATGCCTTTTCAAATAGGCGGGTCAAGGCTGTTGGGCCGACCCAGCAGATCTCCTCCCTCCATCTAGATCTGATCCAACGGTCCAGAATTCACTTGACACCAATTGTGTTTATTCCCAATGGGTACAACAACTCTTCATACACTATAAATAGACCCCCTGGTTTGTCAAATCAATTCACTCAATCATTCCTTCACTCTTCACTTCACATATTCTCTCTCTCTTCTCACTAGAAGTAGAGAATCACATATCTAACAGAGTTAACTAACTCAGTTAGATATTTAGCTGAATTATGGAATTCAGTCACAGAATTCAACGAAATTCCTAACATCATGAATTAGAAGATAGAGCATCTCGTTGCATAAGTCTTCTTCAAAGTCTGGAAGTGTCAAACACGAATGTTTGTTCGCCGAAGTCGTTAATTTGGAGTGCTCCTATTAACGATTGTAAAGTCGTTTCATCTTGAGAGAAGATAGCCGCTAATCCGTAAGCACCAGTGTGGGGCAATATCTTCTTGCGAAAATTGTGTCAAACACAAGACTCGACTTTCTGTATATATTCGATTTGTTTTAATTTCCGCATTCTAGTTTATCTTTATTTCCTGTCCCGTTAATTACTTTATGGTTCATTATTTATTTGTCATTTCTTTAAATCCAAGAAAGCCTTATATAGACAATTTTCCCAACAATAACAAGTAGACGAAGAGAGATTGTGAGCTATGCGAGTTTCAATATAGATTGCTGAGTAATTTATTGTTTGAACCTTACAAAGTGCGATAAATTTGTTCAGCAGAATGGTACATATCGGTACCGAAGCACACCGGTGCACCACACCGAATTTATCACACTTTTTAATGTTATTTTTATTGACATAGTACAAGTTAATGAAGTTCAAACAAAAATAGTATTTAATCGTTATACTCCCTCCGTCCCGTAATACTTGACACAGTTACTGTTCCGCACGGGAATTAAGGAAAAAGTAAAAAGGTTGATGTGTTGTGAGTGTAGATAGTTAAGTAGGAGAGAGAATGAGTGGAGAGAATAGTAAATTATAATGGTGTTGTGAGTATTAAAATAATGTAGGAGAGAGAATGAGTGGAGGGAATAGTAAAGATTCTTTGCCATTTTAGGAAGTGTGACTTATCAGTGGGACGCCCAAAATGGAAAAGTGTGTCAAGTATTGTGGGACGGAGGGAGTATATGATTATCCAAACTAAACATGTACATATATCACTTTTACTATCCAACATAAGTGTTATAAATTTGTGAATCCAAGACATATTTTACTGTTAATTTATTTTTCAAAGATGATCTAATAAATATATCATCTAGGGTAATAGACAAAAACTCACGTGAGAACACTATGACCCGTCTCATGGATGAGACGGGTCATTTTTTACCCATAACCCAGCCCATGGGGCATGACCCAGGCAATTTGAGAGACTGGAGCGCTGGGTAGGAAGGAGGCCTTCTTGGAATGGATCGGAGGTCAGGTGGGTATCAATTTGTTTATGCGTCCTGACAGTCCTGTGGCCAAGGTTGGGTATCAATTTTTTATATTTTTTTATTTTTTTTTCTTTTTGATTTTTTTTTAGTTTTTATATTATTTTTTAGTTTTTGCATTCACAAAGAACTTTAGCTCAGATCTTCATCCCTCACACACACACACACACTAAATTCTCTCTCTCACACAAACACGCACTAATTTATATACTTATGAGATTTAAAAATTTATTTTAAATGATTATTTTATATTTATATATAATCATTTAAAAATTATAGTACAAAACATCTAATTATATACTTATGAGATTTAAAAATTTTAAATGATTATTTTATATTTATATATAATCATTTAAAAATTATAAATAATTATTAGTTGATATTGCTATAAATAATAGTAATACTTTTCATTTGTTTAAGCAATAGTTGGTATTGCTATAAGTAATAGTACTACACTTGTGAAGTAATAGTGTTTTTTTTTTAACTAATAATAGTTTTAGGAACTGTTTTTATGTTGAGTAATACTTCTCATTTGTTTAAGTAATTGTTGGTATTGCTATAAGTAATAGTACTACACTTGTGAAGTAATATTGTTATTTTTTTTTTTTAACTAATAATAGTTTTAGGAACTGTTTTCATTTTGAGTAATACTTCTCATTTGTTTAAGTAATAGTTGGTATTGCTATAAGTAATAGTACTACACTTGTGAAGTAATAGTGTTATTTTTTTTTAACTAATAATAGTTTTAGAAACTGTTTTCATTTTGAGTAATACTTCTCATTTGTTTAAGTAATAGTTGGTATTGCTATAAGTAATAGTACTACACTTGTGAAGTAATAGTGTTTTTTTTTTTAACTAATAATAGTTTTAGTTAATATCCCATTTGGTTAATACTTCTCATTTGTTTAAGTAATAATTGGTATTGCTATAAGTAATAGTACTACACTTGTGAAAAGTAATAGTTACTATAACATAATGTATACAAACTACTATTACTTTTGCCAAACGAAGAAAACATAGTTTTTTTTTTTTTTTTTACTAATAATAGTTTTAGGAACTGTTTTCATTTTGAGTAATACTTCTCATTTGTTTAAGTAATAGTTGGTATTGCTATAAGTAATAGTACTACACTTGTGAAGTAATAGTTTTTTTTTTTTTAAGTATTACATTATCAATGACTTAAAGTAATAATATATTCAGTCATTACATGTGTGTGTGTAATGTTATGCAAATTCAAATCTAAATTCAAGTTAAATAATGTAAAATCTAGTTTCTAGTAACAATCTTACTGTCATTAGATTGCTGATGTTTTTGTTGATTTGATTTTGCTAGATCTGAGTTGTTGTTGTTGAATAAGAAAATTCTTCATTTGTAAAGGTGGCCTGATTCATTCTCACACACAGACAGAAGACTCACACCCATTCTCTCTCTACCCGTAGCCTCTCTCTCTAGACGCAAAGACTCCCTCCAACTCCATCGTCGTCCTCGCCAAGCCTCCCTCACAAAACCTATTCGCCGGCAACAACAATTCATCCTCACCGTTCTACACCCCTTGACCTCTATTTCTCCTACCTCCAATTACAATTTCACCGATCTCTGTTATCCCCAAAAACCGATGTTCTCTCTCTCCATTCACCGTCATAGCCACGAACCCAATTTCTCTGATTCCAATCGCCCAACGACCGTTCTCTGTCTCTCTCTCCATTCACCGTTGTAAACTCACCAACCAAATCCATCAACGCCGCTTATCTCCCCTGTTTCAGATCCAACACCGTTCACCACCACTGCGTCTCCAACATGCTCCGATCACCACACTTCCTGGCTCCGAGGAAAAATGAAATCATTGTGAACCAGTGCCGTTTCATGGGTCCAGGTTCGGGTCATTCCTACCCGTCTCATCCATGAGACGGATTGTTGATAAAATATATATCAAAAGTATTTATTATAAAGTTGATAAAATATATATCAAAAGTGTATAATAATTAATCATACTAATATATGGATTTAATTCTCCTTCTAGTAAATAGTATCTCTTTTGAACTGCAATCGCCTTTATCTTTTATCTTTATGTAACTATACACCTATATTGTATTACATGAGACATTATTCATTAACAGATTAAATACTTAATCTAATATACAAAACAATAAGCAAATGCATATTGGACGGTTCGTTGAGGCGTTCGTGTCCACGGAGCAAATGCATATAGTTTCTCTTTATGAGGGAAACTTGCTCTTCTCCATTCTATATACTTTAGAAGAGCTGAATGGACGAGTTGTGGATGTTATTCCAACAACAGAATGGTCAAGTTGGCTTAGGACCACTTCTCGTGGTCGAGAATTCACGAGGACCGTCATATATCAGTTGTTAAGGTTAAATATAGTTTTCTTGGAAATATTTAGTTCAGTATTTATTTTTCTTAACATTAAAAAAACACTAGTACTCCTATCATGCTAAATGGCACGGACAAAGATCAACATAAATAATGTGTGATTGAGATCATAACCCCCAAATGCATTTAATTTAATATCTATCATTACATTGTAAATAATCAAAACACCATAAAAAAGAAAAAAAAAACAAATATATTAAAATGTTAAAATTTTCATTTGATTGCAAGAACAAAAATATTAATGGTCCCTTACATAACTCCAACCCCACCCACTTTCCTCTTTCCCCTCAGCCCCTTCACCCTCTTTATGTAACCCACTATCCTTTTGACTTAGTATGATTACATTGGCACTGTGACAGTACACAAATTAAAGAAATGATGAAATCGCATTGCTCCAATAAAAAAAAACAAAAATAAAAATATATACCCAATATCCTGATGATTACTTTGTGTCATTATCAACATTTGCTGGAGGGTGGTTTGTTTGTGTAACTGTCGTAGAGAATATATGGAAGTATTGTAGTTATTGTGCAAAAAAATAAATAATATAGTTGTATTTTCTTCAAGTTGAAATAAACTACGATACTTGAAAATTAAAATATAGTACTTTTTTTTAAACTCGTGAAAAAGCAAAAAAAAAAAAAATAACAATTAGTTTGGCCAGAGATTAATAACTAATACAAAAATTATTAGTATTATTTAACTAAATATTGATGAGAACAAATAAATTATTATTGTAAGAATAAATTTAATATTAGATTTGGATCAGATTAGATAAATTGGGCCACTGGTGGATCAATTTTTTAAGCATTTTTTATTTTGGCAATATTATTAAATTTTGGCCGTTGGTGGCCAATTTTTTAAGCATTTTTCTATTTGGGCCATACTATTAGAAATGTGCATGATTATATTATTTTATTTTGGTAAATCTGTAATTTCAAAACATAATATTTTTTAAATTTTTAAGCATTTATCTATCTGGACCATAGTATTAGAAATGTCCATTATTTTTTAAACTGGCCATTGGTGGCCAATTTTTTAAGCATTTATCTATCTGGACCATACTATTAGAAATGTCTATGATTTTTTTTTTGGTAAATTTATATTTTCAAAACATAATACTTTTTAAAATTTAATTTATAATATTTAATTTTTAAACTTTATTTTTATAATATTTATTTTTTACTGACTTAGGGTTTGTATCTGGGTCAAAATACGTGAATTGGTCCTGATTTAATAATTTGGGTAAAAAAAACACCATTATCGGCGTTATTACTGCCATCACCATCGATTTATCGGCAATTCGGCACAACACCGTCAAGCCCACTATTGAACCATCACCACAACAAATAAACACTGCCCCAAAAAATAAATTATTGAAACCAGATACCTAAATTAGGAAAAACCAAAACTAACAAATTATCAAACTCAACATCCAAAAATCAAGTTTGAATCCATTTAACAAAGTCAAGTTCTTGAACCGAGCAAGTAATACTGTCCAGAATCAAGAAATTCAAAAATTAAAATTCCTAAACAGAATGTCAAAATCATTTTCCAAAATTTAAGAAACCTATATCAAGAAATTAAAGTCTCAAAATTCCTAAACAGAATGTCAAAAAACACATATCTTTTCTAATTTCTATTTTTCTATTTTTTTTTACTTTATCATATCATATAAAGTCACCACCACCAATGCTAACACATCCCATCACCACCATTCACACCACCACTACCCAGTCATACCACCGCCATGGTTCATCCATGAAATTAAAAAAACCAACAACCCATTTACAAATAAACTCCCCATATCCAAATTATAAACATAGCCATAATCAAACATCAATTCAAGCACCAACTTCACATAATTATATTTTATATGCTTAATATATATTATTAAATGAATAGAATCATACATAATAAGTGTGATGAAATAGAATCATACATAATAAGTGGGATCAAAATAACAAACAAACAATTGTCCCAAGTTAAATATGAAAACAACAAAACCCAACAAATAGGTAGAAACCCATAATATACAAATGGCCCAAAATTGGAGAAGCCCATAAGGGTTCATTTACATTTTTTTTTTTAAGGAATAATTAATTACAGTTTCCAAAGCCTACACATGTCCAATTTTTTGCTTCAGTCATATTCAAGTATGCCGCCCGCACACTTCCGCCTCAACACCACCGCCTAGATACGCCCCACCATCATCAACAATGGCATCATAATTATCAACACTAACACAACAATTTCCCAAATCACCAAAGCATCCACAATGGTAAGAGCTTTTTTCATAGCTTTTTTGCAATTTCCAAGTGACACATTATAAACAACTCAAAAACAAAAACCTTCAAGCTTTTTTCACAATGGTAGAGCTTTTTCATCAACTTTTTTATGGCCCCCACATCCAAAATTAAATTATTTTCTTGCATTTTTCTATTAAGGAAAATATTAAGGAAAATAAAAATTATTGTTTTATTTAATGTTCAGCATTGGAAAATGGTGGAAATTAATGAAAAGAACTCCTAGAGAGAGCTCTTTGTAGAAGGAGCTGCTCTTTATGAATGAACTTTTCAACTTTCTCTATAATGGAAAAAAGCTCTAGAGAGCTTTTTCATGAAAATTAAAAGCTCCCAAAAAGCTCCCATTGTGGATGCTCTAAGAAAGATTGAATCTTTTTTCACGCCACACATCTGTCGCCACTCCGCCTCTCTGCTTCGACACCACTCCTTATTCCACGCCATTAATGGGGCTCCACCTGCTGCCGATCTCATCAGCCTTCAATCGGTCTAGTCAACACCTTCTTCGGCCAAAATCTGGGTGACATAGTTCAATTTTGAATTGGGAGTGAAGAAGGTGTTTGGTTTGAACCAAAATTAGGTTTTTTATCTCTGTTTCTTTTGCCTTCACTCTCTTTCTCTCGCTTTTTCTCTCTCTTTTTTCTATTCTAACTATTTCTGTTTCATATTTGTATGTTCTATTGATGTGTATATGTTTTCAGGGGAGAATGGAAGAGTGCCGCCCTTCACCTTCTAGTCCGCCGTCGCTGCCCTGTCGTCGATTCTCATTCTTTTATTGTCGGCTTCTTCTCCGGTCACCGAATCTACCATCTCATTTGCTATCACCCACCTCTCCCTCCTCTCATTCTTCTGTTGTCGGCTTCTTCTCCGGTCACCAAATCTACCTTCTCCTTTGCTATCACCCACCTCTCCCTCTTCTCATCCGCCTCCCTTTCTTTCTCTCCCACCCGCTTTCGCCCTTTCCCACTCCTTCCAGATCTGGTGGCCATGGAAATGTCAAATCTTATTTTCTGAAAACTGTTACCCTCCATATATGAGAGGGTAAGGACGGTTACGGGGAGGTGGACGGTTATGGGGAGTTGGAAGTTACGGACGGTTGAGGAGGGATGGAGGATTTAGGCCGTCAGATCAAAATTCTGACTTTCAATCTCAGCCACCACTTATAGGGGGCTAAGAGGCGGTTATTTCCGCTCTCTATTGTATTATAGATAAGTTTATTGTTGCTATGTTTATTTTTAGTTATCTGGACTTAGCTATTGTCATGATGTTGGAGTTATCCACCACGACATAAAGCTAGGTGATTACTATTTAATTTACGGTTGTGATTATCGATCTCAAAATCTTATAAATATTTGTTTCCTAAAGATTAGCAAAGACCAATATTTTTTTTTGCCTAAACTTTTTTCTAATCCTAAATTAGTGTCCAGTTTAATTGGGATAAAAACCAATTTTTTCATAGTATTATGGAAAAATAACTTTATCATACGACCAACTCTTTACTTATTACTTATTACTTATTTTTTATATATATAATGTTAAAATACTTAATCTATAATTGGGTATTGTGATTGGTGAAGCAAACATAGTAGTATGCTTTCGTAAGGGCAAGCGCAGCTGCAATTCAACCGCGTTACATACTGGATCAAGTGTGAAATATATTCAGTTGTGAGTATCATCGTTTATAATGTCTTTTATGATAGTATATTTATCAATCTTTTCAATTTTTCTTATGAATTTGATTTTCTTTTTTGTAGGCGTATTATCGATTTTGGACTAAGTTTAGATGATTATAGCATCAAGAACTTATATGGTCCATAAATCAGGTACGTTTATTTGATCATCTTTAAAAGAAAAAAAAATCATTGTTTTGTATTTTTTTTGTATTTCAGGTTTTTGCATACCTTTCATTCACTACAGGGAAAACCGAAAATAGAGACGGAAAATTAGAGACGGACGGAATTTGTAGCTAATTTGAAGACAGATTAGAGACAGGCCCAAAAATTAGAGACAGATTCAAATTTCTTCTCTAAATTAGAGACAGATTCTGAATCTGTCTCTAGTTTAGAGACGGATCCTGAATCTGTCTCTAGTTTAGAGACGGATCCTGAATCTGTCTCTAGTTTAGAGACGGATTTTGAATCTGTCTCTAAATTAGAGATGGATTTTGTATCTGTCTCTAATTTAGAGATGGATACAAAATCTGTCTCTAAACTTGAGATAGATGTTGAATCTGTCTCTAAATCAGAGACAAATTTTAATCCGTCTCTAAATTAGAGACATATTCAACATCTGTCTTCAAAGTTTAGAGACAGCTTTTGTACCCGTCTCTAAATTAGAGACAAATACAAAATTCATCTCTAATTTAGAGACAGCTTCAAAATTCGTCTCTAATTTAGAGACGGATTCTGAATCTGTCTCTAAACTTTAGAAACAGATGTTGAATCTGTCTCTAAATCAGAGACAGATTTTAATACGTCTCTAATTTAGAGACACATTTTTTAATTCGTCTCTAATTTTGTCTCTAAATTAGAGACGCGTTCAAAATCTGTCTCTAATTTAGAGACAGGTCCTTTATTTATTTTTTATTTTTTATAATTTTTTTATTGAATAGGAAATAATATTTTGGACTTTTGTTTACTACATACATTTTTTACAAAAATGTATAGAAAAAAACTAAACAAACAAAAGTATATAAAAGAAAAGAGGGACGGACTATCCTTTGTTTATTCTTTATTTTTTATAATTTTTTTATATAATAGGAAATAATATTTTAGACTTTTGTTTACTACATACTCCCTCCGTCCCATATTAAGTTACTCGTTTACTGTTGAAAACGGAAAATAAGGAGTGAATATATATAATGTTATTAAAGTATGAGTTGTGAGTGGGTAGGAGAGAGAAAGTGGGGTAGAGAATAGTAAGTGGATAGTTGTTGTGAGTATGACAAGTGGGTCCCATGAATAAAGAAGTATTAAAAAGTTTCTTTTTTAGGAAAGTGAGACTTTAAAGTGGGACGCCCAAAATAGCAAAATGGGTAAGGTATTATGGGATCGGAGGAGTACATTTTTTTTCAAAAAGGTATAGAAAAAAAAAGATAGAAAAAACTAAACAAATGAAATTATATAAAAGAAAAGAGGGACGGACTATCCTTTATTATTTTATATTTTTTTAGGGTATGTGATATATGATAAATGGTATAAGGTATAATGTATATGTATATGATTTAGGGTATAAGGTATAAGGGATAAGGTATAGGTATATGACTTAGGGTTTAGGGTATATGGTATAAGGTATAGGTATATGACTTAGGGTTTAGGGTATAGGGTATAAGACATAAGGTTTAAGGTATAGGGTTTAGGGTATAAGGTATAATGTATAGGTATATGATTTAGAGTTTAGTGTATAGGGTATAAGGTTTAGATATAAGGGACAAATTTCAACAAGCGTTTTTAATGATAAGAAAAATGACGAAAGTGATATGAATCAGGGTACAATGATTATCGGGTTGAATAGAAATGAACACAAGTGTTTTTGTTGACTAGGGAAATCCCTTGAACAACTTGTTCGCCGGCACAAAACCCTGGGAGATTTAGGAACCTGCCTTGACCCAAAAATTTACTAAATATTGAGATGTTTACAGAACTATGAGCGTATGCCAGGGAACCTATGCGGGAGTGATCTTGTGTGAATTAACAGTGTTCTATCCCTTTTATACCTCTCTATAATGGCTAATTACAATGATAAACCTAAGCCTACAATCTCGGAAAACGTGTTGATCTTGCGGAGGAATTCTCGCCACATTGTTGATGGAGGAGATAATGATCTTGTTGCTGAAGACTTTAACGAAGAAACGTCGTTGAACTAGTCTTCAATTCCACTGACACGTTCCCTAAAAAATAGGATTTAACGTAACAACAATTCAACCTGCAAGATGGTCAAGATGTAATAGGACAACTCAAGTTGTTAGTACCAAGATGTTATGTGCAAGTTGAAAATAAATTGACTGAAAATGTAGGGCCTAACAATTGCCCCCAAACTTTTTAATTTTTAGAATATAGAATATAAAGAGACAAAAAATTCAAAAAGTTTGCCAAAAATGGTAAAAAGGTGTACGGCGGTTTTAAATGAAAAAAGGGCATGATGGGACGGTTCCGGGCAGTTCCAAGGCAAAAGTCATGATGGTTTAAGAGTTTAAAATCGTTTGCAACTTCTATCCCTCAATAAATACAATCCTTCCCCAACTCTCCCTTTCACAAAATCAAAAAAGTAGCTTTCAAGGAGGTTTCTAGAGGAATAATCGAGGAAGGAGGCCGGAGAGAAAAATCAAGTAGAAATTTCTGGTGAGTTGCTTCGTCCACAACTTAATTTTCTGTCTGTAATTTTTTGTTTCAAGTTTGAAAAAATGGGTCGAAAGAAAATTGCCATTATCGAAAGCGACAAAGGTCTGCCTGAGGGTTTCATAACCCAAAATTTGTTGCCGAACCCAGACAAAGAAACATGCAAGGTTTCAGAAATTGATTTAGAAGTCCTTAAGAAAAATCATGTTCTCCCAAGCACAACCGTCTTCTTCACAGACCCAACCCTAACCTCCGAATGTTACTCCCCTGAGTGGGTTTGTATTCTGGTATACCCTTTTATCATAGGCTTAAAATTTCCTTTCCCCAACTTGATCAACAAATTTTTCTCGTGTACCAAACTTAACTACGCCCAACTAATGCCTCAAGGTTGGAGGTACTTGCAAACCCTAGTTAAATTAGGAGAGAGAACCGATCTGACTGTTGGCTTAGAAGAGTTGGCTTACACTATGGATTTAAGGGGTTTTGGCCCTGGAAGATATGGCTTTAGGGTTAAGAGTGGTGAGCCTATTTTGATCTCTAACAATGATCCTGCTGATAGAGGATGGAGGAATAATTTTTTCTTTGCAAGGAGAGATACCCTGGGTCATGAGGAGGGTGTAATTTCCAAGTGGAGGTCTCAAGGTAGTGCAAATATTTTTTCTTATTCTACTAATGTTTCTTAACATTCTGACAGCTAACCACTTGAATTTCTTTTGTAGTAGTTGCTAAGTTGTCAGTGCTATTTCCGGGGCAAGAAGGAACGGAAGAGTACGTAAACGAGCTTTTCCAATTGGGTGTATCTGATAGGACTTTTAAGGCATTCCCAGTTGAGTTCTCTGTTGAAGGAATTGAAGGTGAGATAGAAGTTGATCCTGAAGGAAGTCTACCCCCAAGCTCACTAAAAATGTCTACAGGTTTGATACCTCAAAATCTCTGCCTATTCACAAGTTGCTCTAATCTTCCAGTTGTCCTAATTTTCTATGTCCTTATTGCAGCTACACGCTCCAAGACCAACGTGAGTGCTGCTGACTTACTTGCTGAAGCCAAAGCAAGGAGAACTGCTAAGAGAGATAATAAGCCCCCAACTCCCATGTCTATGGCATCTAGTTCTGATTTGAATGCCTCCAAGAAGAAGGAGGAAGCGAAGAAAAGGAAGCTGGCAGAGGCTGAGGCCACGGATGCAAGTGATGATTTGGATATGGAGAAAACAAGAGAGAAGTTTAAAGCTGTGATGACAGGTTTTGTTGATAAGGTAAAACGAGGAGACTTTGAACCTTACCAAAGATTTGATAAGTGCTAACACTTCTTTTACACAGGTTTCGGAGATTATGAGTCCTATTATGGACCAAGTCAATACTTTGAAGATCAAAGCAGCTAGGTATAGCTATGAAGCTGAGGAATCCAAGAAACAAGCCAACATAAGTGCTGGAGAAGTTGAAGGCCTGAAGAAGGAAGCAAAAATGCATGCTGGGGAGGTGGAGAGATTGAAGAAAGCCATTGAGACTTTAAGAAAGGAATTGGTAGTTATTAGTGTTGAGAAGGTGAAGGAGAATGAAGCTCATTCGAAGGAGCTTGAAGCAGCGAATGAAGACTTCAAGTTTAATACCACCAAGGCACTGTTTGAAGCTAGAATTCAACTTATGGAGGAGTATAAGAATGGGTTGGCTCCAAGTTGGGATGTGGAAGAAGAAAAAAGATCTTTGGAAGATTTCATTGGTGAACCAGCAGATGGGGGAGGAGGTGAACTCTCCGGCCCTTGAAGCCCTAGTTGATGATGCTAATAAAGCTTTGAGTACCATAGTGGTAGCTCAAGTTGAAGAAAATGATCAAGGGAAGGAAGCAACAATACCACCAGCGGCAGCAGGCCAAAATGTTTAAACAATTTGAAAGTTTTTAAGTAGTTTGGAAGGAGGAGAAACAAAAACAATTTCTTTTTTTTTATTTGGTTATGTAAGGGCTCATAAGAGTCCAGACAATCTATTTGGGGGTACTAGGTTGGTCTAGTACTCCAAGCTTTTAGTAAGTTTTAAGGGATTTGTTGGCTTATCCAACTTGTCCTTTAGTTGCAAAATCTTTTGGGAACATTTCAAAGTTTATAGAAGTATTTTAGGCTTTTCAGAAATACTTGCTTGTTCATTAGATAACATGTTGATGTTATAAACAGAAGGTAACATGTTAATGTTACAACCAATAGTCACAACTTGAATAAGTGTGAAATCGTGCGCCCAGGCGAAGGTGTCAAAACCTTAATTCTTTAAAAGATGTAAATCTTTTAACCATAAGTAATATGTACCTTTGATAGAGGTAAGTCGTTTGAAGAAATGGAACAAGTATCAGCCGTCCTGGCGTGTCAACATGTTCCATTCCTCTCCAGCTAAAGCTTCAACATGTTGGAGACGTACTGGCGTGTTAACATGTTGAACTTTTCTTTCTCAGGTTCAAACATGTCGGAGCCGTACTGGCGTGTTAACATGTTTGACCTGCTCCAATTTAGGTCTCAACATGTTGGAGCCGTACTGCGTGTTAACATGTTGAGCCTACTCCGCACGTTCAAGTTGCATACCTCGCAAAACAAATTCATATTAGGATTGGGTGTTAGCGTAGCTAACACCCCTCCGATGCTTAAGTCAGTAAGGATTTCAAAAAATTGAGAATTGAAATACGCGAATGAACTTGACATAAATTAAATCATACCTAAGAAGTGTAGTTGTAAATAACTTCACTTACATAAAATAGAGCTTTAAATGAATGGTATTCCAACTCCTAGGGACCCTATCTCCACTTGGGGTTGACAACCAATACGCCCCTTTGCCAGCTTCAGCATCGATAAGATACGGTCCTTCCCACTTGGGAGCTAATTTACCTGCATTCAGCTCTCTTGTATTTTTAAAAACTTTTCTCAAAACTAAATCTCCAACCTGGAATCTTCTTATTCTGACATTCTTGTTGTATGACCTAGCAATTTGTTGTTGATAGGCTGCCATCCTTATCTTGGCCAGATCCCTGATCTCATCAATTGTATCTAAATCTTGGGTTAACAAGAGATTATTTTCATCTTGAGTTAATAAACCATACCTTGCTGTTGGGATTGTCACCTCGACGGGAATTACAACTTCTGCTCCAAATACCAAAGAATATGGAGTTCTACCTGTGGCCCCTTTTGTAGTGGTTCTGTCCGCCCAAAGTACAAGTGGTAACTCTTCAGCCCACTTTCCTTTCTTTTGATATAGGCGTTTCTTCAAGTTTTTCACGATCAACTTGTTGCTTGACTCGGCTTGACCATTGGCTTGAGGGTGGACAGGCGTGGACATGATCAACTTGATGCCCCATCGAGCACAAAAGTCTCTAGTCTTCTTACTTATGAATTGTGACCCGTTGTCACATATAATCTCTGATGGTACACCAAACCTGCTAATAATATTTTCCTTCAAAAATGAAATTACCTCTTTGTCTCTTATTTGCACATAAGCTTCTGCCTCGATCCATTTTGAGAAGTAATCAGTCATTGCCAACATGAACACTTTGCCTCCAGGGGCTTTAGGCAACTTGCCCACAATATCCATGCCCCACTGCATGAAAGGCCAAGATGAGACGATAGAGTGTAGAGGTTCGGCAGGTTGATGCAAGATGTTGCTGTGTCTCTGGCAGACATCACACTTCTGCACGTAGCTCATGGCATCTTGACGCATGGTTGGCCAATAATAACCTGTCTTGAGAGCCTTCGATGCCAATGCTTTCCCACCAGAATGATTTCCGCATATTCCTTCATGGATTTCTTTTAGCACCAGTTCAACTTGCTCATTATCAATACATCTCAAATAGTGCCCTGCAAAAGATTTCTTAAATAGCACATTATCTATTAAAACAAAAGTTGAAGTGCGAATCTTAAAGGATCTAGCATTCTTCATATCTGGCGGAATAGTCCCAAGTTGAAGGAACTCAATTATAGGTTGAGTCCAAGATGGTCTTGCATCTTGTGCCCCAGTAGGTTGAGTAACCGCTTGAGTTTCCTCAACTTGGTCTATTGTCGGGTACTTAACATAAATAATGGGAATATTAGTATGCAACATTGATTTGCAAGTTGAACCCAAGTTGGCCAACGCGTCCGCTTCTGTATTCTCTTCTCTAGGGACCTGTTCCAAAGAGAATGATAGGAATTTTGAAGCCAAAGCCTTAACATGTTGGAGATACAGAGTCATCTTGGAATGCTTCGCCATATAACTGCCATTGAAATGGTTAGCGAGCAATTGAGAATCGACATATACATTTATATGAGTAATATTTAAACTTAAAGCAGTAGTTAAACCCATGATTAAAGCTTCATACTCAGCTTCATTATTCGTTGCATTGAATTCACAGGATACAGCTTGAGGTATGATATCACCTTGAGGGGATTTCAGAACTATTCCCAAGCCAATTCCTTTGGAATTGGAAGCTCCATCTGTAAACAGTGTCCAAAATCTAGGAATTGTTTTACCTTCAAGCTGTTGTACTTCCAGTTCCACCTCGGGCTGCAAACTTGGACTGAAGTCTGCTACGAAATCGGCTAGAGCCTGAGACTTGATAGCTGTTCTTAGCTCATATGAAATGTCATACGTGCTCAACTTAACCGACCACTTGGCCAATCTGCCTGACATCTCTGGAGTTCTTAACACATTTCTCATAGGATAGTTAGTTCTAACAGTTATAGAATGTGTTTCAAAATAATGACGCAGTTTGGTAGCAGCAGTAGTTAAGGCTATGATGGATTGGTTTTACCCATCCAAAAGATATGTTCCTAAGCCTATTTTCTGTTCGAATCCTTGGGAATTTAATGTATTTTTGAGTGTTTTGATAGTCCACGAAGGCCAGGTCAAAGCTGAGTCAAAATGGGGCAATTCTGCATTTGGCACGAGTGGAGCACGACTGAAGAAGAGTGGAGCACGACTTGGGAACGAATGGAGTCAAGTTAATTCCAAGTAATTACTCAGAACGAGTGGGCATTAGTGGCACGACTCGTTCTCACGAATGGAGTTCATGTACGACTACAGCCAAGCTACTCGGAACGACTTGGAGGGTCTGGCACGAGTCGTTTTCACGACTGGGACTGAAGGGCACGACTCGTGCTAATTAGCACGACTCGTGCCAGTACGCGTTTTGTGACGTCATTCCGGATTTTGGAGCAGATTTTGATGAATCTTGTGAATTCCCTTTCCTAGTTGATTAAGGACTGCATTGAGGAGTATATAAACTCCCTTTATTATTATTATTGAGGACCTTTTGTCAGATATTCTTGCCTAGGGTTTGAAGATTGGAGAGTTTTATTTTCAAGGTTTTTGCAAGTATTTCAGGTTTGATGTATTGTTGTTATTCATATTTGGTGATGTCAATCCGGAATATGAGTAGCTAATTTCTCTGTAGTTCACGGATTGGTGTAGCCCGTATTTGAACTTTATGTTATATATTTAACTTTTATTTAATTGTGGAGTTAGTTCATCCTAGTATTCTTAATTTTTATATTTGGTACAAGTCCTGCACTTGCGTGGGGAATTGTGCATGAACACTATTAGGATGATTAGACTTGATTGAGGATCTTGCGTGAATCGATTGAGTCTAGGTTTCATTAATTCTTTTGTGCTTAATGAATTGAGTTGTTGTCAATTTGATCTTGCGTAATAATTGATAATTGCTCAGTAATAGAATTGCAATCCGGCAATCGAACCGTCCCAATTCTTACAAAAGCGAAGAAGCCCTAAATCCCAATTAATATTTTATCATTCAAAAGCATAAAGGGAGAATATGTGGTGAACCCAATCCGTGGGCTATTTGTTAAATCCTTGAATTTTATTCTGCGAGCTTGCTTATTTGTTACTTTAGTTGTTTAATTGTCTTGTTTTTCTTTCATCATTAGTTTCTGATAAATCAACTCAAAAACCCCACTTTGTTACTTTTTGCATTAATTAAATCTACTTGTTAAAACCAACGAGTCTCTGTGGTTCGACCCCTGCTCGTGCATATTTCTACACCGGTAGTGAGTACACTTGCTCGGTTTTTATTACTAGAGGAATTTTCTCCATCAAGTTTTTGGCGCCGTTGCCGGGGACTTGTTGTGATTTTTAACAAGTTTATTTAATCGGTGCATGTTTGGTCGCCGGTCATTGGATCCTAATTTGGTTCCTTTGAACGACGATATAGACAGACCGAGAGAGGCATTCCCTCTACTCAAGTGAGTGAAACTGAGTCTGATACTTCTGTCACCGGGACAGAAGAAGAATTAAGTGAGTTGGAAACTTCTTCCACCGAGGAAGAAGAAGAATTTAATTTTGTGATGGCGGACCAAGTCATGAATACTTTTGCTAGGCCAAGAGTCGACACATCGGTGTCGTGCATAGTGTTGCCCGATGCAACACTAGCTTATGAAATCAAAGGCCAATATTTTAACATGATTCCTAATTTTTATGGTCTTGCCGGTGAGGATGCGTTAGCGTTTTTGAGAGAATTTATGTCTACCTTGAGTGGGTTCCCTACAAAAGAGGGTGTTACCTCAGAGCACTTGAGACTGAAGTGTTTCCCTTATGCATTAAAAGACAAAGCCAAAACTTGGCTATTGTTACTTCCTTCCAGTAGCATCACTACTTGGGATGCTTTACATGATGTTTTTCTCACTAAGTTTTACCCTTATGATGCATTGACAAATTTTAGGGTGAAAATTATGGGATTTGCTCAGAAGCGGGAAGCCTTCCACGATGCATGGGATAGGTTTAAAATGTTGCAAATTCAAGTGCCCCACCATAACTTCCCCGCTTCTATGCTCCATCAAACTTTCTATGGGGCTTTATCCCCGAATACCAATCAATGGTAGATAATGCAGCAGAGGTAGTTTGGGAAGTAAGACTGCCCAAAGAATGCCAAGAATCGCTTGAGATGTTGAGTGCTAACTCTCAACAAAAGGGATCTAGGGGGCAACAAGGGGAGTGAATGAGGTAGGGCTAAACAAAGAAATGGCCAAGCAGCTTGCATTATTGAACCAAAGATTTGATAAGTTAGCTATGCAAAATGCTTCTTCTTCTACTATGCCTTCTACTTGCTCATCTTGTAAATGATTTTTGTGCTAATTGTGGTCCTAACACTCATGCTACTAATGTGTGTCAAAGTGGTTTGCCGTTTAACCCCGAACAGGCACATGCAATGCAAGGATTTGGCCACGGTTCCCTCAAAACAATAATCCGTATTCAAACACATACAACCCGGTGGAGGCAACACCCAAATTTTTCATGGGGAGGCAATCAAGAACAAAATAAGCCTCTCCATCCTCAACCTCCACCGGACAAGATGAGCGTAAAAGGGAACCGTGGGAAGTGGCCATGGAAAAATTGCAAGCCGAAAATAATCAATTGAGGGCGGAAAATCAACAAGCTTCCAAGAACCATGAAGCCGCAATTCGAAGTTGGAGACTCAAATTGGGCAATTAGCAACCGCCCTATAAGGCCATAAGTCCGGGACTTTTCCGAGCCAACCACATCAAGCAAATGCCATTATCACTCTTCGAAATGGCAAACAGTAGGTAGTGAGGTAATCTCTCCTTCATCTTCTTCTCCCCTCCCGTTGTAGATCGAATGCTAATGTGGATAATAATGATGTCTGTGATAAGAGTACAAGTGACATGGGGGAAAATTCTAAAGTTGAAGCTCCGCCCCCATGCCATATGTACCTCCCGTACCGTTTCCCGAAAGGTTTTTAAAACATAAATTGGATAAGCGGATGTCGGAATTGATGAACATGTTTTCTAAGGTGAACATCAATATCCCTTTACTCAATGTGATCAAAAATATTCCTGCATATTCCAAATTTTTCAAAGAATTAAATTCCAAGAAACATAGGTATGGGACAAATGAGAGAGTAGTGATGAGTGAAAATGCTAGCGCAGTGGTACAACATAGTCTTCCACCCAAATTGAAAGACCCCTAAGTTTTCTCGATTTCTATTACTATGGGGGAGTCAAAGAGGGTACAAGCTATGTTGGATCTTTGGGCCGACATTAATTTGTTGCCTTATTATGTGTATGAGGAGTTGGGTTTACCCGAATTAAAACCCACCACAATGGCCCTACAACTTGCGGATCGGTCCATTAAAAGACCTGTGGGCATTGTGGAGGATGTTTTAGTTCAAGTAAATTCAATCATTGTGCCTGTTGATTTTGTGGTGCTTGAAATGCCACGAGGTGAAGGAAGCCGCCGCGATTCACCCATATTACTTGGGAGACCCTTCATGGCGACGACCAACACCATTATTAATGTGAGGAATGGCAAACTGTCTATGACAGTGGCGGGTGAGAAAATTGAAATTTCTGTATTTGATGCCATGAAACATCCGAGTGATGATAGAGAGGTGTGTTCATATGTTGATAATTGTGAAGCTTTGTCAAATGACGGTGAGAATTCTAGGGATAGTGCGGGTTCCCACTTGTGTGCCATGAAAAATAAGGCCGACAATCTTGGTTCTTGTGATGGCCCGTATCACCCCCTAGACCGACCCCAAAATGGGTCGGTGTCTCCGTTAAAATCGTTCTTTCCGCTTAAGTCTACCAATATTGTTTCATGTGATAAAATGGAAGAGTGTTGCTCTCTTGATATTTCTGATGCTTCGTCTGTCAAGATGCATGTTCAGGATGCTTGCAATGTTGTGAAGGAAAAGGAGGTGCTTGATTGTGATAAGAATAAGGCACCAAATGAGTTTGGGAGAGAGGCTCCCAAGAAAAAGAAATTGAATAAAAAGAAGAAAAGCAAGAAAAAGGTGAGAAAAATGCCTTGGGTTCCACCCGAGTTTGTAGCAAAGGGAGAATTTTTGTGGAAGGTGGTGGGCATTTGTGCCCGAGAAGTTGCGAAGTGGGCCAAAGGAAGGAAAGCTAAAGCCAAAATGAATGTGGTCACATCAAATCCCATTTAGTTGGGAGCAATGGTCGGGCTAACGACCTTAAACAAATGCGCTAATTGGGAGGCAACCCAAGTAGGTACAATTTTATTGCTTTAGTTATTTGCTTTGTGTGTCATATTGTCCTTTGAACCCGAGGCATGTTTTTGTCCTCTTTGCTATGAGGACATAGCATGTTTTGAGTTTGGGGGTAGATATCTCTCCGAGTTTGTGGGTTTATAGGGGAGTGTATATAGTGTCACCCTCCAAAAAAATAGAAAAATTTAAAATTTAAAAATTTTTGTTCTCTTTATATGTTTGGAAGTTGGCCAACGTCCGTGATGATTTGAGGGATTTTGATTGAGTTTTGCTAGCTTGTGCCAATTTGAATGTGTTAATTAGAATTGCATTGATACATGTAAAACACAATTGCACCACCATTCACTTCCATCTTATTTCTTGATCATGGTTATTAATTTAGGTGTCCTTTATGGGTTCACTTTGACATTCTCGGGGGTCCTAGAACATGATTGCATGCTTGTCAATAACAAATCAATAGATTACTTGGTATTTATGGCTTATCTTTCTTTGGCAACCCTCTTGTAAGCCTTTGACTTTCTCGTCACTATTCATATATGAATTGTCACTTGATCCTTTTTTGAGCCTGTTTAGAAAGAATGGAACATCTAGACCTCCATTCGCCTTCATTTGATGCCTAACCCCTAACCCTTGACACCTAGAATAGGTTATCCCACCTTTACAAGAATGTGGAATTAGAAACGATCAGTTTGGGGGTTACATAGGGAAACTACGGGAATGAGTGAGGAAGGTCAAAAGTTGGAAGCATGACTTGTATTGTATAAAAGGGGGCAAGAAGAAAAAAAAAAAAAAATATATATATATATATATATATATATATATATATATATATATATATATATATATATATATATATATATATATATATATATATAAATTGTTCAAGTATTAAAAATAAAAAAAATAAAAAAAAAGCTTGCCCCCTAATGTTGTGAAGTATATTTGATTAGTGACCTATATTGAGTGAGGGAATGCTCTCAACCCCAAGTGTATAAATAAAGTATGAACAAAGTTCTAGTTTGGGGGTTGAAGCATTGGGGAAACAAAGGTGAGCGGAAAAGTTAAAATTCGGGAAGGAGTATTGCAATGGAAGGTTTTTAATTTCACATTCTTGTGTTTGTATGTCTATTCCTTCATTTTGTACCGTGAGCCTAGCCCCACATTTGTTGTGGACTTAACTTTGAGCCATATTTTTGTTCAATATTGAGTAATCGGGTTGACAAGTGCGTAATCATGCATATGAGTATCCTTGTGTATGTAATTGTATTGTAATCTGTGATTTAGAGCATGTGTTAGTGATCCCATAAACAATCTTATCTTAGTGATCATGATCTCCCATATTTCATTCATCATTCGGTAGAGGTGGAAAATTGTGGGTTAGATGCATTAATGTAATTGTAATTGCATTTTCTTATTGGCACTTGTGTAGCACATTTACGTGAGAATCTGAGACTTGCTTGGCCGGCAACCGTGTATATATTGAGAACATATCAAAAATATTTTGTGTTTATCGTTTTTATTTGTTAGAATAGTTTTCTCTTTTGTTTAGTTTTGTTTTACTCGGGGACGAGCAAAAGGTAAGTTTGGGGGTATTTGATGGATTGGTTTTACCCATCCAAAAGATATGTTCCTAAGCCTATTTTCTGTTCGAATCCTTGGGAATTTAATGTATTTTTGAGTGTTTTGATAGTCCACGAAGGCCAGGTCAAAGCTGAGTCAAAATGGGGCAATTCTGCATTTGGCACGAGTGGAGCACGACTGAAGAAGAGTGGAGCACGACTTGGGAACGAATGGAGTCAAGTTAATTCCAAGTAATTACTCAGAACGAGTGGGCATTAGTGGCACGACTCGTTCTCACGAATGGAGTTCATGTACGACTACAGCCAAGCTACTCGGAACGACTTGGAGGGTCTGGCACGAGTCGTTTTCACGACTGGGACTGAAGGGCACGACTCGTGCTAATTAGCACGACTCGTGCCGATGCAGCGTTTTGTGACGTCATTCGGATTTTGGAGCGAGATTTTGATGAATCTTGTGAATTCCCTTTCCTAGTTGATTAAGGACTGCATTGAGGAGTATATAAACTCCCTTTATTATTATTATTGAGGACCTTTTGTCAGATATTCTTGCCTAGGGTTTGAAGATTGGAGAGTTTTATTTTCAAGGTTTTTGCAAGTATTTCAGGTTTGATGTATTGTTGTTATTCATATTTGGTGATGTCAATCCGGAATATGAGTAGCTAATTTCTCTGTAGTTCACGGATTGGTGTAGCCCGTATTTGAACTTTATGTTATATATTTAACTTTTATTTAATTGTGGAGTTAGTTCATCCTAGTATTCTTAATTTTTATATTTGGTACAAGTCCTGCACTTGCGTGGGGAATTGTGCATGAACACTATTAGGATGATTAGACTTGATTGAGGATCTTGCGTGAATCGATTGAGTCTAGGTTTCATTAATTCTTTTGTGCTTAATGAATTGAGTTGTTGTCAATTTGATCTTGCGTGATAATTGATAATTGCTCAGTAATAGAATTGCAATCCGGCAATCGAACCGTCCCAATTCTTACAAAAGCGAAGAAGCCCTAAATCCCAATTAATATTTTATCATTCAAAAGCATAAAGGGAGAATATGTGGTGAACCCAATCCGTGGGCTATTTGTTAAATCCTTGAATTTTATTCTGCGAGCTTGCTTATTTGTTACTTTAGTTGTTTAATTGTCTTGTTTTTCTTTCATCATTAGTTTCTGATAAATCAACTCAAAAACCCCACTTTGTTACTTTTTGCATTAATTAAATCTACTTGTTAAAACCAACGAGTCTCTGTGGTTCGACCCCTGCTCGTGCATATTTCTACACCGGTAGTGAGTACACTTGCTCGGTTTTTATTACTAGAGGAATTTTCTCCATCAAGTTTTTGAAATTAACTTTTCAAGATGAGAGTACCTTGTTTCTGCATCTAGTAAAGACTTACTTATATAATAAACAGGATGTTGTTCACCTTGGATCTCTTTCACCAATACTGCACTAACTGCATTCTCAGATACATCTAAATATAAATAAAGGTGCTCACCATGTTCCGGTTTGGCAAGTAGGGGTGACATCATCAAGTAGTCTTTAAGTTGTTTAAAAGCTGCCTCATGTTGATCAGTCCATTGGAAGAGTTTATTCTTTTTTAACACCTCGTAGAATAACCTGCACTTATCAGATGATTTAGATATAAATCTATTTAGAGCAGCTACTCTACCTGTTAACCTTTGGACGTCTTTGATATTCTTGGGAGATTCCAAGTTGAGGATGGCTTTGATCTGTTCGGGACTGGCTTCAATTCCTCTCTTGGTCACCATATAGCCCAAGAATTTTCCTGCTCTAACACCAAAGTTGCACTTTGCTGGATTAAGTTTCATGTTGAAAGCTTTCAAGATGTTGAACGCCTCAGCAAGATGCTCCACGTGATCTTCAATATGTTTGGACTTTACTACCATATCATCTATGTAGACTTCCATTGTCTTACCAAGTTGATCTTTAAACATCTTGTTCACCAGCCTCTGATAAGTTGCCCCTGCATTTTTAAGACCAAATGGCATAGAAATATAACAATATATACCTTCCGGAGTCATGAATGTCGTATCCTCTTGGTCTGAGGGCTCCATTTGAATTTCTTTGATACCACGAGGACGCATCCATGAATGTCAAGATATCGTGGCCAGCTGTCTCATCAACTAGAGAATCAATATGAGGAAGAGGGAATGGATCATTCGGGCAGGCCTTGTTTAAGTCTGTGAAGTCCACGCACACTCGCCACTTGCCGTTCTTCTTCTCTACCACCACAACATTAGCTAACCACCTTGGATATTGAACTTCCCTGATCATCTTGGACTTCAAAAGTCTCTCAACTTCATCCTTTATGATCTGGTTCCGCTCTTGGGCAAACTTTCTTCTTTTCTGATGGACAGGACGGATGGTTGGATCAATGTTCAACTTGTGAGTAATAATGTCCTTGCTTATTCCTGTCATGTCCTCATGTTTCCACGCAAAACAACATTTCTGACTTTTCAAGAACTTAATCAGCTCCTCCTCAATTTCAGATGGGAGGTCTATACCAACTTGCACTTGGGCCTCAGGATTCGACTCATCAACAGAAATATTTTTCGTCTCATGCTCCACCGCTTCAAGAACATCCTGGGCCTTCTTCTTTAATTGTTATGCTTGACGAGGAACCGAACTCGCCTTCATATTAACCTTGTAGCACTCTTTAGAAACCTGCTGATTTCCCTTCAACTTGGCTACATCCCAAGGTGTTGGAAATTTGACGCACTGGTGATAAGTTGACGGCACGGCCTTCATGTTGTGGATCCAAGGTCGTCCCAAAATGACATTGTACGAGGAAGAGCATTCAATCACACAGAACCTTTCCATATAATTCATACCCTCCAAATAGATAGGCAACTTGATTTCTCCAACTGTTTGCTTTACTTCGCCACTGAACCCTACCAGTACGGACGAATTATTCACAACTTCAGACAAAGGAATGCCCATATCTTCAAGAGCATGAGTGAAGATTACGTTGACTGAGCTGTCGCCATCAATCAGAATTCTCTTGACCACACAATTAGCAATCTGCACCTGAACAACTAGACCATCATGATGGGGGTCCAACGTGTTGTCTTTATCCTCATCTTCAAAGGAGATAACTTGACCATCGGTGAAGTTGCGATGCCTTGAGGGCAGTTCTGTCTGATCCTCCTTAGAACTCTTGGCATGACGCTTGGCTGCAGAATAAGTTGTGCCACAAATATGGGATCCACCTGAAATAACATTTACTACCTTGGTGGCTGGGGGAGGTGCAACTTTCTCGGAGTGCAGATTTGCTCCACTGGGAATCAGGTTCTTTGGACTCACTTCTGACCCTCTTCTTACCCAACAAATCCTTAAGAAGACCCTTGGATAATAGATGAGCAATCTCCTTCCTCAAGGCGAAACAATTCTCAGTGGTATGCCCAAAATCCTCATGAAACGCGCACCACTTGGACTTGTCCTTCCAGGTTGTGGGCTTGTCACCCTTCTTAGGCCATCTTGTTTTGTCTCCAAGATTTTCCATGGCGCACAGGACTCCTGCAATGTCCACATAAAAGCAGTAATTAGAAATTTTAGGATAGTCATTATCATCCTCATCTTGATCATCATCTACAAAATGAACTTTAGAAGATTCAGATTTAACAGAGGGTTTGCCCCTGTTAGACTTATAATGATGGGAATCTGATTTTCTGTCTGAGGGCTCGAATAGAGGAGTAGGGGTCCTCCCAGTTGTCTTCCCCATTGCCAGGCTATCATCCTCCAATCTGATGAAACGCAAGGCTCTGGTTCTGATTTCTTATAGTTATTTTATTATGAGTCATCACCAACTCATTATAAAATAGAGAGCTCTTCTTCAAGCCTATACGGAATGCTTCCGTAGCTGTGGACATATCCAAGCTGGGTATAGTCACTGCCTCCTTGTTAAACCTGTGCAAATATTCTTTAAGACTTTCGTTAGGTTGTTGCACAATTCTATAAAGGTCACTAGTCAACTTGTCAAATGCCCTGTTGCACGAAAATTGATTAGTAAACATATTGACAAGTTGGGCATAATAAGAGATAGAATTTAGAGGAAGTCCTGTTAGCCATTTCAAGGCTGGTCCTGACAAAGTTGAGCCAAAACCCCTGCAAAAACATTCTTCTTTAAAAATAGGGGGGATACTTATAATATCTATGGACTCCTGATACAGCAACACATGCTCTGCTGGATCGGTGCTCCCATCATACTTCTTCATATGGGGGACTGAAAACTTCTTTGGGATCTCCACATTAGCTATTGCTGGAACAAAACGAGATTCGTTATAGCAAGTTGGAGAAACTTGGTGATACGGCAAGTTGACTCCAGGCACGCTTCGAAGCAAATCTTTTATAGTCTGCATTTCTTTAACAAGTTGACTCTTTGCGAAAAGTGGGTTATTATTAAACTGAGATGCAGAAGTATCAAAAGCATTAAAGAAACTCCCTGTTTGCCCCATCGAAGGTGTGGCATAGGTATAGCAAGATGACAACACAGGTTGGCTAGCTGGAAGGCTGAATCTCGGTTGCATGAGTGAATGGAGGTCACGATTGTGCTTTCTGCTGGCAAGGTACTGGACATAGGGATATCTCCAAAATGGCTTGGTCCTGTACCTGCACCAAACAAAGATCTAGGATGCAAAGGTGAAAATGGGGTAGATACTTGAGTTTCAGCTTGCTTCCCTTTACGCATGGCATCAATGGCATTGAATATCATGGTGTTTGTATGCTCCTGAGCATCCAAGCGGTCAGTCACTTTCTTCAACATATCGGCCATGTTGGACATTAGCTCCAAATTGACAGCTTTCGAATTCAAAGATGGATTGCTTTGGATGTCGAAAACAGGAAGCGTCCGACTCCTCTCACCTTGACTGCCAAACGACGGATTAGTCATTTCTATGCAAATAATCAAAGTATTCCCACAGACGGTGCCAAATTGTTTTGGTCAAATTTCAACAAGTGTTTTTAATGATAAGAAAAATGACGAAAGTGATATGAATCAGGGTACAATGATTATCGGGTTGAATAGAAATGTATACAAGGTATTTGTTGACTAGGGAAAGCCCTTGAACAACTTGTTCGCCGGCACAAAACCTCGGGAGGTTTAGGAACCTGCCTTGACCCAAAAATTTACTAAATATTGAGATGTTTACAAAACTATGAGCGTATGCCAGGGAACCTATACGGGAGTGATCGTGTGTGAATTAACAGTGTTCTATCCCTTTTATACCTCTCTATAATGGCTAATTACAAAGATAAACCTAAGCCTACAATCTCGAAAAACGTGTTGATCTCGCGGAGGAATTCTCGCCACATTGTTGATGGAGGAGATAATGAACCCGTTGCTAAAGACTTTAACGAAGAAACGTCGTTGAACTAGTCTTCTATTCCACTGACACGTTCCCTAAAAAATAGGATTTAATGTAACAACAATTCAACCTGCAAGATGGTCAAGATGTAATAGGACAACTCAAGTTGTTAGTACCAAGATGTTATGTACAAGTTGAAAATAAATTGACTGAAAATGTAGGGCCTAACAGGTTAGGATTTAGGGTTTAGGGTTTAGGGTATAATGTATAGGTATATGATTTAGGGTATAAGGTATAAGATTTAGGGTATAGGGTTTAGGGTGTAAGGGATAAGGTATATGTATATGACTTAGGGTTTATGGTATAGGTATACGACTTAGGGTTTAGGGTATAGAGTATAAGGTATAGGTATAAGACTTAGGGTTTAAGGTATAGGGTATAGGGTATAAGGTATAAGGGTTAAGGTATAGGATTTAGGGTATAAGGTATAATGTATAGGTATATGATTTAGGGTTTAGTGTATAGGGTATAAGTTTTAAGGTATAGGGTTTAGGGTTTAGGTATAAGGGATAGGTATAGGTATATGACTTATGGTTTAGGGTATAGAGTATAAGGTATAGATATACGACTTAGGGTTTAGGATATAGGGTATATGGTATAAGGTATAAGGGTTAGGGTATATGGTTTAGGGTATAATGTATAGGTATATGAGTTAGGGTATAAGGTTTAGGATATATGGTTTAGGGTATAAGGGATAATGTATATGTATATGACTTAGGGTTTAGGATATATGGTATATGGTATAGGTATACGACTTAGGGCTTAGGGTATAGAGTATAAGGTATATGTATACGACTTAGGGTTTAGGGTATAGGGTATAAGGTATAAGGGTTAGGGTTTAGGGTATAAGGTATAATGTATAGGTATATGATTTAGGATTTAGTGTTGATGAAGGGAAATTATTATGACAAGTTAGGATTTGATTTTAACTATTTTTATTTGTTATTATTTTATTATTTTCGGAATTTATTTTAAATAGGTAATATTTTTGGTATTATAAGTATATTAGGACTTTATTTTAAGGTTTTATTGATTGATTAGGTTACTATATAGACTAGGGTTATTTTGGGAAGTTTTTGACTTGTTTTTCAAGTCTTAAAGTCACTATATAATTAGGGTTAATTGTAATTCCGAATTTCGGTTGTTGATTAATAAAATTTGAGTGTTTACTCTTCAGTTTTCTCGAGCGAAAATTGTCGATTGATTGCTGAATTTCTCGAGCGAAATTCTGTGATTAATCTTATCAAGTCTTCCACTATGTCAGTTGGTATCAAAGCCTTTCGTTCGATTCAGGAAGAATGGTTCGGGGGCAGAAGAGACAAACTGTGGAAGTGATCTACGAGCGAGATGAAGCAGTTATGGAGGAACGCATCGGATCCATCGTAGATCAACGTATGGAGTTGTTGATGAAACAGTTAACGGTCTGGATGACCGACTTGTTCAATCAACAGACTCAGAGGAATCAGCCTAGACCTGGTGGCAGCGACGGACAGCGAGACTGGGAGGTGGATTCTGATGGTGGTGATATTTCGTGGCCTTTCGTCGAATTGGCGACTGCCGAACTTTTCATCGATTGGTCAAAACCACCTATTTATGATGAATGTAATTGTGAAATCTGTCAATTACCAACATCTCATCATATGGGTGTACCAATGGTTGGCGTTGAATCTTCACAAGATAAATTGATGTGGAAGTTTGACATTGGTCATCCTTACGAAGATCCTTTCAATGTTGATAGTTCTAATGTTTCAGATTCTTGGTTCTTCAAAAAGATGATTATTGAGAACTTTCTCATGAATGGATGGACAGACTGGATGTATATCATGGCCAGTGGTACTAAATTTAAAGTCCGTCAAATAGTTTCAAGTGCTTCAATTCAAGCAAAACTTAAAATTCGAGGACTAATTTTCTTAAAGCAGGGGAGAATGATGAAGGGAAATTATTATGACAAGTTAGGATTTGATTTTAACTATTTTTATTTGTTATTATTTTATTATTTTCGGAATTTATTTTAAATAGGTAATATTTTTGGTATTAGAAGTATATTAGGACTTTATTTTAAGGTTTTATTGATTGATTAGGTTATTATATAGACTAGGGTTATTTTGAGAAGTTTTTGACTTGTTTTTCAAGTCTTAGAGTCACTATATAATTAGGGTTAATTGTAATTCCGAATTTCGGTTGTTGATTAATAAAATTTGAGTGTTTACTCTTCAGTTTTCTCGAGCGAAAATTGTCGATTGATTGCTGAATTTCTCGAGCGAAATTCTGTGATTAATCTTATCAAGTCTTCCGCTACGTCAAGTGTATAGGGTATATGGTATAAGGTTTAGGGTATATGGTATAAGGTAGTCCGTTCCTCTTTTGACTTTTCTTCAGTTATATACATTTTTGTAAAAAAAAACACTAATTTACTAAGTCTAAAATATTATTTCATATTCAATAAAAAAAATTAAAAAATAAAAAATAAATATAAGGTAGTCCGTTCATCTTTTGACTTTTTTTTTATATACTTTCATTTGTTTGGTTTTTTTCTATCTTTTTTTCTATATTTTTTTTGTAAAAAAACCACTAATTAACAAAGGCTAAAATATTATTTCCTATTCAATAAAAAAAATAAAAAATATATAAGGTAGTCCGTTCCTCTTTTTGAATTTTCTTCTATATATACTTTCATTTATTTGGTTTTTTCTATCTTTTTTTCTATACTTTTTTGTTAAAAAAACCACTAATTAACAAAGAGTAAAATATTATTTCCTATTCAATAAAATATTTTTAAAAAATAAAAATAAATATAGGGTAGTTCGTTTCTCTTTTAACCTTTCTTTTATATACTTTCATTTGTTTGATTTTTTTCTATCTTTTTTTATATACTTTTTTGTAAAAAAAAAAATCACTAATTAACAAAGTCTAATATATTATTTCCTATTCAATAAAAAATTAAAAAATAAATATAGGGTAGTCCGTTCATTTTTTGACTTTTCTTCTATATACTTGTATTTGTTTGATTTTTTTTCTATCTTTTTTTCTATACTTTTTTGTAAAAAAAAATCACTAATTAACAAAGTCTAAAATATTATTTCCTATTCAATAAAAATTAAAAAATAAATAAATAAATATAGGGTAGTCCGTCCCTCTTTTGACTTTTCTTCTATATACTTTCATTTGTTTAGTTTTTTTCTAATTTTTTTTATATAACTTTTTTGAAAAAACTTCAATGCTAAAAAAGGTCCAAAATGATTATTTCTATTCATAAAAAATAAAAAAACTATACATTTATACATAAAAATTAAAGGATTTTATCTGTCCCTGATTTCTTTATTATACTTTCATTTGTTTAGTTTTTTTCTAACTTTTTTTATATAACTTTTTGAAAAAAACTTCAATGCTAAAAAAAGTCCAAAATGTTTATTTATATTCATAAAAAATAAAAAAAACTATACATTTATACATAAAAATTAAAGGATTTTACCCATTCCTAACATAAATTGAACATTTTAAAATTATTACTCTATTTGTTTCAAAATAAATTTGAAAATCTGTCTCAAAATATATGACATTTTAAAATGTCATTCGAAAAGTATAAAATAAATAAATATTTTTCTTAGTTATTTTCAATTTTTTTTTATATTTTTTGTAAGAATATAAAAAGAATTATGAAAAACAAAATTGAAAATTCATTCCTATTTGACCAATCCACCTTAACCTCTCCCAAAACCCAACTGCTGCCCAAAAATGGCCCAAATGCCCCCCACCAGGTCGGCCAAACATTACCCAAAAAGGGCCCCAACAGCTGACCACGAGGCGGCCGCACGAAGAAAACCGAGGCCGGCACCTCACCTCCAGCCGCTTGGCCCCAAATCTGCCAAAGCTCATGCGACCGCCTGTGAGAAGAAATGAAGCTGCCGCCTCATTTTTTTTTCAATTCCCGCCCTTTCCTCTCTCAAATATTTTAACATCGCGCCCCTCCCCTTTCCCCCCTAATTACAACGCCCTTTTTCCCCCTCCCCTCCCCTAAATTCATTGTAGTTGTTCATTATCAATCTCAGTTGTCGCTATATAGGTATTCCCTAAACGAGCTCGTAAAGTTTCAACAATGGAATCTCCGCTAGGTAAGCCTTGTTCTCCGGTTAGAAAACCAGAGCTTGAGACGAGCGGTGTGGACTTACGGCGGTGGGCTTTCTCCAGTATGACGGCAGAGAGCTGTCGCAAGGTCATTATCTCTCTCTCTCTCATTCTTTCTTTGAATCGCAATCCATTGGAATCAGTTCTCGTTCACTTTAATTCTCTTAATCTTTGGGCAAATGCGATTTTGAATCTTTAAATCATTGTTTCTGTTAGATGGTTTGGAGATTATTTATTCTTTGGATTCATGGATTGTGAATGTGTACTCCAAGATTTCATACGTTTTGAAATGCTGTCTCTTTGAGGGGCGAATTGGGTTGCTCATATGGTGTTTGATAAAATGTCCCAATGGCCATTAATACCATCTTTCATAGTGATCCCTCAGTTGGTGCCTACACAGTTATTGGCCATTAATACCATCTTCCATTTGTCTGCGTTTGAACTGTTCCCATGTAACTATGTACAAATTTTCTTTAGCATATCATTTAGTAGCTAGTTTTTGCTTGAAAGGTACTAATGTTTACTATGCTGTTTTGGATTTTTGTTTACATCAGTAGATTGGGAAGAAAAGTATTTTTGATGCATTTAAACTCTGCAAATATTATTTTGTCTCTGATAAATTACTTGATACGTATTGAAGGTACCTAAGGGGAATCCATATCACAGTGCTACTTATGGAGAAATGGCAATTTGTAAGGCGAACTGTCTGATTTTGAGAAAGGTACCTGTTGAGTTTGTGTTATGTCAAGCTAAAATGCTATGGGCTATGTTTACATTAACCCCTGCTTCATTTTTCTCTAAAGATTACAAACACATCGCATAAGCTACTCAACCTTCCTAGTACTTTTGATTGTTTTATACTACCTCTGTCCCGGAAAAACTGTCATGCTTTGACTTTCATTGCCAACTCAATTGAACTTTTACAAAAATGAATAAGAAAATGTATTCCTCTCCGACCCTTTATCACAGTGCTACTTCTGGAGAAATGGCAATATATAGTCTTGATGACTCGAAATTCAAATCAGTGGCCCCGCAGTATTTCTGGTCTGAATGTGGGCATTATGTGTAGAATTCTAGAGGTTCTGATAACGTGAAGGAAACGGAGGTGTTATTATAGAAGGTCTATATACAATTGCTGGTCTAGAACAATAATCAACATAAAGAGAGATGCCACTTAAAGATAGTTACTAAATTGTAACTGCTAAATAAATATACACAACTATATAAGTATTCACTTTGCTTCTCGAGACTTATGTTTTGTCTTCTCCCTTTTTCTCTTTGGTGAAACAGAGGTGTTATTATTAAGCTGTTGCACGGATATAATTATTGTACTTTCTGTTTTTTTTTTTTTTTTAATATTTCAGTTTTCATCATGGTAGTGTTGGTTGCACCCACTATAAAGTTTTTTTAATATTAACTCGTCATGGTTTCAGACTTTAAGAGGAAGAAAGGACTCAAATTGGAATAAAATGTAGTCGGTTTGGGTGGATTTGGGAATTAAATTACGAGGTACTATGCTCTGCTTTTCTTTCATATAAGTTTGTTTGAATTTTACTCTTTTTTTTTCTGATTTATACTGGAAATTTTCCTTCAGGCTGCTGGATATTAAATATTGCCAAGAAACAACGGTAATAAGAGATACTAGCCTCTTGCACGTCATCAGTTGGCAACGCTTCAAAAGCAACTTTTGCAGCAGCTTTTTGAAGAAAAAAGCAGGGGATGTTGGGTTTTTTTGTCCCTCTTAGTTGATTAAAACCCATCTTTAATTTTATGTTTCTTAGTTTATTTTGGCCCAAATTCTTGGCCCACTTATAGGCCTTTTAGGGTACTTATTAGAGTCATTAGTTGAATTAATTTGGCTGAAAAAAAGAGAAAAGCAGCCGTGAAGAACAAAGAGAAACAGAATTCCGTATGCCATTCTCCTTCAGCGCAGCAGTTTTCTTTTCACGATTCCCGCTTCGTTTGTGGTCTGATTGGGGTGATTTTTTCGACTGGTTTTTCGTAAGAGATAGAGTTTCGATCCTACTGGCTTTGATCGAGTTTATCAGATCTCTAGATAGGTGATTTTCTGGTTCGAATTTGCTGCAGATTGTGGAGTTTTTGTTGGACTGTTTTTGCTGTTTTGGTTTAGATAAAGTTTATTGTTCTTGATCATTATTTGGGTTGTGCTTTCTTGTACCGAACCAATATTTAGTAGTAGTGGATTTTTCTGGACTTGGTCTCGTGGTTTTTACTTCTCGATTTGAGAAGGTTTTCCACGTTAAAATTCTTGGTATCGTTTTTCGTTGGTTGATGATTGTCTATCCATATTGCTTTGGTTATTATTTCTGCGATATTAGTATTTTCTGCTCCTAACAGGTTCACATAAGTAGAGAAAGTTTATTCCGCATTGTTACTTTCTCATCAAAGTGGTATCAGAGCACCTGGTTTTGTGGTTTTATTGACTTGTGTTGAACGATGGAGGTTAATACTAGTAGAATGATTAACTTGAATGGTTCAAATTATCAGTTGTGGAAATCAAAGATGGAGGATCTTCTTTATGTGAAGGGTTTTCACCAACCTGTTTTTTGTTCAGAAAAACCAGAGGGTAAAAGTGATGATGACTGGGCTTTGTTGCACCGACAAGTTTGTGGGTATATCAGACAGTGGGTAGATGATAATGTGTTGAACCATGTCAGTACAGATACACATGCCCGTACTTTGTGGACTAAGCTTGAACAGTTGTATGCCCGAAAGACTGGAAATAGTAAATTGTTTTTGATGAAACAATTGATTGATTTGAGGTACAGAGATGAGACTGCGATGATAGATCACTTGAACACTTTTCAAGGAGTTATAAATTAGCTATCAGAAATGGGTATAAAGTTTGATGAAGAGATAAAAGGTTTATGGCTTCTTGGTACGTTACCAGATTCATGGGAGGCTTTTAGAACTTCTTTGTCAAACTCTGCACCTGATGGTATTATTTCTATGGAAATCGCTAAAGGTAATGTTCTAAATGAAGAGTTGCGAAGAAAATCGCAGGGTTCCAGTTCACAGGCAGATGCCTTAGTTGTTGAAGACAGGGTAAGAAATAGACATCGAGGTCAGAACAACAACAAAGGCAGGAGCAGAGATCAATCAAAAAACAGAAGCAAGTCAAGGGGTAGATATGCAGATAAAGAGTGTGATCACTGTGGTAAGAAAGGGCATATTAAGAGGTTTTGCTTTCAGTTGAAAAAGGAGAATAGGAAGCTCATAGACAGAGATGGTAAGAAATATAATAACAATGATGGAGATCGAGTTGCTGCAGCCACTGAAGATTTTCTTCTTGTCTATGATGATGAGAGTATTAATTTCATAGGCAGTGAGGTAAGTTGGGTAATAGGCAGTGGTGCTTCTATTCATGCCACCTCTTATTTAGACTTCTTTACATCCTACACACCCGGTGAGTATGGGTCTGTTAAGATGGGAAACGGTAATTTGGCAAAAATTATTGGGATTGGTAATGTTTGCCTTGAAACGGAAGTTGGCATAAAACTAGTTCTCAGGGATGTGAGGCATGTTCCGGATTTTCGTCTGAATTTGTTATTTGCAGGTAGACTCGATGATGATGGTTTTTGCAATACTTTCAGTTGTGGGCAATGGAAGCTTACCAGAGGTTCTATGGTTGTGGCAAAAGGTAAGAAGCACTCTACCTTATATTCCATGCAGGCAAAAGTATGCAAAGACATTATTAATGTGGTAGAGTCCGGGATCGCTGTTGAGCTTTGGCATAAGCGACTTAGCCATATGAGTGAAAAGGGAATGGAAAAATTGGCTAAAAAGTGTCTTCTTTCTGGGGTGAAAAATATGCAGTTGAAGAGATGTTCTCATTGCTTAGCAGGTAAACAGAACAGAGTTTCTTTTAAGAGTCGCCCTCCTTCTAGAAAGCGTAATTTACTTGATCTTGTATACTCTGATGTGTGTGGTCCGATGAAAACTAGAACACTTGGTGGTTCTCTTTATTTTGTGACTTTCATCGATGATCACTCTAGAAAGTTGTGGGTTTATACCTTAAGTACTAAAGATCAAGTGTTAGATGTGTTCAAAGAATTTCATGCTTCTGTTGAGAGAGAGACTGGGAGAAAGCTTAAATGTATCCGAACAGATAATGGGGGTGAGTACATAGGTCCGTTTCATAGATACTACAAGCGGCAGGGTATTCGGCATCAAAAGACACCTCCGAAGACGCCACAGTTGAATGGTATATCAGAAAGAATGAACATGACACTAGTCGAAAGGGTCTGGTGTTTACTTTTTCATGCAGGGCTTCCAAGAACCTTTTTGGGTGAGGCTTTAAGTACAGTTGTTCATGTACTAAATAAGTCACCTTGTGTTCCGCTGAATTTTGAAGTACCAGAAAAGGTTTGGACAGGTAAAGATGTATCTTATGATCATTTGCGTGTGTTTGGGTGTAAGGCATTTGTGCATATACCTAAAGATGAACAGTCCAAGCTTGATATGAAGACACGACAGTGCATTTTTGTGGGCTATGGTTTTGATGATTTTGGCTACAAGCTTTATGATCTGATTGCAAAGAAGATTATTAGAAGCAGAGATGTAGTTTTTACGGAAGATCAGACTATAGCAGACATTGATAAAGCAGAGGTGTCACATGACAGCGGCGATTTAATTGATTGGGATCCGGTTCCTTTGGAAGCAGTACCAGAGCAGGTTGAGAATGATTTTCAGGATCATATACAGGATACAGATGAAGCCGAGACTCCTATGCGGATTGATGATCGCCAGCTAGCCACAACAGAAGAGCAAAGCGGCGTGAGCCGAAACCAATTGAAGTCCCACCTGCAGCTGAAGTTATTCCTCCTAGAAGGTCCAATAGAGATCGACAACCTTCTAGCAGGTATCCTGTTACTGATTATGTGTTATTGACTGATGGGGGAGAACCTAAGTGTTATCAGGAGGCTATAGCACATGGGGACAAAGATAAATGGGATAATGCCATGCAAGAAGAGATGAAATCTTTGCATGACAATCACACTTCTGAGCTAGTAAAGTTACCTAAGGGTAAGAGAGCACTCAAGAACAAATGGGTATACAGGTTGAAGACTGAAGAAAATAGTTCACATCCAAGGTACAAGGCAAGATTGGTTGTAAAGGGTTTCAGTCAGAAAGAAGGGGTAGATTTCGGGGAAATTTTTTCACCTGTTGTGAAGATGTCATCTATTCGAGTTGTTCTTGGTTTAGATGCTGGTATGGACTTGGAGATTGAGCAGTTGGATGTTAAGACCGCTTTTCTACATGGAGATTTAGAGGAAGAAATTTTCAAGGAGCAGCCAGAGGGTTTTGAGGTAAAGGGAAAAGAAAACCTAGTCTGCAAGTTAAAGAAAAGCTTATATGGGTTGAAACAGGCTCCAAGACAATGGTACAAGAAGTTCGAATCATTCATGGGGACGCACAAATATACCAGGACAGCTTCTGACCCTTGTGTTTTTGTCAAGAAATTTCCTGATAATGATTTTATAATTTTATTGTTATATGTTGATGACATGTTGCTTGTTGGTCAGGATATCAGGAAAATTGACAAGTTGAAGAAGGAGCTTAATAAGTCTTTTGCCATGAAGGATTTGGGTCCAGCAAAACAAATTCTTGGCATGAGAATTAGCAGAGACAGAAAAGAAAAGAAGCTGTGGTTATCTCAGGAGAGATATATAGAGAAAGTGCTTGAAAGGTTCAACATGAATAAAGCCAAGCCCGTTGGTACTCCGCTTGCTAGTCACTTCAAGTTGAATTCAGAGCAGTGTCCCTCAAGTGATGAACAGAAACGGGAAATGGAACGGGTTCCGTATGCTTCAGCAGTTGGTAGTTTGATGTATGCAATGGTATGTAAAAGGCCAGATTTAGCTCATGCAATTGGTATTGTTAGCCGGTATCTCACTAATCCTGGTAGAGAACATTGGGCAGCAGTAAAGTGGATTTTCAGGTATCTTAGAGGCACTTCCAAGTTGTGTATTTGTTATGGAGATGGCAAGCCAGTTTTAGAAGCTTTCATAGATTCATATATGGCTCGTGATTCAGATACAAGGAAGTCTATATCGGGGTACTTGGTCACATTTGCAGGGGGGAGCAGTGGCATGGCAGTCAAGGTTGTAGAAGTGTGTTTCACTATCTACTACGGAAGCAGAGTTTATTGCAACAACGGAAGCTTCGAAAGAGATGTTGTGGATGAAGCGGTTTACTCAAGAAATTGGGTGTATGCAAGAGAGGTATGTGGTATTTTGTGATGTTCGGTATCACTGGATTCGTGATACTTTGGAATCCAAGTTGCTACACCTTGAGAAGGTACACACGGATTGGAATGGGTCAGACACGATGACTAAAAGTTTGCCAAAGAAGAAGCATGATACCTGCTGCGAGATCGCAGGTATGATGGGGTTCTCGACATAATCAACATTGTCTGGAGGGGGAGTTTGTTGGGTTTTTTTGTCCCTCCTAGTTGATTAAAACCCATCTTTATTTTTATGTTTCTTAGTTTATTTTGGCTCAAACTCTTGGCCCACTTATAGGCCTTTTAGGGTACTTATTAGAGTCATTAGTTGAATTAATTTGGCTGAAAAAAAAGAGAAAAGCAGCCGCGAAGAACAGAGAGAAACAGAATTCTGTATGCCATTCTCCTTCAGTGCAACAGTTTTCTTTTCACGATTCCCGCTTCGTTTGTGGTTCGATCGGGGTGATTTTTTCGCCTGATTCTTCGTAAGAGATAGAGCTTCGATCCTACTAGCTTTGATCGAGTTTATCAGATCTCTAGACAGGTGACTTTCTGGTTCGAATTTGCTGCAGATTGTGGAGTTTTTGTTGGACTGTTTTTATTGTTTTGGTTTAGATCAAGTTTATTGTTCTTGATCATTATTTGGGTTGTGCTCTCTTGTACCGAACCAATATTTAGTAGTAGTGGATTTTTCTGGACTTGGTCCCGTGGTTTTTACTTCTCGATTTGAGAAGGTTTTCCACGTTAAAATTCTTGGTGTCGTTTTTCGTTGGTTGGTGATTGTCTATCCATATTGCTTTGGTTATTATTTCTGCGATATTAGTATTTTCTGCTCCTAACAGGTTCACATAAGTAGAGAAAGTTTATTCCGCATTGTTACTTTCTCATCAGGGGACTCATAAGGATATCCATCAATGGTAACCCTCGCTTTGAATGAGGAGGTCCATCGATCTCACAGGAATACATTGGAAGAGTAAGATTTTCATATAAGTTTGTTTGAATTTTACTCTTTTTTTTCTGATTTATACTAGAAATTTTCCCTCAGGCATGGATATTTCGAAATATACTTCTTGATTCTGTAAATGTGGCTATATTTTGTGAATTTACTAAGAATATCCATTGGATAACATGTCCTAATTTAAATATCAGTAGTTTCGTTAATGTATTTTATTAGGCATCCAAACCACTTAAAACAAAAAACTAAGCTTAACCACAATGGTGAGCCAATTTTGCTCACCAAACTCAATGGTGAGCCAAATTGGTTCAATAGTCCAGTTCCATGTCACTGTAACATCTATCCATTCTTGATCCAATTACTTCCAACATAGCTGTAGGTCCTCGAAATTCTTATCAATCTTGTGAAATCCTTGAGTCAACTTTTCATCAAACTCATCCATTTGCTTATCCTGTCCTACAAAGTCGCCTTTGAAGCTCTTTACATCTCGTTTCATCCGGAATTAGAACAACATCAGTCCAAGGAAAGACCGCTCTATCATAAAATTGTAATAGCACATCAAATCAACAAGGTTTAGAGAGGACTTTCGTATTAATCGAACTCAATTCCAACTACAGTTAACAAGGGAATATAAATCAACAAGGCAATGAAATGAAATTTAGTTTATCTACCACTACAATTACACTAACTGAGGAACAACTAAGCTAGAAAAGGATTTAACAACAAATAACACCGCATCCTCTCTCTCCAATCCAGACACTATATTCTTGTGATCCTCCTTCGTAATTCTCGCAAAAAGGTTTCTCCTGATTGGTTGATGAATAACGGCCATAACAATTAACAACACATATATGCACGAGTTGATCACGCGCTTTTCCCAGTCTTTACTCTTATACCCCCACTTATACATGTTGAAAGACTTCTTTACCCCTAATTGTTACGTGACCTTTACAAATTGAAATATCATGAAATTATATGGATGGTGGGTATAGATCGTTGGGACGGGACTTGTCCGTCCCATAATGAACACGATTGCTTCAGATGCTTTACTTCAAGGATCTACTTCTTTGTATTCTGTTCAAATTACTCCTTCGCATGCAGAAGAATCCAGTGCTTCTGAAAGCTTCTTGCCTGTTTCTAGAAAGAATCTGGAGCCAAGTAGAATAAGTGGAGCTCGATTTAAAGGATCTACTCGATAAATAATGGAGAAACTGACCAAAAGTTCACAGTTGAAGGAAATGATAATAGTGTAAATCAAAAAGGCTTAGTTATCAACAAACCTGTTAAGGATGAAGCTCCTCCCACTGTCCCAAGAAGCAATCGCATAAAGGAAGCTACAGAGGATGAGGCGCCCGCCCTAGTTCCATCCATGCGCCCGCCTCAAATGGAGGAAACAAAAGACGTAGCCACTGTGATTGAGGCGCACGCCTCACGAGCTCCCAGGCGGCCGCCTCATGCGTCACCAACCTCGGCTGTTCCTACGGCTTGCCGGGCGCTCGCCTTGTCATGGCCCAAGCGCCCGCCTGGTCGTGGGATTCTTCCTGTGCAGACATGGATTCCTGTTTCCAAAAGATGATGTTTCCTAATTGACATTAGTTTCCTAATCTCTCTTTTCCTATTGTATTTGGTAAATATCTTTTCATAAATAGATTAGGCAAATATATCTTCCATGTATAGATAGGATCTCACAATACTTGTACAATTAGGACTCTTCAATTGTAACTATATATATTGATCAATTGTGAATAAACAAAGCTAAGGCTTCAAATTCTTTACATGGTATCAGAGTTGTAAGATTCAAAGCCTCACAACCCCCAAAACCCCTGTCAAAACTCGGCAGCCCCACCCCACCTTGGCAATGGCCGGAACCTCCTCCACCATTCCAAACACTGCCCAACCCGACCAACCACTTTTCTTGGTCAATCTCTCCTACTGTCGCACAGTCACCCCTTTAACCTATCTCACATGGGCATCCCAAATTACCTCCATCCTCTTTGGCCTCGACCTCTTGAAATTCATCGATGGCACCCACCCAAAACCCGATGATAACATCATCACCACCACTCCCGCAACCGTAGAAACGGATGATGAACCGGCCAAACCAGCCACCACCACCACCACTCCTAATCCGGTAGCCATTACTTGGTCTCGCCAAGATCGCCTCATCCTAGGAGCCCTCATAGGAACCCTAGACCCCGCCATTGCTCCCCTTGTTCATCAAGCCAAAACCTCTCATGAAGCTTGGACCATCCTCAAAACCACCTATGCCAACCCCTCTCGTGGCCACATACTTCAAATTAAAGACAACCTTACAAACCTCACCAAAAACCAACTATCCATCTCTGACTACATGAATGCCGTTAAAACCTACACCGACAAACTCGCCATTCTAGGAAAACCCATGGATTCCGAGGACATAATCTACACTATCCTCAAAGGCTTGGACTATGAAACCTTCAAACCCGTCATTGACTCCACCCGAGCCCGTGACAACCCTATTTCCTTTGAAGCCCTACACGAAAAACTCATCCAACATGAACTCACCCTCAAACAATCCAAAGCCACCTCTCCTCTTCCCACCACCGCCTTCACCGCCCACACCCACCCTTTGCCTAACCGTAATTCCTACCACAACACCAATCCCTCTCCATCTCACAACTCGTCCTCCTCCCCTCGCCCCTTTAATGGCAAGTGTCAATACTGTCGCAACATTGGACATGTTATCTCCCAATGTCGCCAATTCAAACGCGACTACCCCGCCGTCAACTTCCCCCCCTTCATCGCCAAAACCGAAATACAAATCCTAACCCCCAAGCCCACACCGCTTCCCATCCCAACCCACCTCCCCCTCCATCTTGGCTTGTCGATAGTGGAGCTACCAACCACATTACCAATGACCTCTCCAATCTTGCCCTTCACACACCCTACAATGGCAGTGACGACGTCATTATCGGCGATGGTTCTTCTCTCCCAATCTCTCACATAGGTTCCTTCTCTCTCCCCACATCAACCTCTCTTCTTAAATTTAATAATATCTTACATGTCCCTCTCATTACTCGCAATATTCTATCTGTGTCTCAATTTTGTCGTGATAACAATGCCATCATTGAATTCTCACATTCTTCTTTTATTATCAAGGACAAAGCCACGAGTCAAACTCTTATCCATGGAAACCTTGAAGATGGCGTCTACATTTGGCACCCTCCGCCCATTCAAGCTCTTTCAAGCTCCCTCTCATCGCAGCTGTGGCATCATAGATTAGGCCATCCCTCTTCCCCCGTTCTTAGTCTATTACGTAGCAAGTTCAGTTTATCTACTCTTTCTAGCTTACCTCCTTGTAATTCTTGCTTAATTAATAAAAGTCACAAGCTGCCTTTTGCATCTTCCACTATTGTCTCACATGCTCCCCTTGATCTTATCTTTTCGGATGTTTGGACATCTCCAATTTACTCACTTGACAACTTCAAATACTATGTCATCTTTGTCGATCACTTCACCAAATATATTTGGTTTTATCCTCTCAAACACAAATCCGACACCTATAACACCTTCCTCCGCTTCAAAGCTTTAGTCGAAAAATACTTCAAACGTCCCATCACTCAAGTCTACTCCGACAATGGGGGTGAATACCTAAAACTCACCCCCACTCTTGGTCAAAATGGTATCACCCATCTCACTACACCTCCTCACACTCCTGAACACAACGGGTACGCCGAACGTCGTCATCGCCACATTGTTGAAACCGGCCTCACTCTCCTCTCCCATGCCAACCTACCCCTCACCCTTTGGCCCTATGCTCTCACCACCGCCATATACCTCATAAACAGATTATCCACACCCACCCTAAACAATGATTCCCCATACTTCCGCCTTTTTCGCTCCCCTCCAAACTACACCAAGCTACGTAGTTTTGGTTGCCTTTGCTATCCATGGCTTCGCCCATACACCACCCACAAACTTGACCCAAAATCCACCCCTTGTATCTTCGTCGGTTACTCACCCACGCAAAGCGCGTATCACTGCCTTGACCCTACCTCCCATCGTGTCTACACCTCCCGCCATGTCCGCTTTGTTGAAAACACTTTCCCCTACAACTCCCTCACCACCTCATCCCCCACTCCTTCCTCTCCTCCTTCCTCTGAATGGCACACACTTTTTCTCCCCATCTTAAACACTACCCCCTCCATCCCAACCCCCCCCCAACCCCAACCCCCTCCGCCACCCCCACTCCCCTCCCCAACTCATCCCACTCCCAATCCCACCCCTAATGAACCCCTACCCCAACTCGACTTGACACCACACCACCCACTCCCAACCCACCATCCCCTCCACCTCCCACCCGTACCATCACCACTAGACTTTCCCATGGCATCACCAAACCCAATCCCAAGTACGCCAACCTATCCCTTCTCACATCTCCCACTAGCCTTCCCACCACCACCAAACAAGCCCTATCCATTCCTCATTGGCGCAATGCCATGATTGAGGAGTTTCAAGCCCTAACCCGCAACAACACTTGGTCCTTGGTACCATCCACATTCGCCCATAACATTGTTGGTTGCAAGTGGGTCTTTCGCGTCAAATACAACCCCGATAACACCATTCAAAAATACAACCAACCATTGGCCCCTTCGCCAACTCGATGTAAACAACGCCTTCCTTCAAGGCACTCTCTCTGAAACCGTTTTTATGACACAACCTCCCGGTTTTGAAGACTCCACCAACCCATCCTTCGTTTGTCGCTTGTCAAAAGCAATCTATGGCCTCAAATAAGCTCCCCGGGCATGGTTTCAAGAACTCAAAACCTACCTCACCACATATGGCTTTCAACCCTCCTTAGCCGACCTCTCTCTGTTTATCTTCAACAAATCTCCATCTCCAATTTACCTACTTGTCTATGTTGATGATATCATTGTCACCGGACCCTCCCCCTCTCACCTTCAGTCATTCATCTCCAACCTCTCCAACCGGTTCTCCCTCAAGGACCTTGGCCCCCTATCCTACTTCTTGGGTGTTGAAGTCGTCCCTAACCATCACGGGCTCCTCCTCTCCCAAACCAAATATATCCATGACCTTCTCACCCGTCACAAAATGATTGACTGCAAGCCTCTTCCCACTCCTATGGTACCATCTCCTCCTCTCACTCGATCCACTACAACTCCAGCTGTTGACCCCACTTCCTACCGTGCTATTGTTGGTGGACTTCAGTATTTATCCTTCACTCGTCCCGACATCGCCTTTTCGGTCAACAAGCTTGCGCAATTCATGCAAAATCCACAATCTTCTCACTGGGTTGCATTGAAGCGTCTTCTACGCTACCTTCATGGCACTATGCACCTTGGTCTTCAGATTTTTGCGACGTCACCTCCCTCTCTTCATGCATTCTGTGATGCGGATTGGGCCGGAGACAAAGATGATTTCGTATCCACTTCTGGCTTACTTGTCTACTTGGGCAAAAACCCGGTCATTTGGTCTTCCCGAAAACAACGTGCTCTTGCTAGATCCACTACTGAAGCCGAATTCCGGGCTATCGCCGACACCGCAGCCGAACTTACTTGGGTTGGGAACTTACTCACTGAGCTTGGGTTTCCATCTCTTGCTACACCTGTGATCTACAGTGACAACCTTGGTGCCACCACCTACTCTGCTAATCCGGTTTTTCACTCTCGCATGAAACATGTGGCTCTCTCATTTCACTTTGTTCGTGAGCAAATTCAGTCCGGTTCTCTTCGAGTACAACACATTGCCGGTTCGGATCAACTTGCAGATATTCTTACAAAGCCACTGCCTCGCATACGCTTTCAACTACTTATCTCCAAGATTGGTCTTCTCTACGGATCGTCCATCTTGCGGGGGCGTGTTAAGGATGAAGCTCCTCCCACTGTCCCAAGAAGCAATCGCATAAAGGAAGCTACAGAGGATGAGGCGCCCGCCCTAGTTCCATCCATGCGCCCGCCTCAAATGGAGGAACACAAAAGACGTAGCCACTGTGATTGAGGCGCACGCCTCACGAGCTCCCAGGCGGCCGCCTCATGCGTCACCAACCTCGGCTGTTCCTACGGCTTGCCAGGCGCTCGCCTTGTCATGGCCGCCCAGGGCGCGCGGTCGTGGGATTCTTCCTGTGCAGACATGGATTCCTGTTTCCAAAAGATGATGTTTCCTAATTGACATTAGTTTCCTAATCTCTCTTTTCCTATTGTATTTGGTAAATATATTTTCATAAATAGATTAGGCAAATATATCTTCCATGTATAGATAGGATCTCACAATCCTTGTACAATTAGGACTCTTCAATTGTAACTATATATATTGATCAATTGTGAATAAACAAAGCTAAGGCTTCAAATTCTTTACAAAACCGACCCCAAATTATTTTGGAAACAAAGCTTTGTTGTTTTTATTGTTGTTGTGGGAGCTCTTTGGTTTCGTGTCATTAGATAAGATGGTTTTGAACTGATCCTTAGAAACAGTTTTCCTATTCAATACGCTCACAAATGAAAGTTCTTTGTCGCAGAAAGCTTTGGCAACTTCTTATATATCAGTCTTTGTTATATGCCATTACCAATTGATTGACAATTCGTTTCATTTTCTTTGCAGGTGAAGCAAGCAATTTTTGATCTCGATGGGTAGTTAAGAAAGAAAATAAAAGAGCATTCTGGGAGGGAAGTATATATCAGTATATGTTGACATAATCAGAAAAAATGAAGATATTACCTTATCAAATGGTATGGTAATGAGCAAGTGAATTTCATCTTTACATATGGGATGAATGAAAGAATGCTATACTGTGTCTGCCAAAAAGCAAAGAGTTATAGCTCAAGCAGCATCCGATGTCCTTTTCTACATGAGAGGTCGGGGTTCAAACCTCTCCAAAAGCAATTTTTAGCACTTTCAAGAGCCATTTTTTGTGATAGATTAAGTTTTTTTTTTTTTTTAAATATGCTGTACTGTCTAGCTAAGGTTCTATGTTATTGCCAGTGGGTAGCTTGTATACACTTCCTGATGCATCTGATTTTTGTGTTCAAGTTTGGATCAGAAAATAAGAGCAGGATTTCCTACTGCTCGGTTGGAAATGTTGCCCGGTTGTGATGGTATTGACACCTTTCTCGGTTTTATGTTGTTTACTGATTGATTGAACATTCTCTTTGTTTGTAGGAAACCTAATAGTGATTAATAAAAACATTACTCCCTCGGTAATAAATGTCTCACTTTCTATTTTGTTCGTCCCAAATAAATGTCATATTTCTAAAAATAAGATAGAAGATGTGGCGATGTCTCTAAACTACCCTTTCTTAGAATCAGCTGCAAACACATTGATGAGTATTGTTTCTTACTTGATATGAAAATATGACATTTATTTCGGGATGGAACAATTTGGACCCAAATCATTATTATAAGATAATATCCATAGCAGTAATTAAACTTAGTTGGCAGTAATACCCTCTCTCCCCTTGTTCAAGATCTTGAAATTATATTACTCTCCATCTAATAATTCTTGCAGAGAGAGAAAAGTATCATTTTCGACCCTAAAGTACTTTAAGTTTTACCTTTTTCGTTCATAAACAATTTTTTTTTACCTTTTCATCCTTGACCTATCGTTTTAAGGATGATGTAGTCCCTCCAGTTAATGGGCGTTTAATAATCCGTTAAATTCGTTGATGTGTCATATAGTGATATGGCATTTTTGCTTACGTGGCATACAGCTGAGGTTATGTTGGTATTTCTGTAAATTATAGGGAGCAAAATGTAATAAAAATCAAAACACTCGCACCCCCCACACTTTCTCTCTCTACTTTCTCTCTCCACCCTACCCATCTCCGACAGCCCGTCAACAAAAGCACACGCAACCCCCTTCCCAATCGCCGCCCCAACGCCTCCTGCCCAACTTCCTCCTCCGCCGTTTCCAATCCCAGCACCGTTCCTCATCTCTCCGCCAAACCATCATGTTCACAGACAACCATTCCTCACCACCCCTCCCTTCGTCCTCCATCCTCCTTCTACCCTCACAACAACAACAACAAAATCAATTTCAGTTGTTATAAAAATAGATCGACGTGTTTTCAAATGTTATAAAAACAGAAAAAACCCCTTCAAAATAATAGATCCGGGCAAAAAGCGAAATCAAATTTAATAACCAATTTCATGGCGTTATCAATTTCAGATGTTATAAGCACCCATTTTAAACATACAATCAAACGGAGTCGGAATACGTTGTGGCGGCGGCAGCAAGTTGGCCGGAGTGGTGGAGGAGATGAGGAGGGGCAGTTGCAAAGCTTCCTTGAAATAAAAAGTTGCCCTTTGAAAGGGGTTAGCCATAGGGGTAAGCTGGTGATTGAGCTGCGCCAATATCCCTTGCGCGTGAGTGAAGTTCCCAGCTAGTATTAGCTCAGCCGCACTGTAAAGCTGGTCGTACACAACCTGTTGGTGGCCACCGGCGGCAGCATTAACTCCTGTTTAGGAACCATTATTGGCTTCTGTAGAGGATGATTAGACAAACCCAGATGGGGGAAATGATGACCCGAATCTGGAAATGGAGCTTTGGGGTAGCCCGGGTTGTGGCGTTTCGGATGGGGCTGGAACTGGTCAGGAAAATGGGGAAAGATTGGCGTGGGTACTCATGGGTTGGATCTGATTTGGGTTTAAAACGAACTGCGGGTTGAAAGGATGGGTCTTTTGATCTAGGTTTGCAAAAGGCAATAAATTTGGGGTCGGAGCCGGTGCTGGAGCTGGAGGGCAGAGAAAAGGGCGATGGCGTGGGAGAGTGGCGGAGACGGTGGGTGGAGCTGGGATGGAGTGTGGTGAAGAAGAAGGCTGAAGAAAGAAGAAGAGGAAATGTTTTTCTTTTTATGTTTTATTTTTTTAGTTTTGAGTCCTTGTAGTTTCTGTTTTAACACTTTTGCCCGTGTAGATTTAACTATGCAATGAAATTGCCACTTCATCGCCATGTAGGCTGAAAGACGCCAGGTAAGTGTCAGCTCAGACGAAGTTAACGGATTATTAAACGCCTGTTAACTGGAGGGACTACATCATCCTTAAAATGATAAGTCAAGGATGAAATGGTAAAAAAAATGTTTACGGACGAAAATATAAAACTTAAAGTACTTTAGGGACGAAAATGGTACTTTTCTCAATTCCTACATGTTCCAAAATTCAAATGCTTAGGAAACATATTCCCCATTAAAAACTTACAAATGCAAAAGAATATATCTTCTTGTTAGACAAGAAAAAGAAAACACTTCATATAGTCATTGAAATTCTGAAAATTGTTATGATAAATCAATTGATGAGTTATCAATAACAATTTTTATAATCTCAATAGATGATTAGATTTGAATTAATGTTTGGGTAGTTAACTTTTGTAAGAAAAGTACCTTTCGTCGCTCAACTAGTTTAAGTTTTACCTTTTCGAACTTAAACCAATTTTTTTACCTTTTCATCCTCAACTTATCATTTCTAGGATTATGTAATCCTTCAGTCAGTTTTTCATCCAAAATTTCGTTAAACTCATCTGAGTTGGCACCATTACATCACATTATGTCCTACATGGAGCTAACTAATCAACTAAAACAATGGTAAGAAAGTTTCAATAAATAAAGGGAGGAAAGTGTAAATTCCAAAAAAAATGTTTATTTTTAAAGAGAGAAAATTGTTCAAATAAATTATAAATACCACCAACCATATATTATTTATTTGTTAACAATAAAATTATAAAATAATAAATGATATTAATATTTTAAATTATAAATATTTTTTAATGCAGATCTGAACATAGAAAGAGAAAGAAAAAAATGAACAAATCTGATTTCAAAATTTCAGATCTAAGAAGAGACACCGGGGAGACACCAAATTGGAGATAGCCATCCAAGCAATTGACGCCGACTAGCAAGACATGGGTCGAGGCGATTGGAGTAGGAGAGAGTGTTGGGTGAAGAGGGAGGGTGAGGAGAAGAGGAAGAGACCGCTGATATCAGGAAGGTGTTTTTCTTCTTCATTTTGGTTTGGTGACTGTGAGAGTGTGAGAAGAAAGAGAAGAAGATAAGTGAGTTTAATTTAAAATGTTTTACTTTGCCCCTTTTACAATCATTATAATAATATTTAGAGTTTAAAGTTTAGTATTTTAAATTTTAACCCTTAATACTTTCAAATAAGCAACAAATCATGCCAACTAAGCCCAAAAATGTCACATCAGTATTCCACATCAGCAGGTTAACGGGGTTTTGGATGACAGATCGACGCAAGGATGATAAAATCCTAAAAATGATAGGTTGAGGATGAAAAGGTAAAAAAAAATGGTTTAAAAATGAAAAGGTAAATTTTAAACTTGTTTAGGGACGAAAAAGGTATTTTTCTCTAACTTTTGTTATCCAAAAGTTTCTTTTCGAGTGGAACGGAGGAAATGTTAAATTTTCTATGGTACGTTTTGGTTTTTTTATATTAAGATTTGTAAAGAAAGATTGAGCAAAAAGTTCTAAAAAGTATCATAAGGTTCAAGAAAGTACCACCTGTTGTTTTATTCATGAGATTATCAACTTCATGGATGTTGATGCTGAAAGAGTCAGTGACTTTAGGTGGTATATGCACTATCTGTGGATAGTGATTTTGCAAGTTGGTTTGGCATTAGCAATTTTATATACAAATCTTGGTTGCTGTGCTGGTTGCTACTATTCTCTTGATGTTGGCGAATGTTCCATTGGGAAGTGCAAGAGAAATTTCAAGATTAGTTCATGAAATGTAAAGATAAGAGAATGAAAGATACTTCTGAAGTATTGAGGAATATGCGGATTTTAAAGCTTCGGGTTGTGCTCCCGAATTTTAAAGGGAGAGAAAAAAAAGGGAAGAAAAGGAAAGGGAAGGAAAAAAAATTTAATTTCTTTCCGAGGCCGAGTTAGAAAGAATAGGGAATGAAAAAATATAGAATTACATTTGTACCAATGAAAGAAAAATAGAGTTTATATTTAAATAGTAAAATAGGTTTATAAAAAAAGTTTATTTTATAATATTTCATTTCATTCAATTCCCTCCCACTTTTGGGAGGATTGTGTAGGATGAAAATGCTCAAAATATTTCCTTTCCTTTCCCTCAAATTTCTTCCTAAAAATCTCGGAAGCAAGATTAGGAAAAAATTATTTTAGATTTTCATTCCTTTCCCACATTTTTAAAACTCGAGAGCACAACTCGAGGTTGGGAAATGAAGTTTTTGTCTAAAATATTTGATCTTAGGAATAATGAGGCGGGATGGTTGAAAAAGTACATTAAACTATTAAAAATTATTCATTTTGTCTAAAATATTTTATCATAGGCCTCGTTTGATTTTTAGGATCAGCTCTTAATAAGAGCTTCAGGTTTGACTGAATCAGAGGTGAGAGAAATAAGAGCGATTGTTTTTTTTTCCATTTCAGATCTGAACACCTCTTAAGGGCAATTCCAATGGGAGGCACCAAAATCAAATTTTGGTACCTCCTCAAGGAGTTAACATCTTCAATGGGATAAACTAAAGGTACCAAAAATTGAAAAAGAGCCAAGCAAGGTACCAAATTTGGTACCTTGCCTAACTCTTTCCACCTTGTATCAATCGAGCGTGATCCAGCCAAACAAGCAAACATTGTCTGAAAGGTCAGCATCAGTCAACAAACATTCAACAAACATTGTCTGTTTCAAGTCCCATTCCTGTTTTTATCTTCTTTTTTTTTTTTGATCATCCCGTGACCTTTTTTTTATCTATTCATTTTTTTTATTTTTTTTTTTGTTCATCCGTGACTTATTTTTTTCTATTCTTTTTTTTTTTGTTCATCTGTGACTTTTATTTATTTATTTTTTTTGTTGGTTTGTTCATCCGTGACTTATTTTTTTATTTTTTTGTTGTTTTGTTCATCCGTGACTTTTTTGTTTTTTTTATTTCTGAACGAAGACTTCCTCTGCTTCAAGTTTTTTTATTTATACACTATACTATCTACATTATATTTGAAGAAAAACTTTGTTAACATTTTCTCCTCCTTCTTCTTCAGCTTCTCAATCAATGGCATCACATTCAAGAGCTGAGGGTTGGAAAACAAGTGAAGACGATGATCTTTTTGTCGAGCTCGTTTAATGTTTGGAAATGATTCTGAAACTGGTATCAATCAAAGAGACTCGACGTTGTGGTCATAAACCCATGCTTACTACGACGCAGATCGCCCTGTAGGAGGAGTTTTTTGTGATAAAAAAGGTTGTGAAAATCGCTTCAAGAAAATTAGTAAATAGTGCATGGCGTATGGGGCTGCTTTAAGAGCGTCCGATCTTGCTCACTCAAGTGGTCAAAACTACACAGATACGGTAATTTGCTCTTCTAGGCCCGTGGGACAAAAAGCAACAAAAGGTGCAAGGAGAAAGAAAGATTTGCCATCGGAATGTGATAAGCAACTAGAAGAATTAACCCGCTGATGAACGGGTCGGTACCTCACCTGGATCAAATGATACAAGTTCATCTTCCTCACGTTCATCTTCGACTATCATGTTATGCAATATAACAGAAGCCATCATCATACAGTACAGATCCACTCTATCCCAACCACGTGTGGGTCCTCGAACAATGGCCCAACGAGCTTGTAAAATACCAAAAGCTCTCTCAACGTCCTTTCGATAGGCCTCTTGCATCTTAGCAAAATATTGATGCTCAGGATTGGCCGGTCTGGGTATAGTTTTAACAAAACTAGCTTACTGAGGATATATACCATCAACTAAATAGTAGCCGGTACCATATTGTTTTCCATTCACTTCATAACTAACTTGATGATTTTAGCCCATGCATACATCATCAAACAAAGGTGATTTGGCAAGGACATTCAGATCATTCAGAGATCCCAGAAGTCCAAAAAATGCATGCCAAATCCAAGTGTCATAAGAAGTCACCGCTTCGAGAATAATGGTTGCCTGTCCTTTATAGCCAGCAAATTGTCCCTCCCATCCTTTTGGACATGCATTCCACCTCCAGTGCATGCAATCAAGACTATCCATCATTCTAGGAAACCCTCTTTCTTCATAAAATATGTCATTTAACCTCCATATTTATAAAATATGTCATTTAACCCCTTAAAAGTTAGTGTCAATTCAATTTAGTCCAGCACATGCGAGCCACATGTCACTTAACTGACTTTTCTAATAAAATTTGTCAAAAAGCCCTTAATTGACAAAAAGTTTAGAAATTGAGCCCTGATTTGACGAAAATTAGATATGAGGCCCCTAACCGACACTATCCCTATACTTCAGGCTCTAAATTGTCAATTGGCAAAAAAAAAAAAAAAAAAAGAAAAAACATGGGTATTTATCTTCTTCTAAACCTATACTCTATTTCCCTCTGCATTCGTGCATATCTCTCTCACACCTTCTTCAAGCAGTCAAATTAAAGCAGCAAACGAGAAAGCAAGGGTTTCTTTGGCATATCCGAGCTCCGGCGATCATCCATGGCCGATAAGACTAGCTTCGATTCTCACCCCAGCCAGATCTCCAGAGGTGATTTCTCTCTCTCTCTTTCTCTCTCGCTATTTCACCACAACTTGCATTTCATTTCCCCTTTCACTCTACCTCAAATTTCTCCCTCGAATTTTCAATTTCCGCCGTCGTGCCTCATTTTTCCGACGGACTCGATACAGTTGCTTGAAAACCCTAGGTTTTTCTTGGAGATTGGGTATTGTATGTATCTGTGTTCATTTGCTAACTCGAAATGTATACATTGGGCTTATCCATCAAACCCATGTTCTCTTTGATGTCGTGAATGAGGGGAGGGGAGAGAGAGAGAGAGAGAGTGTGTGTGTGTGTGTGTCGTGAATGAGGGGAGGGGAGAGGAGGTTATTGTTTTGTTTGAGGGCAGGGGTAGTTTCGATATTTAGGGATTTTTTTGACTGGTCAACGGAGGTGAGGGGTGTATGTGTAAGTAGAGAATTGTTATTCGCCCCCACACATTTACTTAATACCCCCGCAATATAATTTTCAAAAAAAATGTCATTAATTGAAATGACTCTATTACCCTCACTAGTGTTATACACCCGCAATTTAAGTTTATTTTAATAATAATCAAAATTTAAAACAAACTAAAGTAATTATCAAGAACATACCCATCTATTGCTCAAGTTCTTCTTCTCTTCCCAGAAAAATAAGAATCTGAGAAGATGAAGTTGGACAAGAGCATAGCAGATCTAGTCAATAGAAGTAAAGACGAATGCTCTGTTCTCAAGTGTACAGGCGCTTTGCAATTCATTGCTCTTGTCGTTCCTTTCCATACAACGCTCCCCTCCGCCACCACTTCTGCTTCCCACCACCACCGTCTCCACCGCCAGCAACTATGGCTCAAAATGTTTCCAAGGACGATTCATATCTCCAATCTGTAATCCCCAAACGTATCTCCCTCTTCGAATCCATCAAATCGCAACAGCTTGCCAGCCGTGAGGCAGAGACCAGAAAAAGAAAAATTGGGTAAGCATCCGGACAATCGATCCCCCAACCAAGATCAAGAAATCAGGGAGCTAGGCGGCGATTGTGGTCCGGCTAAGCTATGGCGGAGACATCGAGACGGACTCGAGCTGCCTATTCGCGGCGTCGCAAAAGGTGATGGGACTGACAGTGGTCTCGCCGAAGGATCTACGGCGGCAGATAGTGGAAAGTTTTCTGGAAGATTTCAGATCTCTGAGGCTAAGAAGATAGATCGGGAAGGATCTGCCATTGATGATGCTTGTTCGGATACGAGGCTAGAAGAGATAGCCTGCGGCGATTTGTGGTCAATTTAGCTTTGGCTCTGTATGTTCTTGATAATTTTTAAATTTTGATTATTATTATTTTAAAAATAAAATTATTTTAATCCTTATTATTTAGAAATTTCAGTTAACTCTCTTATTAAAAGAAAATAAACCTCAATTGCGGGTGTATAACATTAAGGGTAATAGAGTCATTTCAATTAATGACATTTTTTTTTAAATTATATTGCGGGGGTATTAAGTAAATGTGCGAGGGTGAATAACAATTCTCGTGGAATTATAATCTCAGGAGAACTCCATATTTGGGTTTTACAAAAGAGCCCTCTTTAAAATGGAATAAAATCTGGGCGTGGGGGCCCTAGAGGAATTATTCCCCTTCTTCCTCTCCTTCTATCTTCGTCTTCCTCTCCCTCTCCCTCTCCCTCTCCCTCTCGTTCTATATTCGTCTTCCTCTTGTGAAGGTTCTTCTCTCTCCATTTTGTTTATGGGATGTTCTTTGTTGTTGTTTAAATGTGTTGCTTTGTTGGATTTGTGGGCTAGGAAGGAGTGTTTATGGGCAGATTTAAGAGGGGGTTGTGGTGAGGTGGTGCTAGTGTGGGTTGGGAAGTAGGGTTTGTGGATTAGGAAAAGGGGTGATAGGGCTGGGAAAGAAAGAAGGGGGAGATGGGTTTGCTTTGTCCAATTTCTTTCATGACCAAAATATGGGTTTTTCAATTAAACCTTAATGAAGAAACTCCTTACAATGTGAAGATATTAGCTAATGCTATTTCCGGGTAGGCTGGTCATAAAACAATGAAGATTCACAGTTTTTGTAAGAAACATCCAATCAAAATTTTAATTGATAGTGGCAGTACACATAGTTTTCTTGTTCCTAAGGTGGCTAGTATCGATATAACGGTGCCTTTAAATGGTCAATTCATGTTTGGAGGTTGGATATAGTCCGTACCCGAATTAGGGGATGGGGAATTCATAAATATATACAGTGCGCAGGGGGTGGGTGGAGCGATTACAAAAAAAAAAAAATTTGGGGGGGGTGGGGGGGGGGGGGCGGGGTAGGCAGGGGGTGGGGGGGGCGATTACAAAAAAAAAAAAATTTTTTTTTTTTTTTTTTTGGGGGAGATAGGTAGGCGGTTACAGAAAAAAAATTGGGGGGGGGGGTGGGGGGGGATAGGGGGCAGTTAATATGAGTTGGACCGGCCGTAATATGAGTTGTACATTAAGGCCACCATTTTTCGGAAAATGTTTTACTTAGGACAAGGTCAGTAGGTCGTTTTACTTAGAAATGGCGTAAAATGTTTTCCGGAAAACGTTTTACTTAGGCAACCAAACAGCGGAAAACGAGTTATTTTCCGGAAAACATTTTCCGGGGGCTAACCAAACACCGTAAAACAGGTTATTTTCCGGAAAACATTTTCCGGAAAATGTTTTACGGTGAAACAAACGGAGCCTAAGTATACAGTTCTGTAAGGAAGGTTGCTGGCGCCTTGATGCTTTTTTTTTTTTTAGGAAATTAAGAAAGTTGAATTTTGGACATTTGCAATAGCACATCTATATCAATATATTTATTCCGTCTTATAATATAGCAATAGGTAATTAAAATAATAAATTAAGTAATAGTATACTTGTAACTTCAATACGAAAAGGGTACTCATTTTAACATTTAAATAACACATTTTTGAGAGTAGAAGATTGTATTTGGCCAAGTACAAACTCCTGAATTTACGAAGTGGAAGAGAAGTTTGTTTGTGTAAAGATGGAGAGGAGTTGTTGATGAAAGAGAAGTTCAGAGAGTCCTAAAGCATCCTGACGTGCTCAATTTATTGTGTGTTGGTGACTATTCTGAAAAGTCGCAAACATAACTTGTGACTGCAGAAAATAGAAAACATAACTGCCTATTAACAGCCTTATAACAGTCCCACCTATACTTGAATTAATCCAATGAGGCTGCAGAAAATTAATCTCATAACTTCCCTATAATTGCTTCTCCAACAGTCACAAACAGATTTCTCCTTTAAAAAAAAACTTTATTTTGAAAATACTCTAAACAACTCCATGTACTTTTTATTTTATTTTTTTGTTATTATATTATCTTTTCTTTGTGCTTTAGGTTTGGGCAGACATTCCATTATTCGCCTCCAGAGGCTTTTGAGAGACCTTCTGACTGGCAACAAGGTCCAGCAGCCATGAGAATCAGGTATGTAAATTTTCTTTTAAGTTATAGGTAAAGTGGGACATCCAAGTATTGTTTTTAATCAGATTTAAAACCCCAAGGTGGTGCGTCGATACTGACATAAGTATGATATGGACCAACGTTATAAACTACCTTAATTTGTTTTAATAGTCTGCAATTTATGAGTAAGAAGGTCAATACTTGATTATGACTTTATTGGGGTAATCATTATTCCTACTCCCTATTTGCGACTTGTGATATCCTATAGCAAAATGAATCAAGGTGAATTATAGTGTTATGTAGTAAGAAATGCAGTAAATGTGAAGGTCATAATTGAGTTTATTTTGTTGTGCTCGTAATCTATGTTTGTGTTGCTACTCCTTTACAAAAGTTGAAAGGGGATTGAGCGCAGTAAATAGTCCTAATTTGAAGCCAATTTTATAACTAGACAATACCTATCTGACCAGTAAGTCTAATGGTCAGCATGCTGATTTAAACCAGACTAAAGTCTAAACCAGCTCAAGGAACCCTTGTATTTTGAATAGAAAAGGGTAAACTTCAAAGAGGAAACTTTAACCATGCACGCTCCGCTCTAAGAGAACATTAGTGAATCAACTGCAAAAGCTATTGGTGAAAAAAAGATGGCTTTTCCCGGATGACATGCAAAAATTTTTCGCTCTTATCCGTCTCACTCTCACTTTGAACACCAATGATTAATATATTCATTATTCATTATATGTCATATCTTATCCGTCTCAGTCTCACTTTGAATGAAAACACCAATGATTAATATATTGATTATTCATTATATGTCATATCTTATCCGTTATTACTACGGACATTGAGATTGTACATAATAGTTTGTTGATTAAATATGAAACAACTAAAAGATGTAGATTATATTTGGAAATAGTCTTTAGTATTATTGGCTAGACATGATTTGACATAATTTTTGAGGTTTGCTATGCAGAAACGAGCCTTGGCGCAACGGTTAAGTTGCTCCTTTGGTGACCATAAGGTCACGGGTTCGAACCTTGGCAAACAGCCTCTTGGCAATTGCCAGGGGAAGGCTCTAGCAAATGGTTCCCTCTCCCCACCCCCGCTTGGCGCACCGGAGTTTGCCCTTTTATGACATGTCTACAACGAGCTGGCAAATCGAGCTAGCCATCTAGATGGCCACACACTCATCCGGTAAACAAAATTTATTTGGAAGTCTTGATACATTACCTTTGCTTTATCTGCAGACTTTCCTGTGTGTAATGGACTTAATATTTCTATTTTATTTCAACTTCAGATGTGTTAGTCTTGCTGAGTTCTGTATCTTTGTCCCGGTTACAGACATGTCTATTGGAGATTTCACGGTAAGCTTATTCTACTAATGATATCTTCTTTTCACCTCCCTCTTTCCCTGAATGTCGCTTTTGTTGAAGAGTTAGTAATTGCTCCCTCATATCATTTTCTTAAATCACATTTACAATCATGGTTTCATATAGTGAGAATCATTAAGGGTATTCATGTTAACTATGGTACTAAAACTGTTTTAAAAAATCTTTCTTAATTGACCCTCGATTTATCTTTTGGTGATAGACAGCTCCAATCTTGATAAGTCATTTTTTTGATACTTAAAACAGTTTTTAAGCAATCAATACATACAAGTCACCTATTTGCATCTTGTGCAAATGTATTTTCTCTATCTTGCTTTGATATTTGTTCTTATAGTGAACTTTTTGACATTCAACTGTAGTGGAGTTTTTTGTTTTGTTTTGGTACTATGTTTGCCTTACAACTAGTCCTCTTGAAATTGATGTTAGTGGACACTTAAAATTGGTCAAATGGTACAGTGTCAAATATATACTCTGTCTAAAACATTACATGAATCAAACAATGCTTTATAGTGTACATTGAACACTTTCATAATTGGATAGTCTTTTACACTGACCTTAAGCTTCCTTTCTTGAACTTATTGCAAAAGTACTATTTTTCTCAACTTCATTGACATTACATGAATATGTTTTTTTCTTTGTAGCATTGTGTTAATGGGCGCTTCGAAGGTTTTTGGCATCACGTTGAGAGCCTAGATAGTTATCATTCGAGGTAAGATACATGATGCGCTTACTCCGTCCCAACTTAATGTGCTCACTTTCCGTTTTGGGGGTGTCATTGATCAGTCCACTTCCTAAAATGGACAAATTTTATTATTATTATTATTGTATTCACCTTTCCCCACTTGTCATACTCACCCACTTAAATTGTGGGTCCCCCTATCCCACTATCATACTCACAACCTGTTTTTCATTCAAATACTTTTGAATATATATATACTCTTTAATTCTTGTGACAATAGTAAGCGGGAAGCTGGGACAGAGGGAGTGTCCATTTTGACTTTAATTTGTTTTACTTGCAACCATTTGGAACTCACTAAACATATTATTTCATAATTTTGAAGGTTGCGGGATATACATCTGATCCAGCTGATATGGAGTTTCCTTGATGTTCATCACGCACAGGTACTAACAAAGACAAACTACTTCCTTCTTCGTACTTTAATGTTGGTCTATGTATTTGTATAGTTGAATGAAAGATGTTTTCTAGCAAGAAAGGAATTTATCCTAGTATGGGTCAGGCATACAAAGAAATTTCGTCCTCCATAGCTTCCAATCTAAAAAAGATGTCTTTGAGATCAGGAAGGTTAGAATGCTGCAGTTTATAGCTCATTCTCTAATACAGTTTTCTGCCTTAACCGTTTAGGCAAGCCCTCACTTAGAAAAGGAAACCAGAAAGGCGAGAGAGGGAAGAAGCTATAGTTTGATTCTCGAAAGTCTTCTCATTTTGCTCCCCTCGATCCCTTTGTAGCTTAGCCAATCTCGTCCTATCACTTTGATTGGTTGAAGGCAAGATGAAAAAAAAATCTGACCTTGTTTGTGACCATCAAGTTTCTCTTCTCTGCAGGTTGAAGAGGCAGACTACGTGATTGGAGTGAGATATCAGATCTTGTAGCGGGCACTTCTTTTATCATTTTAGCATTGTGAGGGTTTTTTATCTTGGTTAAAGGTGGACTCATTTGAGGTGAGAATGTATCAAACAATGTTTTCTTATAGTGACTGAGTAAAATGAACAAAAGGTATAGAAACAAAAGGAAATAACACATACTCCCTCCGTCCCACTATACTTGACACTTCTTTCCATTTTGGGCCGTCCCACTATACTTGACACTTCTTTTCATTTTGGGCCGTCCCACTATACTTGACACCTTCCAAAAATAACCAAGTTTTTATATTTTTATATTCACTCTACCCCACCACTCATTCTCTCTCTTCATTTTCTACCACACATTTATTCAACCAACACTACTATTTACCCCACTCATTCTCTCTCTTCATTTTTCACCACACATTTTTTTTATTTTATTCTTTTTCCTTGGTTTTTGAACCCACCCCTTGGGTGTCAAGTATAGTGGGACGGAGGGAGTATATAGAGATCTATAATAAATAGCCACTGATACTCTTGTTGTTAAGGATCCAGTTCCAGTGGAAAATATATTGACTCATTTCTTTGGCCTGCTAGCTCTCTTTCTTCTCTCATCTCTTTCTCTCTCTCTCTCTCTCTCTCTCTCTCTCTCTCTCTCTCTCTCTCTCTCTCTCTCTCACTAATATAGATATTTTTGCTATATCATTTCGGGACAGGAGTAATATGAACAATAATTCTTTTTTCCTTCCTTTGACAAATATATTTCATTTTAAATCATTAATAATTACAAACTTAAAAAACAACTAAAATAAATTGTGGCAACATCATAAATATAACAAAATGGGACATCAAAAATAAATAAAAAAATCCTACCATGTTTAAAGCTAAATAATATGCTATGACTAAATCTAAATGGAATTCATCAATGCGAGGGATTTTGTAAAAAACCAGAATAGACTAGTGGGACCACAACCCAAATCCCTTCCCTTGATGAAGCTCCTCCTCATCATCACACATTTTTCGAAGTAGCCATGGAGAACATGGGGATAGTGGCTTCATCTTTTTATTAGCCGCAGAGAAAGCTATGCACTCGGCTAGTAATGCCTCGCCATGACATTCCCTTCTTTTGCAATATGGCCCCTATACTTTCAAAACACAGTTTAAATCTTTCATTTTCTGCCTAATTGCACTTCAGCCCCTCTGTATTTTCAAAACACTAACAAATACATTAAATTTTCAAGGTTTCGAACAGAAAATAAGTTTATAAATATATTTTTTGGACGGGTAAAACCACATCCATCATTTGACCTCAAGCTTCTTGAAAATGGACTTTGCTTCGGACAGACCAAAGGATGTGGAGGATATGTATGAGAAGGAATCAGTTGTTGTCTCGGCGGAGAAGTCCGCAGAAATCTTAACTGCTCACAGACCAGCCAAAAAAAGGATCGAGCATATTAAGGAGACCTACCAAGGATCCAACCAGGGTCACGAGGGAAAAAATTGAATTCGCAATACTGAAAAAATTCAAAAGAATAGCGGATGATACTGTTTACACTCCCCTTACCGCACCTCGGACTGCTATTCTTAAAGTCGTGGAAATCTTTCCCCCTCCTCCGACGATGTTAAGAAGGCCAATTGAAAGGTCCAAGAACAAGTTTTGTGACTATCATAATAACCACGACCATAACACGGAGGACTGTTTTCAGCTGAAGATCCAGCAAAAGATTGACAATGGAGAGTTGGCCAACTAGGTCAAGGGCAACAACAACAGGGGTCAGACTCAAAGGGTGCCAGAGAGGAAAGAGAGGAACACCAGAAATGATGATGAGGATGAGCAAGGAACTTATGACATAAACTATATAAACTATATCGGAGTAGAATCTCCAAGCAAGACCCAGCTATCCCATCAAATCAAGACTTTGGAAAAGGTCTTATTGATCCCGGCCCTCGTTTCGGAAGAAGAGCAGGAGATTGGTTTCAAAACAAGCGAGCTCGCCTCCACTCTCTTTTACTTCACCCAACCCTTGACAATTAAGGTGAGAATCAGCAAGGCCAATATAAGCAGGGTATTGATTGACACGGGCGCGGCCAGGGACACTCTACTATCACACTCTAGTAGGAATGAAGATGTCGCAGGCACATCTTACCCCTTACGCCGAACAACGCGAAATCGAGGCAAACCCTGAAAAAATCCAATCGCTACTTGTCATGAAACCTCTTGCATGCGTAAAGGATGTGCAGAAATTGAATGGTTGCATCACCGCACTGGCCACTTCATTTCTCGATCTGCAGAGAAATGTCTCCCTTTCTTCAAAACTCTTAAGGGGGGAGAAAGGAAATGAGTTTGCATGGAACGTGTAGTGCGACGTGGCCTTTGAAGAAGTAATGAAACACCTCGGGTAACCCCCTCTTCTCAGCAGCCAGGTGCCCGGGGAGCTAGGAACTTTTTTTGTTTTTAGCAGCTACTGACGTGTGTTCTTATAAGGGAGGAATGTAACTCCAAAAACCAGATTATTATGTATCTAAGGAGTACCATCAAAGCTCAAGCTTTAGCAGACTTTGTGGCAGAAACTTCATTTAAACTTGCGGACAGCGAACTAGGAAAAAGAAAAAGGGTGGAAACTCAAGAAAGTCAAGAATTAGAGGTAACTTTTCCCAAAGAGTGGCCAAAAGAAATATGGACTTTTTCATTGACGGGTCCGCGAGTAAGTTAGTCGGTGGTGCTGGCATACTCTTGATTGCACCATGCGAAGAAAGGTTTGAGAGGGCCTTAAGATTCAAATTTGAGGCTTCAAACAACCTGGCTTAATACGAGGCAATTATTGCGGGCTTGGAGCTAGCTAAGGACATGGGCATACCAAATTTGGAAATAAATAGTGACTCTCAGCTTATAATTAATCAAATCAAGGGAGAGTATAACACAATAAACCTAGTCCTAGTGAAGTACTGCAATCTGACAAAAACCTTTCTCAAAAGCTTTGATTACTATGAGTTGAATCAAATAATGAGAGCGGGCAACGCAGAGGCTGATCTCCTATCAAGAATAATTGAGCAGGAAATTGAGGATCTAAAGGCGGACTGCCAGATCGAGTTTGTAGAGGCACCGAGACAGAGTCAAAATCAACAACATTGAGGATTAAGAAAGGGATTGGGTAGATGAAATCAAGGATTACATAGAAAAGCAAACCCTTCCCGAGGACCAAAGCAAAGCAAGAATCATCAGAAAGGTGTCCGCTAAGTACACGGTCATAGATGAAGTGCTATACCGAAGGTCGTTCACCAAACCTCTCCTAAGATGTGTAAAAACTCATATGGTCACAAACCTTCTCTACGAATTTCATGAGGATGTTTGTGGTGGACATCCTGGAGCTCGAACTCTGTCAGATAAAATAAATTTCCAAGGTTTCTATTGGCCAACAGTGAGGAAGGATGCAGAGGAGTATGTTAGGAAAAGTGACAAGTGCCAGCGGCTTGCAGACATCCCTAGACTCCTATCTACAGAGCAAACGTTGGCGGTACCAACTTGGCCGTTTGATACATGGGAAATTGATCTAATTGGACCTTTTCCCACTGCAAGAGAAGGTATAAAACATGTGGTGGTGGCCGTGGATTACTTCAAAAAATGGACAGAAGCAAAAGCTTTGGCCACAATCACCAAATAAAACGTAATAAATTTTGTCCACGATCACATTTGGTGCCGGTTTGGTCTACCACAAATGATAGTCTCGAAAAACGGTACTCAGTTCGCCACAAAGTTCACAGCGGAGTGCGAAAGAATGAAAGTAGAACACAAGCATTCCGTTGTAGCTTATCCTCAAGGAAGCGGACATGCAGAAGCCACGAACAAACTAGTCCTGGCAGCCTTAAAGAAAAATTTAGAAGGACAAGGTGGACGATGGTTAGATGAGTTTCACACTGCGCTCTGGCTAGTCCGCACTACGATAAGAATTTATACGTGTGAAACTCCTTTTTCCCTCACCTAGGGTCAGAAGCAGTTGCCCAGTTGAAGTAGCTCTGCCCTCCTACTAAAGAGTTACCTACTTTGATGAATCTAAAAATGAGGACTCAAGGAGATGCGATCCGGATGATTTTGAAGAGAAACGAATGAAGGCAAGAGAAAAGATGGTCAATTACAAGCGAAAAGCCAAAAAACATCATGACAAAAGGGTCAACAAAAGAAGTTTTTCAGTGGGAGATTGGGTATTATAAATGTGGAGGTTAAAGGAACCCAACCCGGTTTCACAAACTCTCTCCAAATTGGGAAGTCCCTTACCAAGTCACTCGAGTTATCAAACAAGAAACTTACAAACTACGAATAAAGGAGGGGAAAGACCTAAACAATGCTTGTAATAGCGTTCATCTCAGAAAGTATTTTTACTAGATAAAGCTATATCAATGTATGTAAAAAGTTGTGATGGAAGTTATGATTTATTAATGATTTGTTTGTTCATAGCAAACATTCATACTTATTTATTAGCAAAGAATCGTTTTTTTCTTGAAAAAAATAAATCAAAATGAGTATTATATATTAAATCCATCAACTATTAATTAATAAGTCATTAATTATCAGCTATACATCACCAGTTATTAGTTGCTGCAAACGAGTTATCAGTCAATCAGCTATAAGTCATTAACCACCGGTCATAAGTTATCAGCTATATGTCATCAGCCACCAGTTACGACAAACGAGCCTGAAGTAGTTTTATAATTCACTTATAAGAGACGAAATAGTCTTCTAAGTCAATTATAAGAGGTGAAGGGTGTTTGAGGAATTTTTGAAATTCCATGTCCTGCATTAAGTTTAAATCTCGACTAAGGGGCGTTAGAGAAAGTCGCCAAAAAAAATAAATAGAAGAGTTTTGCTATTCATAATCAATATTGAAATATTCATTTTATAGTAGTAGTTGTTACATTGTTCATTTGAGTGTTAAAAATAAATATGCATAAATAGTTATACTTGTAATTTTATAAATTTTACGGGTGTGAATAGCAACACTCTAAAATAGAATTCCTAAAAAAGGTATTTAACCCAAAAAGAAAAAACTCATTTTTTTTCTCCATTCTACCTTCAATATCAGGTAAAATAAGCAAAAACTCTTTTTTTTTTTTTCCCTAATAAAATCAAAGGTATTTTCATGTGATTTTCTGTTCTTGAATTGTGGTAGGGAATAGTTTGGGATTGAAGGAAAAGAAGATGATAATAGGTTCAAGACCACCACATTGTGTAAATAGATGCTTGGGTTGCAGACCTTGCATGGCTGCTTTAGTGATTCTAACATCCCCATCTCGTTTCTAGTCATCGAATCCAGTTGTTATGGAGGATGAGAGCTATTATCGTTTGTCGTGGAAATGTCGATGTAAAGAGAAATACTATCAATTGTCGTGGAAATGTCGATGTAAAGAGAAATACTAACATCCCCATCTCTCTGCACAATTTGAGTCTTTGTCTATGTTTTGCTCATGGGCATGATCACAAGGAAAATGGATCCTTACTCCCACCGTCCCATGAAGATAAAGATGTTCCAATTTGACATTTTTGTTTGTCCGGGAAAGATAGTCTCATTTATGCAGACTGCACAATGAATAAAAACAAATAAAGATCCTCTAAGTTTCAATACAATGTAGAAGGATCTTTTCATCTATATTTTACTCTAGGCCTCTGGATCAGTTCCATTTTTGCTTGAACATATACTTGTTCTTAATAATACTCATCTAGATTTCCTTCCCTTTCCCCGGTTTTTAAAACTCGAGAGCACACACTCGAGGTTGGGAAATGAAGTTTTTGTCTAAAATATTTGATCTTAGGAATAATGAGGCGGGATGGTTGAAAAAGTACATTTTTACTACTAAGATTTTTTTTTTGTTTTTTAACAAAAAAAAAAAGAAAAAGAAGAATTTTTGAAAATGATTGTTAAATTTAAAAAGCTCATTCATTATTTTAACCTAACAATTTTGGATATGGGACTATCTTTTGGGGACAAATAAAATCGGCATTTGGGAACATCTTTATATTTATAGGATGGAGGGAGTATCATTGTTACAAATTCAAATGAAGGAAAAGCATGAAAAAGAAAACAATATAAATGTTAAGATATACTCCTTCCGTCCCATAAAACCTTACCCACTTTGCCATTTAGGGAGTAAAGATTACTCTTCGACGTCTTGTGAATCCCAAGCTAAATCAGCATTGATCAAACAATTAGTTTCCATGTCGTAGACCCACCAACCCTCTTCAGAAAGTTGAGTAAAATATATGCTATTCTTTCTGCATCCAACTTTGCAAGCATTGACTGACATACAACAATTAGCCCCCACAAACAAAGTCGTATCATCTCCTAGTCTCGCCATCTTATCCCATAAAAGTTTAGGAATATGAAGCCTAAAAACCTCAACATGATCCACAACATTATATGTTTTTGTAGAAATCAAAAACACCAATAAGATTTCCCCACAGGATTCAACCAACAACTCTCTAAAATGCTTACAGGACACACAAGGTACAGCCCTGTGTTTACTCAAAGCTGTGATGGTAAGCTGAGAATCATTCAAGTCTTCAATAACTACAAGCGCCCCCTGCAAAGTCAATGCGTAAAACTTTCCTTCAAAACCAATGGCATTACTGAATTGCATTAAACTTTGCCCATACGGGTCAACCATATTGTTTTCTTGTCTAACCCATTTAGCCTGATCGCCTTCTTTCCACCTTGATGAAGCCCTGAAGAACATAAAAGCTGGAGAAATGATACCAGTTAATACCATCACAACACAATCCCAAAGATCAACTCTACGGCATGAAAGAGTAATAAACATAAAAGGAATGTTTTTATCCCAAGACGGGAGAGTCATAGTAGGCAAGTACGGGGGAGTCTCAGGAGCCCAGATAATATATTCTTGTGCTTTGACCATTTTAGCCACCAGTACGCCATGAGAGCATCCCACTAAATATTCCCAGTCGTACTGAAATTGCAGGGGGTACTTCCGTCTACGCCATGACATATAGTCGTCTTCATGAAACACTATAATAAATTCCTGAGGCTTCTCGTGGCGATCTTCACCATTTTGAGAGAGCTGAGGCCATTGTGATTTGGAGGTTCCGTTGCAGTATTTCTTTGTTGTTGCCATCCACGACTTGGTGATGCCGCCAAATGCAGTAATGTTTTGCATTAGATTTGATTGTCTCCCAATCAAGCGGACAAGTTGCTGAGGAAGTTCCGGCCATGGCCTTGACTTGTCAACTCTTTTGCCTTTAGTTCTTAATCCTTTGTTTGACTTTAGAGACATTTTTAAGGTACTTTGAGATCTGAGACTGCAAGTAGCAGTACCTCATAAAACTCAAATTTATACTTGTAACAAACGTGGCCTCCAAGTTGTTGATTCTTAAATTATTGAAAAATAGAATAAAGTAAAGATTACTTAATTAAATTTATTTATAACAGATAACCTGGATAGTTGACTTGAAGGTCCGGGATGCTCAACTTGATGCACAAGTTTTTTCTAATTAATATGAATTAGCTAGCAGAAAATCAACATTATTACAGTTAATCTGTGGCTTATAACCACTGGAAATTAGGATTTCTACAATGTTAAATGTGAATGCCTCAATACATATCTCTCATCCCAAGTGAATTACCAAGCTAACTTAGAAACTTACTCTTGAGTTTTTCAATCCAATATCACTGCATGGATACAACAGTAATTTACTACAGTAAGTTTTACATATAATGCTAAGACACTATGTCCATCAGCAACCAATCCAACCCAACCCAACAATTAAATATTATTTCATGATGCAGGAGCTAGAAGGCCAAAACGTGAAGAGAAGGAACAGGAACTTGAAGAGACGGAACAGGAACTCGAAGAGACGGAACATGCTGACTATCCAGAATTCAGCCAACTTCAGATGCAATTCTGTATTGATTGGGAAGTCCAAACGTTACACTACCAGAAAAAGGTCGTTTAGCGACGGAAATTTCCGTCGCTATAATTAAAATTCCGTCGCTAAAAATAATCAGCGACGGAAAAATTCCGTCGGTGGTCCGCCGCTACCAGCCCGTCGCAGTGCTCCGGCGGGTCAATTTCCGCCGCTATTTTTTTCTTTTACCGACGGAATTTAATTCCGCCGGTGAATTAATGGTTACAGCGACGGAAATTTCCGCCGCTATATTAATTTAATTTAATTAAATATTCATTTCAGCGGCGGAAATTTCCGTCGCTGTAATAAAAATTAATTTAATTAAATTAATTTCAGCGGCGGAAATTTCCGTCGCTGTAATAAAATTTAAATTGAAATTAAATTATTACAGCGACGGAATTTTCCGCCGCTGAAATCAAAAATTAAATAAAAATTAAATGATTATAGCGTCGGAAATTCCGTCGCTGAAATTAATTTAATTAAATTAATTTTTATTACAGCGACGGAAATTTCCGCCGCTGAAATTAATTTATTTAATTAATTTTTCTTTCAGATTAATTTCGACGGAAAATTCCGTCGCCGATTACAAATAAATTAAAAAAAATATTTTAAAATATCAAAAAACCAAAATTTTTTGTACCTGATATAACATTTCAATTTCTAAAACTAAAACTATAAAAACTAAAATTCAAATACCAGCGTACCAAATAAAAACTAAATACCACCGTACCAATTCGGGAGGGGGAGAGGGGGGGGGGGAGGGGGGATAGGGGGGGGGGGGGGGGGGGAAGGGGGAGAGGGGGAGAGGGGTGGAGCGGGGGAGGGGGAGAGGCGGGAGGGGCTCCCGCGGGTACCAAATGTCTCAAATGTTTACAAACAAGTATAAATTAATACAACAATGTCTAAAAAAGTCCGCAATCAACCTGGGGGACGCTGGGAATTATCCTGGGAGTCCGGGCCGAGACGAGCCATCAACAGCGCCAATTGTCTACGAGTCTCGCATGGCGTCGATCGTTCTCCTCTGCATCTGCGTACGAACTGCCAAAGCATCCGCAAGCTTTGCCCGCTCGCGTCTCTCCTCCAACGCAGCCTCCAGTGTCGACCCTCGGATCATGAAACATGGGCCGGTCAACATTTCTCCGACGGCCGGTCGACGTCGACGGGCATTGCGCCCGTAATCCCCATCCCTAACACTCGGGCTCCTCTCCTTGGATGTCCCCGAGAGGTGACCTCCTGCCAAACATCGAGCACGAAGGGGACGGGCTCGCCGGGAGGCGTTCCATCGGGAACAACGGCGGCTTGATATGCGGCGAAAAATAAAACAAACAATTATAATCATATACACAATGTAAGGTACATAAATAAATTTACATATTCAAAATCAAGTCATTTAATGGTAGTTTACTTACAAAGGCGTGCGAGATCGATCGTCAACCCATTGCGGAGGTTGATCGGGCGCCGTAGAATTCCGAATATGGGTGCTAGCGTAAACATCCACAAAAGTGAAATTCGGACCATACTCCCTTTCCTATAAATAAAATAAGCGAGATTATTACTTTGAAATTGTATAGATAAATGCAACATTTAAACTGATTTAAAAGCATGCATACACTACATTTACACTAAAACTATGGATTTCATAGCATCAACATTGGCTCCCGGCTAACATACGTACATAAACCTATTTAAAAGCATCCATACACTACTACATTTAAATTAACATACATACCATGCGGTCGTGATGCTCGGCGACCGTGAGCGTCCCCGGTATGCAACGCCGCCGACCCGAGGAGCCTGCTCTATTGGCCTTGGCCTGTTCGGATACCGCCTTCGCCGCAGGCGACCCCCAATATTCGCAAAATTGAGCAAACACCTCAACGGTCATAAAAGTAGGACACAAGGGCCATTGTCCCGCCGCGAGCCGAGCAAGGATAATAATTTCTCTTCGTGGTACCTATAAAAATATGAATATCTTGTAAACATATAATGATGACATTATAAAATTAAAAGAGTATAATCATTGTTAATTAAACTAATTAAGGATAGATAAAAGTATTTACAAATAAAATCCTTAAACAGCCTTGTGAGCCTCGCTCAAAGAAAACATATCTAGCCGTCGCCTCGGCGATGTCCGGATCCCAATAATATTTAGCCTACAACATATAATGATAACATTACAAAACTAAAAGAGTATAATCATTATTAATTATAACATTTTAATAACAAACTAACATTTAAGTTTTAAATAAAAACCATTAACACATTACCCTAAACTCATCCCACGCATCCTCCTTACTGCCTCAGTGGCAATTTTTTCCAGTTGGGCCAAAAATCGGTCATTTTCCGAGACCGCCGCATGTGCCCGATCTTAGTGCCAGTGGTGGGGTATCCACCTACCCACCTGCCAAGTATATTTATACAATAACATTTTAACTTAAATAATGAATTATATATAAAGCAAAAAGGAACCAACTTATATCAAATTAATGAAGAGTTACTTACTCGGTCATAAAGTGCTGAGATCCGGACATATATCCTCCCCTCGGAATCTACGGTAGTCCGAGTACCGGCCCCAGAGGTGGAGCTAGTACTACTGAGTGAGGGGTCAACACCATCGCTACCGGATCGGGACGGTTGCGTCCCGATAATCAAAGTGTAAATGGGCTTGGTCCTCTTACCCCCTTTCTACTAGAACTCATCTGTACTACTAAAAATATTAAAATATACAACTTTAACAATAGGAAACAATATATTCACAATACATCTAAAACTTTAAAGTTCTAATAATCTAAAGCATTCACAATACATATAAAACTTTAAACTATTAATAATATAAAGCATTCACAATACATATAAAACTTTAAAGTTCTAATAATCTAAAGCATTCACAATATATATAAAACGACGGATATTAAAAATAATCTAAAGCATTCACAATACATATGAAACTTTAAAGTTCTAATAATCTAAAGCATTCACAATACATATAAAACTTTAAAGTTCTAATAATCTAAAGCATTCACAATACAATTTTAAACTTTAAACTATTATTAATCTTCGTCCCCATCATCATCACCGGACTACGAATTACTACAAAACTCGAGTTCTTCATCTTCGTCTTCGGACTCGATGAATCAAACTCGGTTCCTCTTCCTCTTCCTCTTCCTCTTCCTCTTCCTCTTCCTCTTCCTCTGATTCATCAATATCAATGTGCGCGAGATGACTGAACGAGGCGGGGGAGTTGGCAAATTCAGGTAAGATATCCTCCTCGGGTTCATCAACATTTTGAGGAATATGAGTGACATCATCTAATGGATGATTAGGCGATGAAACGTTAGGTGGCACTTGGCATTTCATCCTCTTGATAGGGTGCTTCTAATGACGACTACGTAGTTGTCGACGAGGGTAGGTTGTCAATCATGCTCCTAGCCTTGGTCATCCAAACTTGACCCACAATCCGTCGGGTCGCGGACGAGGGTAGGGAGTCATGTATACTGTTGTGCTTGAGATGCTAAGATGAAGACGTCGTCGCCATTATGCGGACGAGTCCTTTACATCGACGAGGTCAAATATGGCGTGCTTCTTAACACCTCGCACGACATCCCGCCAATCACAATTGAACAAGACAACAACCTTGTTTCTACCCAAATACTCCACCTCGACTACTTCTTTCGGGACGCCATAATAATCATTCCCTATAAGCTTCACACCGCTATTCCACGTCAATTTAGAGCCCCGTAAGCTTTGGTATGAAACACATAGCCATTCACGAAATAACCGTTGTATAAATGAACGTTCAAGTACGGAGATGATGCTAAATGTCTTAACCTCGCGACTTTGGCATCACCGGATGTTCGGCTATCTATAAGACAATATTGTAACCAATTTAATACAATTTTAAGATTGAATGTTTAAAGAAGTGTATAGAATAAATTTGAATGAAACGAAATATTTACATATTTCCTTAGCCGGTTGGAAATTCTCTTTACTGTCCTAGTTGCGATGAGTTACGGGAGATAAATCTGAGCTAAATCTTCAAACATTCTGCAATAGGGTTAAACAAGGCATTTCATATGCGGGTAATTAAACATGCATAATTTAATCGACGAGGCGTAAACATAACATCAATGACTTACTTGATATATTCCCCAACCTCGTCGCAGTTAAGAAGAACATACGTTTCGACGCGGCAAACTCTTTAGCGGTTAACGTACGCGTACCAACCCGTTTGCCGAGGAACCGACCGGGGGATGAAAATACGAGAGATGTTTCCCTTAGACGGAAAACCACCATCGTAATTGCGGCCAACCCTAGTCAATCTCGTATCAACATCGGGAGGAAAATATGTTAACAAAGGCAACAATCTCATCTATGATAACGGCCTCGAAATTGAGGCCTCGACCATGGCCCTATTGCTCATCTTCCTTTTCAATTGGCCTAGATACCTAAAAGTCATTCGTAGATTAAAACATAAATAATGTTAAAGAAGGTATATTGTTAACGCTCAAATTATTTAGAAATAGAATAAATTCAATTACCTCTCGAATGGATACATCCATACGTATTGAAGCTGGACCACCGACTCTAGCTTCGTATGCCAAGTGGACCGGTAAATGCTCCATAGAATCAAAGAATGAAGGAGGAAATATCTTCTCAAGTTTGCACAAAGTCACTACGATGCTCTCCTCGAAGCTTTTTCATGTGATCAACACGCGGTGTGGTCGATGTTAACGCTCGGAAAAACTCACTTAACTCTGTTAACGCCACCCCGGATATTGTCGGGCGAGACCCACGAGAGCAATCGGAAGTAGCCTATCCCGGCCAAACGTGGCAATCGTGACTCTTCAAACCACACTTTCCCCTCCTCTACATTGACACGGTTACCAATGTTAGACGCGTAACCATCTGGAAGCCTTAACTCCTTGAGCCATTTCGGGAGGAGGAGCCTCTTTTCCTTTGTAAGCACGTATTGAGCCATCGGTCTAAGCGGTTTACCATTGACGTCGTATACCAAGTCTAAGGCCGGCCGCCTACATATTTCCTTAAGGTCCTTTCGAGCTTTTCGTTGTCTTTAGTTGTTCTCTTGAAATCCATCAACGTGTTAAAAACATTATCGAATACATTCTTCTCAATGTGCATCACGTCAAGGTTATGTCGAATGAGATTTGTTTTCCGGTATGGCGGCTCCCAAAATATACTCCTCTTGATCCGAGTTATGGGTAGTCCCAAACCCTTGTATTTTGGTCTTCGAAAACTTTTTCCCCCAGCAGGATCGGGCAATCTAGATACCTCCTCATAGGCCAGTGTCACCACTTAAACGAATCGGGGCCTCATCATGGTCAATCTTGTTCTTTTTAAACGCATTCTTACGGGTCTGAATGGGTGGTCCTCAGGAAGAAATTGTCTATGGCAATCGAACCAACATGGTTTTCCGAGTGCGTGAGCGTGAAAGACTTTGTGTCACTCATACAATACGGACGGAGCCAACTTCCCGTGGGTGCTCCCAACCCGATAACATCCCATATGCGGGGAAGTCATTAGCGTCCACATCAACGCGACCTTCATCTTTGAAATTCTCTCGCTTGAAAGCATCCCACGTTTCGACCCCGTCCTCCCAAAGCTGCTTCAATTCGTCCATCAAAGGTCGGAGATAGACGTCAATGTTCCTCCCGAGTACATTTGGGTAGGGGATGAATAACGACAAGAACATGTAGGGATCACTCATACACTGACCGGGGCGGAAGATTGTAGACGGTGGCTATAGCAGGCCAACAAGAGTAAGATTTTGCCCCGGGACCAAACGGATTGAAACCGTCGGAGCGGATGCATGCTTAGTATATTTCTTGCTTCAGCCTTGAAAGTCGGGATAAGTCTCATCAAAGTGTTTCCATGCCTCCCCATCATGGGATGAATCAACACACCATCTTCACGCAAACTTTCCTTATGCCAACGCATTGCCTCTGCGGTAGATTTAGACGCGTAGAGGCGTTGCGATCTTGGAATCAACGGCATGTATAGCATTTGCTTATGTGGTATGTTTTTCTTGTGTTTTGAACTCCCCTCAGACTTGGCTTATATCTACTTTGTCCGCAAATTGAACACTCTGTCTTACTGTGAATCTTCCTTGTAGAATAGCATGCGATCATTCTTACACGCATCAATCTTTTCATAACATAGCCCAATCTGACCAACTTCTTTGTCTCATAAAAGTTTGTAACCATCTTATTCTCTTTCGGCAACATCCGCTTAATTGCTTTCATGATACGATTATAAGCGGGCGGCTAATATTGCAATCGGCCTTTATGTTAAGGAGCTCGGCCACGGCCTCCAACACGCTGATCTCGCAACCTTTGGATAGACCTTCTCTTTTGCGAGTCCATAGCATCAATAAATTTCTTGGGCTGCGGGGTTGGTTCTTCTTTGTTGGTTCTACGACCAATCGAAGGAAGGACCATTTGCATCCTAACCATATCTTCCATATTCAAAGGTGGTTCTTCATTGTCTGAATAATAGGTTCGGGTTCGGGAGGTACATGAATATTCTCGGGGATTATTCGCAACATTTGTGCGCAATCTCGGCTCGCCGTGACGGGTCCACCGTTTGTACCCAACTTCAAACCCGTTACGCAAAGATGTTTCGAGTCTCGATCAAGCTTAGATACTTGACATTACAACACTTGTCGCATGGACACCTAATCTTACCATCCTTATCCATGTGACCGGTTTTATTTAATTGAGCAAATTCAACAAACCCCTTGACCCTCTATAAAACTCGGGATTGATACCGCGTTGATTCGGCAACTTCCGCTTATACATCCAACTACGATCATCGTTAACGAGACATCACTCCTGCATTGCAATCCATATATTATACGTACATTCAATTTAATCGACGGATGAAACAAAATCGGGATGTTAATAATTATTGGATTTCATAATATATTAACGGTTTAGAAGTAATTAACGTATTATCATTCCCTAAATTTGAATTACAAACTTAAAAGCAACACGAGATCTTCTTAAAATAAATATAAAGCTTCTAACTCATATTTAACAATATATTAACGAGGTCTTCTTAAAGTGTCTAGGAACTCGTTCCGCTCCCGAACTCGAATCTCTACTCTTCCTCCGCCTCGGTCCCAGGGAGGTCTTTGGTCTAGGTATGTTGAAAAAGTCGGTCGAACCTCGTCTGGCTCGGGTATCGTGTGGTGGTGGATATATCGGTCTGGTAGCTCTCGGTCTTGCTCTTTCTGCCTCGAGGCCTCCTGCGAGCTATCACTTCGGGATCATTTCTCAAAGCGGCTCTCAAGAATCTCCCGAGTCTCTCATGTCTGCTGCAATGTCGCCGGTGATTTCATCGGGGTTGCTCTTGGCCTCCATGCCTCTTAATGTCATTTGGAAGAATAGTACGCCCCAAAACACTCTCGGCGTCGAGCCTCTATCATCAGTGTACGGGACCTTGCTGCTCCTCGTACCATGTCGGATACTCGGTGGTCGAAATGTGCTACCTCTAGTATGACGGAGTAGTGGTCGTATCGGAAGAAAGCCCTCTAGAAATGCTCTGCCAAAGAAATGTGTAGTACGAGGCTCGGTCATAATCATCGGCATTGTATTAGTCGTCAATTGCTCTCTCAGAAGTCCGAGATAGTCTGCTGCGGGTATCCGTCTTGTCTGCTCAGCTAGAGATGGAATGCAAAAGGATGATACATGTAGTCCGGAAGTCGGACAATAAGCCGGCCCGTCTGAATATCTCTCATAGTCTGCAATCCCCATGCCGGAATCCAATAGTTCGGGTTTGCGGTCTCATGTCGGGCCAAGCCCGACCTCACATGCCAACTCTCGGTGGCGGCATCCCTCAATATCCTGCTGTCCGGTCACCCAAGGTAATGCCGTCTGCCCCTGCAGCGGTGGCGAGATCAAGCGAAATCTCTCATACGGCCACAATGATAGTAATGCAGGGGTGCTGAACCAATGTACTCGGATCCTCAGGCTAATCTATCAATGCGTGGTATGTCTCATTCTAGCAGTTGAATGATGTCCATCGCTCCACGACCCGGATTGAATATGCCGGATGTCAACTCCTCGATCACCTCTCGGTGCTGATGATCTCTAACGGCGTAGCTGGACACACTCCGATGTAGCCGCGAAGTAGTGCGCGAGACGGAATGAGCAACATGAATATATCTAAGGAAGTGGATAGATCAAACGGTCAGAGTGGTCAGGCTCAATCTGGCTATATGAGTCAAGTCTATGAATCTATCGTCAACGACAATGCCGATACCCGGTCTGGCGATAATCCCGAGAATTCGGATAGTTGCTCAAGTAGCGATCGTCTGTCTCGAGGAAATGCCACGAGTCCTCGGCTCGGCCACACCCGATCGGTGCTCGAAAATCCTCCATCGTTGGCACCGGATCGTTGTACGATAGGGTGAACACATGTCGCTCAGAATCCCAAGCACGAAGCGGCTCGGAGCGAGATCCCAATCAATCTTCCAATCTTTTAGAGACCGGATGCATGGCATGCTATACCTCCTGTCAATAAGTTTCGGTGTTGTTTTTGGTGAAAGCGCGTGAGTTCAAGAATGTCTTGTTGAAATTGAAACTCGCGGGAAACAATTTCTCCATTGTAATGCTCCATCTTTGCCTTAAATTGGGGCTTTGGGACTTTTTACCTATTAATATTGTGAATAATTGTATCAACAAATCTTGAGCTCTAGTTCAAACTAAACTAAAGGATAATGGTGTCCCTACCTAACCACCTACTCTGTCCTTTAAGTGCATGTTTGATAAACCTATCCCATCCCGAAATGCGTGATTACTATTGTGAATAATTTTAAATATTAATATTTAATTCTTTGTTGTAAAATATATAATTTTACAACGATGAATTAAATTAACATTTATAAACAAGATGAGAGTCGTTATCATCCACAACTATCAAAACCCTATCTCGGCTTAGAACAAGAAAGATAGAGCAAATAAGTTCTTGTCGGTTTGAGCGAAAGGATTTTACATTTAATATAGGTTTTCCGGTTTCACTTGTCCTCCTCTCTAAGAATCTCAAAGATCACGGCCATGTCTTGACGATTACTGTTTACTCTTCACAGTGATATACGGTCACAAGTAAAAACAAGGTAACAGTATAACACCAGTGAAGAGAAAACAGAACTTTCCTCCAATTTTTTCAATCTCCACCTTCCATTTACCCAAGATCCTGATTGCAGAATCTTTCTCATGAGCCTGAAAGCTGGCGGTGTTGCCCTCAATCTCACGGTTGCACATGCGAAAGCAGCGTGAGATTGAGGGCAACACCGCCAGCCTTCAAGCTCACGAAAGATTCTGCAATCAGGATCTCGAGTAAATGGAAGGTGGAGATTAAAAAAATTGGAGGAAAGTTTTGTTTTCTCTTCACTGGTGTTATACTGTTACCTTGTTTTTACTTGTGACCGTATAACACCAGTGAAGAGTAAAACAGACACTGACAAGAACATGGCTGTGATGTTTGAGATCCTTAGAGAAGAGAACGATGAAGCTGAAAAAACTTATTAAACGAAAATCCTTTGCTCAACAGACAAGAACTTATTTGCTCTATATTTCTTGATCAAAGATGGACGGATTTTGATAGGCGTAGGTGAGAAAGGCTCTCATCTTATTTATATTTTAAGATGTTAACCACCAACCACAATACCCTAAGGTGCATCTAGGGTGCCAGGATTGATATCAGGCGCTCAAACGTAGGCGATATTACATCACCGTTCGCGATGCCGTCAATCGCCCCAAAATGGGATCTAGAACCATACTAAGGTAGTGTGCGGTTGAATATGTTACATTATTGATACATTCACCCCCTTCCTCCCCCTTTGACTTTAAAAGACTTGAAAATTAGATATTTAGTAACTTATCTAATTGTTGCATATGTAACATGTTATGTTTACTAAATATGTAACATGTTATATTTACTAAATATAACATGTTACACCAATGGAAAATATCTAGTCTATTGCACAAGCATTTGGCCCAAAGATCGAAACTTTAAAAGTAGATTTACTATTATAATTAATCGAGAAAACAAGAAAATCCCCAAGCTGCGGTTTTGTATCTTCTACAAGGCGAAGTTGGGGATTTTCTTGTTTTGATTAATTGCTAAATCTACTTTCAAAGTTTCAATCTTTGGACCTAATCTTGTGCAAAAACTTGAGATTTTCCACTCGGCCATAACCCGTGGTAGTGGTTGTACGTGATAGTAGTGGGGTGGAAAATATCAAGTTTGCACAAGCATTTGGCCCCGATTGAAACTTTGAAAGTAGATTTATTATTATAATAATTAATCAAAGTTTCAATCTTTGGACCTAACGCTTGTGCAAAAAACTTGAGATTTTCCACTCGGCCAAAGATAACCCCATGGTAGTGGTTGTACGTGATAGTAGTGGGGTGGAAAATATCAAGTTTGCACAAGCATTTGGCCCAGATTGAAACTTTGAAAGTAGATTTATTATTATAATAATTAATCAAAGTTTCAATCTTTGGACCAACGCTTGTGCAAAAATGATATTTATATATATACATATATGTATATTTTTATTTTAATTTTTATTAAATATAACATCTTACATATTTGATTATGAGTACGGTTATTTATCGTTTTCTTTATAGTGGCATATGTTTTCTTCTATTCGTTAATATTACTAAATATGTAACAAACTAGGATACATAAAGCGTATCCTAATTTGTTTCATATAAGGTGCATCTAGGGTGCCGGGATTGATTTCGGGCGCTCAAACGTGGCGACATAATCACCGTCCGCGATGCCGTCAATCGCCCCAAAATGAGATCTAGAACTAGATGTTCCTAAATTATTTCATCCACGAGTTTTCTAACTTATTTGTTTGTAACTGAATATTACGTTTTTAAATTATTTATTACCACCATTTAGATTACGCATTATTCGTTTTTTCTTTAGCTCTTTATCAATTATTTTTGTGATTTTCATAGATACTCTTTATTCTCGGTTATGGTTCTCAAGCACATTTTATGCATTCTTGGTTGGTACACGGTATACAAATATGAGTTTGGTTTGTGTACTAGGTGTCGAAAGTATATTTTTATAAAAAGCATATCATAAAGCCCTTACCTTTATCGGTTTAGGTCATTTAAGACTCCCTTACCTAGTACGAATATTGTACCGACTTTATACTCATAGAGGAACCAATTCCATACTAAGTTGCTATGTTTACACACTTGCAACTTAATACTAAACTTCGATCTGCCAAGCCTTCACAATAGCATGACATATACTTAACAATATAGAGTACAATAATCCAATCATATGGTATTTATACTCTTACTCAACAAAATAAACGAGTGCTACAATTATTTCACTCCCTATATGAATCAATAACTATATAGAGGTACCCCACGTAGAGGTGCAATATATTAGGCACTATAGAGCAAATAACCCTAAATAGGTCATCACGTAGGGGTACAATAATATATAAGTAGCCCTACGCCATCACAATACAACATTAAACACTTTCCCTTTAGGGTTCAAGTTCAAAAACCAAGTTTTATAACATTTGGTTCAAGTTTTATAACCGCCTCTCAAGCATTTTTGAGACATTATTTATGGACCTTATCAATATCCTTTTGGCCCAATTCAAACTCCATTATATAGTACTAAAGTTTTACTAAATACAGGATCAAAAAGTGTTCAAATCCGAGTTGTTTAGCCTAGGTTCCCAATGCCTCAAACATGGACCAAGGCTGCAGATTGAAATAATACAAGTGCTGAAACTGCCTTCTAAGCTACTTTGGATCAATATTTAAAGCTCTTGCAAACACCTCTTTGGACTAATCCAAGTTCTACCATGTTGTACTAAACTTGTACTAAAAGCCTAGTTAAAGAGTTATTAAATCTATACTCATTAACCTAGGTTAAACAACTTCTTGAGTTGCTCACTCAAGGCAGATTTTTCCCTTGACTTTTTGCAAAGCCATTTGCGGCGGTTGAACTACCTGTTTTGGGACTCTATAACCTCCCTATAGCACCAATAATATGTATAAAACATGTTTAAAAAACAATTATAACCAAATCCACACCAAGAATTCAAGCCATGGCCTGGACATTGTCAAGCTCTCCCCAACCCCATTACTTTTCTATTTGCAAACCCGGTGATGTTTCAAAACGTCATTTAAAAAAAAAAAAAAAAAAAAAAAAACAGAAAATTAATACAAAATTACAACTTCATGGAACACACGCATACACACACGAAACACTCACGAGACACCCAAAATTCATGGTTGAGTACGAGAGAAGAGAGAAACACGGTGAGAAATCGAAACCAACTAAAATTCACAACAAATTAACACCCTATCCTCGAATTAGAACTACTTATTTGAAAGAAATCGAAACATTTACCTTGATTTGATTAGAGCAAGAGAGAGAAACACGGTGGAGAGGCGGCGGACGGATCCGTAGACGGCGTGAGAGCTCGAGCGGACGGTGAGGCGACAGCGATGAGGCGGCAGCGGTGAGCGATGGTGATGAGGAGACGGCCGGCGGCGTGAGCTTCTTCTTCTAGGTCAGTCGCTTCGTCTTCAAGGTCAGTTCGCAGAGAGAGATGAGAGATAGCGGGAAGAGAGAGAGGAAATATTTGGCGTAATTGATTTACGAGAAATAAAGCTGTGTATTTATAATTTCCACCGGCGACGGAATATTCGCCGCTAAATATTAATTATAGCGGCGGAAATTAAATTCCGACGCTATAATTAATATTTAGCGGCGGAATATTCCGTCGATAAATCCGACGCTAAACGATACGTACGCTCACCTGGATCGATGACATGGCACTCCCACCGACGGTAATTTCGCCGCGATTTTAAATTCGGCGACGGAAATTTCCGCCGCCATTATAATAATAATAATTATAATAATAATAATAATAATAATAATAATAATAATAATAATAATAATAATAATAATAATAATAATAATAATAATAATAATAATAATAATAATAACAATAATAATAATAATAATAATAATAATAATAATAATAATAATAATAATAATAATAATAATAATAATAATAATAATAATAATAATAATAATAATAATAATAATAATAATAATAATAATAATAATAATAATAATAATAATAATAATAATAATAATAATAATAATAATAATAATAATAATAATAATAATAATAATAATAATAATAATAATAATAATAATAATAATAATAATAATAATAATAATAATAATAATAATAATAATAATAATAATAATAATAATAATAATAATAATAATAATAATAATAATAATAATAATAATAATAATAATAATAATAATAATAATAATAATAATAATAATAATAATAATAATAATAATAATAATAATAATAATAATAATAATAATAATAATAATAATAATAATAATAATAATAATAATAATAATAATAATAATAATAATAATAATAATAATAATAATATTATTATTATTATTATTATTATTATTATTATTATTATTATTATTATTATTATTATTATTATTATTATTATTATTATTATTATTATTATTATTATTATTATTATTATTAATAGCTGGAAATTTCCCTATACCCTACGCCTATACCCTATGCCCTATGCCCTATACCCTATACCATATACCCTATACCCTATGCCCTATACCCTATACCCTATACCCTATACCCTATACCCTATACCCTATACCCTATACCCTATACCCTATACCCTATACCCCTATACCCTATACCCTATGGCCTATGCCCTATACCCTATATCCTATACCCTATGCCCTATGCCCTATACCCTATGCCCTATGCCCTATGCCCTATGCCCTATACCCTATACCCTATACCCTATACCCTATACCCTATACCCTATACCCCTATACCCTATACCCCTATACCCTATACCCTATACCCTATACCCTATACCCTATACCCCTATACCCTATACCCTATGCCCTATGCCCTATACCCTATGGCCTATGCCCTATACCCTATATCCTATACCCTATGCCCTATACCCTATGCCCTATGCCCTATGCCCTATACCCTATACCCTATGCCCTATACCCTATACCCTATACCCTATACCCTATACCCTATACCCTATACCCTATACCCTATACCCTATACCCCTATACCCTATACCCTATACCCTATGCCCTTAGGGTTTAGGGTTTAGTGGTTTAGGTTTAGGGTTTAGTGGTTTAGACAACACTGGAGATTATTGTCTCATAAGTCATAACTAATTAAGATATCCAGAAAATAAAGACCCACATCATTACTGCTGAGCACACTGCACTCTCTGGCCCCCACCACCGTGCATGTCATCATCTACATCGTAAGCTTCAATGTTGACATCGTGAAGGGTTGTCTCCTCGCACTCATCAAGCTCCATATTATTATTATTATTATTATTATTATTATTATTATGATTATTATTATTATTATTATTATTATTATTATTATTATTATTATTATTATTATTATTATTATTATTATTATTATTATTATTATTATTATTATTATTATTATTATTATTATTATTATTATTATTATTAATAGCGGCGGAAATTTCCCTATACCCTATGCCCTATACCCTATACCCTATGCCCTATACCCTATACCATATACCCTATACCCTATGCCCTATACCCTATACCCTATACCCTATACCCTATACCCTATACCCTATACCCTATACCCTATACCCTATACCCTATACCCCTATACCCTATACCCTATGCCCTATGCCCTATACCCTATGGCCTATGGCCTATACCCTATATCCTATACCCTATGCCCTATGCCCTATACCCTATGCCCTATGCCCTATACCCTATGCCCTATACCCTATACCCTATACCCTATACCCTATACCCTATACCCTATACCCTATACCCCTATACCCTATACCCTATACCCTATACCCTATACCCTATACCCTATGCCCTATGCCCTATACCCTATACCCTATACCCTATGCCCTATACCCTATACCCTATACCCTATACCCTATACCCTATACCCTATACCCTATACCCTATACCCCTATACCCTATACCCCTATACCCTATACCCTATACCCTATACCCTATACCCTATACCCCTATACCCTATACCCTATGCCCTATGCCCTATACCCTATGGCCTATGCCCTATACCCTATATCCTATACCCTACGCCCTATACCCTACGCCCTACGCCCTACGCCTCTACGCCTCTACGCCCTACGCCTCTACGCCCTATGCCTATACCCTACGCCCTATGCCCTACGCCTCTATGCCCTATGCCCTATACCCTATGCCCTATACCCTACGCCTCTATACCCTATACCCTATGCCCTATACTCCTATACCCTATACTCCTATACTCCTATACCCTATACCCTATACCCTATACTCCTATACTCCCTATACCCTATACCCTATACCCTACGCCCTGTGGTTTAGTGGTTTAGTGGTTTAGTGGTTTAGGGTTTAGGGTTTAGACAACACTGAGATTATTGTCTCATAAGTCATAACTAATTAAGATATCCGTAAAATAAAGACCCACATCATTACCGCCGAGCACACCGCACTCTCGGCCCTCTACTCACCGCGTACTGTCATCATCTACATCGTAAGCTTCAATGTTGACATCGTGAAGGGTTGTCTCCTCGCACTCATCAAGCTCCATATCCGTCTTCTCGCGATGAAGGCTTAGGAGGCGACACCCTCTAGGGCCTTGCATTGCTCGGAAGTCAAGGAATCCGGGAAGTCGACCGAGAAATGGATGTATAATTTGCCCTCATGAATGGTCTTTGGTACATTGGCATCCCTTCGTCATTTATTGCCTTGAATTGATCTGGCTTAACAACTTCTCCAGGTTGGGATTTGATGAGGAGCTGCCTGTTATCTAGATGAGTCAAGATAAATTGGAAGCCACATAATGCCTCGCAAGGGTCAACGCGTGCTCAACAAATATGTCATCACCCTTTCGCTTGAACTTTGGGTGCTCTTTCTATTGTAGTACAAAGACTATGTCTCCAGTAAGAGTGTCAGGGTATAGGGTGTATAGGGTATAGGGTTTAGGGTTTAGGGTTTAGGGTTTAGGGTTTAGGGGTTAGGGTTTAGGGGTTAGGGTTTAGGGGTTGGGGTTTAGGGTTTAGGGTTTAGGGTTTATGGTTTAGGGTTTAGGGGTTAGGGGTTAGTGGGATATAAGAATTGCAAGGGTTCTGGTAGCTATTCCCAAATTGGTAAATTGCATACAATTTTAAAATTGTTATCCAAAATAAAACAAAAACAAGATTAGTCCAAAATTAGGAAACTAAACCAACTATTAGACAACACTCTGGAGATTATTGTCTCATAAGTCGAACCCGCATTCGGACCTTGCAGGAAGGGAGAGAATTGAAATGTGGAATTACTCGAAATTAAAGATGAAATAGCACCCGGGGTAAAGAGCGGCTCGATATTTGTTTTTTCAAATTCAATTGCTTTGGAGAGAGATAGAGAGAGAGAGAGGATGGGAGTGAGGGATTTAGAGGCTAGGTGTCTCGATTAATTTGGTTTGAAAGTTTGAATTGGATTATCTCGCTTGTTGTTCGTTCGGAAATTTTGAAATTTTAAATTAGCGCCAAGAAGAGTGTCGGGAGCTTCATCGGCTTCTCCTGGGAATGTAATTTTCTGTCCATTTTGCATACCCTTCTCCACAACCACTTCCAAGACCTTCTTCTCCCCGTACAACCATTTCGCCCTTGCATTGTGGGCAGCGGTCTTTCTCCTGGAAATTTTGAATTTTTTTTTTTTTTATTAAACACCGACGGAATATTTCCGTCGCTGATAAATAAAAAATTATTAAATTATCAGCGGCGGAAATATTCCGTCGGTGTTTATTAAAAAAAAAAAAAAACCATTTAATTTCACCGACGGAATAATTCCGTCGCTGTTAAAGATTTAGCGGCGGAATTTTCCGTCGGTAAATCAACCGCCAAATTAGCGGCGGAAATAAACGAATATTCGAGGAATATTCTTTTTAGCGGCGGAATTTAGCGGCGGAATTAAATTCCGTCGCTAAATTTGACGCCAAAATAATTCCGACGCTAAATACTATATTCCGTCGCTAAATAGCGACGGAATCTCTCCGTCGCTGTTTTTTCCGTCGCTAAATGACCTGTTTCTGGTAGTGTTATGTGTGACCTATGGTTGGAAAGCTCTCTGAGTGTAGTTTCTGGAACAATTTTCGATTCGTTGATTGCATTTTTCTACAAAGAGTTATGGCAGTTTTAGTGAAGTTTTGAGTTAATTATCAATAAAGTTGAGCTTCTTTGCTTGCTTTCATGTTCTGTATCTCTTTGGTTTTTCTTTCCATTGAGTGTGAACTTTTCTTACAAACTCTATATCTCATCGGTGGATTCCGTTGAGTGGTGAGTTTACTTATCCAAATCCTTTCTTGTCGGTCACAAAATAAACATTTCGAAGTTTACCCCGTATCAAGTGGTATCAGAGCAGAGCAGTAGATCCTGCTGTGTTTCCTCGGTGCAATAATATGTTGCATTTGGACGGAAGACCGAGGACCAACCCCAACAATGAGCAAGTTATTGATCGGACCTGTGAAAATGGGCAATTTATCCAAGGTACTTCGATGAATTTCGAACATATCTTTTCTTTTTCTTGCTTTTCTCATGTAAAAGAGGTAGATTGGAACGTACTTCCAATCTATGATGAGTATAATGAAGATGGATATTTAATAATGAACAAGTGCGACGATGGTGCTGATTTTACCACGCCTCAGAAAGATTATTGTGATCCATTTCTCTTGGAAATCGCAGCAGATAATATGTGCATCAAATTCCATATGATTAGAAGATTTCTTTTTGTAACAGAGAATATTGTGATGGGAAGGTTAACAACTTTGAAAATGGTATTGAGTAACTTATTTTCTAAATTTATTCATTATTCTCTAAAAAGACAAAGACTTTCGTACAAAAATGAGAAAGAAGTGATTTGGAAGTGGTGGACAACTCGTCTTCCAAGGTTCAAGAGGTTACATGCTCAAGTTTGTGATCATATTGTAAAACAGAATGAGCGATACTGCAAGCAATCTAACAAGCACCGCAAGCATGCCGAGTTTAAAGAAGGAGATTTCGTTAGGGTGCATTCGCAAAAAGAAATATTTACAAAAGGTCCTTGTTCTGCGTTAAAGCCAAGAGAAGCTGATCAATTTACAACGTTGTGGAAAATAGGAAATAATGCTCACATGATTGAACATCCAAAACATAAAGTCAACACTTTCAACGTGTCCAACATTTTACCTTTTCATGGAGAACATGAAAGTAAGCATACAAGGGGAGTTTGATGCAGGAGCTAGAAGGCCAAAACGTGAAGAGACGGAACAGGAACTTGAAGAGACGGAACATGCTGACTATCCAGAATTCAGCCAACTTCAGATGCAATTCTGTATTGATTGGGAAGTCCAAACGTTATGTGTGACCTATGGTTGGAAAGCTCTCTGAGTGTAGTTTCTGGAACAATTTTCGGTCCATTGATTGCATTTTTCTACAAAGAGTTATGGCAGTTTTAGTGAAGTTTTGAGTTAATTCTTAATAAAGTTGAGCTTCTTTGCTTGCTTTCATGTTCTGTATCTCTTTGGTTTTTCTTTCCATTGAGTGGTGAACTTTTCTTACAAACTCTGTATTTCATCGGTGGATTCCCTTGAGTGGTGAGTTTACTTATCCAAATCCTTTCTTGTTAGTCACAAAATAAACATTTTGAAGTTATCCCCGTATCAATTTCTCTCTCCTCAATTTACTCAATTTATATCTACAATCAACCTCTTCTTTTTTATTTAATTTATTACATATTCGCGTAAAGGGTTTTTTAATTTTATTTATTTAATTAATTAAATCACAAATGCAATCACGTTAGCTAGTATAAGGCGACTGGGTATGCAATCTCGTTAGCTTGTGTAAGGCGACTGAAAATGCAATCACCTTTGCTTAGAGAAGGCGACAGCTAATACAGTCGCGTTATCCCGGATGAAAATGCAATTGCCAAGCATGTGATTGTTCTGCCATCGCATTAGTTCTTGAATGTTTCATTACAATAATATAATTATTTATAGCCTTATTACTACATAATATTATGAATTAATATTGATAAATCGACAAACTTTTTCAAAACTTAATTGAAAACAAACTTTAAAACTAAATATATTGTCTCAAAATAATATCCATCATCACATTTAACAAACTAAATATATTGGCACACTATGTCCTTCAGCAACCAATCCAATCCAACCCAACCCAACAATTAAATATTATTTCTCTCTCCTCCATTTACTCAATTTATATTTACAACCAACCTCTTTTTTTTTTTTTTTATCATCCATCAGCAACCCAATTCAACCCAACTCAACTAACATTATCTCTTTAAACTATCTTTTATTTAATTTATTACATATTATCAATACTCAATTTATATTATTTTTCTAATCTTATAATAAATGATTAAAAATAAATTTAACTACTAAATATATAATAATTGCAAAAAACAAACTTAATAAAAATATCAAACAAAATTAAAATTAAAACTTAATACTATAATATATATATGAAGAAAATAAAATTACAATACATAAAATGACATGAAAAAATAAAATTTTTGGTGAACTTATTTTTTATTTAAAATAAAAAGTAAATATATTTATAGTTGTATTAAAACTATATTTTTAAAAATTGAAAAAAAAACACCTTCCAATTAATTAATGCCACGTGGCCGAATGAAACACCAACGTTGGCTCACGACCCTGCTCGGTTGACCGAAGTGGTCACTTTTGAGGTTGGGAACAAAGAATTTCTTTTTGCTTTTTTTCTTTTCTCTATTTTTGTCTTCTAGCCCCCCAACCCAATCCCAAGTTCACTAATGGCTCTAGTCTAAAAATCAGCATTCTTAGATTTCCCTCAAAGTTAAAATATAGAATATTTGACTATTCTTCAAGAAAGTGATACTCCCGCTCATCGAGTCGAATTGCATCCTTATGTTTTATGCCAAGTTAAACCTAGAATAAGTTTCGTCAAATATATTGCAGCTTATTATAACTTGGCATAGTTAGCTAAATTCTTATTTCAATGGGTCATAACTACAATCGTTTTGATGCACTATTTATGATTGTTAATTCATTTGATATTTATGTTAAAATCTTTTTTCGGGAGGCATGAGCATGACTCCCCCGTTGCTGTTATTTGAGGAAAATAAGAGCTAATCCATAGAATTTGAATTCATCAGTTCAATTTTATTTTTCTTTTTGACTTTATTGACATCGTAAGGTACCATAACTAAGACCGCAAGAAATACATCATAGTAATCTTTTGCAGGTTTTCGGGCTGAAACAACAAAAATGTAAAATCCACCAACACAAACGGCCCAACCCATTACCTAGCCCACTGTATATCAAACCCTAACCCTAAGTCACACCGGCTTCTCTTTCCCAGCGTCTCTCTCCAAGCAATTCCTAACCCAACTTTCATACTCTAACCCTACCCAAAATTCATAATCACTACCGATTTGACCATCAAACTTGCAAACAAGGTTATAAAAAATGCTATGCCGATGCTAGGCGGCGGAGTCAGACCTATCGCCTAAGAGCCTAAGCGGAACATAGGCGGCCGAGCCGAGAAATTAGACAAATTTAAAATATATTTCGTAAATTTATATATATATTAAAAAATAGTGTCACTTATTTTTATTATTTATAAAAAATAAATAATATTTTTATACAAAATAATATAGGAATCGAAACTCTTTAATATAAAACTTTACCACTCAATTAACTACAAATATACATATGATCCAAAATTGATTTTGGTTAAAAAATTATTTTTTTAAAACAGATGGGCGACATTAATTAAGATCGACTAAGACCAAGTGCAATGGCATGTTGAAAAAAAAAATTCAACTGTTGAGAATCCTACAATGGCAAGTTGAAAACTTTTTCAACTGTTGAAAAATTTGATTTTGTTGAAAAAATTCAACAGGTGTTGAAAAAAAAATTTAGGCCCCATTTCGCCACGTGTCGCGCTCCCATTGGGCCAGAATTGGCGCGTGTAGTACACTTTCTCTTTAGACGCGTTAGGCGCTGTTAAGGCGCTGAAGGAAACTTTTTTTTTTATTTTTCTTGTGATGACACTTGTCACTTTATGATTGGTCAGTTTTTTTTTTCTTTCAAATTTCATCCAAAACTTTCAAAGGCATTTATCTTATATAAAAAATTTAAAAAAAAAAATTTTTTTTACACCAAAATTCGTAATTTTTTTTCTCTATAAATAGAGTCTTGTTTCATTTGATTTGGACACATAAAAAAAACACTTTTTTTTCAATATAAATTTTTCAATTATATTGAAAAATAAGGAATAAAAAATAAAATAAGTATGAAGTATTTTTTTAATTATAAATGATAATAATAATAATAATAATTATTATTATTATTATTATTAATTATTATTATTATTTTAATTAATAATAATTATTATTATTTTACTAATTACAAAAATAAATAATATTCCCTCCGTCCCGCCAAGTGTGTCACCCTTTTAGGGGTGGCACGCAAATTAAAAAAAAGTGTGGAAAGAAAAAATGTTGTGAGTGTAATTTGAAAATAGGAGAGAGAATTAGTGGAGGAAATAGTGAATTTAAAAAGTGTTGTGAGTGTAGAGGAGAGAGAATTAGTGGATGGGATAATAGAATAGTAACAAAATATTTCCTTTTTATGAAAGTTGACACTTTAAACGGGACACCCTTTTGGGTAAAAAGTGACACTTCGAGTGGGACGGAGGGAGTATAAAATAAAATAAAAGTGGTGGAGTATAGGATGATGACTTGGAAGGGTGTTGAAAAAATAAGGGTGTTGAAACCATTGTAGGGGTTAAAAATTAAATAAAATGTTAAATAATTAGATGAAAGAGAGAGAAAATGATGTGTCATGTTTTAATGTTTTAAAGGATGTTGAAAAAAATGGTCTAACCTAAACCCTCTACTACCGTCTACCAGTCAAACGGACCCAACCCAGGAAACATCTCGGAAACATCCCCCCTCCCTCATTTCATTCTTAACCCTAGAATCTAAATACACTCTTCTCTCTCTCCTCTCAATTTTTCTCATCCCCTCCCGCCGCCATCCCTCACCCCACCGTCTCGCCGCCACCCTGTCCCCTCCCCAGCATCCCTTCCTACTTCTTCTTTGCAGTCGCATCACTTTGACGGCCATCCACATAAGAAACGTCGGCATCTTTGCCTCTTCGTCGCCATCGTTGCCGCTACAACGCCGCCACTTCAACGCCGCCTCCTTCAACTTCATATAGGTCTATCTCTCTCGCTTTTTCTCTTTCTCTCGCTCTGATTTGTTTGTGTGTACGTGTAGATATAAATCTATTGTTTGATTTCTCCCGCCTAGCTCTGCCTAGCCCGCCCCACGCCTAATCTGCCCGCCTTGACATAAATCGCGGCGCCTGACCACCGCCTAGCGCTTAGAACACTGCTTGCAAAGCGTCATGGCTTCAGACTTTAAGAGGAAAAGGACTCAAATTGGAAGAAGATGTAGTCGGTTTGGGTGGATTTGGGAATTGAATTACGAGGTACTATGCTCTGCTTTTCTTTCATATAAGTTTGTTTGAATTTTACTCTTTTTTCTGATTTATACTGGAAATTTTCCAGTATAACTATGCTACTAAAACTGTTTAAAAAAATCTTTCTTAATTGACCCTCAATTTATCTTTTGGTGATAGATAGCTCCAATCTTGAATTTTACTCTTTTTTTTCTGATTTGACCATCAAACTGAATGTTGCTTTTGTTGAAGAGTTAGTAATTGCTCCCTTATATCATTTTCTTAAATCACATTTACAATCATGGTTTCATATAGTGAGAATCGTTAAGGGTATTCATGTTACTATGCTACTAAACTTGTTTTTAAAAATATTTCTAAACTGCCCTTTAAAATTAAAGATGGACATCCATTTAGGGAAGGAGGGAGTAACATTTAGCATCAGTTTAACGGAATATCAATTCTAACATTAATCCTTGATTTACTTTTGATCATAGGCAGCTCCCTTTAATTTTCAAAAAAGTATTATTTTCCTCAACTTCATTTACATTAGATGTGGACTTGTTTTTTCTTTGTAGCACTGCGTTGATGGGGGCTTTGATGGTTTTAGGAAGCACATTGAGAGCTTAGATCATTATCATTCGAGGTAAGATGCATGATGTGGTATATGTAATTTGATTTTAATTTTTTTACTTATAACCATTTGGATCTCACTAAAAATTATTATGAATGTCAAGGGATATCAATTTGCTCCGGCTGATTTGGATTTTGCTTGCTGTAGATCCGGAATATCCATTTGCTCATCTTACTTTGTCGTTTGCTTGCAGTGGATCTGGTGAGTATTTGAGTTTTGAACATCATTCTCTTCTGTCTCTTTATGTAATTCAAATTAACTGAGTTAGGGGGTGGTATTTTATTATTGTGCCGGAAACAATCAATGATTATGTGCAGGAATGCGCTTGACAGCTCATGATGCTATGCATCATATATACTTTCAGCAGTCTTCTCGTCAGCAGCCTTCTCGTGATGAACTGTGATTAATATGCTCGATGTACAGGTACTAATAAAGACAAACAACCTCCTCCTTCTTAGTTTAATGTTGGTCTTGTATTTTGATGAAAGATGTTTTCTGCTAATGGTGGAAGGAATTTATCCTAGCAGTAATGGATCATACATAAAAATAAAACAAACTGTCAGGTTTTCAGGGATCCTATTAGTCAACCTAGTATGGCAATGTCGTACCATGTAAATTTGTTGGGCAGGATTATGTTCGGAGCTAGTAGATCGGAATCAATAATGGTATGTAACTGTAATGGATGTCGGAAACTAAGATTTGAATTAATTATGGCTTTTAGGGATTTTGATGTAATGAATTCGTCAAGCTTTATAAACATCATGGAGTAGCATTCCGATTACTCCATCCCAGCTCACAGTTTTTTATTTGTTTTTCAATGAATTCCTTCGTCCTTGAGAAAGTCCATTAATAATCCTGATTATAGTTTCTAAAGTAACATTAAAACCTGTAGTTCTAACTCATTCTAATGCTTGGAATCGTTACATTGTTAATTTAGCTGAAGTAGAAAAATGATGTTTTATATGGATGGTGGCTATAGATCGGTGGGACGGGACTTGTCCGTCCCATAATGAACACGATTGCTTCAGATGCTTTACTTCAAGGATCTACTTCTTTGTATTCTGTTCAAAATACTCCTTCGCATGCAGACAAATCCAGTGCTTCTGAAAGCTTCTTGCCTGTTTCTAGAAAGAATCTGGAGCCAAGTAGAATAAGTGGAGCTCGATTTAAAGGATCTACTCGATAAATAATGGAGAAACTGACCAAAAGTTTTGTTGGACTTTTCGTTAGGCTTCTTAAGGAAATAACAAAAGAGATGAGAAAGATAACGGAAATATAACGGAAATTGAAAACAAGTGAGAATAGTCGAGTCTTGTGTTTAACACAATTTCCGTAAGAAGTATTTGCCCCGCACAGGTGCTTACGGTTGAATGGCAAACTCCTCGTAAGATAAAACGACTTCTAGTTATCTATAGGAGCACTCCAAATAAATAACTCTAGCGAACAATTGGCTATTTGGAACTTTGGACTTGAAGGAATTATACGCAACAATATGAGGATGATTAGGCAATGTTAATCTATCTCAAAGAGGGTAGGAAGGCTCAATTTTACTGTGTGTAACAATTGAAATTCGGAGGGGAAGTATATAAAGAGAGTTAAGGGATTTGTGCCTTTTTCCCACGAAAAGACACAACTTTTCTGTTTGAATTGGTGACTGTTCAGGATCTGCTCGGCCGAGTCAAGGGACTCGCTCGGCCGAGCACCAAGCTGCACGGCCAAGTCAAGTAACTCACACGGCCGTGTTAATCAAACTGCTCGGCCGAGTCAAGGACTCTGCTCGGCCGTGCACATCAAACCACTTCAAAAACCCTTTAAACAACTCTCGTTAAGTTACAAACCTTTGTCATTAAGTTCTCATTCACCCGGAAATGGTTTTGAGACAATAAATGAGTTTCATAAACTACACTAAATGTAGAATACATTTTTGTAACTTGCTTCGTTAACTATTTAACGAATTCCGTTAGGAAGTTAGGTCAACGTTAAGTCAAACTTAACTTTCGTTACCCATTTCCAACAAGTTCACAGTTGAAGGAAATGATAATAGTGTAAATAAAAAAGGCTTAGTTATGAAAACTGGTGCTCAAAATGAAATGACTTAACCTCCAGCTCAGTAGATGATGCCAGTCTTGAGCTCGATTTTTTCCAGTTGAAGGAAATGATAATAGTGTAAATCAAAAAGGATCTCTTCTAGCTATCATTTTTTTTTAAAAAATATTTTTTTTTCCATAAACTTTTTCCCCACCTATTTCTTTAACCATTGCATATGACGACTGATGTTAGCCGACCCCAAATTATTTTTGGGAACAAGGCTTTGCTTTGTTGTTTTAATTGTTGTTGTTGGAGCTCTTTGGTTTCATGTCATCAGATAAGATGGTTCTGAACTGATCCTTAGAAACAGTTTACCTATTCAATACGCTCACAAATGAAAGTTCTTTGTCGCAGAAAGCTTTGGCAACTTCTTATATATCAGTCTTTGTTATATGCCATTACCAATTGATTGACAATTCTTTTCATTTTCTTTGCAGGTGAAGCAAGCAATTTTTGATCTCGATGGGTAGTTAAGAAAAAAAAAAAAAAGAGCATCCTGGGAGGGAAGTATATATCAGTATATGTTGACATAATCAGAAAAAATGAAGAGATTACCTTATCAAATGGTATGGTAATGAGCAAGTGAATTTCATATTTACATATGACATGAATGAAAGAATGCTATACTGTGTCTGCCAAAAAGCAAAGAGTTATAGCTCAAGCAGCATCCGATGTCCTTTTCTACACGAGAGGTCGGGGTTCAAACCTCTCCAAAAGCAATTTTTAGCACTTTCAAGAGCCACTTTTTGTGATAGATTAAGTTTTTTTTTTTTTTTAAATATGCTGTACTGTCTGTTTAGCTAAGGTTCTATGTTATTGCCGGTGGGTAGCTTGTATACACTTACTGATGCATCTGATTTTTGTGTTCAAGTTTGGATCAGAAAATAAGAGCAGGATTTCCTACTGCTCGGTTGGAAATGTTGCCCGGTTGTGATGGTATTGACATCCTTCTCGGTTTTATGTTGTTTACTGATTGATTGAACATTCTCTTTGTTTGTAGGAAACCTAATAGTGATTAATAAAAACATTACTCCCTCTGTAATAAATGTCTCACTTTCTATTTTGTTCATATTTCTAAAAATAAGATAGAAGATGTGGTGCTGTCTCTAAACTACCCTTTCTTAGAATCAGCTGCAAACTTGATATGATAACATGACATTTATTTCGGGATGGAACATTTTGGACCCAAATCATTATTATAAGATAATATCCATAGCAGTAATTAAAATTAGTTGGCAGTAATACCCTCTCTCCCCTTGTTCAAGATCTTGAAATTATATTACTCTCCATCTAATAATTCTTGGAGAGAGAGAAAAGTGTCATTTTCGTCCCTAAAGTACTTTAAGTTTTATCTTTTCGTTCCTAAACAATTTTTTTTTACCGTTTCATCATTGACCTATCGTTTTAAGGATGATGTAGTCCCTCCGGTTAACGGGTGTTTAATAATTCGTTAAATTCGCTGATGTTTCATAGTGATATGACATTTTTGCTTACGTGGCATACAGCTAAGGTTATATTGGTATTTCTGTAAATTATAGGGAGCAAAATGTAATAAAAATCAAAACACTCGCACTCCCCACACTTTCTCTCTCTACTTTCTCTCTCCACCCTACCCATCTCCGGCAACCCGTCAACAAAAGCACACGCAATCGCCGCCCCAACTCCTCCTGCCCAACTTCCTCCTCCGTCGTTTTCAATCCCAGCACCGTTCCTCATCTCTCCGCCAAACCACCATGTTCACAGACAGCCATTCCTCACCACCCCTCCCTTCGTCCTCCGTCCTCCTTCTCCAACCACCCTCACAACAACAACAACAAAATCAATTTCAGATGTTATAAAAATAGATTGACGGGTTTTCAAATGTTATAAAAACAGAAAAAACCCCTTCAAAAATACTAGATCCGGGCAAAAAGCGAAATCAAATTTAATAACCAATTTCATGGCGTTATCAATTTCAGATGTTATAAGCACCCATTTTAAACATACAACCAAACGGAGTCGGAATCCGTTGTGGCAGCGGTAGCAAGTTGGCCGGAGTGGTGGAGGAGATGAGGAGGGGCAGTTGCAAAGTCTCCTTGAAATAAAAAGTTGCCCTTTGAAAGGGGTTAGCCATAGGGGTAAGCTGGTGATTGTGTCGTGCCAATATCCCTTGCGCGTGAGTGAAGTTCCCGGCTAGTATTAGCTCAGCCGCACTGTAAAGCTGGTCATACACAACCTGTTGGTGGCCACCGTGGCAGCATTAACTCCTGTTTAGGAACCATTATTGGCTTCTATAGAGGATGATTAGACAAACCCAGATGGGGGAAATGATGACCCGGATCTGGAAATGGAGCTTTGGGGTAACCCGGGTTGTGGCATTTTGGATGGGGCTAGAACTGGTCAGGAAATGGGGAAAGATTGGCGTAGGTACTCATGGGTTGGATCTGGTTTGGGTTTAAAACGAACTGCGGATTGAAAGGATGGGTCTTTTGATCTAGGTTTGCAAAAGGCAATAAATTTGGGGTCGGAGCGGTCTTTGGAGGGAGGGCGTAGAAAAGGGCGACGGCGTTGGAGAGTGGCGGAGACTGTGGGTGGAGCTGGGATGGAGTGTGGTGAAGAAGAAGGCTGAAGAAAGAAGAAGAGGAAGCGTTTTTCTTTTTATGTTTTATTTTTTTAGTTTTGAGTCCTTGTAGTTTCTGTTTTAACACTTTTGCCCTTGTAGATTTAACTATGCAATGAAATTGCCACTTCATCGCCATGTAGGATGAAAGACGCCAGGTAAGTGCCAGCTCAGACGAAGTTAACGGATTATTAAACGCCCGTTAACTGGAGGGACTACATCATCTTTAAAACGATAAGTCAAGGATGAAAAGGTAAAAAAAATGTTTACGGACGAAAATATAAAACTTAAAGTACTTTAGGGACGAAAATGGTACTTTTCTCAATTCCTACATGTTCCAAAATTCAAATGCTTAGGAAACATATTCCCCAATAAAAACTTACAAATGCAAAAGAATATATCTTCTTGTTAGACAAGAAAAAGAAAACACTTCATATAGTCATTGAAATTCTGAAAATTGTTATGATAAATCAATTGATGATTTATCAATAACAATTTTTATAATCTCAATAGATGATTAGATTTGAATTAATGTTTGGGTAGTTAACTTTTGTAAGAAAAGTACCTTTCGTCGCTTAACTAGTTTAAGTTTTACCTTTTCGAACTTAAACCAATTTTTTTACCTTTTCATCCTTAACTTATCATTTCTAGGATTATGTAATCCTTCCGTCAGTTTTTCATCCAAAATTTCGTTAAACTCATCTGAGTTGGCACCATTACATCACCTTATGTCCTACATGGAGCTAACTAATCAACTAAAACAATGATAAGAAAGTTTCAATAAATAAAGGGAGGAAAGTGTAAATTCCAAAAAAATGTTTATTTTTAAAGAGAGAAAATTGTTCAAATAAATTATAAATACCACCAACCATATACTGTATTATTTATTTGTTAACAATAAAATTATAAAATAATAAATGATATTAATATTTTAAATTATAAACATTTTTTTAATTTTCCTTTATTCCTTCAACTCCAAACACCTATAGAAAGCCACCATTACTACCACCACACCCACCATTATCAACAACAAATCAAACACACCATCATCAGCATTCTTAATACCACTACCAACAACAACCACAACACATCAAAAATCACACATAAAACTCAAATTCAATGTAGATCTGAACATAGAAAGAGAAAGAAAAAATGAATAGATCTGATTTCAAAATTTCAGATCTAAGAAGAGACACCGGGGAGACGCCAAATTGGAGATATCCATCCAAGCAATCGACGCCGACGAGCAAGACATGGGTAGAGGCGATTGGAGTAGGAGAGAGTGTTGGGTGAAGAGGGAGGGTGAGGAGAAGAGGAAGAGACAGCTGATATCAGGGAGATGTTCTTCTTCTTCATTTTGGCTTGGTGATTATGAGAGTGTGAGAAGAAAGAGAAGAAGATAAGTGAGTTTAATTTAAAATGTTTTACTTTGCCCCTTTTACAATCATTATAATAATATTTAGGGTTTAAAGTTTAGTATTTTAAATTTTAACCCTTAATACTTTCAAATAAGCAACAAATCATGCTAACTAAGCCCAAAAATGTCACATCAGTATTCCACATCAGCAGGTTAACGGGATTTTGGATGACAGATCGACGCAAGGATGACAAAATCCTAAAAATGATAGGTTGAGGATGAAAAGGTAAAAAAAATGGTTTAAAAACGAAAAGGTAAAATTTAAACTTGTTTAGGGACGAAAAAGGCATTTTTCTCTAACTTTTGTTATCCAAAAGTTTCTTTTCGAGTGGAACGGAGGAAATGTTAAATTTTCTATGGTACGTTTTGATTTTTTTATATTAAGATTTGTAAAGAAAGATTGAGCAAAAAGTTCTAAAAAGTATCATAATGTTCAAGAAAGTACCACCTATTGTTTTATTCATGAGATTATCAACTTCATGGATGTTGATGCTGAACGAGTCAGTGACTTTAGGTGGCATATGCACTCTCTGTGGATAGTGATTTTGCAAGTTGGTTTGGCATTAGCAATTTTATATACAAATCTTGGTTGCTGCGCTGGTTGCTACTATTCTCTTGATGTTGGCGAATGTTCCATTGGGAAGTCTGCAAGAGAAATTTCAAGATAAGTTCATGAAATGTAAATATAAGAGAATGAAAGCTACTTCTGAGGTATTGAGGAATATGCGGGTTTTAAAGCTTCGGGTTGTGCTCCCGAGTTTCAAAGGGAGAGAAAATAAAGTAAAAAAAAGGGGATGGGGGGGAAGGAAAGGGAAGAAAAGATATTTAATTTCTTTCCGAGGCCGAGTTAGAAATAATAGGGAAGGAAAAAATATAGAATTATATTTGTACCATTAATGAAACAAAAATAGTGTTCATATTTGAATAGTAAAATAGATTTATCAAAAAAAATTATTTTATAATATTTCATTTCATTCAATTTCCTCCCACTTTTGGGAGGATTGTTTTGAAGAGAAATGCTCAAAATATTTTTTTTCCTTTCCCTCAAATTTCTTCCTAAAAAATCTCGAAAGCAAGATTAGGAAGAAAATTATTTTAGATTTCCTTTCCTTTCCCCCGTTTTTAAAACTCGAGAGCACACACTCGAGGTTGGGAAATGAAGTTTTTGTCTAAAATGTTTGATCTTGGGAATAATGAGGCGGGATGGTTGAAAAAGTACATTTTTACTACTAAAAATTAATTTTTTTGTTTTTTTACAAAAAAGAAAAAGAAAAGGAAGCATTTTTGAAAATGATTGTTAAATTTAAAAAGCTCATTCATTTTGGAATAAAGGAGGGAGTATTAAGAGTTTCAATCACTAAAAATTAACTTTACAGAAATACATCATAATAATCTTTTACAGGTTTTCGGGCCGAACAAAAAAAAATGTAAAATCCACTTAAAGGCCCGGCCCATTACCTAGCCCACGATATATCAAACTCTAACCCTAATTCACACCGACTTCTCTTTCCCAGCGTCTCTCTCCAAGCAATTCCTAACCCAACTTTCATACTCTAACCCTACCCAAAATTCATAATCACTACCGATTTGTCCATCAAACTTGCAAACAAGGTTCTAAAAAGCGTCAGTCGGATGCTAGGCGGCGGAGTCGGTTCTAGCGCCTAGGGGTCTAAGCGGGGCTTAGGCGGGGTCGAGAAAGTAGACAAATTTTAAATATATTTCATAAATTTATATATATATCCAAAAAATAGTGTCACTTATTTTTATAATTTATCAAAAATAAATAATATTTTTTATACAAAATAATATAGAAACCGAAACTCTTAAATATAAAACATACCACTCAATTACATACAAATATACCTATAATCCAAATTTGATTTTGGTTACAAAAATCATTTTTTTAAAACATATGGGCGACATCAATTAAGCTAAGCCCATACCAGTCACTAACCTAAGCCCACTACCAGTCAAACCCAACCCAGGAAACATCCCCCTCCCTCATTTCATTCTTAAATCTTAACCCTAAATACACTCTTCTCTCTCTCCTCTCAATTTTCTCATCCCCTCCCGCCGCCACCCCTCATCCCACCGTCTCGCCGCCACCCTGTCCCCTCCCCATCATCCCTTCCCACTTCTTCTTTACAGTCGCATCAATTTGACGGCCATCCACATAAGAAACGTCGGCATCGTTGCCGCTACAACGCCGCCGCCTTCAACTTCATATAGGTTTATCTCTCTCGCTTTTTCTCTCTTTCTCTCGCTCTGATTTGTTTGTGTGTGTAGATATAAATCTATTGTTTGATTTCTCTTTTTAGAACACTGCTTGCAAATCGTCATGGCTTCAGACTTTAAGAGGAAGAAATGACTGAAATTGGAAGAAAATGTAGTCGGTTTGGGTGGATTTGGGAATTGAATTACGAGGTACTATGCTCTGCTTTTCTTTCATATAAGTTTGTTTGAATTTTACTCTTTTTTTTTCTGATTTATACTGGAAATTTTCCAGTATAACTGCTACTAAAACTGTTTTAAAAAATCTTTTTTAATTGACCCTCGATTTATATTTTGGTGATAGACAGCTCCAATCTTGAATTTTACTCTTTTTTTCTGATTTGACCATCAAACTGAATGTTGCTTTTGTTGAAGAGTTAGTAATTGCTCCCTCGTATCATTTTCTTAAATAACATTTACAATCATGGTTTCATATAGTGAGAATCATTAAGGGTATTCATGTGACTATGCTACTAAACTTGTTTTTTAAAATATTTCTTAACTGCCCTTTAAAGTTAAAAATGGACATCCATTTAGGGAAGGAGGGAGTAGCATTTAGCATCAGTTTAACGGAATATCAATTCTAACATTAATCCTTGATTTACTTTTGGTCATAGGCAGCTCCCTTTAATTTTCAAAAAAGTATTAAAAATAAACCTAATCTAAAGTCTAAACTAATCTGATTAAAATAAAAATTAATCTAAAACATCAAAGTAATGAATGAATGATGTTTTAGGAGCCTTTACCTCAACCTAACTATTACAATTAATTAAAAATAAACCTAATCTAAAGTCTAAACTAATTTAATTAAAATAAAAATTAATCTAAAACATCATTCATTCATCACTACTTTTCGTGGAGTCCTCGACATCGTATTGATATCTTGGATCCAATAGATCCTCATCATAAGGCATGTCTTGTTGTCTTTTTTCCGCTATAACCCAATCGCCAAGTAAAAGTTGATGTTTCAAGTTTTCACTTGTTAGTTGAGAACGTCTTTCATCCAAAACATTTCCACCAACGCTAAATGCCGATTCAATCGCCACCGTTGAAGCGGGAGAGGCTAATACTTCTTTAGCAACTATGGAAAGTATAGGATAAATGTCTTTCCTTCTTGACCACCATTGTAAAACATCAAATTCATTTGAATTTGGATCTTGATTTAATTCAAAGTTTGTAGTGAAATAACTTTCTAACTCCACGGAAAGGTTTGATGATGATGAAGATGAACCTCGAGAAGGACCATATTTTTTACTATACAAATTTGCAAAAAAAAACTATATGGATCCTCACTATTAAAACTTGGTTGAGAAGTAGAGAAATCATCTTCATGTTGTTGGCTTTGAGAAGTGTTTCCATATAAGGCATTATACTCATTAAAAAGGTTAATCAAATCATTTTTTGTGTCATTAACAATAATTGACGGAAGTTCATAACTACCGTCATCATCGGGATATAATTTCATATAATAATAAGTTATAATGGACTCTAAATCATCTAATTTAACTCGAGGATCTAATAACTTTGCAACCAAGAAAAGAGACGGAATAGTGTCAAAATATTTAAGCCACTTTTGTCTCATGTTAAAAATGCATTGTTTTAAAATAGGGCATTCTTTTAAATTGTCAAAAATAGTAACAATTGCAATACAATATTCTAGCACCAAAACGGAAGTTGGATAATAAACTCCCGAAAAAGCCAAAGTAGCGGTATTAAAAATCTTTAACAATTCACATAAATTAATGCATGCATTCCAATGATAAGTAAATAGAGGTTCATGATAGCCAATTGACATAAAAAAATTGCGTTAGGAGATATTTATAAGCAAAACCATCGCTTAACATTTTATAGGTGGAATTCCACCTAGTTAAAACATCGTAAGTAAAATATTTGTCCGACACATTTTTACTTCTTAAAAACCTTATCCATTTTTTGTATTAGAATTTTTTTTTGAAATAAATTGAAGAGCTCGTCTAATTGGCTTAACATTAGTTTCTAATGCATCTAAACCATCTCTAACACATAAATTAATTATATGGCATAAACATCTAATATGAAAAAACTTACCCCCAAGTGATGGTTGACAAACGGTAATTAAAGTTCTGACGAACATATCGGCTAGTTTTTGAAAAAGTAGCCGTTGGAACATGTTCTGGCGTTATGCTCGGCCGAGCAACTCATATGACTCGGCCGAGCTTGACCGTTATTGGAAATTAACACACTGGAAGGTTCTGCTCGGTCGAGCAACTCATATGACTCGGCCGAGCAAGTCAAACCGGCGGTTAACCGGCGGTTGACCAATTTTTCAAAATTCCCAACCTTAACCGAACCGGCCATTTACCGGTTTCGGTTAGCCGGTTCCGGTTAACCGGCGTTGACCGGTTTTGATCGGTTTTGACCGGTTAAAAACCTCCCGGTTGATCGGTTCGGTTTATAAAATGGACACGTCTAGTAGAATGTACTTTGCTTCCCCGAATTCTGGAGAGAGATTTTACTTGCGGTTGCTACTCACCCATGTCAAAGGTCCATCTTCATTTCAGAGCTTGCGCACTATCGGTGGTATTTTGTATCCCACTTTTAAATTAGCATGTGTTGCTTATGGATTAGTAGAAGATGATGAAGAGTGGGTACAATGCCTTCAAGAAGCATCTGTTATGCAGACTGGGTACCAGCTTCGAAGATTGTTTAGTACAATTCTTAGCCAATGTTCTCCGTTAATCCCATATGATTTGTGGAAACAATTTTGTCTTCATATTTGTGATGACCTTGCTTATAAGATACGTACAAAATTTGGTATTCCAGACCCCAGCATTTCAGTTGTAGAAGATTATGAACAGGAAAAAGTTTGACTGACTTCCCACCGATGCCCTTGCCTACAAGAAATTGGAGTGAGTTCACGGGTAATAAGTTGATGTGGGAACATCGTCAGTTAAACATCAAAGCGCAAGAACATGATGTCGATACTAGGGTGGGTTCTCTAAATGATGCTCAACGGGTTGCTTACTCTTCAATTCTTTCTTCTGTTCTTGAAGATCGTGGAACAACTTTCTTTTTGAATGGTGGCTTTACTAAGCAATCTATACATGCTGAGTTGTTCATGGAAATTCAACATGTATCCCAATTGATGTTCATGGAAATTCAATATGGAAATTCAACATGTGGCTTTACTAAGCAATCTATACATGCTGAGTTGTTCAAAAAAGCTAAACTCATAATATGGGATGAAGTGCCAATGCAACATCGATACTGTGTTGAAGCCGTCGATCGCACCCTTCGTGACATTCGGGATAGTAATGACAAACCATTTGGAGGCATCACCGTTGTTTTGGGCGGAGATTTTCGACAAGTCCTACCTGTTGTTCCAAGGGGTGTTCGAACACAGATAGTTGGGGCAATATTGAGATGTTCACCTCTATGGTCTGCCATTAATATCCTAACGTTAGATGTTAACATGCGTCTGGACAACACAAATAATTCACGGGTGGATTTTCTGATGAAGGTATTTTTTAATTACTTTAACATTTTCAACATTTGTGTTTCAATCTTTTAAAATATATGTTTTAAAATGGTTAATTTATTTCATGATTAAAAATTCAGATTGGGAGCAGTCCTGAAGAAGTTATATTAATACCGTCAACAATAAGGATTTGTGAAAATTCCGTTGAGTTATTAGATAGCATTTACCCACAACTTGGGGTAGCAGGCGTGGCGAACCCATCATTCCTTACTGAACGCACAATTTTATCGGCAAGAAATGACGATGTTAGTTCTATTAATGAAAGGGCACTTCACATATTTCCTGGTGAAACGGTTTCTTTTTTGGCTGCTGATAAAATGTGCCACGATGATGAATCCATCCGGAACATTACAAATCGATATCCAAATGAGTATCTCAATTCACTAAATCTTCCGGGCTTACCACCTTTTAAACTTGATTTAAAAGTTGGCTGTCCCATTATGTTATTGTGAAATCTTGCTCCGAATGATGGTCTTTGTAATGGCACACGGTTAGTGATCGTCAGATGTGCGCCACACGTTCTTGAAGCTCAAATTTTGATCGGGGATAAGGCTGGAAAATTAGTTTTTATCCCAAGAATATCACTAACTCCTTCATCCGGAGAATTGTCTTTCAACATGACGAGGCGACAATTTCCTGTTCGTGTGGCATTCGCGATGACCATTAACAAATTACAAGTGCAGTCAATGAAATTTGTGGGTATTGATTTGCGCAATCCTGTTTTTAGTCATGGACAACTGTACGTTGCTCTTTCTAGATGCACATCTCCAGAACATATTAATGTTCTTTTCTCTGAAAGTAACATAAATTCTACAACAAACATTGTCTACCCAGAAGTTTTATTATAGTATAACTATGAAAAGGTAATTATAACATAACCTAAACAATTTTTTAAAAGAACGTTTTTTTATCGTCATTCTCAAATATTTGAATCATATATTTGTAGTCATGGGATGAGTGCGTGAAAGAATATAGACACTTGCACAAACCTACGACAAGGACTTGGAATGGGCATAATAAGGTATTATTTTTTTTTAATTATTATATTGTTAATTTAATAAAAATATATTGATTTCATTTTTTATTTATTTCAGGTGCTTTTACGTAAACGTACCTGGCCAATGTCTGTTTCGATTGAGACAACATCTTTACTTCAACTGGTTAAAAATCTATATGTTAATTAGATGTTAATTTATGTCTTATCTTTTTGTAAACAACTTTTATTGTGTATCTTAAATTAATTATCATTTTGTAACTATAATGTTTATGTTAATAATAAAAAAAAAAACGTGTCCTCGGACACGGGCATGTACTAGTTATTTCATAATTTTGAAGGTTGCGGGATATACATCTGATCCAGCTGATATGGTATTTCCTTACCGTAGATCCAGTGAGTATTTGAGTTTGAAAATCATAAATTCTTATTCTTTTTTTTTTTTTTATGTAAATCAAACTACTGTAAGGGGTGGGCAAAGGTAGCAATAACTACAGTAATCCGTTTCCCATCTCATTTTTGTCCTAACATATTACTTATTTACAGGAAATGCGTTTGACCGCGTATGATGCTATTCATCATCCATACTTCCAGGAGCCTCCTCATTCTGGTTCATCACGCACAGGTACTAACAAAGACAAACTACTTCCATCTTCGTACTTTAATGTTGGTCTATGTATTTGTATAGTTGAATGAAAGATGTTTTCTAGCAAGAAAGGAATTTATCCTAGTATGGGTCAGGCATGCAAAGAAATTTCGTCCTCCATAGCTTCCAATCTAAAAAAGATGTGATCGGGAAGGTTAAAATGTTGCAGTTTATAGCTCAATCTCTAATACGGTTTTCTCTTCTCTGCAGGTTTAAGAGGCAGACTACGTGATTGGAGTGAAATATCAGATCTTGTAGCGGGCACTTTTATCATTTTAGCATTTTGAGATTTTTATCTTGGTTAGAGGACTCATTTGAGTGTCATTGCATATATATTAAGTGTCAGTGTAAAAAGTGGTATTGTAACAAAGTGCCAGTATTAGTATAACAAAGTGTCAGTGTAAAAAAGTGTCAGTGCATGTATATTAAGTGCCAGTGTAAAAAAGTGTCAGTGTTAGTGTTGTTAAATGCCAGTGTAAAAATAATTTTTCTAAGATTAGATAAAAAATACGTTTTTTTGTAAGACCTAGCTCTAGAAACAAGGAAACAAAAGGAAATAACACATATAGAGAGATATAATAAATTGCCACTGATACTCTTGTTGTTAAGGATCCAGTGGAAAATATATTGACTCGTTTCATTGGCCTGCTAGCTCTGTTTCTTCTCTCATCTCTTTCTCTCTCTCTCACTCACTCGCTAATATATATTTTTGATTCTTGTATATTCTTTTTGCTATATCATTTCGGGACATGAGTAATATTAACAACAATTCTTTTTTCCTTCCTTTGACAAGTATATTTCATTTTAAATCATTAATAATTACACACTTAAAAAACAACTAAAATAAAATGTGGCAACATCATAAATATAACAAAATGGGACATCCAAAAAAATATAAAAAAATCCTACCATGTCTAAAGCTATAAATAATATGCTATGACTAAATCTAAATGGAATTCATCCATGCGAGGGATTTTGTAAAAAACAGAAGACTAGTGGGACCGCAACCCAAATCCATTCCCTTGATGAAGCTCCTCCTCATCATCGCACATTTTTTGAAGCAACCATGGAGAACATGGGGATAGTGGCTTCATCTTTTTATCAGCCGCAGAGAAAGCTATGCACTCGGCTAGTGATGCCTAGCCATGACATTCCCTTCTTTTGCAATCTGTCATATACTTTCAAAACACTGCTTAAATCATTCATTTTCTGCATAATTGCAATTCAGCCCCTATGTACTTTTAAAACACTAACAAATACATTAAATTTCCAAGATTTCGAACATAAAATAAGTTTAGAAAAATATCTTTTGAATGGGTAAAATCACATCCACCACCCTATCCTACCCCTACCCTACCCCACACCCACCCACCTCACCCTTACTAATCCCCACCTCCTACCCTACCACCCACCTCCATCACCCTAACTCACCCTATCTCTTTCAAATTATCCTAAATTGTGTTTTTATTGAAAAATATTTTCATTAAACACATGAATTTTTTTTCGAAAAACATTTTCCTTACCGAACAGCCGAAAACATGTTTATCTCATTTTTTGAAAAACATTTTCATTTTCAGAGATTTTTTTTTTACAGAAAATCATTTTTCGAAAGTTATTTTACGCAAACAAATGGAGCCTAAGATACAATACTTTTCATAATGCAGTAGCATTTATGGTAAAACAAACATTTAAATTCTGTAGTTTTGGTAAATAAAGTTACTCCTCATAAAGTAAACAGAAGGATTGATTTTAAAAATCCAAACTTTGCCTCTTTTATGGGAGATATTGAACCCAAAACAAGTACTTTTAAAAATTTACTTTTAATCAAGAGTAAATTTTGAAATTGTTTGATCATTTATTTTGGAATAAAGGTACGTATATATAATATTACGAAAATATATACAGTCAGTTTCTTTCCTTTGTTGTCAAAGGTACGTACATATAAATAATATGTAGGCTATGACTAAGGCTAAATGGGATTTCATCTATGCAGTAGAAGGGATTAGTGGGACCACAATCACCGACAACTCAGCTCCCTTACCTTGAAAATACTCATCCACGTCATCACACATTTGTTTAAGTGACACTGGAGGACATGGGGGTAGTGGCTTCACCTTTTTATTAGCCGCAGAGAAAGCTATGCACTCGGCTAGTGATGCCTCCGGATGACACTCCACCGGGGGATCGCCGGTTGAATGACGATGGGTTAAGAGATCGCAGACATTTTGTGGGGTCTCCATATTCCTAGATACTTCACTTGTTTGGAAGATCAAGTAAGTGTCTGCATCCATTAAAGGCTGCCAATCTGTCACTTCTGGCTCCGCTGTTATATGATAATCTACATAACTGACAGGCAATAGCAACAGAATATCAGGTGATGGCAGCTATTATGGCTAACTAATTTCTTAAGGTAGGAAGGAGTACCTTTTAGAGTGCAAATTACCAATAGCACGGGTCATCCTAAAAAGGCCACGGGGAATATCCGACCACCTCAATATATAATCAACAACTGCTTCAAATCAGGCTCTTTCGTCCTCTCTTGTAAGATAATGATCTTGTGTCATTTCCTTGACAAGCAGCATAGTACCTAACAGTTTCAGAATACAAACTAAAATCACTATCTGAATTCGTAAAAGTGACTGGAACCATGCTTCATGCCACTGTAATAACACCGAAGGACAAACATAGGGTTGTTGAGGAGAAAAGGGGACGGGTTCAACATAAAAAAGAGCATTGGAACGTCATTATACAACTCCTGATATATATATATCTGAATATGGTCACATACCATATGCTTATCATGTACTGTTAGAATGTGGAGAGGAGTAGGATTATAATTTCTATATTATTTCACTCTCCTCTTTTACAATTGTCCTAAACACCTATTTATACTACTTTTAGAGTCCTAATTCTAATAGGAGATACAATCCTATATATACATAATAATCCTTCTTTGACTAGGATTTTATTTTAGCTATGTATTCTACTTTCCTACTTAATTAAGGAGTCTTCCTAAAATACGAAGCTAACATTAGGAAACAAGTATTTTCTTGCAAACTCGATCCGCTCCATCGGTCTAGATCCGTTTCACTCGGTCCGATCCATGTCGCTCCACCATATTCTCCAACTTGTACACATGTACATTGCTCACCTCTTGATTCTACAGCCATATGCCATGTACATGAATTAGATCCCCAATCAGACCTGAAATGGGGATCAGATGAATTCCTCTTCCTACTCGTCGTCCCAGAATGGCTGTTATGGCAAAGGGCTTTTCTTGAAATTTATCATATTGGATTTAAATCGCTACTCGCTAATAGTGACTTAAATATTATTAATAGAAAAGTGATTTAGGGGCGAACTGAGTAATTTTTGCCTCTTCATTCCAACCCGTCACCCATTCAACCAAAATCCATGATCCGCCACCATTGTCATAAAGAAGTTCTGACATGTATATATATTCCTCGATTTTTTTTTAAATATAGCTTTTTAAAAATTTATATATCAAAATAACATTTTCAAAAACTTAAGTACCAAACTAGCACTTTTGACTTGAAATCCGGAATTGGTAATTCCGGATTATGAAATCCGGAATTACCAATTCCGGATTTGATTTTTTTTTGTTTTCCAAAATTGAATTTCCGAAAATAATAATTCCGTAAATAGGGGGCGATCGCGCCCTAAAATAGAGCGATCGCTCATGTGTACTCCGGCGGTACCAATTCCGGATTCTATTTTTATTTTTATTTTTTTCCAAAAAAGATTAAATGAGGAAAATAATATTTTCTGGAATAAATAGAGAGCGATCGCACGTATGTTGGGGCGATCGCTCTTAGTGTAATCCGGAACTGATAACTCCGGATTTTAATTTTTTTTTTTTTTAAATACTAAATATATATCGAATTGAATTAAGTAATGTTTTTTTGAAAAATTCAAATCCGGAAATGCTAATTCCGGATTTGCTTTACAAAACCCATCTTCCTCGGCAAATCTGTAAAGAAATCTGGCATAATAAAAATCCAGTGAAGAAGAAGGAGAAAAGAAGAAAGAAGAAGTAAGTAGGTGAATTTTTTCCAAAAAATATTGAAAATTCAAGAAGTTGATTAAGAAGTTCAAGAAGAAGAGGTGATTAAGAAGGTACATTTAATCCTCTTATTTTTGTTCGAAATTTAAATTTAGTATTTATTTAAATTTTTTTGTGAATGTAGTGATATTGTTAAATTAGATTTTTTATAATTTTCTTTTCAATTTTTAGGAATAAATATGGCTGGAGTTCCACTTATTTTCATGTGTAATTGGGGAGGAAATGATGAACACCGTTTGAAGGTGAACATTTTGAAAGGGGACCAAAATGTGCACTTAGGGCTAAAACTCGGTGGAGTTACAAGAAGTTGATTAAAAAGTTAGCTAAGAAAATTGGGGTAGATCGAGCTATTGTTCAGTTGCAAGTTACATGTAGATATCCTCATCTTGTCGCTCCCGGGATTGCAAACTACATTCCGTTTGTAATCGACAATGATATGGGTATGGAAGACATGTTTGATGTTTCTGCTCAGTTTGGTGGGTTGAGTAGCTTACAATTGTATGTTAAGATAAATTTAGTTGATAATGTGAATGTTGAGGAGTTTGAAACCTATGAGGAGCCATTACAAAATGAGTATGTTAATGACATGGATACCTTCCAGATGGGTTCTTTAAGCTGCTATAGTCAGAGGGATGCTGGAACAAGTACACAAACATATGTGGAAGAGGAAGAGGAAGAGGAAGAGGAAGAGGAAGAGGAAGAGGGGGAGGAAGAGAGAGAGGAAGAGGGAGAGGGTGAGGGTGAGGGTGAGGAATTGTATAATGATGATGATAATGATTCAGATTATGAAGAAAATATTGGGTTGCTTCTAAATGAAGATTGTGACGATGGATATGAAGATTGCAGTAGTCCTACTGATGTTAGCGAGAATGAGGGAGAAGATTTGGCGTTACATTTGGTTGCTTACGAAGAACCACAACATCATGTGCATGACAGAGTCGGGTATCAATTTTATCGTGATATTGGAGAAGGATCGGAGATATATGATGATAACCAATATGACTTTGCTGAATGGAATGTAGAACATCATGACATTGCCAAAGGTATTCGCTTTTCAAAGAAGACAGATGTGCAGTATAAAATGAAGTTGTTTCATATTAAGAAAAATCTGCGCTTCAAGGTAAAACGAAGCACAACCCGAAAGTGGACTATTGAGTGTTTGATGAAAGATTTTCCGTGCAATTTTTATGTGAATGTGAGTTTGAAGAATGCCGGGTATTGGGAAATTACCAAATACAAGGGTCCTCATTCTTGTTTGGCAACTGAAATTAGCCAAAATCATCGAAACATGGATGCTAAGTTCATAGGGCAGGAAGTTTTGGAACTGGTTAAGGCTGATCCCGAGTTGAAGATTGTACTAGTGAAGGCGGAAATAAAAAAAGCCTATGGAAAGGAAGTTTCATATAGAAAGGCATGGTGTGGCAAACAAAAAGCTATTGCAGAGGCATATGGAGGCTGGGAGGAATCTTACATAAGGCGCCACGTTTGTTAGCTGCCATCCAAAAGTGGAACCCTGGAACCATTGTGGAGCATTCTGATCCTCTTCCTCCCGGTGCTTTAGGTATGTTTGATCGTGTGTTGGGCATTTGGCACTTGTGTGGAAGCATTCACTCATTGTCGTCCTGTTATTTACATTGATGGCACATTCCTGCATGGAAGATATAGAGGGGTTATTCTTATTGCCGTGGGTGTCGATGCAAATGATAGTCTACTTCCTCTCGCATTCGATATTGTTGAAAAAGAGGACTATCGAAAGCGGGTGTTGGTTTCTGCATCTTCTATGCAAACATATTGTTAAGGGTCGTGAAGTTTGCTTGATATCGATCGGCATAATGGCATCCTTTACACGGTTGGAGACATTGCCCGGCCACGAAATGTTATCCACAGATGGTGCATGTTGCACTTGCGAGCTAATTTTCTTAAAGCTCACAAGGCGTTGGATTGAAAGATATTTTTGGCGTCTTTGTTAGCACCACCCAAGATAGAAAGCTTAAATGCTATGCGAGGCAAATTCGTATCATCAACCACTGAGGCATATAAATGGTTTGAGAACTTGGATGCTAGAAAGTGGACAATGGCTCACGATGGTGGATATAGGTACGGCATTAAGACTACTAATTTGTCGGAAGTTTTTAATGGCGTTATGAAAGGAGCTCGGGAATGCCAATTTCGGCGGTTGTTGAGACCTCATTCTATAGGTGTGTGGCATACTTTCAAGATAGACTCACTAAAGCAATTAGTGCTTTAGGGGAGATCCTTATGGCATCCCACCACCAAATGCCACGCTACAATTCGGTGAGAGAATCGATCGAAAATACCGATACAACTTGGATAAGTGGGTTTCATCACGTCACAAGGTTTAACACTACGTGCGTGGGTGTTTATAGTGTGACGACCGGGGTGCGTGGTGACAAAGGTGGACACATTCAAGTTGTGAGATTGCGTGATCGAACATGCACTTGTGGCAAATGGATGCAATATCATTACCCTTGTTCGCATGTGCTTGCGTGTTTCAAATCGCAAAGTGTCGATGGTATGAGTTATATTCATCCTTTTTACAGCCTTGCCTCGTACTACACGACGTGGAGTTGCTCTTTTCATCCAATCCATGACGAGGCCTATTGGAATGTAGATCATATTGTCCCACGTTTTTACCCTAACCCGAGCATCGACGTGACAAGAAGCAAGGAGACCCAGGTCAAGGCGGCGAGAAACTCTATGGATTGGCAAGTTGCAAAAAAAAAAAAGAATCGTTGTGGGATTTGCAAGTTAGAAGGTCACACGCGAAGGAGATGTCCAACTCTTAGACAGTAAGAGTTAATTGTTATTTTTATTATTACTTCTTAAATTACGTACTTTGAACTTTTAAGTATTGTTGTTTTATTTGAACTTGTAATATTGTTTTATTTGAACTTGTAATATATTGAACTTGTAATATATTTAACTCTTGGTGGAGTATGACATCAAAGATATTTGTAGTTTCGAAACTTAAAACGACCAAATGGGTCAACCGCTCCATTTTATAGCAAATAAAATATGAATAAAAACTGAAATAACATTAAAATAAATAGTTAAAATTAGTGATCACATCCCGATCACATAGGATAGAAATACAAGTTCAACAACACATACATTAATCAAACATTAAAATAAAGAGTTCAAATTAGTGATCACATCCCGATCACATAGGATAGAAATACAAGTTCAACAGTTCAACAACTTTTACATGAAAAACCCCTTCATGGAAAATCAGATGGGATGAAATCCTTATGGAATACCTGCAACACAAATAAACTAATGTCATTTGTTGAACAATCACCCACTCACAGTCTGTACCTAACAATTTTACCTTGAATACATTGGGGAGTGTGATGTTGAGTATATGTGTTTTACGTGAGGGGGAGAAAACAACAACCTAAAAATTACAAAAAAAACATGATTAGATGGCAATATTAATAATAGGTTCAAGTTGTTGCATTTTTAATACATCATACCTGATGAAGTATCAGAACAGAACCAACAACTATGTCATCTCCGAACTCACTCTCAGTAAACACCTTATGATGAATTGCACCACCTATTGTTCCCGTTGGATCCTATCAATTTTATCTTAATTAGTAAGATAAGACACATACTAATCATGCTAGAAAACATACAAAACTCATATGCTAACCTTCAAAGTCACCGTAGCGTCACCAAATTCATTTCGTGTGATGGTCTTGACAACACCAACGGCAACATTAATCCTATCAAATCCATTAGGAAATCCGCCCGTGACAGTATTGAAAGGGGTAGCAGGAATCATTCCATCGCCATTGAGCAGTTCAAGTGCGGAGAGCCAAGGACTGCGTTCGAAATCTTTATCCTCCTTGGGATCTTCAATCGCTCTCCTCGCATACTCTTGGGTCGGAATTAGAGGTTCCTGAGAGGATCCCCCCCTCTGACGATCGAGGTTTCTCTGGCGCATAGCCAACTGCACGTCACCAGCTGGACCAGGAATCAGACGCTCTCCTTCGCGTTGAGACAGATTTATTTGAGAGAGGTGAGAGGGTTGAGGGTTAGATGTTTGGCCTTTTTCAAAATGAGGACGGAGATTAGAAGAATTTTTGAGTCTACGATCCATATTTCAGAGAGGAGAGAGGGTTGAGGGTTAGATGTTTGTAATGAAACTACTCCTTCCTTTTAAAGGGGAATTCAAATTTGATAAATCCGGCATTAGCAGTGCCGGATTTGTAAGTTAAGATAAATCCGGCATTGACGGTGCGGATTTGTCGATGAAGATAAGATCGGCATTGGCGGTGCGGATTTGAACGTATATTATAAATGTTCAACCTATCTTCAATTAATGCACTTTTTCTTCATTACGGTTTTTGTCATATATGTGCAGGTGCACACAGGTACCAACACACAGAGTTGTAACACTACCAATTTTAACATGGAAAATCAGGACAAATGGGGCGATCGCCCCTTTCCATCCGCGCGTTCGCGCAAAGTTACTGGAATTTTGGGAGCGATGGCTCCAATAAGAGGGGCGACCGCTCCAAAGCCAAAACTGAGCCAATAGCGTGTAATACTCCCTCCGTCCCAAAATGTTTATCCCATTTTTGATTTTCAATTAACCCGTTATTGTATAAAACTCTTGTAATACTCCCTCCGTCCCAAAATGTTTGTCCCATTTTTTACTTTTTTGTTGAACCCGTTATTGTATAAAATGAAAAATATTATAATTACAGTGATTGCACATATGCAGTGTATTATCAAAATGTCTAATGCATTTTTATCAAGAGCTGGTCATTTATTTTAGGATAAATAATTTCAAAACTTGAAGATAAATTTTATGATTGCAGCGATCCAAAAATAAATTTTTAACATAACACAATGTTTGCTTAAATTAAATAATGTTTTGCTGAAAACAAACATCAGCCATACCACCAGGCACAATACAAGAAGGGAAAAAATAAAATCGATTTAGCGAGTCAAACAAAGAGGAAATTAACAACAAGTTTGTTACAAACCAAAAATAAAGATGTCTTTGGGATACACCCCAGCATAAAACCAAGTTTGCATGCCAACAAAGGCATGATGAATTAAAATACAAACCAAATATGAAATATTGTTTATGAGGATCCCCTCATCAAATTAAGCCACAAACCAAAGCTGAAATTAACTAAGAGTTTTAAAATTCAACAAAAAACATTAATCTTCAGAAATGTCCACCATAGCCCGACCCATCTCCCGGTGGTGGTGGTGGCATCCGTCCAAGGATATTCTGGAGCAACCGAGTCTGCTCCTCCTGTACACGATCATGTTGTGACATCCAAACATTTTGTTGTGCCCTCCAAGCCTGGTTAGTCTCAATCTCCGCATCCACGCGGACGGATAAATGTCCAAAATCTTCCCTCAGATCTCTAATTTGACTCTCCACGTAGCCAACTGCTCGACGGATAATAAGCGGCCTCGGCCAAGGTCTGCTCGCCACTCCTCCTCCTCCTCCTCCTCCTCCTCCTCCTTCTCATCATCATCATCATCATCTCCCGGCGTGAGGTCTCTAGATGACCCTCACCCCTCTTTACATTCGACATTTAGTGGTGAGGGTGAATAAGTTAATCTTTGGACCTCCTCTAATGTCCTTGTTCACTAACCTGAGGTTAAATCCCGATTTTGTTATCAGGGATGTGATCAACAATGGAAAATTATAGTTCGTATTGGTCATACCCTTAGCCGTGTTCCATATCTCCTTCTTGATTATTTTTCCAAAATCAATTGTTTTTGTTGAGCTATCATGTGCATTAGAAATGCACGTCTCCAATTAACCTCATTAAAATGAGAGGAGGGAGGATCCTCTCACAAATAAATCTATGAAGATACTTCATCCAATTATCCATGTCTCGAGCCTTTACAACTACACCCTTCTTCACATTCCTAGGGTCAATTACCCCAAAAGTCGGAGCTAGCAAATGCAAATTTTCCTTAACTTTTTTTCCTATCCTCTCCATCTCTTTGGTGTACTCACACCCATCCTCCTCAATGTTAGTGGCTAACCCGTAATGTTGATTAATGGCATCCCTATCATAATTAACCTCTAGCCCCGCACAAAAGACCCCGTATTCCCAGTTCAAAAACATTAGCATAAAATTCTTTGACTAAAAGTGAACTTCCATAGTTTGGGGGCTTACTCCCCAACTTTCCCCAATTGTATAGGGTAACAAAACCATCTAAATACAAGCCATTAAAATCAAATTCCCTTTCCGGGTTGAATGGCTTTTTTTCATATAACTCAAAGAATTGTTGAGCTTGAATCCCAACAAATTTAGCAGCATCATACGGGGGACCGGGAGGGGTTGGAGTGTTGGTGGTAGTGGTTCGTGATCTTTTAGGAGGCATTGTCAATCAAAACTCAAAGATAAAAAATTGGAAGCTTACTTTTGAATTGGCCGGAAATTCGCCGGAAGGTCGCCGGAATTTCGCCGGAGTCTTTGTCTTGAAAAACAAACGTGTGACAATCTTCAAAATGCACCTCAAACCTTGAATGTGTGCTTCAAAATGGATGATTGATTGATTTTGGGGTTGAAAAAAATTGGATTTGGGGTTGAAGAAGATTGAATTTGGGGTTTGAAATTTGAAATTTTAGAGAGAGAGAGAAAAGGAGGCGCTGGTAGGGTTATTTGATTGGGAAAGGGGGAGGTTTTTTGGGATAAACCGTGCTTGAGAAAAGAAGATTGAATTTGGGTTTAGTGAGCGATCGCGCCTTTTCTCTGTAAAAAGAGGGCGATCGCTCGTATATTGGGGTGATCGCGCATATGGAATTTATTATTTGTTTTTTAAGAAAAATAAATTTTTAATAAAAGAATCCGAATTAGAATTTCCGGATTACATTAGAGGCGATCGCCCTCTATAAGGAGCGACCTCCCTCTTGTCCGTCCCTCTTTTGTCAAATTTCAATCGGTTTTTAACATTTTTCGTTAGTTTTTAGAATTTTCATCGGTTTTTAACGTTTTCAGTTAGTTTCTCGAAGTCCGAGTTAGTTTTTAGAATTTCCGATCGGTTTTTAACGTTTTCGGTTAGTTTTTCAAAAATATCGAGTCCATGGCAAGCTTTCATGAAATTAAAATTAACAATAATAAAAGAATAAGTTTTATAGAAAATTGACCACATTAGGTCACGTAGGATACCGATCGAGGATAATTAGACGGGGTAAATTCATCAGGGGGATTGCGAATCCTACTCCCTCTCCTCGGCATACGACGACCACCTGATCTAGATTGTTGAGATGAGGATGAGGATGATCCATTTGATTTCACGCAACCGCCTCAAAGCTCCTTCCCTTCTTCTAGCAATTATAATCAGACGCCTGAGCAGACATTCGGGATTCCGGGATTTAGGCCTAGTTTCCATTTGCCTCGTGTGCAGTTTTCAGAAAGTCCCGATGGATCATCCTCATCCTCATCTCAACAATCTAGATCAGGTGGTCGTCGTATGCCGAGGAGAGGGAGTAGGATTCGCAATCCCCCTGATGAATTTACCCCGTCTAATTATCCTTGACTGGTATCCTACGTGACCGGGATGTGGTCAATTTTCTATAAAACTTATTCTTTTATTATTGTTAATTTTAATTTCATGAAAGCTTGCCATGGACTGATATTTCTGAAAAACTAAGCGAAACGTTAAAAACCGACTGGAAATTCTAAAAAACTAACTGGACTTCGAGAAACTAACGAAAACGTTAAAAACCGATGAAAATTCTAAAAAAACTAACGAAAAACGTTAAAAAACTGATTGAAATTTGACAAAAGAGGGACGGACAAGAGGGAGGTCGCTCCCTTATAGAGGGCGATCGCCCCAATGTAATCTGGAAATTCTAATTCCGGATTCTTTTATTAAAAATTTATTTTTCTTAAAAAACAAATAATAAATTCCATATGCGCGATCACCCCAATATACGAGCGATCGCCCTCTTTTTACAGAGAAAAGGCGCGATCGCTCACTAAACCCAGCGCGATCGCCCTCTACGCGGATTTCCCAAGCACGGTTTATCCCAAAAACCTCCCCCTTTCCCAATCAAATAACCCTACCAGCGCCTCCTTTTCTCTCTCTCTAAAATTTTAAATTTCAAACCCCAAATTCAATCTTCTTCAACCCCAAATCCAATTTTCTTCAACCCCAAAATCAATCAATCATCCATTTTGAAGCACACATTCAAGGTTTGAGGTGCATTTTGAAGATTGTCACACGTTTGTTTTTCAAGACAAAGACTCCGGCGAAATTCCGGCGACCTTCCGGCGAATTTCCGGCCAATTCAAAAGTAAGCTTCCAATTTTTTATCTTTGAGTTTTGATTGACAATGCTTCCTAAAAGATCACGAACCACTACCACCAACACTCCAACCCCTCCCGGTCCCCCGTATGATGATGTTAAATTTGTTGGGATTCAAGCTCAACAATTCTTTGAGTTATATGAAAACAAGCCATTCAACCCGGAGAGGGAATTTGATTTTAATGGCTTGTATTTAGATGGTTTTGTTACCCTATACAATTGGGGAAAGTTGGGGAGTAAGCCCCCAAACTATGGAAGTTCACTTTTAGTCAAAGAATTTTATGCTAATGTTTTTGAACGGGAGAATACGGGACAGTCTTTTGTGCGGGGGCTAGAGGTTAATTATGATAGGGATGCCATTAATCAACATTACGGGTTAGCCACTAACATTGAGGAGGATGGGTGTGAGTACACCAAAGAGATGGAGAGGATAGGAAAAAATGTTAAGGAAAATTTGCATTTGCTAGCTCCGACTTTTGGGGTAATTGACCCTAGGAATGTGAAGAAGGGTGTAGTTGTAAAGGCTCGAGACATGGATAATTGGATGAAGTATCTTCATAGATTTATTTGTGAGAGGATCCTCCCCTCCTCTCATTTTAATGAGGTTAATTGGAGACGTGCATTTCTAATGCACATGATAGCTCAACAAAAACAATTGATTTTGAAAAATAATCGATAAGGAGATATGGAACACGGCTAAGGGTATGGCCAATACGAACTATAATTTTCCATTGTTGATCACATCCCTGATAACAAAATCGGGATTTAACCTCAGGTTAGTGAACAAGGACATTAGAGGAGGTCCAAAGATTAACTTATTCACCCTCACCACTAAATGTCAGAATGTAAAGAGGGGTGAGGGGTCATCTAGGAGACCTGTGGCGGAGATGATGATGATGATGATGATGATGATGATGATGATGAGGAGGAGGAGGAGGAGCGAGCGCGGCCGAGGCCGCTATTATCTGTCAGAGCGGGTTGGCTACGTGGAGAGTCAAATTAGAGATCTGAGGAAAGATTTTGGACATTTATCCGTCCGCGTGGATGCGGAGATTGAGACTAACCAGGCTTGGAGGGCACAACAAAATGTTTGGATGTCACAACATGATCGTGTACAGGAGGAGCAGACTCGGTTGCTCCAGAATATCCTTGGACGGATGCCACCACCACCACCGGGAGATGGGTCGGGCTATGGTGGACATTTCTGAAGATTAATGTTTTTTGTTGACTTTTAAAACTCTTAGTTAATTTCAGCTTTGGTTTGTGGCTTAATTTGATGAGGGGATCCTCATAAACAATATTTCATATTTGGTTTGTATTTTAACTCGTCATGCCTTTGTTGGCATGCAAACTTGGTTTTATGTTGGGGTGTGTCCCAAAGACATCTTTATTTTTGGTTTGTAACAAACTTGTTGTTAATTTCCTCTTTGTTTGACTCGCTAAATCGATTTTATTTCTTCCCTTCTTGTATTGTGCCTGGTGGTATGGCTGATGTTTGTTTTCAGCAAAACATTATTTAATTTAAGCAAACATTGTGTTGTGTTAAAAATTTATTTTTGGATCGCTGCAATCATAAAATTTATCTTCAAGTTTTGAAATTATTTATCCTAAAATAAATGACCAGCTCTTGATCAAAATGTATTAGACATTTTGATAATACACTGCATATGTGCAATCACTGTAATTATAATATTTTTCATTTTATACAATAACAGGTTCAACAAAAAAGTCAAAAATGGGACAAACATTTTGGAACGGAGGGAGTATTACAAGAGTTTTATACAATAACGGGTTAATTGAAAATCAAAAATGGGACAAACATTTTGGGACGGAGGGAGTATTACACGCTATTGGCTCGCTTTTGGCTTTGGAGCGGTCGCCCTCTTATTGGAGCGATCGCTCCCAAAATTCCAGCAACTTTGCGCGAACGCGCGGATGGAAAGGGCGATCGCCCCATTTGTCCCGATTTTCCATGTTAAAATTGGTAGTGTTACAACTCGTGTGTTGGTACTGTGTGCACCGCACATATATGACAAAAACCGTAATGAAGAAAAAGTGCATTAATTGAAGATAGGTTGAACATTTATAATATACGTTCAAATCCGGCACCGCCAATGCCGATCTTATCTTCACCGACAAATCCGCATCGTCAATGCCGGATTTATCTTAACTTACAAATCTGCATGCTAATGCCGGATTTATCAAATTTGAATTCCCCTTGAAAAGGAAGGAGTAGTTTCATTACAAACATCTAACCCTCAACCCTCTCTCCTCTCTGAAATATGGATCGTAGACTCAAAAATTCTTCTAATCTCCGTCCTCATTTTGAAAAAGGCCAAACATCTAACCCTCAACCCTCTCACCTCTCTCAAATAAATCTGTCTCAACGCGAAGGAGAGCGTCTCGATTCCCGGTCCAGTGGTGACGTGCGCTTTTTTTTTTTTTTTTTTTTTTTTTTTGACGTGCGGTTGGCGCGCCGAGAAACCTCGATCGTCGGAGGGGGATCCTCTCAGGAACCTCTAATTCCGACCCAAGAGTATGTGAGGAGAGCGATTGAAGATCCCAAGGAGGATAAAGATTTCGAACGCAGTCCTTGGCTCTCCGCACTTGAACTGCTCAATGGCGATGGAATAATTCCTGCTACCCCTTTCAATACTGTCACGGGCGGATTTTCTAATGGATTTGATAGGATTAATGTTGCCGTTGGTGTTGTCAAGACCATCACACGAAATGAATTTGGTGACGCTACGGTGACTTTCAAGGTTAGCATATGAGTTTTGTATGTTTTCTAGCATGATTAGTATGTGTCTTATCTTACTAATTAAGATAAAATTGATAGGATCCAACGGGAACAATAGGTGGTGCAATTCATCATAAGGTGTTTACCGAGAGTGAGTTCGGAGATGACATAGTTGTTGGTTACGTTACGATACTTCATCGTGTATGATGTATTAAAAATGCAACAACTTGAACCTATTATTAATATTGCCATCTAATCATGTTTTTTTTGTAATTTTTAGGTTGTTGTTTTCCCCCTCACGTAAAACACATATACTCAACATCACACTCCCCAATGTATTCAAGGTAAAATTGTTAGGTACGATGTGAGTGGGTGATTGTTCAACAAATGACATTAGTTTATTTGTGTTGCAGTATTCCATAAGGATTTCATCCCATCTGATTTTCCATGAAGGGGTTTTTCATGTAAAAGTTGTTGAACTGTTGAACTTGTATTTCTATCCTATGTGATCGGGATGTGATCACTAATTTGAACTCTTTATTTTAATGTTTGATTAATGTATGTGTTGTTGAACTGTTGAACTTGTATTTCTATCCTATGTGATCGGGATGTGATCACTAATTTTAACTATTTATTTTAATGTTATTTCAATTTTTATTCATATTTTATTTGCTATAAAATGGAGCGGTTGACCCATTTGGTCGTTTTAAGTTTCGCAACTACAAATATATTTGATGTCATACTCCACCAAGAGTTAAATATATTACAAGTTCAATATATTACAAGTTCAAATAAAACAATATTACAAGTTCAAATAAAACAACAATACTTAAAAGTTCAAAGTACGTAATTTAAGAAGTAATAATAAAAATAACAATTAACTCTTACTGTCTAAGAGTTGGACATCTCCTTCGCGTGTGACCTTCTAACTTGCAAATCCCACAACGATTCTTTTTTTTGCAACTTGCCAATCCATAGAGTTTCTCGATCGCCTTGACACTGGGACTCCCTTGCTTCTTGTCACGTCGATGCTCCGGGTTAGGGTAAAAATGTGGGACAATATGATCTACATTCCAATAGGCCTCGTCATGGATTGGATGAAAAGAGCAACTCCACGTCTTGTAGTACGAGGCAAGGCTGTAAAAAGGATGAATATAACTCATACCATCGACACTTTGCGATTTGAAACACGCAAGCACATGCGAACAAGGGGAATGATATTGCATCCATTTGCCACAAGTGCATGTTCGATCACGCAATCTCACAACTTGAATGTGTCCACCTTTGTCACCACGTACCCTGGTCGTCACACTATAAACACCCACAGACGTAGTGTTAAACCTTGTGACGTGATGAAACCCAGCCTTAACCAAGTTGTATCGGTATCTTCGATCGATTCTCTCACTGAATTGTAGCGTGGCATTTGGTGGTGGGATGCCATTAGGATCTCCCCCTAAAGCACTAATTGCTTTAGTGAGTCTATCTTGAAAGTATGCCACACACCTATAGAATGAGGTCTCAACAACTGCTGAAATTGGCATTCCCCGAGCTCCTTTCATAACGCCATTAAAAACTTCCGACAAATTAGTAGTCTTAATGTCGTACCTATATCCACCATCGTGAGCCATTGTCCACTTTCTAGCATCCAAGTTCTCAAACGGGTGTTCATCATTTCCTCCCCAATAACACATGAAAATAAGTGGAACTCCAGCCATATTTATTCCTAAAAATTGAAAAAAAAATTATAAAAAATCTAATTTAACAATATCACTACATTCACAAAAAAATTTAAATAAATACTAAATTTAAATTTCGAACAAAAAATAAGAGGATTAAATGTACCTTCTTAATCACCTCTTCTTCTTGAACTTCTTAATCAACTTCTTGAATTTTCAATATTTTTTGGAAAAAATTCACTTACTTTCTTCTTCTTTCTTCTTTTCTCCTTCTTCACTGGATTTTTATTATGCCAGATTTCTTTACAGATTTGCCGAGGAAGATGGGTTTTGTAAAGCAAATCTGGAATTAGCATTTCCGAATTTGAATTTTTCAAAAAAAAACATTACTTAATTCAATTCAGATATATTTAGTATTTAAAAAAAAAAAAAATTAAAATCCGGAGTTATCAGTTCCGGATTACACTAAGAGCGATCGCCCCAACATACGTGCGATCGCTCTCTATTTATTCCAGAAAATATTATTTTCCTCATTTAATCTTTTTTGGAAAAAAATAAAAATAAAAATAGAATCCGGAATTGGTACCGCCGGAGTACACATGAGCGATCGCTCTATTTTAGGGCGCGATCGCCCCCTATTTACGGAATTATTATTTTCGAAAATTCAATTTTGGAAAACAAAAAAAAAAAAATCAAATCCGGAATTGGTAATTCCGGATTTCATAATCCAGAATTACCAATTCCGGATTTCAAGTCAAAAGTGCTAGTTTGGTACTTAAGTTTTTGAAAATGTTATTTTGATATATAAATTTTTAAAAAGCTATATTTAAAAAAAAAAATCTATATTCCTCATTGAATAAAAAACCGAAAGAAAATGTCTACCTTCAGTGGCGTTATGATAGTAGTTAATGCTCTCGGAGCATAGAAAAGCCTTGGAATCACCAATATTGGCAACTAAAATCTGACCATCTGCAATTAAACTGATTTTGTGCTTGCGTGTATGGGCAAGAAATACTATGATGAATTCCTTTATCACAAAAGAAATTCTGCACTTTATTATTTGTAAATTCTGTGCCACCGTCACTTTGAAAAACCTTGATGTTGCAATTAAACTGATTTTGTATCAAAGCAGATAAAGCAAGCAATAAATCATAAAATTCGGCTTTAGACCGAAGGGGATGGAACCATGTGAACAGAGAGAAATCGTCAATAAAAATAACATAATACCAATAACCATTAGTTAATTCAACAGGTGCAGGACCCCATAAATCACAATGAATTAAATCAAGGACGCGAGAGGCACGTTTATTATTAATAGCAATGACAAATGTTTGCTCTTGGCAAGTTGACAAGAGGAACACAACGAAGGTTTAGGTAAATACTAAAGTAACTTGCAAATAGATAAAGTGATTGTGTAAACGACTAGAACTAATAGCAGAAATAAAAGCCTCATGTCCTTGATTACTTTGGGAAAAATTCCCCTAGGACCCCTCTGCCCAGATTTTTTTCCCCTTAAAGTAAACTTTTTTTTTAAATCCCAAATAAAGAGTTATCCCCAAATTAAAATTCCCCGGACACCCCTAGGCTCCTCCTCTCCTCCATCCCGTCACATCATTTACTTTCCCCTCCCATTTTGATCTCTTCCTGTTCTCTCTCTCTAAACACACACACACCGTTTCTCTCTTTCTCCAAACTCTCTTCGGCTCCTTCATCATCTCCTCCGACGACCCGCGATCTCCGCTTTTCTGGATCTCCATCCACCTCTCGATTTGTTTGGTATACCCGACCCGCTTCCATTTCGCCAAATCTATGACCATAACACCAGTGTTGAAGTAGCATGGATTTCGGCCGGCGAATATGCCGGAAAATCGCCTGTTCGACCAAAAATTGGAGGTGAAATATTTGGTGAAGTCTCTATTTATCTTTCTCTTTCCATGCCTTCTCCAGCGAACTCTTTCTCCGGTAACTCCATCCTTCTCCTTTGGCAGATCTCGTTGTCCCCGTGCTTTATGGGTAGATCTACGATTCTTTCTCCTTCATCTTCACCGGATCTGTTCAGATCTAGAACTTGATGTCTCTCTCCGATCTGATTTTCCTTTGGATTCTTCAACCATATCTAATGGTGTTCTTCAAGTGGCAGGGAGCTACTAGTAAATCAAACTTTAGTTTCTCTCTACCGGATCATCGTTGCTCACCGAATTTGTACGTATTTTTGTATTAATTTTTGAATAAACATTTACATATATTTGTAAATAAATTTCTGCGTCAAACGCTTAAAAGTTGATGAACGGGCCACAATTTGGGCATGAGTTAGTGATTGCTTACTGCTGGCTTAAACATGCCAACATGGTTGAAAAATTTGTCTTATAAACATGCAACTTATAAGAGTTGTAACTTATAAGAGTTGTAAATTGTAAATGTGTAAATTATGAGAGATTCATTGTTAATATTGAATTTTTTTGGTTGAAAAAATTAAACTGAAACTATGTTGAATCTAATGACTGATTTAAAATACTAGAATGTCTAGTGATCAATATTTAATTCCCAAAGTTTCAGTGACTAAAATATAATTTGAATTTTGGACTTGCATCAGAGGCTGTAACTTACCTTGTTGTGTACGTGAAAAAGGGCATTAATGTCATTGTGTCAAGAAGGGGTGTCTTTGGAATTTTCAAAATGTTATTTCTTAAATTGGGTTTAAATCTCGCATGAGGGGCTCTAGAGGAAGTGGGCCTTCTAACATTCATCGCCTAGTACTATACTAAGAGGCTGGTCCATCATGAACTAATCATAGTTCATCATGGGAAGGCTGAGGATGAGAAGGCTGAGGGTGAGAAGGGCGCCGAAAGTATTTGTGCTGCATAGCATCATGAGCGGTCAAACGCATAGCCTGCAAATACAGTCATTGTGCCAGACACAAAAATAATATGGGAAAACCTTCATTGTTAGCTTCGCCCACAATAATAATAAGTACGATATTCAAACTCAAATACTCACCGGATCTACAGCAGTCAAACTCCAGATCAGTCGTAGCAAATTGATATCAAGATTCCAGAGAGCCGTTTGTTTTGTATTTCCAAGCATTGGTTTGTTCTAATGCTGCAAACTCAAAAGTCATAACAGTACACCAGTGTGGATCCTTGATAGCTTAGCTTGGTGATAAGTATGTGGTTCAAAATAGAGGATATGTTGCAGATATAGTTGACATAAGAAGGACGAATGGAAGCATAATTGTCTAAAGTTGTATCAATACTTGATGTAGGAAGGATAATTAGAAGAAATACCAGTTTAGTCTTTGTATTTCATAGGAACATGTCTAACCCTTGAGGTGTAGAGACAATAGGTTGATGTGAAGGAAGGGAGAGTGAAGGAGAAAGAACAGACCGAGGAAATTTAGGAACAATAGATGGTTTAGAGGAATTATATAGAAGTTCTTCTAGACAAGTACTAGTAATCACCAACGATAATAAGGAGTAGGAAGTCAAGAATGAATATTTATTATCCCAAGACAGCCATGCTCAAGTAGTGATTTCTTACTCATAAATTGCAGTCGATTAAAATAAATTTAGGTAGTTAATATCATTGGTCCATATCATACTTGTGTCAATATTTGCGCACTAACTTGGGCTTATACTACCTTGAGGTTTCTCAATCCAGTTAAAAAACATTTTAAATTATTTGCATACTTTGATGTCCCACTTTAACTATTACTTAAAATAAACTTTACATACTTGCATCTCATATTTGCTGGACCATCTTGCCAAAGTTGATTTCTTTCAAAAGCCTCGGGTGGCATAAACAATAAATTCTGCCCAAACCTGAAACATAAACAAAAGATAATAACAAAAAAAGTTAAGTACCATGGAGTTATAAGATTATTTGTGAAGCAGATGTTAAAATGAGTGCCCTATTCCTATTGACACATTCATTTCAGCAACCTTCCCTACAAGAATGTATAGTTATGCTAATCGAGCTCGAGCTAATTGGAGTTGGTTGTGATTAAAATTTGGCATATCAAGGAAATAATAACAATCTAATATTTGTTTAGGCACGTTTAATCTAGAGCACAAATTAAACGCAATGTATGATTACCCAAACTAAACTTGTACATCTAACACGTTTTCTACCCAACATAGTCGTGTAAAGTAGTGAATCGAAAGCATACTTTTAATTTATTTTTTAAATATGATCTAATAAACATACCATCGAGGGTAATATCGACTGTACATGTGATTGATGGTAAAATCATCTAAACCACTTCCAAAATCTATGAGGCGGCTACACAAAAGAACAACATATTCATTAGAATAAGAGTGATAAAATATAAAATAAGTAATTATACTCACAGATGAATGGATTTTATCCTCGTTCCAATCAGTATTTCTTTCGAAATGCAACTGCCTTCGCTTTTATGGAAGCATACAACCATATTGTCTTCTCGAAAGGCAATATTCATGCACAGATTAAGTACTTCTCATCAAATATACAAAACAATAAGAAAATCAACTATAAATTAAATGGCGATTACCTGGCTTGATGTCCCTATGGGTGATTCCAAGTCCATGGATATAGCTAACGCCAGACAGCTAAAAAGAATAACAAAAAAGAATTATTGTTGTTTCTTTTTGTCAGAAGAAAAAAAAAAGTATACTGAACAAAAAAACGTCTATCATACTGATATTTCGAGTAAAAAAGCTTACCATCTGATAGAACATAACCCTCATCACTTCTCAACCGCGAGAAGTCATCCGTAACCACCTCGACCAAACACTCGGCTCATTAGTTTCATAAAGAATCGAAGAAAGTGATCTGCCCTCGTAAAAAGATACTATAATTATCTCCTCTCAGATGATAAACGACTCAACATATCTCCCCACATGGTCACTCCCATCTCCGTGAATCCTCTGGAAAATCTGTCCAAAGTGTCTCTCAAAGTGGTCTGATCTTAATGATTTATCAAAACCTTCTACCTAAAAAAGATATACAAAAATCCATGATACTATTATAAAAATAATGGTGCAATAGTTCAGTTACAGTTATGTTCATAATAAGTTGGTTACTTCATGAAAAGTCGTCAATATTGATAATTTTTATTTGTAAACTTCTCGACTTTGATCTGGTTCACAACTCCATTCATTTCCCTTCTTAAATGCCGACAATTATTATGAACATAACTGTAACTGAGCTATTGCATCATTATTTTTATAATAGCATCATGGATATATCTTTTTTAGGTAGAAGGTTTTGATAAATCATTAAGATCAGGCCACTTTGAGAGACACTTTGGACAGATTTTCCAGAGGATTCACGGAGATGAGAGTGACCATGTGGGGAGATATGTTGAGTCGTTTATCACCCGAGAGGAGATGATTATAGTATCTTTTTACGAGGGCAGATCACTTTCTTCGATTCTTTATGAAACTAATGAGCCGAGTGTTTGGTCGAGGTGGTTACGGATGACTTCTCGCGATCGAGAAGTGATGAGGGTTATGTTCTATCAAATGGTAAGCTTTTTTACTCGAAATATCAGTATGATAGATGTTTTTTTGTTCGGTATACTTTTTTTTTCTTCTAACAAAAAGAAAAAACAATAATTCTTTTTTGTTATTCTTTTTAGCTGTCTGGCGTTAGCTATATCCATGGACTTGGAATCACCCATAGGGACATCAAGCCAGGTAATCGCCATTTAATTTATAGTTGATTTTCTTATTGTTTTGTATATTTGATGAAGTACTTAATCTGTGCATGAATATTGCCTTTCGTGAAGACAATATGGTTGTATGCTTCCATAAAGGCGAAGGCAGTTGCATTTCGAAAGAAATACTGATTGGAACGAGGATAAAATCCATTCATCTGTGAGTATAATTACTTATTTTATATTTTATCACTCTTATTCTAATGAATATGTTGTTCTTTTGTGTAGCCGCCTCATAGATTTTAGATTTTGGAAGTGGTTTAGATGGTTTTACCATCAATCACCTGTACAGTCGATATTACCCTCGATGGTATGTTTATTAGATCATATTTAAAAAATAAATTAATAGTATGCTTTCGATTCACTACTTTACAAGACTATGTTGGGTAGAAAACGTGTTAGATGTACAAGTTTAGTTTGGGTAATCATACATTGCATTTAATTTGTGCTCTAGATTAAATGTGCCTAAACAAATATTAGATTGTTATTATTTCCTTGATATGCTAAATTTTAATCACAACCAACTCCAATTAGCTCGAGTTCGATTAGCATAACTATACATTCTTGTAGGGAAGGTTGCCGAAATGAATGTGTCAATAGGAATAGGGCACTCATTTTAACATCTGCTTCACAAATAATCTTATAACGCCATGGTACTTAACTTTTTTTGTTATTATATTTTGTTTATGTTTTAGGTTTGGGCATAATTTATTGTTTATGCAACCTGAGGCTTTTGAAAGAAATCAACTTTGGCAAGATGGTCCGGCAAATATGAGATGCAAGTATGTAAAGTTTATTTTAAGTAATAGTTAAAGTGGGACATCAAAGTATGCAAATAATTTAAAATGTTTTTTAACTGGATTGAGAAACCTCAAGGTAGTTTAAGCCCAAGTTAGTGCGCAAATATTGACATAAGTATGATATGGACCAATGCTATTAACTACCTAAATTTATTTTAATCGACTGCAATTTATGAGTAAGAAATCACTACTTGAGCATGGCTGTCTTGGGATAATAAATATTCATTCTTGACTTCCTACTCCTGATTATCATTGGTGATTACTAGTACTTGTCTAGAAGAACTTCTATATAATTCCTCTAAACCATCTATTGTTCCTAAATTTCCTCGGTCTGTTCTTTCTCCTTCACTCTCTCTTCCTTCACATCAACCTATTATCTCTACACCTCAAGGGTTAGACATGTTCCTATGAAATAAAAAGACTAAACTGGTATTTCTTCTAATTATACTTCCTACATCAAGTATTGATACAACTTTAGACAATTATGCTTCCATTCGTCCTTCTTATGTCAACTATATCTGCAACATATCCTCTATTTTGAACCACATACTTATCACCAAGCTATCAAGGATCCACACCGGTGTACTGTTATGACTTTTGAGTTTGCAGCATTGGAACAAACCAATGGTTGGAAATACAAAACAAATGGCTCTCTGGAATCTGGATAGGTACGAGGCAAGGCTAGTTGCTAAAGGCTTTACACAGAGTCATGGTTTGGACTATAAGAGAATTATGAAAATGACATTAGTGAGGGTGTTTCTGGCCTTAAAAACTATCAAACGGTGGTCTCTGTGTCAGATGGATAACACAAATGCCTTCCTTCATGGTCATGCATGGTCATTTAGATGAAGATGTTTATATGTCATTATCTCAAGGTTATCAGCCTAATGTTTCTCATTTGAACCCTACTTCTAAACAACCTGTGGTATGTAAACTCTTGAAGACTTTATATGGGGTTAAGCAATCCCCAAGCAGTGGTTCTCCAAAGTTTTCCTCTGTCCTTCAAAATGGATTTACACAGTCCACCAATGAGCATTATGTGTTCTTATTCTACACCTACAATCTGTATTGCCATTTTGGTATATATGGATGATATCTTAATCACAGGCTCAGAAGATATTGATATTGCCTATGTTAAGACCAATCTTCACTCACTTTTTAAAGCTCAAAGACCTTGGGGCTCTAAAAGAATTTATTGGTATTGGAATTGCATCCAAATCCACTTTGGACCTCCATTAAAGGATATATACTTTGGACATTACCTCTTACATTGTATGACCTCAACTAGAGCCTCTAAAGTCCTTGTGGAAGAGCATCATAATCTGGCCTTAGCCACTGGTGTTGAATGTGCTCAACCTTATCAGTACACAGTGGCGAAGCCAAGATTTTTATGAAAGGGGGTCAAGGTTTTCATGGGATAACTATTATAATCGAGGTATTTGAATTTAATATACAAGGGGGTCAAAATATTATATTAGTGTTTTTTTTTTTTTTCTGAAAATTAAGGGGGTCAAAATGTATGAACTCATATTTTTTAGTAGTAAAAAGCCATTTTTTTTAAATTTAAAGGTTCTAAAATTGACACACTCCAACCCCCATGGCATAAGGGTAGCCTCGCTACTGTCAGTAGTACAGAAGGTTGGTTGGGAGGTTCATTCATCTTACAATCACCAGAGTTCGCTTACTCAGTTCATATGCTTAGCCAGTTCATGTCCTCTCCTAAACAGGCTCTTATGGTGGCTGCTCTAAAAGGTGCTAAATACTTTATAAGGACCCTTGGACAACATCTTTTCTAGCAAAGGTTTCTTCTCAGACCCTTTCATGCCTTCTGTGATGCTGAATGAGGTACATGCCCTACAACTAGGAGGGCTTTCTATAATTACTCTGTTCCACTTGAATCTAGTTTAATCTCATGGAAATCTATATATTTCTAAGAGTTCAGCAAAGGCTGAGCATAGGAGTTAGGCTTATGCAGTCTGTGAAATATCTAGGCTGGTTGCTGTTCTAAATGGACCAGATTGAGAGCTAGTTTTTATGGTAAAAATGTGCTTTTCTATTTTACTTTATTTAAAAAAATATTTGTTTCAATGTGCTCGATGTTAAGAATGACCTAGTGGTATTATCATACTACTTAGGGGAAGTCTTGATCTTTCTCTCTTCTTTCGTCTCACTGTTCTCTCTTTTTCTTTCTCAATCTCTCTAAATCTTTCTTGCACTACTTATTTTATACTCGAATTATTGAAAAATCCCCAATTATTGATGAATAGTTGAATTCATTGCCTTGTCCATAACAACTACTAGTTCATTGCCTAGTCCATGAGTACAAACAAATTTATTAGACAAAAGTAGTATTCATAAAAGCTAGCAAGAATGTTACCTTTATTTTCTTCAGGACGTAATCCTCTTCGTCATCCAATCGAGTGGCAGCCCAGGTTGATCCAAAGGCACCACTATCAATTATAATACAATTTCAACAGTTTATTAGTACTTATTTGCACTTACTCATTTATTGAACTACAGGATGAATTCTGGAGTGGAACCACCAGACAAACATCATTCCTTATAGGGAAAACTGGGTTCAGCTGCTTAACATTGCATCCTTTCGACAAAGAGATCAAAAGGGAACAACCACATAAATTAGCCACTGAATCTAACAATCAAGCATGAGTATAATATATAAACAATACCAGTATTTCTTACCAGGACTAGGGAGAACAGCGGAAGCAGGTGATATCAGAAGAATGCATGATATAAGCACCAGCAATATCATCTGCAAATACAAATATCTTTGAACATTAACAAAGGCTGTTATCCAAAATTAGTTGTACAAGGAAGCTTTGAACTAATGTATGTTTTCCCATATAACTTGAAAAGTTCAAACACTAGACAGAATCAGGAAAAAAAAAGGTGATCAAATAAGATACTTGTAGTTTTCAGATGATATTAAGATAAGTTGTTGTTTGTACTAAATCCTGGCGAGTCACAACTGTTTGTGTTAATGCCTGTCATTACAATGAATTACTATTTATGTTGGCATTGTACAATATTTATTACCCCCTCCGTTCTATACTAAATGCCACACTTTGAAAATCTTTTGTTAACTTGATTGAACTTGACAATAAAGATGACTGAAAATACTATTATCATCATGATTTTCTTTAGAAGCCTAAAATAGTGAATACAATATTTGCACTTTGAAGCAGTTACAATGTTGTAAATAAATGTCAAGATTTATATGCTATGATAAAAACAGCACAATGAGAGAAACTACAATCATGAGACCATCAACGAACTCTTTAAATTTTCATATTTGATTGTGCGTCTTTTGAGCACGGTTAGCAATGAGTAGTCATGGGCACATTCTACCTCCAGTTCACCACTCAAAATACAAATGGCAAGAACTTTGGAGAAATGAGAGAGCAAGGTTTAGAGTATACCAGAGTTCACTATCTATTGCACCAAAAAATCCATATTAGAATGTATTAACTGCAAGGCATTGACAAATAAATCGACCTGGCATATATACTGTATATCATCAAATTCAATATGCACAACGAGGTGGAATTCCTTTCACAATTCCAGAACCACATACCTACAGGACAGAACTTAGATAAGGGTAATTTGAAACAAATTTCCTACAAAAACTAGTTAAACATTATCATAAGCAAATAATAAAAAATTAGCATTAAATTAGGAAAACATTGTTTGGGCTCCTATGAAAAACAGAGACATAGTTGTTCCAATTTACAATAAATCCAACAATCAAACAAATAGGTTACTCCAATAACCTATCTATCATATAATCTAGGCCTAGACTCTCCCAATACCATTTGACTTGCAAATGTATCACCTAGCGGAAATTAGAAGCCAACAAAAAGATAACCAGACCTTCCATCATAAATGAAGAAAATGCAAGAACACAAAACACAGAAATAAACAAAATAAAACTATACAAGATGATTTACAGCTCCAAAATCACGGTGTATGTACGGTACAAAACAAAGACGTGAAAATCGAATTCCTAACTTGAAGTTTCAATCTCGAAACCCTAAATTTGAAAAGCTTACACAGACCGGAGTCAAAATTCGTCAAACTACAAAGCTAAAAATAGAAATGCACGATGAAACAAATAATGAACAAGAGCGAGATTATCGACTAGATAGCTTCATATTTCGAGCTCGAAACCTTAACTTACAGACAGGTAGAGAGATTCCGCGAGAATTTTTTTGTTACGACGGAGAGAAGAGTGAGAAATGGAAAACAGTTAAAGCCGAGTGCAAGGATCAATACCTCTGACTATCGATTAAGAGCGGTGTCCTGGAAAATGCCGGAGTGAGACCGTCTTATGAGTGGGGGCCAAATATGTTTAGTTTTATAGTTTATGGTTGTAAATGTACAAAAGCATTTTTTAAACTTATAAACTAAGAAAGTCATACAAGAAACTTACCTGAAATTTTTTTGGGTTGATCAGCTTGTATTTTTGAACCATTTTCAAAGTTGTCCACTCAATATACTTGACTGCTTTCTATTGCTTCAACTTCCTCCCTTTGCTGCCTGAAGCTATATCATAAAATTTTAGACATACTGTATTAGTTATGGAAATATAAACTTAAATACAAACTAAAATCATAGCGATAGAAGGTGATGACTCTTCACAACTAATTGGCTTGAAATATCGTTTCATAGCTAATAGCTTTAAAACTGCAAGCAATTTTTATTTGAACTAGGTAAATCATAAATGAATCAGAATATAATCAACAAAATATGCATTTATCGGCCAAAAAAATGCAGTCAACAAAAAACCCAAAAAAATAAACCCTAAAAGCAAAATCAGAATGTAATCATGAAATTTTTCATACTAAAATCCTTCATAACTCAATTTAATAGGAGTATTTGACATATAATCAGAGATTCAAAAATACCTTTTGGAGTTTGTGAATGACAGACCAACGAAATCAAAATCGATCGGCAAGGTAGAGAAAGGGAGATAGAGCACACGAGGAGAGAGAGAGCAGGAGAGCTACTAGGCGGCCTTTCTCCACCGTCCCGATTCCGCCATAGATGTCGCCTTTGGGTTCTCCGCGGTTTTGTTTGTGCTTTGTGTGTGTTTTGTGCGTGCGTTGTGTGTAAGTTTTGTTTTAATTGAAGAGAATTGTTATATAAACCCGTAAAATTGGTACAATTAAGCCATCAAATGAAATTACCTTTCTACCCCTAATTCATACCCCTATTACCCCACCTTCCTCCTCATCAATTTTTCACCCATCTTCCACACCTTTCTCATTTTTCACCATTAATCTCATCCTCTTCATTTCTTTTTGCATAAAAAATTACCCTCTCTCCCTTTCTTCCTACTCTCATTTCTCAAACATCAAAAAATCAATACCTCCCTTTTCTTCTACATATAAATTTGTTAAATTTTTTTTTTTCATTTTGCAAAAATTCGGCCAGTAGTGACCGAAATTCAGTTCAGGTTCGGCCACACCCGACCGAAAATATTGAAAAAGTTCGGCCAAACCCGGCCGAAATTTTTAAAAAGTTCGGCTCTGATTTGCCAAATCTGGGTTGTTTTTTCGATCAGTACTGGCCGAATTTTTGTGTGTGTGTGCTTAATTATTGAAGAATTATGTTGATTCTTCGTCGTTGATTGAAAAATATTATTTTAATTTTTGGGGAAAAATAAACAAAGTAAGAACCTTTAGAAGAGAAGTAATTAAAAAAAATATTTATTTCGAGATAAAGAAAATATAAATATTCAGCGGTTATAAATATTAGAACTGCATTAAAATTAAAATGATGTTTTGATGTGATTTCTCAGTTGTATTATATTCCCTCCGTCCAGTTACATACTTCACACTTTCTATTTTGGGCGTCCAATTACATACTTCACACTTTGTCTCCTACATTATTTTAATACTCACAACACCATTATAATTTACTATTCCCTCCACTCATTCTCTCTCCTATTTTACTTTTACACTCACAACATTATATCATTATTTTTTTCCTTAATCCACGCGTGAACAGTAACTGTGAAGTATTAACTTGGACGGAGGGAGTATATTATTTGGAATTATGTGGGTTTAAGGTTGTTTGATTTAATGAAGATGGTTAAAAGCCGAAAAAAATTATTGGGTGTTATTTGGATGAATGAATTTAATGATGTATAAATAAATATGTTCAATGAATGTGGTCATCTTGTCGAATTCTTTTTGCTAAATTAGCAATGAAGAAAGAAGAAAGAAATTATGGATGTGATACCAAAAATAAATGATTGCTCAAAATAACTTAGCTCTATTCTCAGGTCAAAACGATGTTATGTATCAAAATAACATGCCAAAATATTTGAAATTTTTTTTTCCTTAATTACAAAAGTTCGGCTGATCTTGGTCGAACTTTTTCAAGAAGTTCTACAATGGTGGCCGAACTTTTCAAGAAGTTCTACGGTGTGCCGAACTTTTTCAAGAAGTTCGCCACCACCGGCCGAACAGATCTACAATTTCGGCCAGATCGCCGAACCACCACAAACCCAGAATTTGAAACAAATTGAACCCAAAAATTCTCAACTTGAAACATTAATCGAACGAATTAAACCATAAGAAGTAATTTTCGAACGAATTGCACCAAAATTACCTTATTTTATAATGTTTCTCTCTCTAAAAATTTCTGATTTTCTCTCTTTCTCTCTATAAAAATTTGATTGGGGTTAATGTGGGTGGGTGGGTGTGGGTGAGTGAGTGAGGATAAGGGAAAGGGGTATAAAGGGAAAGAGAGGGGTTTATTTTAATTTTTGGGGGTGGATTTAATGTTACGGGTTTACTCAACAATTTTACGGGTCTATATAACAATTCTCTTAATTGAAGTATTTACTTTAAAAAAAAAATAAAAATTAAAGAAAAGTCAGTGGGGGCCACGGCCTTCACTCGTTTCTGAGACTACTCACATCGGTGACTCTCCTTGTGAGTCACCCAAAAAAAAAAAAAGCATTGAAAGTCACGATTTTTTGCAACCTGGGTTGGCCAATTGCCCTGGGTTGGCCCCTGAAGGTCACCATTTGTTTTTTTTTTTTTTTTTTTTTGTTTCACCAAATTATTTTGATTTTGTGTTTATATAAATATATTTTTAGAACTAGTATATTTTATATAATTATATAAATTAAAAAAAAAAAAATATGTCAAAATTCATTTTTTTTAATAATTATATGGGTAATTATTTTTAATAATTTTACGGGTAATTTTAAAAATATTATTACTAATACATTATTTTAAAAAATAAAATGATAAGTATTTTAGATAAGTTGAAGTAAAAAAAAAATAAATATTTTATTTGTAAAAGGTTGGGTTGGGTCGAGGTCACTGATGGAAATATAAATTATATAAGGTTGAGAGTGTGTATATGAAAGTGAGAGAAATTAATATTTTATTTGAGATTGGGTTCGGTCTGGGTCACTGATGGAGATAGTCTGAATGTATCCGCCACGACGGACAGAAAATTTGACAGTTTCTGATGATTCGACTGTATTGCCGGCACCGGAGTGAGAGTACAAACTGCAGAGTGGCGTGGGAGGTGAAATTTGTGTGACTGAAGAAAATTAGGTAATGGAAAAAATAAAATGGTCCTACTGGATTGTGCTGGTGCATCCGACTGCAGTCAAGTCGAGCCGCTAATGGATAAGAGCTAAAATGAATTGTACCAAAAAAAAATAAAAAAATTGTACCAAAACTAATGGGAAAGAACTGATATTATTATTTAACAAATCAATTAAAAAAGAGCAAATTAAAATTAAGGGTTTATAGCTGGGAATCATTCACAGGAAGTGGTCTCATATTTTAATTTTCTAAATCTCTTAATTTAAGAAAGTTTAATTATTATTTTATTTATTCTTTTACATTTTATTAATACCCTTCTGCTAGCATAATTTACTAAAAGCCAATAAGAAAAAACTAAACGCCATTAATTTTTATCTATGGAAGTATAATAGGGGACATCTCAAAAAAGAAAATATGACGAAATTGAGTAGGTCTGTCAATTTTTACTCATTACTCAAAAACCCACTCAACTCAACTCGCTTATTACCCGACTCGACCCAACTCATTAACAATTTCGGGTTGAAACGAGTTACCCGCTTTAACCCGTTAAATTTAGTGGATTAAAGTGGGTCAACTCGTCAACCCGTCTCAACCCGTTGTAACAAGGATTTAAACATTTGCAACATTTGTTTACGTCACAATGGAGAGCCTTGCTAATCAAACATCCCTCCCCCCCGCCCCACCCACCCCCTAAACCCCCCCCCCCACGTCGGATAAAAAAAAAAATCATTTAAATTTTTTTTTAACAACTCCCACCCCCACCCCTAAACCCCCCCCCCATCGGGTCAAAAAAAAAAAAAATCATTTTAATTTTTTTTTAACAACCCCCACCCCTACCCCCTGCCCCCCGCCCACCCCACCCTCTACCCCCTGTCCCAGGTCAAAAAAAAAATTAATCATTTTAAATTTATTTTTAACACCCCCACACACCCTCACCCACTCCCTACCCCGCCCCCCACCCCCAACCCACCACCCCCTTGTACCACTGTGTTAGGTACGTTATTAATTTAAAGTCGTGATTTGATTTGGAATTAGTTAAGCATTGCAATTTATAAACTATTAGAACAGTATTGACCTTTTCTACATATCTAGCTAATGATGTTTTTTGCATTTCATTCGTAATTTTATTATTCGAATTAAGATTCATGATTCACAAATTAACCACCACCACCACCACCCACCCCCGTCGGGTCAAAAATTTTTTAAACATTTTAAATTTATTTTTAACCACCCCCCCCTCCTCCCCGTCGGGTCAAAATTTTTTAATCATTTTAAATTTAGTTTTAACAACCCCTCACCCCCCCACCCTACCCCCCACCCCACTCACTACTACCACCCCCGAGCCCCACCCCCACCGTCGGGTCAAACAAATTAATTTATTTTTGAAAATTGTTTTTTCTGGCCGAGTAATTCAAAAGAAAAAAAAAGTTTAGCTTATCGGGTTATCCGAGTCGATCCACCTCATTTGACCCGTATGTTAAATGAGTTGTAACAGGTATTACTCGTCTCAACCCATTACCCGCTTTAACCAGGCTCAACCCAACCCAACCAAACCCGATTGCCAGATCTAAAATTGAGTGAATAGATAGGCAATTACATTGTAAAAAATTATTTAAATACGCTTCTTCTATTAGATTTAGAAGCAAAATCATAAATTAAAGTCGAATAATCAACTTTTTCAACTATTTTCTTATCAGTGGATATAATAGCTAGCCCATTTAACCGTTATTAAGACATCATGCTTCTTAGATAATTTTTAATCGATTTAAACTTTGAAAAACTTATTTCCCCAAAAGCAACATTAATCAGAATAGTCAACAAAATCCTTATCTCCATGTTAGAAAAACAGCCATGACTTCTGATGACATATGAAATGATTCATATCAGCCTTAGTTCAGCAACAGGTTGATCTCCAACAACTATTATCTGAAATCACGAAGAAACGACTAGCCAGGGTGGTATCCCGCTAATACCCTCCGGTGTGATGATGAGATGTAGTGTTATGAGTTTGTATAAAACTGTATGGAAATAATGTAATCTCAAAATAACCAAGAAGACATTACCTTTTTACTTAGGAAGTAGTCAGGTATATATATGAGCTTATTAGGATAATAAGGAATCCCTTAAATCGTAGAGATAATATTGGCGTAACGATCTCCGTGATGACGGTTACAGATTGAGTCGTAGATATTCGCACGTTTATGTAGGTCGAGGTCGCCTGAGTAATCAAGGTCGACCTGAATTTGTGCCTTAGCCATGCAGAGATTATGTAAGTTGATGATCGTATGTCGAAAGAGCTAGGTCGGGAACAAAGATGGTCGGATAATGAGCTAGGTCGACTGACCTTATGTTGGTGGGCCGTATGCGTTGTGGTAACTGGACTGGCCCATTTAGTAACTGTCTCTCTGTGAGGTTCAAAATGTTGGGCTCCATAGGTTGGGCCTTGCCCGTTACTTTTATTCCGTTCAGTGGCCCCCTAATTTTTGTGTTAACTTCGTCGACCAGGAAGTTATGAGATATATGGTGAAAATTCACTCTGCTCACTGTTATAGGTCGACTGGGGAGACGTAGGTCGCTCTCAACCATTAACTTTTGGCTGTTGGATATGTTGTTTAATGCGCCGTAATTTCCGTCATAATGGTACGGTTCTGGCGATTGGACAACTGTTTTAGGAACCGCTGCGGAACATTAACACTAACAAACGGAACGGTTATGTCCCTCACCCTTTCCAATTCAGGTAAGGATCTGGAGACGTATAAAAGGAAGAATTCATTTCCTTTTCGAACTTTACAATCCTCTAGCAAACAAATACTCCAGCAAGAACAAATCAAGGATTTTGATTTTCTAGTATAATCGAGCTTTTCGCTTCGTTGTTGAGTTCCATCTTCCTCAAATCAATCAAGGTACCCCTCAATTACTCTGTTTTAGGTTTAATTTCAAGTTTCCCCCTTTATTCCGCAATGGCCAGAACCTTTGTCTTCTAGCTAGGTGTTAGGTATGTGTATAACTCTATAAACCTTAGGATTTACAAAAGATTAGAGGCCACATGGAGGGAACTGACCAGAGAGGAGTGTATCACCATTTTAGATAGGTGGAACTTATTTTATGGCGAGATAGGGTTTTCTGCTCGTGAAAGCATGGGAGATTTGGAGGCGAATGATCCACGGATTGTTCGTTTTCGTCTCTACAACAAACTGATAGACCACCTCATAATATTCTATATCAAGTCCAATAAACCCCTTTCCCTAGAGAGAGATTAGCATTCCCAGGGGAATCTAGGTCGCCCTTAGGTAGTTCGGAACATACTTCAACTAGGTCTGATTCCCCTATTTATGTGTCTTCTGTAGTTGTTCGACCCGTTTGGACCCATTTTGCTTGTTGGCTTACCCCTTGGTTAGGCATAGGCCTCTTCTCTCTTCTCCTATATTGCAAACCCATACCATCTGCCACACTATTGGAGCGAGTGACCCTCCTAAAGGGATGTCCCGGTGCAGGAGATGGTAAATTTGCAGTGCGATTTCTGACACCTTCATCAGTGTTTCCTCCCACATTTTCGAGCATTGGCTCACTAAAGGCAGTATCAGTATGTCCATCGGATACCATGTTTACAGTTGTGTGAGGTTTCGAGGTCTAGCGTTATCGTTTCTCGGCAATGGAACCAAACTGATGACGCAGAAAATGATCCAGATCAGCATTAGTCCAGCAACAGGTTGATATTCAGCAACTATGACCTGAAACCACGAACAAACGACTAGCCGGGGTGGTCTTCGGCTAATGCCTAATACCCTCTGGCGTAATGATGAGATGTAGTGTTATGAGTTTTTATAAAACTGTATGAAAATAACGTAATCTCAAAATATCCAAGAATATATTACCTTTTTACTTAGGAAGTAGTCAGGTATATATAAGAGCTTATTAGGATAATAAGGAATCCCTTAAATCGTAGAGATAACATTGGCATAACGATCTCCGTGATTGTAAAAGACGGTTACAGATTGAGTCGGAGATATTCACACGTTTATGTAGGGCGAGGTCTCCTGAATAATCAAGGTCGACTGATTTTGTGCCTTAACCATGCAGAGATTGTGCAAGTTGATGATCGTATGTCGGACGAAGATAGGTCGGGACCAAAGTTGGTCGGACAATGAGCTAGGTCGATTGACATTATGTTGGTGGGCCGTATACGTTGTGGTAACTGGACTGACCCACTTAGTAACTGTGTCTTTGTGAGGTTCAAAATGTTGGGATCAATAGGTTGGGCCTTGCCTATTACTTTTATTCCATTCAACTTCTATTCAAATAGTTTTAACAAATGAACTGGTTCTTTGACTTCTAATGACAAAATATGGATTCTCAAGGTTAGTTTTTTCTTTTCTTTTTGAGTTGATTTCGTAATTAGGATTTTTCTTTTTCAAATCAGTTTCAAAATTGTGTTTTGTCATGTATTAATCAAGTAGACTGTCTTATTTTAAATTAGGGCCAAGAGATGAAAATTTAGGTCATGATCCGGATGATTGTGCATATCACTAATTCATTGGGTAAGTATTTTGGGGCCCAAACAATCACTTATTTTTTTTGACCCTAATCAACTGTTTTTTTACAACTGCTAGACCGGCCGTGTGCTCACTAAAAAAATCACAGTCTCTCTGTTTCACTTAAAAAATTCAAAAATTAAAGTGAATTCGAGAAGTAAGAAACAATGAACCGATATAATGATATAAGTATTGTAAGTATAAAAAGTGGAACAATGTTAGAAGCACAAAATGATTTTACAAAATGCTGAATAAAAAATGAGATGACAATATTTCATTGATTGTATCGATTGTACAGTGACCAAAGCCGCAAGGGGCATCCCCTTGTGCCTTATGGCGAAGAAGAGTTGGCCCAGCTGGCGGCGGAGGATGCGGTTCTTGGCAAGGCCGCATGGCCCGTTCCCGCCATCCGTGCGGATAACATAGTTCCCGCATGGTACGCATTATCCCAGCAGAAAAAGGACGCCCTCAACGCCGCCTACAACGCCCAGTAAACTTATATTTGTAATTTGTGATTGCCAGCAAACTTTTAACTTGATTTGGGTCTGTAACAAACAATATTTGATTTCTATCTTTTAATTTAGTCTTTGTTTTTCGTAATCGCGCCTTGTCGCAAACAACTTACTTTAATCTCAATGGTGGGCCTTCGTGCCCAAACATGACTACTCTTTCTTGCTTTGCTTATTGCGACTTGCTTTAAATCTTCAATTGCACATTCTATCTTTTTCATGTCGCTTGTCTTTCTTTTGATAGCTCTGATTTTGCTTCGATAGTTCATCGAAGATTGAACCTTACCACCTTATCTCTATATGCATACTACTCCCTTCAAAAAAGTGAGGCTTGTCTTTAGGCAGCCTCACTCCCAAGTTAAAATTCTCGCCAATTATGTTATGCGACAATCTTAGACGCATTATACACATATCCTCTTTCTTATTTCCGCCGCCTCTGCGACAACAATTATAACCTGTTTCTGTCGCCTAAACGACAACCATCATAACTGATTCTTATCGTCATTGTAATTACCATCTTTGCCTTCATTTTGTGCCTGGGTCTCTCCCCAGGTCACCGCGACAACTTAGCGCCTGGGTCTCTCCCCAGGTCGCCGCGACTACTTGGCGCCTGGGTCTCTCCCCAGGTTGCCGCGACAACTTGGCGCCTGGGTTTCTCTTCAGGTCGCCGCGACAACTTTTGTGCCTAGGTCTCTCCTCAGGTCACAAGGTTTGGTGTCTGGGTCTCTCCCTAGGTCACCGCCCCAACTGGGCGCCTGGGTCTCTCCCCAGGTCACCGCATCCATTTGCCGCATGTGACTCTCTCCAGGTCGCAAGGTTTGGTGCCTGGGTCTCTCCCCAAGTCACCGCCCCAACTGGGCACCTGGGTCTCTCCCCAGGTCACCACATCCACTTGGCGCCTGGGTCTCTCCCCAGGTCGCAAGGTTTGGTGCCTGGGTCTCTCCCCAAGTCACCGCCCCAACTGGGCGCCTGGGTCTCTCCCCAGGTCACCACATCCGCTTCTGTGCCTGGGTCTCTCCCCAGGTCACAAGGTTTGGTGCCTGGGTCTCTCCCCAGGTCACCGCCCCAACTTTTCCAAGTGTTAGCGACAATTCCTTCTCGCTTTCATCATAACGCCTCAACGGCCACCTCCTTTGTCAATTTTCTTTATTAACCCTGATGGCCGCTTTCTTGATCACTTTTCGTCTGCTCAGATCTCGCTCCTCCATTCACTGTTTTATGAAACACAAAACAGAAAACTTGTCAGATTTTTTACAAAAAATGCTAATCACAGTAAGATATGTCGCTGAATAATTCTCGCCATCCGTCTTCCATCATATTTACGAGTTACATCATTCTAGAATGACAAATTCTACATAACTTTTCTGTCAATGTGAGACAAACAAAACACATGACCTACAAAAAAAGTTTCATAACTTTTGTTATCTAGAGCAAAAATCAAAAGATATAACTACAAAAACTCGCGACAATTTCATTGATAAAAACGATTCAAATGATCAACACTCCAGGCATTTTTCAACTCTTCACCATCCTGCCTCCTTAGCTGATAAGTCCCCTCTCGGATAACTTTGGACACCTGAAATGGCCCTTCCCACTTTTCATTCAGCTTGGTGAACCTTGGCTTAGGCCCCGTAGCCTCTGCACTTCTCAACACCCAATCACCTACATTGAAGGACCTCTTGTTTACTCGCTTGTCATGTTGGGCTTTCATCCTTTGCTTATAATTCACCATCCTCATTCTCGCTTGAAGCCTTCTCTCATCAATCAAATCAAGATCATTACATCATCGCTGTCCATTTCTTGCCTCATCATAGTAAGTCACCTTGTATGTCGGCAGCGCCATCTCGGCCGGTGCCATGGCCTCAGATCCATAAGTCAAAGCAAATGCTGTTTCGCCAGTTGAGCCCTTTATAGTGGTCCTGACATACCACAATGTTGTTGGCAATTCTTCTAACCATGTACCGCCTCTTCCTTCTGTAGACACCCCATTCTGAACCAATAAATCATGATTACACTACTCTTCATCTCTCTTTTGTGTTTTGATGAAAGCACATTAGTTTCGTCATGTTTCGTTAAGTTTCTAACTAACCTCGTTAGTTTTGGACCTATCTGACTAACGGAATAAACTGAAGAGGACAAAATAGTCATCAGACTAGATATCTCGCACGAGATATCATATCTCGCGCGAGATATCCCCTCGACAGGATGTGCAGAATCACAATTCTTCTCCGTCCCAAACTCTTTTCTTGATAAACCTCATCTAATCCGGTTCTCCAATCAGAATTGAGTTCTGGAAGCTTCCTAGGAGTGTTTTACCTCTCCACCTCTACCTCTTAAACCCCTATAAATACTTGGTGACTTCCACTATTTCAGAGGTCCAAAATTCCACACAACACACACAATTTGTTGGTTTCTCTCCACGAAAGATTCCTTCAAATCACTCACAAAACCTCCCTAAAATCACCTAAAGTTTGTTTATCAATCCTGTTGATCAACAAACATCCAAACCCGAATCAAGGATTGAGGCGAAGCTCTGTCCGCATCAAGATTTGACTCTCATATTGAGTCGAAACTCTGCCAAAATCACTTCTCGATCGAGAAAACATCTTAGAACCACGTTCTAAATCAAATCCTCCCTAAACTAGGTAAACTCCTATACTTTTACTCCTCTTCTCAATCTCTCTCTATCGGCTTTTTAGAGTAGTGTAATCCCATCAAAAGGATTAGCCTAGAGTCCCTTCAATCGATGAAGGCGATCTCGAAGCGTACAATCCGACATTCCTAATCAAGAAATTGATTAGGGTTTTCTTGTTCTTTATTTAATTAGTAATTAAAAAGATTGATAATACTCAATTGGCAAGACCGATCTCCGGATTGGGTGGAATGGATGCTCCTCGACCTACCCATTCGATAACTTAACCCCCGAACCCTCAAATCTCTTTAAAATCAAAAAGGTTTTTCTTATTGTTTTCCTTAATAAATAATAAGTGGCGACTCTGTTATTCGAAAAATTCACGCATCTTATCTCGCGCGAGATAGCCTTACGGCTTTAAAAACAAAAAGATTCCATCTGGTCTTCTGGCGGCGGCATTGCATTAAAAAAAAAAATGTGATCACATTAGGTCAAGTTGACTTTTGCCAAGGTTTAAAAAAAAAAAAAAAGGAAAAAGCCTTGGTTTTGGTTCAGTTGACTTTTCCTTTCTATATTTGACCGCAGTAATCAAAAAGAATTCAGTTGACTTTTTCATTGAAAAGTTGACTGTTCAAAAAAAAAAAACAAAAACAAAATCAAAAACAGTTTCCGAAAATTTTCAAAAAATAAATTCCAGAAAAATCAAAAATAAATTATCATTATTATTTTGCTTGTGCTAACTCTATTTTGCAGGGTAGAATAATTTTAATTACTTAAACTATATACCTGCGTGCGATTGGTTTTTTAATTTAAAGTCCGGTCCATGGAGGATTCGGGAGTTGTAATTTAAATTAATTTATCTCTCGCTCTCTATCTCTTTAAGTGGAACTACGACGGCCTGAGTCTCCCTAATTTGGGAGAAACGTAGGCAACCACTTGGTGCGGCCACTATCTGTCTTCCTTTTGATTTTTCAAAAAAAAAAACTCTCTATTTTTCTCTATCACCTAGATTGACTCTCACACACGCGCACTCATATTATAACTGTCATTGCACTACATATCCTTGATAAACTCGGGACCCACACTAAGGACGGATGACGGTAACCACCTAGTCGCCGGTCTCTCCGAAGTTGGATCATCCCACTCCGCGTATTCAATCCATCTAGATTGTCATAGCGCGGGGAGCCTAGCCTTCCAGCCCTGCATCGCCACATATCATGTAGATTGACTTTTTAGGACACTCCGTGACCGGTCGGTTTGATCTTGGAGTCCTTGTAATCCCTTGTCAAGATCGTTTTGTGCAATAATCCACAGAAAAGAAATCAATAAATTGTCGCTTCGGAATTGTCCCTTCGGAAACGTCCCTACGGTTGTCCCTTCGAATTTGCCCCTAAAAAGAGAAAATTTTCTCATCAAAATTATTGCACAAGACTTGATGTTACTTTGGATTACTCCGACCCCTAGGTCCCTAGGTTTGGTTCTTGAACTTTAGAAACCCCCAAAACGGATTTTCCGTCCGACCAAAATTAGGATTAAAATCAGAAAATTGTGGCTTTCCGTGGCTAAGTCTCGCGCGAGACTACTTGTCTCGTACGAGATAAGTGTTCGGTCTTTTCGTGTTTTGGCCAAAACCTTCAAACCTTCAAAGCCTTCATTCACCCTATTCAGCCGACTTGTTGGGACTCGATCATGGTTTAACACGGTTGCTACACGTCTAGGTCCTTCGCCAAAGCTCGACACGATGTCTGCTTCTCCTTCTACCACCGAGGCCGATTTCAACGATGCTAAGATCCAACTCATCGAAGCCATGACTAGGTTGGATGAACAAAGTAAGCAAATTGATGAGCAAAATGCCCAAATGGCCGCCCTCATGAAAGAACTCCACGAGTTGAAAGTCAAGAAAGGCAGAAAACAAAAGCAGAAAGTGGAATCCTCCTCCGACGAAGAGGAATCCTACACCAAAGTGAATAGAAAAACCAAGAAGTCAAGCAAGAAAAAGGAAGAATCCGATTCCTCCTCTTCCTCATCCTCCTCCGATGATGAGGAACATACCTCCAAGGGTGCTAAAACCAAGAAAGAAGGCAGTGGTGAAACTACTAAACTTGGTGACCATGTTACTAAGAACTACCTCGAGAAGAAACTTGCAACTCTTGACACTTCCAAAGGGTCATTCGTTCCATTTGATCCCGATGCTCTTCAACAATCCATCACCAAGTTTCCTCGCAAGTACAAAACACCCGACATTGCCAAGTTCAATGGTACTACTTGTCCTCGAGCTCATGTTGAGACCTACACTTGGGCTATGCTTCCAATGGGTGTTGATAACACAATCTTGGCCCAATGCTTTCCTCAAACCTTGGAGGGTGCTGCAAGGGATTGGTATATGTCTCTTCCTACGACTACAAGGCTTGATTGGTCATCCGCATGTTTGGTCTTCCAAAGGCAGTTTGAAGACAACTCCACTTATCGCCCTACTAGGAGGGATCTTGAACAAACCAAGTAACATGCAAATGAGTCCTTTGCTGAATTTGCTAGAAGATGGAGACTCAAACTCACTGAAATCGTCGAAAGGCCTACTCTCAAAGAGCAAATCCACATCTTCCTCCAATGCCTTCGTGATGAATTTCAAGAGAAGCTCGCCGGTAACTACTTTCCTAGTTTCAATGAACTCCTCGAGTCCGGAATTAGGGTTGACGACTTCCTAAAAAGAAAAAAGAAGGAAAGTACTTTCCGCTACAACAAGCCCACCACAAGTAAGGATGCTTCAGTCAACGCTATTGCACTCACTCGCCCCAACACCGGAAAGTATTCGCTGTCCCTCCTCCCGAAAAGAAAAAGAGGCACTACGACAAAATTGAAGGAATCACTCAAGAAGAACTCTTCGATGTGCTTGTCCGTAATGAAAAATCAAACCAAGGGAAGGTGGTCCTCCGAAGGATATGGGTCCGAATCATGCTCATCACTTATTCTGCAAGTACCACAACTTCACCGGCCATGACACCAACTCCTGCCACCACTTGAAGGACATCATACAAGACCTCTTTGATAATGGAGATCTAGAACGTCCCAACGTCATCACCAATCCTCTTCCTCGTACTCCATGAAGAAGATGAAGCTCCAAGAAGAAATCTACACTTACCACTTTGGGGCTACCACTATTCTCTCCCTTTCTCCTTTGATAGAAGTAGATTAGGTTTTAAATTTCCAAGTATGAACTCGAAGAGTCGTTCTGTCTTTCTAGTACTCCTCACCTCCTCTAGTTTGTGTCTTCTAAACTATCGAGTCTGTTCTTAAATTTCTCAATAAATTAAAGTAATTTCTTTTCCTAAGCACTTTCCCTAAAGTTGTTCTACCTCATGAATATCATTCAACTCATGCAAAATAATGGACCTTCCATTCCCTAAATCATCGCAAAAATAGAAACTTCTAAGTGACTTTAAAAAGCAAGTTATCATTAGGAGGCTTAAGGGTTAAACATTACCCCTACTAAAAGTTAGAGACCAACAAGCGAAGAAAGCCAAAGGTGCTGTTGTCAACATTCATCCAAAGAAAAGTGGGGCTACTCAACTCAAGGCTTTGAGAGTACAAAAAAAAAAAAAAAAAAAAAAAGGCTCGCTAGGACGAAACTCCTCAATTCGTCCTTGGCAAAAATAGAGCATCGAAAAAAAAAAAAAAAAAAAACTCTCAAGCCTTCATCGCCCCACAGCAAGGATGGAATTTCAACAAAGGCAAGAAGGACTCTCCCACAAGGGAGAGGAGTCAAGTGATACCAACAAAAGAAAAGAGGATTTCTCAAAATCCTCCTACATCAAGTGAAGAAGACTTTCAGTATCAAGAAAAATGTTTACCCTTAAGTCATACTAATGATTGGCTTCCTTCTCAAACTAATTTAGAAACTTCTAGGTGATGCACGGTTCATTAAAAGGTAGAACAACTTTTCTAGATCCTTGAGCCAACTAGCGTTTCTCGTTGAGTCTAGGGGCTTCCTCTTAGCCATTCTCATACACACTCTTGAAATTCAAGCATCAAAACTGGGGCTTCCTAACCTTTCCTCCCCCAGTCAATCTCTACTTCAACTCTTCAAAACAATCAAATCTACATTAGTGAAATTACCCGGATCCGAGAAAGGCTTCGCAGCCCCGGCATCTGGCATCTTTCGCGTTGGGGCGACGTGTCTCGCCGTTTTTTGTTTTTGTAGAGTCGCCACGCCGTTTTTATTAAGCCAAAAACATTGAAAAAGGGCATCAGTTTAAAGATAATTTTAAACTGTTTTTGTGTGATGAGATTTTGAGTTCGGAGGTCGAGATGACTCCCTGAAGAGAATATTAGAATATTAGAGCTCACCCGAGTAGCCTCGTAAAACGAGTCTTTCGGATACCCCTAATATCCTTTAAATGTTGTGTGTGTGTGTGTGCTTTTAAAAATGCATGCTGTATCGGATGTCTACATTGTATGCTATGTATGGAAATGTATTGAAATAGTAATGGAAGGAAGCCTTACCAATGTTGGTTCGTGTCTGTCTTCCGCTGGGGAATAGTGTTTGAGGTCGGAGTAGCGTTCCTACGGATCGGGATTGCTTCGGGAGGGACCTGTTGTCTGCGGACGAGTTTCGGCGTGAGTTGAGGTTGTAGAGGCTGCGTTTGGGCGGAGGTTCGGCGTGCGTGGGGATCGTCGGGATCACTCGGGCAGGTTCGGCGTGCGTTGTGGTGGCGGGAGTCACTCGGGCAAAGGTTCGGCGTGCGTTGTGGTGGCGGGAGTCACTCTGGGCAGTTTCGGCGTGGTTTGGGATCGTCGGTTTGACTCGGAAAGAGCGGGACACCGTGGAAAGACCAGCAAGGCCTCGGAGTACCACGAGGGGCCTCGTAGTACCTCGAGAGTGCCTCGGGCGCGCGAGCGTCTCGGGAGCGCTCGGGGAGGCTTCTGAGCACCACAAGGGAGCTCGGAAGGCCTCGGAAGGATCCGAAAGTGGGCGGGAGTGCCTCGAGAGGACTTAGAGGGGAGCCAAGGCTAAGGGAGGAAGAGAGAGAAGAGGGAGGTGTCCGAGACTACGTTGATGAGTCTCGCGGTGTTTCCGTGTGCTTGAAAGGGGGTGATCCAGACAAGGGTACTTACGAAGCCCCTCGACGACGTCACTTATGAAAGAAGTGGGGTCGCCGATAAGATAAGGGTCCTAACTGATCGCGTCTTTGGGAGAGGAAGTGACCGTGAGGGTCAATGTGAGGACGTGGTGGTGTCCTTTGTGTGACCGTTTAGGTCAATAGGCCGGACCCCGCGATAGGATTCCTACGTATCCCCGGGCGGGAATCAAGCCTGGTCGTAGTTCGGGTGTGGGGTGAGTGTTTTGTGAATGCGGGCGTGGTGGTGCCCTGAAGTGTCGTGTGACCGCCGAGGTCAGTGGTAAGGACGTGGTGGTGTCCTGGGTAACCGTGTAGGTCGATGGGGAGGACGTGGTGGTGTCCTAGGTGACCGTATAGGTCGATGGGCCGGACCCCGTGATAGGATTCCTACGTATCCCTGGCGGGAATCAAGCCTGGTCGTAGTTCAGAGGTCGTGAATTTGTGAGTGCATGTGGGCGTGGTGGTGCCCTGAAGTGTTGTGTGACCGCCGAGGTCAGTGGTAAGGACGTGGTGGTGTCCTGAGATGTGGTGACCGCCGAGGTCAATTGTGAGGACATGGTGGCGTCCTGGGATGGAAATTTTACGATTTTCCTAATCGGGTGGTTTAAGGCCTTCCGGGCCGGAGATAGAGTGAGGACTTGAACCGTCTTCTGATTGCGGTTGGTGCCACGCTGGAGGACTTTGAATCGTCTTCTGGCGACGGTTGATGTCACGCTGGAGGACTTTGAATCGTCTTCTGGCGGCGGTTGATGCCACGCTGGAGGACTTTGAATCGTCATCTGGCGGTTGGTGCCACGCCGAGGACTTTGAATCGTCATCTGGCGGCGGTTGATGTAATGCGCGAGGACTTTGAATCGTCTTCTAGCCATGATTGATGTAATGCGCGAGGACTTTGAATCGTCTTCTAGCCGCAGTTTGATGTAATGCGCGAGGACTTTGAATCGTCTTCTAGCCGCAATGATGTAATGCGCGAGGACTTTGAATCGTCTTCTAGCCGCAGTTGATGTAATGCGCGAGGACTTTGAATCGTCTTCTAGCCGCAGCCAGGAGGCGTGGCCGCTCAGGCTTCGAGAGGCGTAGATGCCTTTGTGTTTTTGCATGTTGAGTAGAAGGTTGGACTTACGATGACGTCGGTGCTTGCGTTGCCGTTGAAGTGGGCGAGGATGACTACGGTGATAGCTTCCCCATTTGGCATTTTGGAGGCGCTTCGTGCCTTGGGACTCAGACTCGGAGGTGTTGGCTCCTTCTTGTGCTTGTTTTACCGTTGAGCGGGCAAGGATGATGGCCGGTCTTTGGGATATGCGATCTGTATGACTTCCCTTTCGACTTGTCGGGGAGGAGCTCGGCTTACTTTGATGGCCGGTGCTTGCGCTGCCGTTGAAGTGGGCGAAGTTCGGGCTTACATCCGCCGGTGCTTGAATTGGCTGGGATGCGTGACCTCAGAGGGGCCCTTTTCTCGTTGGGAAGATGACTTCTGACCTCGAGGCCAGCCAGTGGTTGAGTTGTCGTTGAGCGTTTGGAGGCGTCTTGCGCCTTGATATTCGTGCTGGGAGGTGTTGGCTCCTTCTTGAATTGCCGTTGAGCGGGCGTTGGTTGAATTGCCGTTGAGCGTTTGGAGGCGTCTTGTGCCTTGGGATTCGTGCTGGGAGGTGTTGGCTCCTTCTTGAATTGCCGTCGGGCGTTTTGGAGGCGTCTCGTGCCTTGGGATTCGTGCTGGGAGGTGTTGGCTCCTTCTTGAATTGCCGTCGGGCGGTGGTTGAATTGCCATAAAATGTGGGCGAGGACCGGTCTTACGTTGATGGCCGGGGATTGAATTGCCGTTGGAGTGGGCGAGGACCGGTCTTACGCTGACGACCGGGGATTGAATTGCCGTTAGGAGTGGCGAGGACCGGTCTTACGCCGACGGCCGGGATTGAATTTGCCGTTGGAGTGGCGAGGACCGGTCTTACGCCGACGCCGGGGATTGAATTGCCGCTGAGTGGGCGAGGACCGGTCTTACGCCGACTACGGGGATTGAATTGAAGGGTTAGGACCATTCTCGCACTTGGATTTGCCGGAAAAGGCCTTAGGATGCCTGTGGGCAAAGATTATAAGGGCGGGGAAAGTAATTTGGCCACCCCTTGCAAAGAGGTCCGTACGGACCAACCTGGTTGCAAAGAGGTCCGTACGGACCACTTTGGTTTTTTACAGTTCCCAGGTTTTGACCGGGTTTAAATTCCGAGGCAACCTCTTCATTTCCCATTTCCAGTGCGTGAACCAGCGAGAGAGAAAGAGAGAAAACTCCATTTTTGTCCAAAATCTTCCATTTTTCTTAGCTTGAATTGCTTGCAATGGCGGAGGGATCTCGAAGGAGTCGTCGTCAACGCAGTCAAGAGGTGGTCGAGCAACGGATGGAGCTCCAAAGGAATTGGATTTCGTTCGTTCCATCTTCGAAGAACCCGGATGTCTTGTATCCGAATCCGGAGGTGCACAATCGTCGCTCTATGAACGTCGGGAGGTAAGAAATCTGTCCGCTTTAATTCTCGTCGAATTTTTGAATGCTAGAACTAGGTTTTAGTTTTTCGCATTTTTGAATTTTTTTTTTTTTGTTATTATTTTATGCCTTTTTGTGAAATTCTTGATGAATTGTTGAAAATGGACATGTGAAAATTGTGGGTATGTGTATTTTGTGCAGAAATGTGTAGATTAGCTTTTATTTGTGAAAATAAAGTGCTTCTCTAATGAAATGCATGCTTTGGTGTTTTGTACCGTATGCTATTTATGTATGTACATTATGAGAAAAAATTATCGTGTAGTGATAATTTTTGTGAAAAAAATGTGACACGTGCCGTGTTTTGTGACGGGTTATATGTGAAAGTGTGTGCCGTGTAGGGACGGATTTTTTTTTGTGTTATGCATATGTGTCGTGCCGTGTGTGCCATGTTTTTGGGTGACGGACTTTGTGGGGAAAATATGTGCAATATGTGCCGTGTTTTTGTGACGGGTTATATGTGCCTTTGCCTTATTGGGACGGACTTTTTTTTGAAAATGTGTCGTGTAGGGTTTAATCCCCCCCCCCCTTTTTTTCTTTTGAGAAAATGTGTACAGTGTGTGCCGTGTTTTTGTGACGGACTGCATGGGAAAAATTATATGCATGATGTATGTGACAATTATGTGCAATATATGTGCCGTGTTTTGTGACGGGTTATATGTGCCTTTATATTAAGTACTGTGATTGACGTACCTTTGCTGTGTTTACCTGCAGGATGCGGGGCTTATGGCCGGGAAGGCCAAGAGGATGAAGACTCGGGGATCGCTCGAGGTCCGTTGTTGAGCCGCGGCAGCCGGATGCCCGATATTTCCGTGGACGGTAGGCCGAGTCCCCGAGGCCGGTTTATGCTTCGGCCCGGGTGTGTTCGTTGAGAACCCGGGCCGGAGTGTCGACATGAGGAAGAACAAGAGTGTCTTCCTTGGCCTTTCCGAGTACCGGTGGGATACCACTCACACCTTCCATCTCGAGCCGGGAGAGGTGACGGTGACGCCGACCGATTTTGCCGCGACACGGCTTTCCTTCAAAGGAGGGCCGGTACGGTGGAGAGACATGATTTCCGATGTGGTGCCGACCGAGCCGCTGGGCTTTGAGCCTCGTCCTCGCAGGGCTGGGCATGCCGTATAGTGACGTGGAGCCAAGATTACGCGCTATTGGGCCTACATCCGGGTACCGGCCAGTGACACGGAGCAGCTGGGCGCGCTCCTTTTTGTGGTATGCACCGTCCGAGACTTTGTTCTCGAACCACGCGACCGCGGCTCCCTTTGCTTTGTTGAGAGCTTCGATTGACCTGGATAGGGTCTCGTGATATTGCTTGGGGCGAGGCAGCTTGGCCGAGCTCTACTTCTCTTTGGACCGGTTTAGCCGGGTGTGGCGCGCCATTGGCCTGCGTTTTGACTTCGCTTTGGAGGTATGAGTTTATTGCCGTTTTTTGATTTAGCAACTTGTCTTTTCTCCGTTTTCTTTGCACCGAGCCTTCTCTCGTTTTTGTCACAGTGTGGTTTTATGAGGTTTTCCAGCTTCCCGTGGGATAGAGATCCGGGCCGTTGTCGCGCACTCGCTATGCCGGGCCGGGCTCGTACGGCGAGGAAGAGGAGGACCAAGCAGGGGGAAGCTCACCATCGCCTACGGGGATGTGCAGGAGCGTCTGGAGAGGGGTAGCCCTGAGGGGTTCGTCTTGTTCCCGTGGGCTCAGATGAGGGGGATGAGTTTGAGGGGGCTCCCGAGGTGACAAAAGCGAAGATGCCGCGGGGCTTGACCTGCGATGTTATGTATTTGGGGAGCGGGTCTTCCGGGCAAAGATGGCCCCTGTATTTCCCGTGGCTCCGAGGACCCTCCCTTTGGGATGCTTGATTCCCGGACATGGACGTGCTCGATTTCGAGAGGTACCTTGGCGGTGTCGCGCCGAGGAGTTCATTTTGTATGGAGAGGAGTACGGGGCCTTCGTGAGGAGGAAGCCGAGGACGCCGCAGTACCGGCGCGGAGAGAGAGGCCGGACCGCAGCTCCCTGCAGGTTCCGATGCCGGACCGGATTTCACATATGTCCGGGGACGGATCGAGGAGGAGGGTGTCTCGTACTCCGTTCGAGCAGTGCTCCGCCGCATACAGAGCGGACCCCGATAGATCGGTGAGTGTGCCGACTCTTTTCCATCTTGGCATCTTTTCGTATTTTTCTCTTTTTGTTGTTGAGTATAACCGTATTGCCGAGCGTTTCCTTGGCCGCTTGTTGGTGCAGTCCCGGGAGAGCTTATGATATGTTGACTCGCCGTTACGTGGCGATGAGGTCGTTTGCGAAGAAGATGGCTTCAAGATATCTTGCCGGTCTCGCGACGCGTGCCGGCGTACGAGCCTATGCCTTCGAGGCACTCTCAGACGTTCCTCCGCCTAGAGCCGAGCCTGAGCCGCAGCAGAGGGACCTTTGAGGCGGCATAGCATGGATGCCGGACGTCTTCGGAGCCGCAGGCCTTCGAGGAGCACTCTTTATCGCTTCATGCCTCCGCATGGCGCACAGGCGAGGGTTCCTCGAGCCTTCTTTCTTTGATCCTTTCGCCGGATTTGATCCTTCCGAGTACTTTTCGTGGGAGCCTCCGCGGGTGCCTCTGTGATTCCGACGACGAGGATGTGACGGCGAGTTCGCCGATGCCCGACTTCTCTCTGAGGACCTTGGCGAGGATGATGATGCCGAGGAGTCCGATTAGTATTCATTTGCTTTCCCTCTTTTCATATCCCTCTTTTTTTTGTTTAGCAAATGTATATTTATGGGTACCGTAATAAAACAATTGTATTTGCACGGCAAACAAAGATTTTATTTTAAGATGTAATGTCATTTTTGTGATTCCCGGATTTGTCCTAGAAATTGTTGCTATTATTATTTTTTATTTCAGGCATGCCACGTGAGCCGAGAGTGTGTTTGTGGGTAGTGTTTGTTTGCCGGAATGGCTTTGGCCGTTGTTTGGGCGCTTTGGAGCAAGGTCGCCGAGGACAGCTGGGCCGTTGTACCGTTTGCCGAGGAAATGGGTTCTCGTTTGCAAGGAGGTCCGTACGGACATACTTAGCATGCAAAGAGGTCCGTACGGACCAACCTTGCTTGGGAAGGACATAAATGCTTTCCAAAGTGTCCGGTTCTTCCTCATTTCCCATTTGCACCATTTTCGAGCTTTCTTCCCCATTTTCTCTAGGAACCTCCATTTTTGCCATGGATTCTTCGTACGTCCCTAGAATTTTGCCGAGGCTTTCGCAGAGAGGCAAGCACACTTCCTTGATCGGTTGAAAACATGGATGCGGCGCCGTATGAGGCATCGTAGACGGGCTTTCGAGGTAAGGTTTCGTCTTTGCTCGGCTTTGGTCTTTTAAGGAGTTGGTTCCCGATTGGGATTTGTTGCGGGGGTGCCGCCGCGGATTACGGGATGTTAGGAGGCACGTGTACCGTTTCTCCTACAATGAAATGGTGCCCACTTTTGAGGATTTTCGGGCTTTGATTGGAGGACCGGAGGTGGAGGCCATCTCGCTTCCTTTCGATTGGTGGTCCGCGTGAGCGTGAAGCTTGCAGCTTTCTTCGTGCTTCGTTGGAAGAAGTGCAGGCATGATCCTTGATTCGGGTCATATCGACATTTCCGAGCCGCCTGAGCGGTTCATGGTTGATGATGAGAGTGACGTCTCTTGGGATGTATTTGCCTTGTGCGTGATGGCGACGCTTTTCCCGGTCGGCCTCCTTGGCATTTGTGATGGCGCTTTGCTAGATGTGGTAGGGCACCGCAGAGCCGGGAGAGGATATTGTCCCGTTGGTGCCGGGGGAGACTCTTCATGGTATCGACCGTCCGGCGACCGGGGATCGTTTTATGAGAGGGGGAAGCCCCGCTTTGCTCACCTTGTGGCCGCGAGAGAGACTTCAGCCATGTCCGAGGCTCCGACGTCGTTTAGCCCGTGGTCATTTGCTCGCCGACCTCTTGTGTTGGATATGGATCACCCGCCCGGGAGAGATGGATGGCACAGCCTTGGTACGCATCGGATCCGCCGGTGGGTTCCGTGACCGGAGGATTGAGACCAGGAGGATCTTGCAGAAGGGTCCTACGTTGTCGAGTTCCGTGTTTGTCTTGGTCCTCCTTCTATATTCCGTCGCTTGTTTCCCGGCGGTTTGGGATGAAGCAGAGCCTTTGTTGGCCGGGATGACCTTGCTACCGCGGAGGTAGTTCCTCTTTGTATGGCGCCTTCAGTGTGCCTTCTTGTATTTTCGAGGGTATGGAAGTATTCCGCTTTCCCTCCCGCGGTACTCCTTAGACGTCTGGGAGCGTCAGATTGACGACTCGCATCCGGCCCGGTATGAGCAACAGGGGCAAGGTCCCAAGTGGTCTTGGAGAGCGTGCGTGTAGCGATTCTGGGACCCGCTGCCGTAGTAGCCTATTGCCTTAGGAGTTCCGAAGCCCGGTCCGACCCTTTCGATGTGACGGGAGACACTTTGTTTGACTACGAGACTAGAGTTGACCGACCGACAGTGGAGAGGTCCTCTTTGCTGCACTCGCAGGAGGAGATCCGAGCCGAAGCACGAGCGAATGAAGCCCCGAGAGCTACCGGATTGTTTGACTCTACTGGGAGGACCCCGCATCTCTGACCGAGAGACGCAGAGTTGGTTCACGTGAAGCGAAAGAAGACTCGCCGAGGACGAGGGAAGAAAGAATGGCGAGGGGACAAGCGCAGATGGCGCGGAATGACTTCCTAGGTATCCATTCATTGCATTTGCAAACACATTATTTGTTAAATGTATTAAGCTGTCTTTTAGCATGTTGTGAACTTGAGAGTAGACCGTGCTTGAACTCATCAAGAAATGTTGTAACCGTTAGTGATTTGTGATTTACTTTTAAAGCTTTGTCGAGACGCAAGATCTCTTGTTTGCCTTTGCTTCGTTGTGCACTTTGTCGGCGTCCATCTTTGGACTTTTCGTTGCATTTGCGGGCCGAAGCAGCCTGGGCCCCGACGGCAATCCCTTTGCGAGGCCTTGTGCTTGGCCGAGAGGTTGAATGCTCCCTCGACAAGTCGTTTCGACGGTCTTTTTCGTAGCTTCCTTGCCTCTTGTTGGCGCTGGCTCTTGATCTCAATTTCGCAGCCTTCGCTTGAGCTTCTTTTGTTTTTTTTTGTGAGCCCTTGCTCGAGCTCCTTTTTTATTTATTTTTTGTGAGCCCTTGCTCGAGCTCTCTTTTTTTTTTTTTTTTTTTTTGAAGCGCGTGAGGGCGAAGACAAGCCCCCGGCTTCGGGAAGCGCATGAGCCGCCGCTTGATGCCGAGCGACCCCTGATGTCCTTTCGATGTTGCCGCCGTCGTTTGACTTGGTCAAGGTGACCGTCTGGGGCGTGTTCTTGAAAAGTGCGTAGCTTGATGGAGGTCTTGATTGACATTCAAACTTTTGACTTTTTGTGTATTTTTAGACCGGACCAATTAAGGTTGCCTACGTTCCCTGACTAGAGGGCTCAGTTCCGCGTAGTTCGACACTACATGGAGTGCCAAGAGATGCACACTGTTCTTCTTCAGCGAAGTATCTCGCGAAGTTTGCTTCCGTTGACCGGATTCATGAAGGGATTGCCGTCTAGGTCCGAGCTTCATGGCGCCTCCGAGAAGATCTTTTGAACCACGAAAGTGGCCGATCCATGTGGGTTCCCATTTTCCCAGCTGGGTTGGTTCGAGTGGGAGGCTTTTCTTTGAGTACAAGGTCACCTTCCCCGATGTCTCTGGATTTGACTTTCTTGTCGAAAGCTCTAGCCATCCCGCTTTGATAGGCTCCTGACGTGTTCCATGGCCTTTAGTCGTCGCTCGTCTAGCAGAGCCAATTCGTCATGTCGGCTTGAGCCATTCGACTTCGTTGGATGTCATTTTCCAGCAAAGACTGAGTGAGGGAATTTCTAGCTCGACGGGAAGGACTGCTTCCATCCCGTACGTCGTGGCAAATGGGGTTTCTCCCGTGGTCGTTTCGACCGATGTGCGGTAGCCCCAAAGTGCAAGGTGCAGCTTCTGCCAATCTCGTCCCTGGTGGTCATTTTTCTGATGATCCGTTCGAGGGTTTTGCTTTGCCGCTTCCACGGCGCCGTTTGTTTGTGGCCGGTAGGGAGAAGATTTGTGACGTGTGATCTTGAATTCAGCCAGCAGCCGTCGAATTCCCTTCAAAGTGTGAGCCGTTATCCGATATGATCTCATTTGGGATGCCGTATCGGCATATGATGTTTTCCTCGAGGAAATGCGCGACCTTCTTGGAGGCGAGTACCTTGTAGACTTCGCTTCGACCCATTTGGTGAAGTAGTCGATGGCTACTAAGATGAACTCGCGACCGTTGCCGCCCGGCGAGCGATTTTCCCGATGACGTCAATTCCCACGTGGCAAAGGGCCAAGGTGTAGTCATGCAAGAGAGATCGTGGGGCGGTAGATGATTGAGGTTGGAGAACCGCTGCACTTGTCGCAGCCTTTTCTGACAAAGTGGATGCACCGCTCCACGGAGATCCAAGAGTAGCCCATCCCGAGAATGATTTGCATCGTGGCTCGCGGTCATGTGGGGACCGCAAGCCCCATTGTGGACTTCGCTCATGAACTTGCTTGCTTCTTCGTCGACGCAACAGGAGTGGCCCGTGGTAGCGTTTCTTGTATAGCATGTCCCCGAGGATGACGAAGTGAGAGGCAAGGCATTTTAGGGCCATGATGCTCTTGGTTTTGACCCCTCCTGTGGGTGGGTCTTCCTTGTTCATGAAGGTGGTTTCCCTGCTCTTGAGGTATTGGAAGATCTGGTTTCAGGCCGGAAATGGCGTCTGACTTGCGTCTCTTTCGCTCTTCAAAGAATCTTGCAAATCGTTGTGATTAAAACCTTCTCAAGCTGGGCCCGGCTTTTCTCTCGTTTGACAACATGCTTAAATGTTTGCTTGATGCATTTATTTAATTAATGTGTTTGTCTTTTGTATAGATGAATTGTTATTAACTTGTTTTGATTAGTTAATATCATCATTTGTTAAAGATGCAATGAAATGATTTTTTTTTTTAGGAAGGTCGGACCTTTTATTGAAAGCGTGAAGACCGTACATTGTTAATCAAAGATTCACAATCGTCGGCGTAAAGCCGTCAAAAGACTCAAAAGATGTGAATACACGTACAACAAGACTCGAAGCTAGACTATAGGCGACGAGGGATTGGACCAGTGCTTCATTACTCTGATGGCCGTAGCTCTGCAGGAGCGGTGTCGGGTTCAGTGGCCAATCTTCCTCGTACGAGTCCCGGAAAGTAGCTTGCATGCGGTTCGATTTCAAACCAGATCGCGGAGGTTTTTGGCCGCTCCCCGATGATGTCCCTCCATTAGTGTTGCCACCACCCTGGGGTTTTTGATGATAGAAGTCGCCGAGGGCTACTTCTAGGAGGGCGAAGCATTCGCCGATTCGGAGTTGATTCTTGCCGATGTTGATCACTTTCATAGAATCTCGCTTCTTTATCTCGGGATCTTTGCTTGGACGACGTTTACAATGTCCGATTCTAGCGGGCATGCTATATCTCCTTCCCCGATTAAGCCTCGAGGAGGTTGCGCCACTGCTCGTCCGTGCCTGACACCTAATGTCAATTGAACTAAGCCGTGATGGCCGTCCCCGTAAGATCCGAGAGTGTCGGCCAGAGGGTTGTCTTGTACCGGGGATCGGTGATGAGCCGCTTGCAAGAGGGTTTTCGGTGAAGTAAGGGTCTACTCCTCGATCAATCTCCATTAGGGCATCCATCTCTTGATCCTCTCTCAAGCATTCTTCACAACCGCATATGTCGTAGTTGTCATCCCGACCCATGAGTTCTTCAATTTCCACTGTCGCGGCTTAGAGCGTGGATGTAAGGATCCACTTCGTAGCGGGACAGGTAGGAGAATCATCTGGAGAAGAGTATTCGGTCATGCCTGACCTTCTTCGGGTCATAGCTTGGCCGGCCAAGCACTCGCCATCGCACCGCTCCGCGGATCACTTCGATCGCTCCGTTGGCATTGATGAATTTCACGCATTGGTGAAGAGTAGATGATATCTTTCATCCGATGTATCCAAGGCCGTCCCAACAAAGCAGAGAAGGTTGGTTTGATTTCCACGACTTGGAACTCTACCGACTCCAGCTTGTACGTCGAATTGGATCCTCAAATTGATGACTCCTACGATTGGTCGTGCAAAGGAGTCGTAGGCTCTGACACCCGAGGTGAAGGCCTTATCGCAGAACGGTCGATGCGGAGTCGCTTTCAATGTGCTTAAAGCGATGATGTCGATCATGGAGCCGTTATCAATCAAGACGTCGGGAGGAAGAACATCTCTATTTTTATGAGGACGAGGAGGGCTTCGTTGTGCCGATTCTCACATATTGGCAAGTCATCGTCTCGAAGGCTAAACCGCTTCCCGTGCTACCGCTGACTCGCCTTCTTCGGGGAACGTTCGATCCATCCATTCGTATGCCTTGGCCGGGGCAAAGATCGTAGGGAGACAGCTGCCTCGGGCGTTCTTGTCGGAATTCCCTGGCCACGAGATCTCTTGACTCGGTTTCACGCTCCCAACAGTAGCGGGACAAAGATGCCGACGGTTTCGGAAATTGCAGGGTCCGCTCTCGCTGAGTTTCGTCAAAGGCTATTGAGTTTACCCTGCCGTTCCTGGGGAATGGATTTCCGATGGTATCGGGACCACGAGGGCGTTCCAATTTTCCTCCTCAATGAGCCCCCGGACCACCCGCTTGAGTACGAAGCAATTGTCTGGTGTGGTGTGGCCGGGTAGTTGTGGAAGGCGCAAAGGCTTGCTCATATCCACGTTGGGCCTCGAGAGTCTTCTGCTGGAAATTCTCGAGTGGTTTGAGAAGATTTCGCTTCACCAAAGCTTCAAATACTTAACCCAAGGGCATTTCCGTGTTATCTAAATGCCGGAACTGGGAAGCGAGGGGGTTGTTATTCTTTGGGGCCGCTTGATCGCGGTTTACCCGAGCTCCGTTCCGAATGTAGTGCACTGTTCCTACGCTTTCCTTTCCTTTGGTCGGCAGTGAGTTGAAGTTGCCAGTTTGTTCGATAGCGGTAAGATGAGGCAGGGGTGCCGTTGCCTTTTGAAGACTGTAGTCTTTTCAAACTTTGTCCCAGCGTTGACCATGGCACGGAGATCCGGTAGAAATGGTGGCCGATCAAGGTTCTCAAAGATGGCTTGAGGCAGAATGGAAGATGTCCATCTCGCTTCTTTGGAAAGTAGATCCATTATCTCGCTTAGCTTCCAGCCCATCTTTGTAGAATTCGCCCACCGGTTCGTCATCCTTTTGTTCTGGCTTGCAGTGTCATGGCGGTTTGTTTCCCATTCAAGATTGGCGCGGTACTTCTCCGTGAAGATTTCACCGATCCGATCCCACGTGGAGCGGTTTTCTCGCTTCACATTGAGGAACCACCTTAGTGCCGTGGATTTGAGGGAATGCCGAAAATGATCTCGCCATCCGCTGAGGGGTTGCCCCTTTAGCTCTCATACCCGTGACGTAGGTGTCGATGTGGGTTTTGGGCATTCTGCTCCGTCAAACTTTTCCATTTCCGCATCCCGAACTTTGGAGGGAGAGGGACCACTTTGTTCGGATCAAGCAGGCGTGAGGGAGTCCTTCCGAGAACTAGCTAGCTTGCCTCGCATGTCTTTCATCTGTTCGATCAACCAAGCCATGCGAGGATCGGTAGGTTGAGGAGGGTTTCCATTTTCGTGGACGGAAACCGAAGATGGAGGTGGATTGGCCGATGGGATCGCCATTCGGGAGTCTTGGGAGGTAGTTGAGTGTATACCAACCCATACCCCTGGGTGTTGAAGTTGAGGCGTGATTGCTAGGTCCGCTAAGGGTCAGGTTTGGGAACTGGGAAACGATTCGTTAGCCCCAATCGCGTACTCACAGTGTGGCAAACTGGAGATGTCGGGATATCCGCCGGATGCCCGTCCCCGGTAAGAATGGGGACTTTTGATTGTGGTTGCGAGGCTCGTATAGAGGCAAAGGATTGAATCCCGGGATACCGAGATGCATTGGGATCTCGCGAGCAGTGCACGTATGTGTGCCGTTGGTACCGAGCTTGATGTGCGAGCCGGGAAACCGATCGTGCCGAGGCGGGCATGCTCTGAGCCGCTGACCGACGCCTAAGGGGAGCTTTGAGCGAGAGCCGCTTTGCGTTGCCGGGATCTCGTAGCTTGGCGGAGGCGGGACTCCGCCGATAGCTTTGAGGAAACCGGGGAGCCGGTATATCTTCGTCCTCTATGAGAACAAAGGTTCCGTCGGGTTGGGAACCGCAATCTGCTCCTCGAAGACGCAAGGTGTCGACGATCCAGCTTGCCGTTCTTCTTGGCGCTTCTTGATGGTTTCAAGGCTCGCAGCACCTCCTCCATTGTCCTGGAGATTCCTTAGTGGCGGGGTTCCGTTTCCCTCACTGTTATCCGTTGATCCCGTCATGGGGGAGTATCGGACGGTGCGAACCGTTGAACCGGAAGCGGCTATCGGACCCCGTGACCTCGAGCATCAAAAGGCGGCTTCCGTGTATTCTCAACCACTCTCGGTTCACTGGAGGGGTGACGGCAAGGTTTAGACACAGAATGGCCTAACGGGATAGAAGGGGAAAGCTCACGTGGCATGCGGTTTCCGTTTCTTTTATTTTTTTGATTTTTTTGTTGTTTTAATTTACTTAAACATGTTTTCTCGTAATCCTAGGTAGGTTGGAAAAGATTGCTCTTCTTTTCGCAACTATGCTAGATCCCGGGTCGCCGAGACCATCTCGCGCGGCTATAAGCCCCTCGTTTTGCACCCGTATTTCGACATCCCAGTGGACAGCCTGTGCGAGGGTCCTATAGTGCAAGCGGTTTCCACCGGCCTAAAAGAAAAATCGAACCTAAGGACCGAGCCTGTCATGTTCGTTTTGATGCGTTAGCCATGTGAATAGCGAACCGAGCCGGCCATTGAGTCAAGATCAGGTCAAGAGTTCGGCATGACCTTCTCTTACCTTGCTTGCGCAAGGGATCTCGTGACGTTAGGCGTTGGTCGGGTCATATCGTCATGGCCGACGTATCAAAGGCGTGATGACATGGTGTCATGCGAGCATGGATGTATATCCTGGACTAACATCGTTCGGGTGTAGCTTCTGAAATCAAGATCGTGTCAAGATTTTAGCATGACCTTTCATCGCTTTGCTTGCGCAAGTGGATCTTGAGTTCCGAGCCTTGACTCGTAAAATGGCCGGCATGGTATATGTATCCAGCCGTATGACACCTGACCGGGTAAAACCAACCGAGTCCGGACAGAGTGTGACTCAAGACTCAAACGTGTGGTTGACGCCGGCTAGGATGGGATGTTTGGAATGATCCCGTGCGCGTCCAAGAGGCCTAGGAAGACCTAACGGGCCGCAACCGAGACCACTCCGGCCGAGGGTTGTAGTGTGCAGCCAGATCCGAGGCAAAGCAGCGCGAAGAGTGCGGTGTAACCGAGGCAAGAAAGGCGCGTAGTGTGCGGTCTCTAAAATTCTTTTTCTGAGTAAAACAGAAGTTTTTGAAGAATTTTAAATGTATGCACAGATGTATATTGATGCATTTTTTTTTGTATTTTTATTTTTTTTTTGTAAAATAAAAAGTAAAGCACGTGCACACACACACAACAGTTAAAGAAAGGGGTAAAATGAAAGTTTGACCCTCATCATTGTTTTTAAAAATCTTTTGTTTTGTTTAAAAGTTTTTAAAACAAATTTCCCCAATGAGTCGCCAACTGAAATTACCCGGATCCGAGAAAGGCTTCGCAGCCCCGGCATCTGGCATCTTTCGCGTTGGAGCGACATGTCTCGCCGTTTTTGTTTTTGTAGAGTCGCCACGCCGTTTTTATTAAGCCCAAAACATTGAAAAAGGGCATCAGTTTAAAGATAATTTTAAACTGTTTTGTGTGATGAGATTTTGAGTTCGGAGGTCAGATGACTCCCCTGGAAGAGAATATTAGAATATTAGAGCTCACCCGAGTAGCCTCGTAAAACGAGTCTTTCGGATACCCCTAATATCCTTTAAATGTTGTGTGTGTGTGTGTGTGCTTTTAAAAATGCATGCTGTATCGGATATCTACATTGTATGCTATGTATGGAAATGTATTGAAATAGTAATGGAAGGAAGCCTTACCAATGTTGGTTCGTGTCCTGTCTTCCGCCTGGAATAGTGTTTGAGGTCTGAGTAGCGTTCCTGCACGGATCGGGATTGCTTCGGGAGGGACCGGTTGTCCGGACGCAGTTTCGGCGTGAGTTGAGGTTGTAGGCTGCGTTGGCGCAGGTTCGGCGTGCGTGGGGATCGTCGGGATCACTCGGGCAGGTTCGGCGTGCGTTGTGGTGGCGGGAGTCACTCGGGCAGGTTCGGCGTGCGTTGTGGTGGCAGGAGTCACTCGGGCAGTTTCGGCGTGGTTTGGGATCGTCGGTTTGACTCGGAAAGAGCCGGACACCGTGGAAAGACCAGGCAAGGCCTCGGAGTACCACGAGGGGCCTCAGAGTACCTCGAGAGTGCCTCGGGGCAGCGCGAGAGCGTCTCGGGAGCGCTCAGGGAGGCTTCGGAGCACCACAAGGGAGCTCGGAAGGCCTCGGAAGGATCCGAAAGGGGCCGGGAGTGCCTCGAGAGGACTTAGAGGGGAGCCAGAAGGCTAAGGGAGGAAGAGAGAAGAGGGAGGTGTCCGAGACTACGTTGATGAGTCTGCGGTGTTTCCCGTGTGCTTGAAAGGGGGTGATCCAGATTGGGGTACTTACAATTAGGGGCTTTCCTCTTTGCTTCTAACTCTCATCATTAGAGAATACACTTCTCCAAAAAGTCAATGCTTGGATCACCTTCCAATGAACAGAGTCCGTCTCTCCTCAACTAAACTTGAGATCTCATTTCTCTCTCCTCAATAAGATTTTCTCTCTTTGAGTTCTCTTCGAGTTACATACGATTCAAAAAAAAAATGAAAAAAAAGACGCAAAAGAGATGCCCGCTAGATTGAAAACCCGAAAGGGCGGTCTAGGCAAAAACCAGGGTGCGCACTAAGAAAAAAAATCAAAGGACAAAGGGAGAGTATTCTTCAGCCTTCTTCATCGAGCGTCATTCGATCTTCTTCAAATCAAATCAACAAGGAGAGTCTTCTTCGATCACCTTCAAATCAAAGAGAGCAGCTTCACAAGCCTGTTCACAAAGTCATCTACCACTTGCAAGCAACCTGGGGCTTGAGACACCAAAGGGCCTTGGACATAGAGACATCACGACAGTCGATCTAATTTGTAGTCGTTTGCCTCCTAGAGACACGACTCAAAGGAGAATTAAGAATGGAGATTCGCAACAGACCTAGATGTGTTCACAAAAGGATACTCATCAAAATTCTACAACAATTCAGCCTCGCTGACTAGCAACAGATTCTGCATAAACCTGATTTGGTCCCAACTTGTCAAACACAAGTTCACTCATACAGTTCACCCATCTCAAATACAAATCCATACACACATGTGCCTACATGTTCATATACCATATTCTCATACATAAACTCACCACCAAAATGTCCGACCGGCCATTTACACGAACAGACGTGAGCACCACCACGTAAGTCCAGTCAAACAACTAAAATCTGAAAAAAAAATCTACTTGGAATCTTTATGTGCTGACAGGTACAGAAAGGTAAGAATCATTCGGGTCTATCCGAGATCTAGCATGCGTATATCCTTGCATTACAGGGGCTGACAGAACCTTCATCTCAACCGACAACTTCAAGTCCGTGACCTCGGCAACATCAACAAAGTCTGTGATGGCAGCAACCTCAAGTCCGTGACCTCGGCAACATCAACAAAGTCTGTGATGGCAGCAAACTTCAAGTCCGTGACCTCGGCAACAACTTCAAAGTCTGTGACGGCAGCAAACTTCAAGACCGTGACCTCGGCAACATCTTCAAAGTCTGTGATGGCAGCAAAGTTCAAAGTTCGTGACCTCGGCAACGACAACAAAGTCCGTGACCTCGGCAACGACAACAAAGTCCGTGACCTCGGCAACAACAAGCTACGTCAGTAACCTCGGACGGCGCACTTCAACAACTTCATCAACAAACTGGGTATCATCGGGGTGGATCAAGTCCTTGATTCCTCAGTACGATCTTACCTTTCTCTCTTTCAAAATTGATTTTCAAAAATGCTTTTCAAAATACCTAAAATAGCCTTTTTAGTGTTTTGGAGTCGAACTACGTTTGGTCTGATTCTCTCTTAGAGATACGTAGGCAGCCGTGCGGCACGACCATCCCAATGTTAAGAATGATGTCTTTTCTATCAACGACACTTCTTCTTTCATAAGACCTGTCGCCGAGGGGCTCTGTAGACACCCCATTCTGAACCAATAAATCATGATTACACTACTCTTCATCTCTCTTTTGTGTTTTGATGAAAGCAAATTAGTTTCGTCATGTTTCGTTAAGTTTCTAACTAACCTCGTTAGTTTTGGACCTAACTGACTAACGGAATAAACTGAAGAGGACAAAATAGTCATCAGACTAGATATCTCGCACGAGATATCATATCTCGCGCGAGATATCCCCTCGACAGAATGTGCAGAATCACAATTCTTCTCCGTCCCAAACTCTTTTCTTGATAAACCTCATCTAATCCGGTTCTCCAATCAGAATTGAGTTCTGGAAGCTTCCTAGGAGTGTTTTACCTCTCCACCTCTACCTCTTAAACCCCTATAAATACTTGGTGACTTCCACTGTTTCAGAGGTCCAGAATTCCACACAACACACACAATTTGTTGGTTTCTCTCCACGAAAGATTCCTTCAAATCACTCACAAAACCTCCCTAAAATCACCTAAAGTTTGTTTATCAACCCTGTTGATCAACAAACATCCAAACCCGAATCAAGGATTGAGGCGAAGCTCTGTCCGCATCAAGATTTGACTCTCATATTGAGTCGAAACTCTGCCCAAATCACTTCTCGATCGAGAAAACATCTTAGAACCACGTTCTAAATCAAATCCTCCCTAAACTAGGTAAACTCCTATACTTTTACTCTTCTCTTCTCAATCTCTCTCTATCGGCTTTTTAGAGTAGTGTAATCCCATCAAAAGGATTAGCCTAGAGTCCCTTCAATCGATGAAGGCGATCTCGAAGCGTACAATCCGACATTCCTAATCAAGAAATTGATTAGGGTTTTCTTGTTCTTTATTTAATTAGTAATTAAAAAGATTGATAATACTCAATTGGCAAGACCGATCTCCGGATTGGGTGGAATGGATGCTCCTCGACCTATCCATTCGATAACTTAACCCCCGAACCCTCAAATCTCTTTAAAATCAAAAAGGTTTTTCTTATTGTTTTCCTTAATAAATAATAAGTGGCGACTCTGTTATTCGAAAAATTCACGCATCTTATCTCGCGCGAGATAGCCTTACGGCTTTAAAAACAAAAAGATTCCATCTGGTCTTCTGGCGGCGGCATTGCATTAAAAAAAAAAAATGTGATCACATTAGGTCAAGTTGACTTTTGCCAAGGTTTAAAAAAAAAAAAAAAGGAAAAAGCCTTGGTTTTGGTTCAGTTGACTTTTCCTTTCTATATTTGACCGCAGTAACCAAAAAGAATTCAGTTGACTTTTTCATTGGAAAGTTGACTGTTAAAAAAAAAAAAAAAAACCAAAATCAAAAACAGTTTCCGAAAATTTTCAAAAAATAAATTACAGAAAAATCAAAAATAAATTATCATTATTATTTTGCTTGTGCTAACTCTATTTTGCAGGGTAGAATAATTTTAATTACTTAAACTATATACCTGCGTGCGATTGGTTTTTTAATTTAAAGTCCGGTCCATGGAGGATTCGGGAGTTGTAATTTAAATTAATTTATCTCTCGCTCTCTATCTCTTTAAGTGGAACTACGACGGCCTGAGTCTCCCTAATTTGGGAGAAACGTAGGCAACCACTTGGTGCGGCCACTATTTGTCTTCCTTTTGATTTTTCAAAAAAAAAAAACTCTCTATTTTTCTCTATCACCTAGATTGACTCTCACACACGCGCACTCATATTATAACTGTCATTGCACTACATATCCTTGATAAACTCGGGACCCACACTAAGGACGGATGACGGTAACCACCTAGTCGCCGGTCTCTCCGAAGTTGGATCATCCCACTCCGCGTATTCAATCCATCTAGATTGTCATATCGCGGGGAGCCTAGCCTTCCAGCCCTGCATCGCCACATATCATGTAGATTGACTTTTTAGGACACTCCGTGACCGGTCGGTTTGATCTTGGAGTCCTTGTAATCCCTTGTCAAGATCGTTTTGTGCAATAATCCACGGAAAAGAAATCAATAAATTGTCGCTTCGGAATTGTCCCTTCGGAAACGTCCCTACGGTTGTCCCTTCGGATTTTCCCCTAAAAAGAGAAAATTTTCTCATCAAAATTATTGCACAAGACTTGATGTTACTTTGGATTACTCCGACCCCTAGGTCCCTAGGTTTGGTTCTTGAACTTTAGAAACCCCCAAAACGGATTTTCCGTCCGACCAAAATTAGGATTAAAATCAGAAAATTGTGGCTTTCCGTGGCTAAGTCTCGCGCGAGACTACTTGTCTCGTACGAGATAAGTGTTCGGTCTTTTCGTGTTTTGGCCAAAACCTTCAAACCTTCAAAGCCTTCATTCACCCTATTCAGCCGACTTGTTGGGACTCGATCATGGTTTAACACGGTTGCTACACGTCTAGGTCCTTCGCCAAAGCTCGACACGATGTCTGCTTCTCCTTCTACCACCGAGGCCGATTTCAACGATGCTAAGATCCAACTCATCGAAGCCATGACTAGGTTGGATGAACAAAGTAAGCAAATTGATGAGCAAAATGCCCAAATGGCCGCCCTCATGAAAGAACTCCACGAGTTGAAAGTCAAGAAAGGCAGAAAACAAAAGCGAAAGTGGAATCCTCCTCAGACGAAGAGGAATCCTACACCAAAGTGAATAGAAAAACCAAGAAGTCAAGCAAGAAAAAGGAAGAATCCGATTCCTCCTCTTCCTCATCCTCCTCCGATGATGAGGAACATACCTCCAAGGGTGCTAAAACCAAGAAAGAAGGCAGTGGTGAAACTACTAAACTTGGTGACCATGTTACTAAGAACTACCTCGAGAAGAAACTTGCAACTCTTGACACTTCCAAAGGGTCATTCGTTCCATTTGATCCCGATGCTCTTCAACAATCCATCACCAAGTTTCCTCGCAAGTACAAAACACCCGACATTGCCAAGTTCAATGGTACTACTTGTCCTCGAGCTCATGTTGAGACCTACACTTGGGCAACCCATATCTACACCAAATGTTTTCTTGAACAAACTTAATCACATTATCTTCACTTATTGTCGCCAAAGCTTTTGCTTCAGTCCACTTTGTAAAATAATCAACGGCGACGACCACTTGCTGGCATCCTCCCTTGGCCTTTGGGAATGGCCCAATCAAATCTATGCCCCACATATAAAAGGGCCAAGTCGCGACAATCGGCGTCTGCTCAGTCGCTGGTTGCCGCAAGATATTTCCAAATCTTTGACACTTCTCGCATTTCCTTACATACTCCTCTGCATCCTTTCTCAAACTTGGCCAGTAATAACCATGGAACAAAACCTTCTTCGCCAGGGATCTCGCTCTTGGATGGCCACCACAAACACCTTCATGAATTTCAAACAAAACTTTCGCCACCATTCCCGGCTCTACACACCTCATCAATGGCTTTGAGAAAGATTTTCTATATAAAATCCCATCCTGCACGGTAAATCGTGGAGAAGTCACCTTTATTGTTTAGCCTTTTCCTCATCATGCGGCAATTCGCCTTTGTCTAAAAAATCTCTCGTTTCTGTCACCCAATTTTTCTCCATTTCATTTATCTCCATGATCATGGGCCTGTCAATTGCCGGCGTATCAACATACTCCACCATTGGCTCAGCAGCTCCTTCATTCGCCTCTCTTCCCGCCGATCTACTCAACGCATCAGCCTTTGAATTCTCTGCCCTATCAATTTGTACAAGCTCCCAAAACTCAAAGCTTCTCAAAATGCTTCTCGCCAGGTTACAATATTTTATCAGAAATGAATTCACCACCCCATACTCGCCCCGTACTTGATTCACAATGAGCTGAGAGTCAGAATGAATCACGATCTTCTTTACCCCAATGTCACGAGCAAATTCAATTCCTGCCACCAACGCCTCATACTCTGCCTGATTGTTGGACACCGGGAACTTGAACCTAAATGCCTTCTTATATTCACATTCCGCACCTGGTGACATCAAAATTATTCCCGCCCCTCCTCTATCCTTCGCGGACGAACCATCTACATACAAAACCCAGCAATCTGCCGGCCTTTCTTTTTCCTCAACCAAACTTGGCACCGCTCGCTTTGCCGCTTTCCTCTTCCCGTGCTCCTCTACCATTTCTGCCTGAGACTTAGTAAATGAAGTCTCAGCGATGAAGTCTGCCAATGCCTGCGCCTTAATAGCTCAGCGGGATTCATATCTAATGTCAAACTCTGTCAACTCAATTGACCACTTCAATAACCTTCCCGCGGAATCTGGCTGTTGCAAAATCTTTCTTAAAGGGGCATCAATCAAAACAACAATCGTATGAGCGACAAAATAAGCCCTCAACTTTCTCACCGCCACCACCAACGCATAAGACAATTTCTCGGCATTAAAATATCTGAACTCAACCTCGCTCAATACCTTAGAAACGTAATACACAGGCTTTTGAATGCCTCCATCTTCCCTTACCAACACTGCAACAACTGCATAGTCAGAGACTGCCAAATAAACAAACAACTCTTCCCCCTCTACAGGACTACACAATAATGGCGGCTTTCCTAAAATAGTTTTCATTTCTTCAAAAGCTACTCCACATTCCTCGCTCCACTCAAACTTCTTCCCACCCTTTAACACCTTGAAAAATGGCAAACACCTCTCTGCCGTTCGAAATAAATCTCCCCAACGCGAACTCCCATTCAACCGCTGAATCTCGCAGATAGACTTTGGTGGCGACATGTCTAACAACGCTTGAATTTTTTCGGGGTTGGCCTCAATCCCACGCCTGTTCACCAAAAATCCCAAAAATTTTCCCGCCGTCACACCAAACGTGCACTTACTAGGATTCAACTTCATGGAATTCCTTCTCAAATTCTCGAACGTTTCAGCGAGATCTAACAAATGGTTATTCTCCTTAGACTTGATCACCATATCATCAATGTATGCTTCCATATTCCGCCCGATCTAAGACTTAAATACCTCATTGACCATCCTTTGATATGTCGCCCCCGCATTCTTCAAGCCAAATGGCATCATCTTGTAACAAAAGTTTCCCTTGGGGGTCCTAAAGGCAGTTTTCGCCTTATCCTCCTCAGCCATCTTGATCTGATGATATCCCGAATAAGCATCAATAAAGCTAAACACCCATTGAGCAGCAATGGAATCCACCAACTTATCAATCTTTGGCAAATGATAGCAATCCTTTGGGCATGCCATATTCAAATCAGTAAAGTCAATACACATTCTCCACTTCTTGTTCGACTTTAACACCATCACCGGACAAGCCAACCAGACTGGGTATTGAATCTTCTCAATTATTCCCGCTTTCAGCAACTTCTCCACTTCCTCCAACACAGCCAACTCTTTCTCGGGCGACAAATGCCTCACTTTCTGCTTAAATGACTCTATATTAGGATCAGCATTCAAACAATGCAGTGCTACGCTTTCATCAATCCCCCTCATATCTTCAGGCTTCCAGGCAAAGACATCCAAATTTTCCTTCAAAAATTCAATTAGGCATTCCCGTTCACCCCGAGACAACTGCTTACCAATCTTTATTTTCTGCTCTGGAAAATAACAATTAATTTCTACTTCCTCCAATTCTTCTCCCGCCTTGATATCTGGCTCATCCCACACTTGTAGGGTTTCAACCTCTATCCTTTTCCTTTTCCTCGCTTTGGCGACAACCGACTTCTTGGGATCAACAAAGGCATTCCCAGTAGGCCGCCCTTGAGCATCTTCCACCTCAATAGTTTCACAGTCACCATCAGACTCATCTATAGATACTTCAACATTTTCCTGAACAATCTCTTCAATCCTTGGCTCATCCATTTGTATGAGCCTCACAACCCTGGCATAACTTAGACTGGGCATTGCATTTACTACCTCCATTGCTAAATCATTTTCTTCACCAACATCATTTCGCTCAGCCACCTCGGGCTCACATTCTCGCCCACTTGTCATATCTATTCCCTGATCTCGAACCTCAGCACCTGGTTCTCGCCATACTGCTACTTCATTCATATACTCTCGCTGAACTTCTGCACCAGATTCCCATTCATCCATCACATCAGCTTCCCGCTCTACTCCAGATCCACTTGTCGCCAACTCTGGAACTTTGTTGGCCGTCACCACCATCATAGCCATGCCATTTATCATACTGTCCGTCACCACCCAGTCAGAATCACCATTCGCCACCTCTACAATCTTAACCATGTTTATCTTTAATTGGCTGGAATCAGATTTGGTAGTCATGGAAATTGTACTCTCCGCCTTAGCTTTCTGCATTTCCTTTTGCTTCCTTACTACCGTGATCGCCTCACTCTTTAAACAACCTATCACGTTGGAGGTAGGATACTTCACCCTTTGATGGGGAATCGACAGAACCATCTCAAAGCTTAACATGAATGGAATTCCCACTATCGCATTGTAAGGGGATACGAGATCAATAACCATGAACTCAATGTTCTCGCATCTCGCCAACTTTCCTTCACCAATCTCCACATCCAGCATAATCGTACCTTTTGAATGATTGGTAAAACCTTCAAGATATCCCTTATGAGGCACCAAATTAGCCTCCGTGTAATTCATCCTCTTAAAAGCATCATAATAAAGCACATTCCTGCTTGCCCCAGAGTCTACCATAACTCGCTGCACAATATTATTGCCTGGATACATCGTGATGATAATAGGTTGACTCCCATGACTCTTAGTAACAGCTAATTCTCGCCTGGAGAAGCTGATTACCCTATCTTGGCTGGCGGGAAACTGGGGAACGTCAAACGTATGCGTTAAAGTCATAATTTGATTGTTCAATTGGGATACACTGGGCAACGGGTCATGAATAACATCTACCAGATTTCTTTCCGGCCTTCGCTGATCATCTCGCCCAACATTTTCTTCCAAGTATTCCTTCAGAAAACCCCTATCAATCTTCCCCTGAATCAATCTTCTCAAATTATAACAATCATCAGTCTTGTGCCCTCTATCTTTATGATACTTGCAATAGCTGTTTTGGTCCTTGGCTCCCTCAGTTCCTGGTGTAATGGGAAAAGGCTCGGGCAGGTTCACCTTCTTCAAAATCTCGCTAATGGGAGTGTTCAGTTGGCTAAACTTAATGGCAGTCTTTGGCCGATAATCACTTTGGCCTCCATAACGTCCACCACCATGGCCTCCGCTACCTCCCGCATGACCAGCCACACGATTGCCGCCAGATCCCCTCCTGTCATCTCGCACTACTTCCACCCTGTCTTTTACTACTTTCTTGGTCGCCGAACTTGTCGCTTGAGCCCCTTTAGCCTTGACTCTAGCACCACCACAAAATCCCCTGACTCTCTCATACAACTCCCCCATAGTTTTTGGCAACCTCATTCCTAGCTCCTGCTTAAAGTGACCTGGCTGCAAACTGGTATTGTACAACTTAATTATCTCGCCTTGGCCGATATCAGCGACTTGATTTGCCACACCCATGAACCTGTCCGTGAAAGTTGCAATCCCCTCCCCCTCTTTTTGCTTAAGGCTGCATAACTCTGTTTTCTGTACTGGCTGCGACCCTGATGCACTAAATTTCGCTAAAAACTTCTCCTTGAAATCCTGATACCCAGTTATTGAATCTTCAGGCTGCGCCAAGAACCACTCCAAAGCATGATCCGCCAAGGTGCTTACCAAAGCTCGACATAGAATTGCCTCATTCTCAGTCAGCAGAGACATTGTCACCTCGAATCCTCCAACATGGGTTATCGCCCTAGTCTTTTCCGAATAACTCGACAAGTTTGGCACGCGAAAACTTGGGTCTGGGGCGACACCTTTAATACTATGAACGAATGGAGCCAGAAAAGGTTTCTTCTCTTCAACCTTCTTCGTTCCCGCCTCTAACTCCTTTATTTTCTTGGCCATTTCTGCCATCTCATTTTTCCATCTTTCCTCCTCCTCCTTCTTTGCCTTCTCCATTTCAGCAGCCTTAGCCAACTCTGCGGCTTTCAGGGCTTCAGCAATTTTCTCGGCCTCCGCCGCCCTAGCCGCCTCAGCGTCTCTCCTTTCCTTTTCTTTCTCGTACTCCCTATCCTTCCTCTCTTGTCGCCTTCGTTCCCTATCCCGCGGTGATCTTTCGTCTCGACGCCTAATGTCAGGATGTCGCGATAAATGGGACCTCTCCTCGGCATGCTGGTCTTTACTGGGAACATACTCCTTATCGTGCGTTGAGCCAAGATTCATCGCTATCATATTCAAAGTAATAAGATTGCTCCTTGGAATTGCCTGATTTATGGTATATTTTCTTTCTCTTCTTCCTCCTGGCCCCCAAACCATCATCCTTCCTCTTCTCAATAGCTCCTTCTGATCTCGCATTGACAAGATCCCGCCTACGGTCTCCGACCATTCTTCTGGGCGGCGGCATGTCCCTCGCTCGCCTTGGTCGATCAGCCACGCTGGCACTGGCTTCCCGCTCTTGCCCGCCAATAGGGGCTCTTCCCGTCTGCCCTACCAATAGCTCCTCAGGAATATGGGAAGACTTTACATTCAACTCCCTCAATTATTGGTTATTGGCGAGAACTCGTATCCACGCTTCATTATCTGCCCTTAATCTATCAATCTTAGCCCTCACTTCTGCATCCTTTAACTTTGCGGGAACTTGCCCTTCATCTACAGCCTTGGCCTTCTCAATTCTCGCTCTTTCATCTCGCTCCCTAGCCCGCCTAATGTCAGAGTCAGTCTCAGAAGTATGTACCTCCACCTCTCTATCAGATCCCGCCTCGACACGAGCTTCCTTAGCATTGGGGGTTGCCAGCGTTAAGTTCTGAGTTGCCCTGAGAGGGGTAGCCTTATCTTGCCCCATCACCATGACTTACAAACAAACAAATGGATATTTTTGACAAACACTTTAAACCAAACAACACCTTTTCACAATCAACCAACAATTCTGACAACTTTACAAGTAACTTTTCTGACAACAAAACACCTTTACACCATCTATTAATTAGCAAAAAGCCTTTACAACCAAAGACAACTTTATGACACCATAAAATAAGGACAATAACAGTCAATAAATCAAATTCTGACAGGTACGAACTGGAAATCCACCTTGATCTTCAAACCAAATAGCATTTACTCCCTCAACAAAACTGACAACAAAGATTTTTTGGACTCCACCAAAGAACAGCAACAGTATGCCACCTTCTAACTCACCACCGGACTGCCACCAACAACCTTCAAACTCCACACAAGCCACCCAAAGAAGAACATTCAGGTCCCTAAGAACGGAACGATGCTACACGTAAAATGTGTGTTGCAGAGCCGAACCCACACTTGATGGAGGATGCTCCGGCTGGACTTCTTGGGATGGTTGGCCTTGACTCCTACACACAAGTAAACAAGTTAAACTAAATCGGGGGTGGCTCCGGTAAAATCCCTCCGACGTGAGAATCAGTCACTGTTTTGAGAAAAAAAGAGATTATTAATGGAGGTGCTAGAGAGAGAGAGTTTAGAGAGAGGTGGTAAAACTTACCAAATAATGTTACATCTCACGTTTTTATATCATCACACAATGTAGGCCATACCCCTAAATGATACGTGTCAGTCATCCCTAGCTTTTGGGTCAACCACTCTTGAAGTTGGTAAGAAAATACTGTTCATCATGTCATTTCAAACTGTTGACCGTTATGGGGGATATCCACGTGGCAACGCCACAGTCACTTATTACCTGTCAGTCACGCTTGTCGCCTGGCGACAATCCCTCTAAAGGATTAATGCAAATATAATTGCTTAATCTAACCTCTACATTTGTCGCCCAATGGCTAAAAACACTAGGTCACTTCTTGCCACGGATGCTTCCCGCCTACCGCCTATTCTCGTGTACAGTCATGTCCTTGTCGCAAACTACGATTCTCGCCAATTAAGGAAGAATACCATTTTTATTATTTACTTTATTATTCTTTACCCTCCTTAACATGTGGGACCCATCCTAGATTATTTGGCCCACTAAGCCCATTGAGCCCATTGTACTGTTCAAGCTCAATCCTTATCTCATAATCACTTCAAAATCTCTTCTGACCTGAAGAGTTTTGTTTTGATCGACCTTCTCCCACATTCTCAGATCTGAATGTGTTTAAATTTTTTTTTTTTTTGATATTGGATTTGGGTTTCTGGAAAATTCGTTTGTTGTTGCATTTTGATTTGTGTTTCAGATTTCATTTTGTTATATGAGGGGTATTTGTCCTTGTTGTTGTGCGTGTGCGTGTTGGTGGTGTCCTCAATGATGGTGGTTTATGTGTGTATGTGCAAGATTTGTGTGGTTTCTGCATTTTTTTTTTAAATAACTGGGTATACTGATTTGAATCTGGGGTTTCATGGAAAATGGTTTTGGCTTGTTGATTATGAAACATGGAGGTTAATGGTGGAGATGGAGATTGATGTTGGTGGGTTGATTGTGGTGGATGGTGATGGGTTGATGGAGGTTGATGGTGATGGATATGTTTAACTTATGAAAATAATATTCCTTCAAAAAAAAAAAACTTATGAAAATAATAAAATTTTAATTTTAATTATTTTTGAAGAATATAAATAGTACAAAGGAAAATTAAAAGAATAATTTAATAAAAATAATAATTACCATACTCCCTCCGTCTCACGTTAGTTGAGACTAACTTTTTGGGCACACTGATAAGTGACTTTTATATAGTCATTTATAGCATTGTTTATTTATCATTTACTTAGTTTTTATTATCATTTAGCCTAAAAATAGTGTAATTTAGCTTCTTTTATCATTATCTTCGATTTTACACTTGTTGGTATATTCTTAGTATATTTTACAGGTTTAAAGTCAAAATATTGGACAAATGAGGCTTTGAAAACATTAAGGGATCAAAGGCAAGGAAGGACAACTTCTAAATCCTCATTCAAGCCAAAAAGCACCCTTTATGGGCCGGCGCGTGCGCTTAAAATGGAGCGGCCGTGCAAAACCTTCTGTCAAAACAAAATTTGCCAAAGTTCCCCTGGAGTGGCCGTGCGTTATATTCTCGAGTGGCCGTGCAAAGCTGGAGTGGCCGTGCGTTATAACTGGAGTGGCCAGCTCCACTGGTGTTGCTTTGAAAAGGCACCTTTTCATTTGAATCTCTTTGAAGGGATCCAACCCTTCACTCAAATGCCTATATAAGACACCTTTGTAACCGATATTGGGCATCCAGAATACATCCAATATACAACCATATACATCCGAAAATACATCTTTAGATGGATCAAATAACATCTAGATAGATATCCAAAAATACTCTAGCAATATTTATACATAATTCTTGAAGATGTATCAATGATTCGTGACAAGTCCTTGTGTACTCTTGAAGATTATGAATGAAGATTATTCCATCCATTGTCTCTCTTTTTATGAATAAGTATTTCTTCCCTTATCTTTATTTATTTACTTACTTCCTTTTATCATTTCAAATGGTTTGAGTAATCCTCCATTTCTCGGAGTTGGAAACTCATTTATTTATATTCATGCTTTCTCTACATGTCATTTCAATTCTCTTCTTATTAAACTTAAATACTTGCAATTAGGGAGACGTTCTTGATTGTATAGCCTTAGTTAATCGAGAGAAGTACCTAGCGGAGAATCTTGATTAGCGGATCTCTAAGAATTGAACTAGGCCGATAAATTACACACAGTGATTTAAAGACATAGGGGTGACCCTTTAGTGGAAAATACGTGAGATCATAGATTTAATTGGTATCTTTGATTTATTTGGTACCCTCGAGAGGTGAGTCGGATATCCCGCGTGACGAACGGGATTACACTAAGCCGAACCCTCGAGAGAAAGGCCGGTGAGTCTTAAGATACATGTGCTAGTTAGCACAACTTAGCGTATCATCCTTGACTTGGCACTTTTATCTTAAAACAATTTCTTCATATTATTCTTGAATTACTTGCAATTATAAAAATGTTTATTTTTGTGGAACCCCAGTCAATTGAGAGAAGTACCTAGCGGAGAATTTCAATTGACGGAACCATATGAAGGAACTAGGTTTCATTGATCACGAGAGTAGTTCAATGGCCTAGGGGTGTTCTTTGAATGGAAAGTACGTTGACTCTCGTTCTTAATGGATTCTTACTAATTATGGTCACTAGAGATAAGCCGGAATGCCCGTTTGTGACAGGGCGGGGGCAAACATAAACGGATTTCTCAAACGGTTAGGACATAATTAGTGAAGGATACAAACGCTACTTGTCTTAACCCGAAGTAGCGAAGGCCGAGCGTACCATCCTTGTTATTTTGATAAAAGCCTTTATCTAAAAGCATAATTATCTGTTTTCAAGCCCGTGAATACCATCATTATATGCTAGAGTAGTTTATATATCTTCCTAGTATTTTATCTTACAAAATCAATATCTCCCCAATCATCTATATATTTATATAAAGACAAATATCATCCCAAAGTAAACCCCGTCTCTCGTGGGATCGACTCGTACTTGCACCCGGCTATATTGCTATATTACAATAGCCCGTGCGCTTGCGGAATTAAATAAACCGTTAGGTTTCGACCGAACAAGTTTTTGGCGCCGTTGCCGGGGACAACGGTTTACTTTTTGATATTTATCTTTATTATTTATATTTATATTTTTATTATTTATTATTATTATGTACTAACTCTATTTTGTAGAAATTTGAAGAAAAAAAATGATGAACAAGACATGCAAGCCGTGCACTTTAAAACGCATACAAATATGAAGTCGACCATATTTCGTATCAACCCTCTCTAAAAAGCACCATTTTTTGTAAGTTCATCTTTCTTTTCCTCCACCTCCATCTTTGACTTGTTTTTCATATTGTCCTTGAAACATTGAGGACAATGTTAATTTCAAGTGTGGGGGAGGATTCCTCGTATCCGTTTTTTATTTTATTTTCATTTACATACTATTTTTCTCTTTGAAAAAAAAAATTTGAAAAAAAAAAAAAAAATCCCTATGATTGCTCATTTTTATGCTTCCTTATTGCCTTAGATAATATATTTTCTTCCCTTCTCTTATTTTTATATAATCTTTGAATCATTAGGAAAGAACTTGGGAATACTTTCTAGGAAGTAATTAAGGCATTATAAATCAATGTAGCATTATATAGGATTTTGTAAAGGAAAGCATACTTAGAATTTTTGAAATTTTCCGATCATCTTGAGCTTTTGATTGTTTTAAAAGTTTGTGAAGACTTATGAATTATTTCTTCAAAAGTGTACATTCTAATTTTTTGATTTTTTTTCCTTTTTAGGAATATTCATAGGTGTTTTGCATCGTTTTGAATCACAACCCTCATGAAAATCCCATCTTTCCATTTTCACTAATCGAATCAAGTTTAGGCATTTTTATCTTATTGCTAAAAGAGTGACTTAGTCACCAAATCTTAAAAGCAAAGAAACCTATTACTTCCTAAGTAACTCGGGGCACGGCGTTCGTCTGCGACGATGCTTCCTTGCCAAACGGAAGTAATATCCAAAAGTATTCTTGATCTAAGTATTAGGAACATGGGGTTCCACCCACAATGTCTCCTACTTGAAAGGATCAAAATAACTAAGGCCTTTTGCAAAAATATAACACGTGCAAAAATAAGATAAAATTGTTGAAACTTTGATGAGATTTTTCCACTATCATCATCCAGTCTCCATCCTTGTGATTCAAAAGTATATGTGAAATCCTTGAATACTTCTAACTTGTGAATAAAATGATCATTATTTTGTACACTTTCAAGCAATAATCTTTTTCACAAAAACACTCTTGAAAAGTAAAAGTATCTTTATATGCCAAGCTTGTGATCCAAAAGTTCATCTTTTCTATATTATGATTTGCTTCATCGAATCTCATTTATGCTATAATGATTTATTGTTTTCCAAGATTACTCTCTTAAAATTCTTCCTAAATCTCTTTCTAAATAATCTAAGGTTATAAAACGTTTGAGAAGATAAAAGAAAGGCAAATATCTTTGTGGCAATAAGGCTTGCAACATTTATTTATTTTCTAAGGGATCCAACTGTACGTTTCTATCATTTGCAATTTTTTCCCTCTCCATCTTCTTTTTATCCTAGACTTGCTTGAGGACAAGCAAGGTTTAAGTGTGGGGGAGTTTGATAAGTGACTTTTATATAGTCATTTATAGCATTGTTTATTTATCATTTACTTAGTTTTTATTATCATTTAGCCTAAAAATAGTGTAATTTAGCTTCTTTTATCATTATCTTCGATTTTACACTTGTTGGTATATTCTTAGTATATTTTACAGGTTTAAAGTCAAAATATTGGACAAATGAGGCTTTGAAAACATTAAGGGATCAAAGGCAAGGAAGGACAACTTCTAAATCCTCATTCAAGTGGAGCGGCCGTGCACTTAAAATGGAGCGGCCGTGCAAAACCTTCTGTCAAAACAAAATTTGCCAAAGTTCCCTGGAGTGGCCGTGCGTTATATTCTGGAGTGGCCGTGCAAACTGGAGTGGCCGTGCGTTATAATCTGGAGTGGCCGCTCCACCTGGTGTTGCTTTGAAAAGGCACCTTTGCATTTGAATCTCTTTGAAGGGATCCAACCCTTCACTCAAATGCCTATATAAGACACCTTTGTAACCAGTATTGGGCATCCAGAATACATCCAATATACAACCATATACATCCGAAAATACATCTTTAGATGGATCAAATAACATCTAGATAGATATCCAAAAATACTCTAGCAATATTTATACATAATTCTTGAAGATGTATCAATGATTCGTGACAAGTCCTTGTGTACTCTTGAAGATTATGAATGAAGATTATTCCATCCATTGTCTCTCTTTTTATGAATAAGTATTTCTTCCCTTATCTTTATTTATTTACTTACTTCCTTTTATCATTTCAAATGGTTTGAGTAATCCTCCATTTCTCGGAGTTGGAAACTCATTTATTTATATTCATGCTTTCTCTACATGTCATTTCAATTCTCTTCTTATTAAACTTAAATACTTGCAATTAGGGAGACGTTCTTGATTGTATAGCCTTAGTTAATCGAGAGAAGTACCTAGCGGAGAATCTTGATTAGCGGATCTCTAAGAATTGAACTAGGCCGATAAATTACACACAGTGATTTAAAGACATAGGGGTGACCCTTTAGTGGAAAATACGTGAGATCATAGATTTAATTGGTATCTTTGATTTATTTGGTACCCTCGAGAGGTGAGTCGGATATCCCGCGTGACGAACGGGATTACACTAAGCCGAACCCTCGAGAGAAAGGCCGGTGAGTCTTAAGATACATGTGCTAGTTAGCACAACTTAGCGTATCATTCTTGACTTGGCACTTTTATCTTAAAACAATTTCTTCATATTATTCTTGAATTACTTGCAATTATAAAAATGTTTATTTTTGTGGAACCCCAAATCAATTGAGAGAAGTACCTAGCGGAGAATTTCAATTGACGGAACCATATGAAGGAACTAGGTTTCATTGATCACGAGAGTAGTTCAATGGCCTAGGGGTGTTCTTTGAATGGAAAGTACGTTGACTCTCGTTCTTAATGGATTCTTACTAATTATGGTCAGCTAGAGATAAGCCGGAATGCCCGTTTGTGACAGGGCGGGGGCAAACATAAACGGATTTCTCAAACAGTTAGGACATAATTAGTGAAGGATACAAACGCTACTGTCTTAACCCGAAGTAGCGAAGGCCGAACGTACCATCCTTGTTATTTTGATAAAAGCCTTTATCTAAAAGCATAATTATCTGTTTTCAATCCCGTGAATACCATCATTATATGCTAGAGTAGTTTATATATCTTCCTAGTATTTTATCTTACAAAATCAATATCTCCCCCAATCATCTATATATTTATATAAAGACAAATATCATCCCAAAGTAAACCCTGTCTCTGTGGGATCGACTCGTACTTGCACCCGCTATATTGCTATATTACAATAGCCCGTGCGCTTGCGGAATTAAATAAACCGTTAGGTTTCGACCGAACAAGTTTTTGGCGCCGTTGCCGGGGACAACGGTTTACTTTTTGATATTTATCTTTATTATTTATATTTATATTTTTATTATTTATTATTATTATGTACTAACTCTATTTTGTAGAAATTTGAAGAAAAAAAATGATGAACAAGACATGCAAGCCGTGCACTTTAAAACGCATACAAATATGAAGTCGACCATATTTCGTATCAACCCTCTCTAAAAAGCACCATTTTTTGTAAGTTCATCTTTCTTTTCCTCCACCTCCATCTTTGACTTGTTTTTCATATTGTCCTTGAAACATTGAGGACAATGTTAATTTCAAGTGTGGGGGAGGATTCCTCGTATCCGTTTTTTATTTTATTTTCATTTACATACTATTTTTCTCTTTGAAAAAAAAAATTTGAAAAAAAAAAAAAAAATCCCTATGATTGCTCATTTTTATGCTTCCTTATTGCCTTAGATAATATATTTTCTTCCCTTCTCTTATTTTTATATAATCTTTGAATCATTAGGAAAGAACTTGGGAATACTTTCTAGGAAGTAATTAAGGCATTATAAATCAATGTAGCATTATATAGGATTTTGTAAAGGAAAGCATACTTAGAATTTTTGAAATTTTCCGATCATCTTGAGCTTTTGATTGTTTTAAAAGTTTGTGAAGACTTATGAATTATTTCTTCAAAAGTGTACATTCTAATTTTTTGATTTTTTTTCCTTTTTAGGAATATTCATAGGTGTTTTGCATCGTTTTGAATCACAACCCCTCATGAAAATCCCATCTTTCCATTTCCACTAATCGAATCAAGTTTAGGCATTTTTATCTTATTGCTAAAAGAGTGACTTAGTCACCAAATCTTAAAAGCAAAAAGAAACCTATTACTTCCTAAGTAACTCGGGGCACGGCGTTCGCTGCGACGATGCTTCCTTGCCAAACGGAAGTAATATCCAAAAGTATTCTTGATCTAAGTATTAGGAACATGGGGTTCACAGCCACAATGTCTCTTACTTGAAAGGATCAAAAATAACTAAGGCCTTTTGCAAAAATATAACACGTGCAAAAATAAGATAAAATTGTTGAAACTTTGATGAGATTTTTCCACTATCATCATCCGTCTCCATCCTTGTGATTCAAAAGTATATGTGAAATCCTTGAATACTTCTAACTTGTGAATAAAATGATCATTATTTTGTACACTTTCAAGCAATAATCTTTTTCACAAAAACACTCTTGAAAAGTAAAAGTATCTTTATATGCCAAGCTTGTGATCCAAAAGTTCATCTTTTCTATATTATGATTTGCTTCATCGAATCTCATTTATGCTATAATGATTTATTGTTTTCCAAGATTACTCTCTTAAAATTCTTCCTAAATCTCTTTCTAAATAATCTAAGGTTATAAAACGTTTGAGAAGATAAAAGAAAGGCAAATATCTTTGTGGCAATAAGGCTTGCAACATTTATTTATTTTCTAAGGGATCCAACTGTACGTTTCTATCATTTGCAATTTTTTCCCTCTCCATCTTCTTTTTATCCTAGACTTGCTTGAGGACAAGCAAGGTTTAAGTGTGGGGGAGTTTGATAAGTGACTTTTATATAGTCATTTATAGCATTGTTTATTTATCATTTACTTAGTTTTTATTATCATTTAGCCTAAAAATAGTGTAATTTAGCTTCTTTTATCATTATCTTCGATTTTACACTTGTTGGTATATTCTTAGTATATTTTACAGGTTTAAAGTCAAAATATTGGACAAATGAGGCTTTGAAAACATTAAGGGATCAAAGGCAAGGAAGGACAACTTCTAAATCCTCATTCAAGCCAAAAAGCCACTGGAGCGGCCGTGCACTTAAAATGGAGCGGCCGTGCAAAACCTTCTGTCAAAACAAAATTTGCCAAAGTTCCCTGGAGTGGCCGTGCGTTATATTCTGGAGTGGCCGTGCAAACTGGAGTGGCCGTGCGTTATAATCTGGAGTGGCCGCTCCACCTGGTGTTGCTTTGAAAAGGCACCTTTGCATTTGAATCTCTTTGAAGGGATCCAACCCTTCACTCAAATGCCTATATAAGACACCTTTGTAACCAGTATTGGGCATCCAGAATACATCCAATATACAACCATATACATCCGAAAATACATCTTTAGATGGATCAAATAACATCTAGATAGATATCCAAAAATACTCTAGCAATATTTATACATAATTCTTGAAGATGTATCAATGATTCGTGACAAGTCCTTGTGTACTCTTGAAGATTATGAATGAAGATTATTCCATCCATTGTCTCTCTTTTTATGAATAAGTATTTCTTCCCTTATCTTTATTTATTTACTTACTTCCTTTTATCATTTCAAATGGTTTGAGTAATCCTCCATTTCTCGGAGTTGGAAACTCATTTATTTATATTCATGCTTTCTCTACATGTCATTTCAATTCTCTTCTTATTAAACTTAAATACTTGCAATTAGGGAGACGTTCTTGATTGTATAGCCTTAGTTAATCGAGAGAAGTACCTAGCGGAGAATCTTGATTAGCGGATCTCTAAGAATTGAACTAGGCCGATAAATTACACACAGTGATTTAAAGACCTAGGGGTGACCCTTTAGTGGAAAATACGTGAGATCATAGATTTAATTGGTATCTTTGATTTATTTGGTACCCTCGAGAGGTGAGTCGAATATCCCGCGTGACGAACGGGATTACACTAAGCCGAACCCTCGAGAGAAAGGCCGGTGAGTCTTAAGATACATGTGCTAGTTAGCACAACTTAGCGTATCATCCTTGACTTGACACTTTATCTTAAAACAATTTCTTCATATTATTCTTGAATTACTTGCAATTATAAAAATGTTTATTTTTGTGGAACCCCAGTCAATTGAGAGAAGTACCTAGCGGAGAATTTCAATTGACGGAACCATATGAAGGAACTAGGTTTCATTGATCACGAGAGTAGTTCAATGGCCTAGGGGTGTTCTTTGAATGGAAAGTACGTTGACTCTCGTTCTTAATGGATTCTTACTAATTATGGTCGGCTAGAGATAAGCCAGGAATGCCCGTTTGTGACGGGCGGGGGCAAACATAAACGGATTTCTCAAACAAGGTTAGGACATAATTAGTGAAGGATACAAACGCTACTGTCTTAACCCGAAGTAGCGAAGGCCGAACGTACCATCCTTGTTATTTTGATAAAAGCCTTTATCTAAAAGCATAATTATCTGTTTTCAATCCCGTGAATACCATCATTATATGCTAGAGTAGTTTATATATCTTCCTAGTATTTTATCTTACAAAATCAATATCTCCCCCAATCATCTATATATTTATATAAAGACAAATATCATCCCAAAGTAAACCCTGTCTCTGTGGGATCGACTCGTACTTGCACCCGCTATATTGCTATATTACAATAGCCCGTGCGCTTGCGGAATTAAATAAACCGTTAGGTTTCGACCGAACACACACCAATTAAGGAAAATGAATAAGATAATGAAAATGTGTGGTAGAAAATGAAGAGAGAGAATGAGTGCAGTTAATAGTAGGTTGGTTGAATAAATTGTATGGTGAAAAATGAAGAGAGAGAATGAGTGGGTGGGGTAGGGTGAATATAAAATATTAAAATTTTTGCCATTTTGGACAGTCTCAACTAACGTGAAACGGCCCAAAAGGGAAAGAAGTCTCAACTAACGTGAGACGGAGGAGTATTTCTTATTTTATCTTGTTTCACGAGATTTAACTATTATATGGATGGATGGGAATGTAACGGTAGGACTATGTGGTCCCACAAATGCATATTTAACACATTGCATTTTCTTATTACAATTTACAAGTAAGCCATCTTTGCGGAAGTTGTAGATTAATGCCCGTCTTGTCGAGCGTTTTTGTTAAAACGGAAATAAAAAAATTCAGTTTTTTTTTTATTAAGCGTGTTAGTTAAGAGTTTTAGACGGTTGAATTTTAAAAAGTTGGGGATATTTTGGCCGCTCAAAATTATAGCGGCCAAAAAAGGCTCCGTTTTAAAATATCTTCGTTTATAAAACTGTGCACCAGACGAGCCCTAAGACATCCAATGCGACTTCTCAGTAGTTCAAACATGAAGTCTTTTGTAATGTGAATCAACCACTCTACATTCATCTATATAAAGTACAAACAAGTGAATAAAGAGGACTAAAATTTTGATAGAGCAAATTTACACACCTCACTACTCTTAAGATGATTCTTATGCCAATAGCAAACAGTAAAACAGAAGTGTGACAGGACGGAGAGTTTACCAAATTGGAAGAACAAAGACTACATTGAAGAAAATGAATAATCGACGAGAAGCACATAATTAATGCATAAAATAACAACAATTCTTAGGCATGTAGACAAATTATCAGTACGAGCACAATAGATACTCTCTCCCCGCTACAAATCACACACTTTCCTTGTTGGGCGTCGCGCTACAAATCACACACTTCCTAAAATGGCAAAGAATATTTACTATTTCACCCACTAATTCTCTCTCCTACTTTACTTTTATACTCACAACACCAATCAAATCACTATTTCCTACCCCACTTTCTCTCTCCAACCTCACTTTTCATACTCACAACATTTTCTCCATTATTTTTTTCCTTAATTTACGCGTAAACAGTAACTGTCTGATTTCTACAGGGACGGAGGGAGTATACATTTTCAGGATGAAAATTTAAACAAAATTTTACATACCAAACAAAATTTTACATTTTCAGGATGAAAATTTAAACAATACATAGGCATGTAGACAAATTATCAGTACGAGCACAAAATTTTACATACCTATATTGCTCTGGCTGGTGAACAAAATAACAACAATACATAGGCATGTAGACAAATTATCAGTACGAGACCATAAGGACACATTTGGTATTGCTGTTGACTAAGAGAAGTTTCGTAATTGGGAGAGATCGGGAATTATTAGAGCATCTACAATGGAAAGTTTTTGAGAGCTCCTTATTCTTATGAAAAAGTTCTAAAGAGCTTTTTACAATTGTGAAAATGATGAAAGAGCTCCTTAGTAAGGAATAGCTCTTTCTACAAAGAGCTAGCTTTTTAGCTTTTTATCATTAATGCTACACATTTTCTATGCAAGTCATTCACTCTTTTTTACATATGGGACTCATAAAAAAGTTGAAAGAGGAATTTTATCATTGTGAAAAAGTGTTTAAAATTTTAAAATTTTAAATTATAATGATGTGGCTTATAAAAAATATAAAAAAAACTATCTAGAGAGAGCTTTACTATTATGGATTCTCTTAAATTTTGAATTGGTGGTGGATGTAGGCATCAAAGTTGTCAACAGTGGTGATATCAGTTTATTTTTTTAACTTTTAGGCGGGGTTGAAGGGATAGTAGCTAGGAAAGAGAGATGAAGTGACAAGAGATGGGAAATAAATGCAGCTATAAGAGACGGACATGATTTGACATTTCAGATTTTGCGTCGGCCATTCCCAACACCTCCAAACACACTTATACCATGTGGTTGGTTACGAATTTTCGTTCACCAAAAATAATTTCGTGAACGAAATTTCATTCATGACAATTAATAATAGTGAACGAAATTTTGTTCATGACCATGAACGAAATTTTGTTTATGAGTTTCGTTTATTTAAGAACGAATTCGTGAGCGAAAATTGATTTGAGCTATATTTGTATTTTATAATTTTGACATTTTTAAAATTATATTATTGAAATAAAAATATTAAAAATATTTATAATTTCTTTTTCTCTATAAATAGAATCTAATTTTATAATATTTGACATAATTTTAATATTTTACTATTTAAAAAAAATAAAAAAATATTTTATATATTTGATAAAATTTTAATTTTTTATATATTTAAATTTTCTCTTGCGTCAAACGACGTCGTTTAGGTCAAAATTTAAAAAACGTTCATTTTCCCCTATAAATAGAGCTCAAAATTGCTAGATTATGTACATCTCTTCTTCCATACTTCATTTCTCCATAATTAGCAAAAAAATTAAGATTTTTTTTATTATGAGTAATTACGAAAATAGTTCTCATAATTGAGCATATATATGCAAAAAACAATCCTTGAGATCATATGCATTATTTTATTTACGAGTGCGTTACTTTCTGTTCATTTGTTTGTGTGTTGTATTTTAATTTTTAATTTTTATGAGTGTAATGTTTTAAATTATCGTAATTTAACGTTTATTTACGAGTGTTTAATTTTTTAAAATTGTACAATTAAGTAAAATAATAAAAAAATATATTTATTGTTAATGATGTTAATAAAAAAATAATATTATTAATGTATATTATTAATTTTATAATATCAAATTTCTATTAAAAATATTTATGTGAACGAAAAATTCGTTCACCACTACAAAATGTAAGTTAACGTGAGCAAAATTTCGTTCACATACCAGTTTCGTTCACCACGTGGTGAACGAATATTTCTTTCACCACGTGGTGAACGAATATTTCTTTCACCACCGTGGATTGGATGGATGCTCTTATACTCTTCTTTAAATAACAAACTGCCCAAACCCCACATCCACCTTCCGTAATGTTATAAAAATGTTTATCTGTAGTGTTCAAACCCTCCCCTCCCGGCAACAAATTCAGGCGACGAGGACTTCGCCGACAACTAGATCTACATTCATCCGGCGATGCTCTCCTTCAATTCGGTCAAGCCATGTCTTCTTCGTTCAGGTCTGCAGCAGTGGCTCAACACTCTTATTATTGGGGATCTAATACTTGCATCCTCAAATACCAACATATCCGGAGAAAAAAAATCGGATCTAGCATAAAAAAAAACTCAGCTTTTGAAACGAACATTGTTAAAAGGAGGTTAATGCAGAAGATGGTGAATGAATAGTAGGAGGAAATAAATATCAGATTGGTTGTATAGGGAAATTAGTCATCCTGATAGAGATCCTCCATAATATTTGATAGAGATCCTCCATGATATTTAGTTTCCTATTCTTATTATATGTAGATCTTTTATATTTAGAAGTAATCTTGTAACCATATACATCTTCTCCCTCATTGTATAAATAGGAGATCAAAGTATCAATAATATTTACAAGGTTTTCTAATACAATTCTCTCTCTCTATATGGTATCAGAGCTTTGACGATCCATCACCTACCCCCTCTCTCCAACAATGGCCCAAAATACTCTTAATCCTAATCTTTGCTGAGCAGAAAAACCCCTTATTTTTGTTTCTCTTTCTCACATCATCAAGCTTACTTCAACAAACTATATTGCTTGGAAAACTCAATTGGAAGCAACCCTTATTGGTCTTGATCTATTCCAATATCTTGATGGCTCTTTACCCGCCCCCACCTAAAGAATTAACCACAGCCGCAACAGCCTCTACTACCACCACCGAGCCCACAACACCACCTACGAAACAAACCACTACACAAACAATCACATCGGCTACCACAACTAATCCTGCCTATTCAACTTGGTTCCGCCAAGATAAACTTATTCTCGGTGCTCTTGCAGGAACTTTGTCAACAAACCTTGTTCCTCTAATCTCTCAATGCAGTAACACCCATGATGCATGGAAAACCCTTGCAAAAACTTATGCCAATCCATCAAAAGGCCACATAAAACAAATCAAAGACCGCCTTCGAAGCATAACCAAAGGTTCACGATCCATCTCTGATTATATGCAAGAATTTCAATCATGTTCTGCCCAACTAGCCTCCCTCGGCCGTCCCATAGACCCGGAAGATCTAGTCGATAAAATCCTCGAACAACTAAATGATTCCGATTATGAAAACGTTATAAGTGCTGTTCATAGCCGGGACACTCCTATTTCTTTCGATGAACTTCATGAGAAACTCCTAAACAAGGAAAATTCTCTAAAGCATCGAAACCCTGTCACCACCACTTTTCCTGCCTCTGTAGCCTATGCTGCCCGAAATCAGAGTCGTAACAACAATAACCAACACAAACCTTACCCTGCGCCAAACAATACTCCTTCTTCCTATCCATCGCCCAACTCCCAATCCACTTTTTTCCCCAAACGACCAAACACCTATAACTCCTCCAACCCACGGCCATACAAGGGTAAGTGTCGATGGTGCGCATGGATGGCCATTTTTGAACCAATGTCCCTCTTTTCGTCGACCTATCCCAATGCTTCTTTTCCTTCAAATCCCAATAATCCATCGCACCAACAAAACAGATCCACAAATCCCCGCCAACAAAACCGTGGACCAAATCCTCACTCCTCGTGCCTACTCGCGCACACCCACTACTCCACCCTCCACCGGTTGGCTCTTCGACAATGGGCTACCCATCATGTGACTAATGACCTCAATAATCTATCTCTTCATGCACCTTATGATGGCACGGAGGAGCTTTTAATAGGAGATGGCTCAGTCTTCGATCTCTAATATTGGTTCCACTTCTTTTCTCACTACTCTTTACTTCTTTAAATCTTCGTCAAGTTCTTCATGTTCCTTCTGTCTCTCGTAACATAATATCCGTTTCTAAATTCTGTCTTGATAATAATGTTTCCATCACCTTCTCACCTAATTCTTTTACTGTGAAGGACCTCAAGCTGGGAACCATCATTATCCAAGGCAAACCGAGTCGCATCTTTGAGTGGCATCCTCCTCCTCCTGCAATTCATGTCTCTTCCAAGTCATCCACAATCAACTGGCATCATCGTTTAGGACATCCTTCATACAATATTTTACGTCATCTTAGTAGTTCTTTTCAATTAGAGATTCCTAGATTAAATACTTTTAATTGTAATTCTTGTGATTGCAATAAAAGTCATAAGTTATCTTTCAATGAAAATTCTATTTCTTCTCTTGGACCCCTTGATGTTGTTTATAGTGATGTTTGGACGTCCCCCCTTCTCTCCTACGATGGTTTCAAATATTATATAATCTTCGTTGATCACTTCTCAAAGTATACCTGGCTTTACCCACTTAAACACAAAAATGATGCCACCAAAGTTTTCAAGAATTTCAAGAATCTTGTTGAAAAGTATTTTCAACGCCCTCTTCTCACCATTTTTAGTGACAATGGGGGTGAATACCTCGGGCTACGTCCACTTCTCACATCTCTTGGGATCACTCATCTTACTTCACCTCCTCACACACCCGAACATAATGGCTATTCTGAAAGACGACATCGTCACATTGTTGAAACGGGCCTAAGCCTTCTCACTCACTCTTGTATGCCACGCAAATATTGGCCTCTTGCCTTTGTCACTGCTTGCCATCTCATTAATCGTATGCCTACTCCCACATTAGATCTCAAGTCTCCATTTTTTTGTCTTTTTGGACATCATCCCAATTATCTCAAACTTCGTGGTTTCGGTTGCTTATGTTATCCTTGGCTCCGTCCTTATACATCCAACAAACTTGATCCCAAATCCACTCCATGTGTTTTTGTTGGTTACTTACCAACTCAAAGTGCTTACTATTGTCTCGATCCCTCTACTCACAAAATCTTCGTATCTCGACATGTCAAATTTGTGGAACATACCTTTCCTTTTTCGGATCTTGGTGCTACTCCTATTTCTTCCAGTTCTATTGATGAATGGTGCATGACATCTGTTCCCATCCTTCCCACTCTTTCGCTGCCACAACCATCTACTACTGTGAGTCCACCACCTGCTGACCAACCTGCCCCTTCATTCACACTGCCTGTTACACCTACTACCTCCTCATCCACGTCTTCTTCTGCCTCAAATTCCAGTCCTGTCACTCTTCCTTCTGCCTCAACTCCTCAGTCTAATCCTCCTGTACCTCCTCCCCTACCACCTCCCCTTCCTCGACCACTCACAAGACTTCAAAATAACATCAGAAAACCCATCAACAAATTAAACCTTCATCTATCTCTTCCTGACTCGACTGTTGAACCCAATACCTACACCCAAGCCTTAAAGTTACCTGTTTGGAGAGGCGCAGCGAAATTTGAATTTGATGCTTTGATTCGTAACAACACATGGGATCTTGTCCCACCTTCTCCCACTCTTAAACCCATCGGTTGTAAGTGGATCTTCGGGACTAAGTTTCATTCGGATGGGTCGGTTGATAAATATAAAGCCCGCCTTGTTGCCCAAAGGCTTTCTTCAACGTCAGGGCATTGATTATTACGAGACCTTCAGATCCGTTGAAAAACCGGCCACCATCCGTCTTGTTCTTTCTTTGGCTATCTCCGATGTGGCATCTTCGACAAATTGACATAAACAATGCTTTTCTTCGGGGTAGGCTTTATGATGAAGTCTACATGGTTCAACCCCGGGTTTTGTAAGTACTTCTCATCCGACTCATATGTGTAAACTTCGTCGGGCAATTTATGGTCTTAAACAAGCTCCTAGGGCTTGGTACAATGAATTAAAGGGTTATACGCTCTCTTTGGGGTTTGTGAATTCGGTTTACGATGCTTCCCTCTTTATTCTTCATGCACCTCGGGGAGTGATCTATTTGCTTGTGTATGTGGACGATATTATTGTGACTGGGTCTCATGAGTATCTTCTGACCACATTTATTTCCACTTTAGCATCTCGGTTTTCTTCGAAGGATCTTGGTTCCTTGTCCTATTTTTTGGGTGTTGAAGTGCTTCCGCATCCACAAAGGTTTGTTTTTGAGTCAACACAAATATATTCAGGATTAATTGCTTCGTACAAAAATGAATGATGCTAAACCTGTTCCTACCCCCATGGTCCCTGATCCGAATTTTTCTGTTTCTCTGGTACTCCTTTGTCTAATCCTACCGAGTATAGAGCTATTGTTGGTACCTTACAGTATTTATCTCTTACTTGTTTTGATTTATCATTTCTTTGTTAATAAGCTCTCAGTTTATGCAATGGCCCACGGATATTCATTTGGCGCTCTTAAAAGAGTTCTTAGATATCTTGTTGGAACTAGTAAGCATGGGTTATTATTAAGGCGCCGAGTCTCTCTACTATTACGCGTGCATTACCCGATCTTGGCCCAGGCGAGACAAGAGGTGATTATGTTTCTACTTACAGGTTATCTTGTGTATCTTGGTTCCAACCTTATTTCTTGGAGCTCTCGCAAGCAAAGGTCTTTGGCTCGTTCGTCTGCGAGGCCGAATACGGGGCACATTCTTTGCCACAACCGGCCCGAGGTCTTGTGGGTTCGAATCTCCTCCCAGGAACTTCGTGTTTCTCTCTCTCAAATGCCGGTTGTGTATTGTGATAATATGGGTGCGAGTTATGTAGCTGCAAATCCTAAGTTTCACTCACGCATGAAACATTTAGCTCTTGATTATCATTTTGTGCGTGAGCAAGTCCAGGCTCAAAAGCTGCGTGTTGTTAAGGTCTCGAGTGGTGATCAGTTGGCAGATGTTCTTACCAAACCTGTTATTCGAGCTCGTTTTCAGGGACTTGTTTCCAAGATTGGACTTACTCAACGGTCGTCCATCTTGCGGGGGCATGATAGAGATCCTCCATAATATTTGATAGAGATCCTCCATGATATTTAGTTTCCTATTCTTATTATATGTAGATCTTTTATATTTAGAAGTAATCTTGTAACCATATACATCTTCTCCCTCATTGTATAAATAGGAGATCAAAGTATCAATAATATTTACAAGGTTTTCCAATACAATTCTCTCTCTCCATACATCCTTCCTTCCGTTCAAAAATGAATAATCAAAAAGAGTTTTAAAATTTATTGTTGAACAAGAGCAAATATTAAAAAAAAAATGGTCATTCATTAAGATGGATTAGAACAAAGTTTTTTTTTCCATTAATCTTATTTGGGTTTTTACGTTTTAGAATTTTTTTTTTTTTTTTAATTATTTGACAGTTGATAAAAATTGGGGTAACAAGTCTTATACATAAGTATAAGAGTAGATTTGTTGATAATATATGTGATTTTTTTTTTTAATTCTTAAGAATATGTGAAAAAAAATACTCTTATACCTAAGTATAAGAATAATTCTAGTCTTATACCATATAGGAGTGGACTAGTTAGTAAAATATGAGATTTTTTATTATTTTTTAAGAAATTGTGAAAATTTGTAAAAAGTAAAAAATAAAAATTACTTTTATACCTAAGATATAAAAGTAATTCTGGTCTTATATCTTAGGTATAGGAGCGGACCGTTAATAAATGATTGATTTTTTAAGAAAATATGAAAAATTGTGAAAAAAAATATTCATATAACTAAGGTATAAAAGCAATTATGGTTTTATATCTTAAGTATAGGAGCTGATTGGTAGGGGTAATATTTTATTTTGAGCAGCGACGAATTTCAATGAAGTTTTTAATATGCCAAAAAAATTTATGCTATTGGGGCCTAGAGTCCAAACCCTAAAAATAAAAAGGCAAATATAAAAGAAGCACATATCTTGATTCTTTGAGTTATTTGTTAGTTGAACATAACTGATGGAATAGATGTTTGCTTTTCCTACCAAATGTGAAGATATCTAAGGCTCACTTTGTTTTGGGGAAAATGTTTTTCGGAAAATGATTTCTGAAAAATGAAAATGTTTTTAGTAATATGACATTCGATTGTTTGGTAAATCTACGGAAAATATTTTTCAGAAAATATTTTGATATGAGTAATTTTTAAAATAAATATTGACAAGGGTTGGGGGGTGGGTGGGTGGGGGTTTGTAGCGACGCCAAGAGAGTTGATAAAAAAATTAATATGAGCAAAAAAAATTTGACAGGGGGATGGGGTGGGTGGGGGAGGGGTTGGAGGGGATGGGGGGCAAGAGAGATAAAAAATTAATATGGAAAAAAAGCGACGGGTTGGGGTGGGTTGTGGGGGGAGAGGAGTTGGAGTTGGAGTAGCGGCAGGAGAGTTAGATAAGAAAATTAATATGGACAAAAAGAATTTTTACGGGGGTGGGGGTGAGGTGAGGTGGGGTTGGGTTGGGGTGGAGGGGAGGTTGGAGATTGGAGGGGCGGCTGCAGAGTTGATAAATAATTAATATGGGAAAAAATTGACGTGGGGGTGGGGTGGGAGTTGAAGGGGCGGCATGAGAGTTGATAAAAAAAATAATATGAGCAAAAAAAATTGACGAGGGGTGGGTGGTGGGTGGGATGGGGGTTGAAGGGGCGGCAGGAAATTTGATAAAAAAATTAACATGAGCGAAAAAAAAAATTGATGGGGGTGGGTGGGGGTGGGAGGTGGGGTGTAGTGGGGGTGGTGGTGGGGTTTGGGAGTGATGATGCTAAAAAGCATTTTTCAGAAAATATTTTGAGGAGAATAAATTCGAAAAATATTTTCTTTAGAAAACAAGCCTAATTTCGATTTATCGAAAAATCTTTTACTTTAACTTTATTTTTCAATGGTTATCGAACACCGAAATATGGAAAAACATTTTCCCCAGAGCCTAAGAGAAGACTTTTATCTTTTTTTTTGTTAACTTTATTTTTCAATTGACTAAACTTTGTGTACCACTAGCATGATAAAATAACTCTTTAATTCGGACCACAATTTGGGTTTTCTTGAATATCTAAAATCTCTAAACTCAGGACTTCCTCCACCAAAGCAACCACTTTTCCGGTGTTTTTTTCAGAGTCTTTTAAGAAGGATTTGTGTGGTCCAAATATTTGTATCACTATCTTAGCTTTTCCACTTACATATATAATTGATTCAACAAAAGTATCCCAATATGATTATAACAAACATGATGTGGATTAAAGATTAGTATCACCTTTTCTTATTTTTCATGCATGAATTTATTTATGGGCAAAGGCATATGTTAAATGTTATGAGTTAATTAATTAAAAACAATACAAAAAATGAACCTCAAACTTAGGCTCCGTTTGTTTCACGAAAAATAACTCCCGAAAAATAATTTATTGGAAAATATTTTTCGGAAAATGAAAATGCTTTCCGGAGAACATTTTTCGATGTTTGGTGAATCTTAAGAAAATATTTTTCGGAAAACGTTTTCCGATGTTTGGTAGTTTCATTAAATAACTTTCTAAAGGTAAAATCAATACAAACAAAGGAAAATGAGGAAAATGTTTTCCTGAAAACAACTTCCTTAGGTAGAGGTAAGAAAGTCATTTTTCTTAGAAATCAAGCTCATTTTCTATTGATCCGAAAAATATTTTTCGTTGACTTCATTTTTCGGCTTTTACCAAACACCGAAAAATGGGGAAAACATTTTCCGGAAAATGTTTTCCCCCAAACAAACGGAGCCTTAGCCTCCCTTCATTCATATAAACGTTAGAAAGATTGATTTATTAATTTTGTATTTTTACACCTTAATATATGAAACTTTCGAAAGAAAAAGGAATAGTGAACTATTATCGTATAGTTTTGGCAGCACTTACTGAATCTGGACATGAACAAGAACCCTAGTTAGAGCTGCAAGCTGATTTGAAATAGTTTGTCACATTCAATTTGCCATTCTAACTGATCAATAATGTAATTAAAGTGTACTTTTCATTATTATTGTCATAAATTTTGTTGTTGCCGAGCAAAAAAGTAATCTAATCACATCAAAATATTTGTTCCACTTCGTTATGTCGCATTAATAATTAGCAATGTTATGCAATTATATGTTCTGGAGAAGATTTCTGCGTGTTCTTTCAAGTTCCAGCTCAATTTTTTTAATTTTTTTTTTTGCATACTAAAGCGCGTCTAAATATTTTCTCATTTTTACTAATATCTATATAAATGCACTTATTTATTTACAATAATTTTCATGTTGAACTCTCATGAACCAAATGCTAATTGACATACTCTAATTAAAGTCCCCCCCCCACCGAACACATATATATACACAATGTAATAATCCATGAAAATTATTGTACGAACAACGAATAATAAACTCATTCAAAATTACGAAAATATATGAAATTAGCTCAATTGCACTTGGAAAGTTGAGCATTGGAAGATAAAAGAAAATAACCAAGCTATAATATAGTTTTTCTTAATGAATGACATACATATAATCTTTCAATCATTTAAATTGGAATTACATATATATCTAGGTTTATGTCCTTAAAACATGTTGATTAAAGTGATCGTTTCCCTTGAAATCGAAGTCATTCAAGATTATCATTGGTTGAGTAATGCAGTCCTTGTCGATAACTCTTTCCTGGATCCCTACAAAGAAAATCGAATTTAGCAAGTTGATCATATATAGGAAGTAGCATATTTATCTGAATATTATGCTAAAATGGGGTATATATGCATAGCTTTTATATATGTTGTATAAAAATTAAAAGGGGAAATTGCATTTTGGGAAGTTTATAGGGGGTGTTTCGAAGTTAGGTTCTATTCTATCACTATTTACAATTTAGGCCCCAAAATTATCATTTTGTTTGCATGTTAGGGTTTTTAACTGATTTTGTTAGAAAAACTCGTTAAATGATCACGTGCAAGTTACGTGTCTTTTAACGGAGAATGTTTTTAAAATAAATATTGCCAAATTAAGGGGTCAAACAAATATTTTAAAAAAAAACAAAGGGTTCTTCTTCTTCTTCTGCCATCACCGCCGCATCTCCGCTCCTCCACCCATTCAATCTTTCCCTCCGTCCCCGCTTCGTTCTACCTTAACCGAAACTGTCGGTTTACTTCTCTGCCACTCTCCCCGTATTGCTGCGGTGGTGATTGGTGGTTAGCAGTGGTGATTGGCCATGGTAAAAGGTGGTGGTGGTGAATGTGATGCAGTATTGTGTGCAAGGAACAAAGGCAGCAACAGAAAACAGAGGGAGTATTCTGAGCTTGAGGCGGGCGCCTCATGTAAGGCCAGGCGGGCGCCTCGCCACCAGTCGAGGAAGCAGGTTTGTGGCTACATCAGAAACAAGCGTGGGCTTCATTGTTGCTGGGTTTGGCTTAATTTGTTTTATGGATTTTTAGGGTTTTAGGGAATTATTAAATTAGGGTTTTATTTTATTTATTTAGTATTTCTAGAATCTTCTTATGAGTAGTATAAATAATAAGCTAGGGTTATTGTATTCATTAGACTTTGATTATATGAAATAGAAAAGAAAAGCTTGAAGCTTTCAATTACTGATTCTTGTTCTATCGTTCGGTCATACTCCCTCCGTCCCACCCGAATTTGGACAAATTTCCTTTTTGGGCGTCCCATCCGAATTTGGACAACCCAAAAAGGAAAGTTTATAATAATAAAAAAATGGGCATACCCCACTCACTCATTAACTCCACTCATTCTCCACCATACAATTTATTCAACCAACCACTATTAACTCCACTCATTCTCTCTCTTCATTTTCTACCACACATTTTTATTATCTTATTGTTATTTCTTAATCTCCGTGTAAAGTAACTTTGTCCAAATTCGGGTGGGACGGAGGGAGTATATAAATAATTTTGAATAAAAAATATTGATAATATAAATATTAAGTTTTTAATTAGATTATTATTTCTTTCAAAAAGAAAAAACAAATTAATATAAATTGTAGTAAAAAGTAGTCTTTTAAAAAAGATAATAAAACTATTTATTTATTTTTTGCATTTTTAAATGTTATTATAATAAAATATCATTTGTTTTTATATTTTGGGATTAATATTTTCTATTTCGGTATTCATTTTCATTCAATTTGCATTAATACAATAAAAAGTTTGTTTTCAAAAATATCCTCCGTTAAATAACATATGACTTGTACGTGATCATTTAACGGGATTTTCTAACAAAACTAGTTAAAACCATAATATGCAAACAGAATGACAACTTTAGGACTTCAATTCTAAATGGTGATAGAATATGGCCTAACTAAGAAATACCCCCTAAACTTTGAGCCCAAAATGCAATTTTCCCAATATAAAAATTACACTCCCTCCGTCTTATAATGTTTGGCCACAAAACAAAATCATATAATTTAAGAAACCTTAATAGTAAATGTCTTGTTGAATTTTTACATTTTCAGTTACACCCTTCATTAATTATAGCATTAGAATCCGTGCATGTCTAATTGATAAGTTAATTGTAAAACATAAATAAGGGTATAATAGAAAAATAAGATATAAATTTGCATTACGTTTATAAGCGGATAAACAAAATGAGACAAACAAAAATGGAAATATGGTAAAAAACATAAAGCTTATGGGGCTTACCTCATGATCGAGTTTATTTTGGTTGTTGGTGTCCAACATCACCCCAAAATGAATATGCGGAAAATGTGCCCACTTTATATAACAAATAATTCATTTTATCACTCACAAATTTTATGCTAAATAAATAAAATTAAAATTGAAAATGAAAATGAAAATGATGCCCCAATTAAGCTTACATTTTTTGCAGCTGTACTGAAAGCTTCCCTGTGGCTTAGATCTGGATTATTTGCCTTTATCCTTTGAATCTCCTCTCTACACACCATATTACATTTTCATTTTAAAATTATATTTAATAAATTAATAAAAAAGTAAACACATGATCTATCTAGGCTCACTCAACATCACTGCCAAATGCATTTCAATTAAAAAGAAAAAAAAAAAGAAAAAAAAGAGGGAATTAAGTGTGATTAATTACTTGATGAATTGGTTATATGCAGAAGGTACTCGCTGCCTCTTCTCGGGAGCTGATCAAAAGAAAAAAATCGCTCGTTAAGGCCATGTAATTATACTTAGAAGAGTAATTAATAAGCAACTTGTGGTAATGAATTGCAATCCTTTGTTTAAATAAATTAATTCAGGTGTTAATTATAAGAGGTAATTAATCAGTTTATATTGTAAATAAATAAAAAACTCACGGCAATTGACGATCCTTTGTTGTTGTGAGGTTGGAGCTGGAGGTCTCATTGCCATCTTATTGTAGCATCTTGTAGAGGAACCCAAGTCAACCCTCATTTCTGGAGTATTGTGGTTGTGACGACCCTGATTAAGATTATTTTCAAAATTTGATCATATTAATAACTTTAGAATTCAAAAATATATGCATCTGTACACGAATCAATTTATATTTATTTATTTTTGCTCAATGGGAGTAAAATGCATCCTTACATAAATCAGATACTGCTAGCTGTTTGAAATACTGTATACTCCCTTCATCCCACGTGAGTGCAAACCAAAATTTTGGAAACAATGACTAAGAAATAATAGTATAATAATAGGAGCGATAATGAGGAATAATAGTATAATAAAAGAAAGAATGATTGAATGAGTTGTTGCAAGTATAAAAAGTAAAATAAGAGAGAGAATGAGGAGAAAGAATAGTGAGTTATTGTTATAAAGAATTTTTTCCCAAAATGACAATAATGACACTGTTTCAAAAAGTATTTTCTAAAATGTCACACTTTTAAAATTATTGACCAGAATAGCCTAGTTTTTAGAATTCGCGGTTGGCAACTGCGTTTTCATTAATGAATTCGCAATTGGCAACCGCGGGTTTATAATTTTTCTAATTTTATTTTTTTTTAAACGCGGTTGGCAACTGCGAATTAAACTTTGAAAACGCAGTTTCCAACCGCGAATTCTAAAAACTAGGCTATTCTGATTAATACTTTTAAAAGTGTAACATTTTGAAAAATACTTTTTTAAAACAGTGTCATTTTTAGAAAAATTTCTTGTTATAAGTATCACAATTGAATCCCATTTAATATAAAATAATAAAAACTGTCATTTTGAAAATTTCACACTCACATAAGACAAACGAAAAAGAATAACTTAACACTCACATGAGACAGACGAGTATTTATCAATAAATAGTTGACTCTTTTAATTTAGATTGTAAGCCCAAAATGAAGTCTACAAAAAGGAAAAAAACAATGCTAGCTAGTGTTAGCAGTGACTCAGTAGGTTTTTCATCAGTGATGGCGGGCGACAGTTAGCAGCAGCACCACTGCACCAGCTTAGGGTTCACAGCCTCACAGGTAATTTTTTATGCTTTGGAAAACTAAATATCTGTGTGTGTTTTTAATGTGTGATAAAAGCTGAAAGAAAGGAGCATATAGGAGTGCAGTAAACCAGCTAGGGTCTGAAACCCTCAAGAAAATCCCAAAAACAATAAATGAAAAAGAAAGAGAAACCCTTGATTTGAGAATCCTAGTTAGATATATCGCCCACAAATGATGCTGCAGCCACCAGGTTTTAATTACTCATTTCCGATCCAAAATATCAGTCATTTTTTGACAACATATACTCCCTCCGTCCCATTATTTACTTCACCATTTTGGCTCCGGCACGCAAATTAAGAAAATGGGTGGGAAGAAAAAATGTTGTGAGTGTAATTTGAAAATAGGAGAGAGAAATTTGAAAATAGGAGAGAGAATGAGTGGAGGGAATAATAAATTATAATAGTGTTGTGAGTATTAAAATAATGTAGGAGAGAGAATGAGTGGAGGGAATAGTAAAGATTTTTTGCCAAAAAAGAAAAGGTGAAGCTTTTAATGGGACACCCAAAATGGCAAAAAGTGAAGTTATTAATGGGACGGAGGGAGTATTATTCAAAATAATTATCGTTTTGTTTTTAGGGTATAAAACATTCAAATTCCTATTTTACTCACTGAAGGTCCTGAGTTCGAGTCATCAATGGAGGAATATGAAAACTTATGTTGATCTTTTTTAGATTAGGAAAAAAAAAAGAAAAAGAAAAAAGAAACTCGTTTCACTTCATTAATTGTTAAATAAGGTAATTTTGATACTTTAATCCTTAGTTAAGTTGTGGAAATAATTGTCTTTCTTAATCTCTATGAAAAATCCAAAAGCGACAGTTGCTGTGGAAGTACTCCGTAGTACACAATAAATATCGTAGTTATGCAATAATTAATTATTTATTTTGAGACAGACAAAAAAATAAAATAAGGCAGACGATTACCTGATCTGGGTGAAGGGGAAAGAAATCTTGATGAAAGGGCTGGTGGGAATGGGAGTGAAAGGCAGCAGCCATGTTGACAGACCAAAGATTAGTGCAGTGTCCACATCTTACTGTAACCATCTCATATAAGCTACTCCAAGGAACACTCACCTGCACCATTTCATTTTACTATTAGATCTCACAAACAAAAACTAATTTCTACAAAAAAATACAAATTAATTATATAAAGATTGCAAATAACCGGAGTACGAAGATTATTGGCAGATCAATTTAAGAAAAGGAACGTAGACGCGTATGAATTACTATGCAGCTGATAAAAAGTAACTGAGACTAAACATAGACGCGTATGAATTACGACTATACAGATGACACCAAGTAATTGAGACAGAAACATAGACGACGCTCATGAATTACAACCGACACCAAGTAATTAAGACAGAAAAAGAAAATTAGAGACGCGTGAGTTGGGGTTTTAATTAAGTAGAACCCTAATTAAGATGACTTGTTAGTAATGGTTTGGGATTATTTTTTCTTCTTGAAATTGAAATTGATGATCAGTGATCTCAGAAGAGAGATCTACATTTCATGACACACACTTGAAAAAAGCCTATGTGTTTGGATAGTGGAATTCAGCTGGTGTTCATCATCAAGTACTGAAAAAAAGAAAAGGGAAGAAGCTAGCTAGAGGAGTTGTCTTCATCATGTTTATGTATGACAAAAAATGAATGTTCTTGAATTAGGGCTAAATAAATTACATATGGAGTATAAAATTCTCTCTCTCTCTCTCTCTCTCTCTCTCTCTCACTTGTGTGTGTGTGTGTGGATAATGAGTGGTCAGTTAGACCAGGGTACTCTATGCAATGACTTTTTTCATTCACTGCTGAAGAAAGGAGATAAAGATAGGTCTAAAGATGGAGACTTGACCACTCTCTCTCTCTCTCCCTCTCAACACCTAAAAACAAACAAATCTCTCCCACACTTAGCTTGCACATACCCATATGAAATTTTCCCAGAATCAAATAAACCTGGATCTCACTTTTTCCCCCCCAAACCAGCTTAATCCTTCAGAGCTAATTCCTACTTGCCATAAAAACCAAAATCCCCTCTTCTCTCTCTCTCTCTCTCTCTCACACACACACACACACACAGAGAGAGAGAGAGAGATGCTTGCATAAAAGAGAAGGAAAAATATAGATAGATATATACCGCGAGAACAATATTGCAAAAGTTGCAAGGGATGTAACAAAGTTTCTCAGCACCAACATTACTACCAACATCCATGCTGCAGCTTGACATCCTTAATAATTTTCTCTTTTCAAGATCGATCGAACTTACGATCGCAGACAAGAATTTCAAATACTATGTGATATTGGAATCAAGAAGATCAAATATATGATTATAAACAAGAATTTAAAGACAACAATAAAGACATGCTCTCCCTCCCACACAGAGAAAAAGCCCTTTTTATTCTCTCTATTGTTTTGGAGCTAGATAGGGTTCGTATCAGAACAGTATTACTTATAAGACTTGTGTAATAATTATCATGTAGAATTAAAGATGAAGAAAATAAAGAGAAGTGGAGGAGAAGAAAGGAAAGTTAAGAAAAATAAATGAAGAGGGGGACTTGGGATAGGATCCAAAGTGGTAAGAGGAAAGTGAAGGAAGTATTGAGAAATAAAAGTGGGTTCACTAGTGCCCGGGCCGGGTTCCAAGCATTAGACCGGCCGGTTATCAAACCTATTCCACCTACTACTTAGGGTTGCGAAACTACCATCGCTTGTAGAATGCATGGGTGTGTAAATAGTTCGGTTTGGTTAGATTTAGGCAAATTTACGAATCGAACCACTAGTTATCGTATCGTTTTGGAAAAATTTCAGATCGAACCGAACATGAAAAAGTTCAAACCGAACTAAACCAAACCGCTATGGTTTGGTTCGGTTTGATTCAAACGCGGTTCAATTATTTGGTTCAAATCACGGTTTAGACCATGACTTAGAATACGGATCAAACCATAATTCAGATCGCAACTCATTATTAGATTTTGTTAGGACCTAACTTTGATCAATGTCTCAGTTAGTTGATTTTGATAAAGGAATACATATATAGAACAGGGTTTATATCAAAAGAGGAAATCTATCATATTCATCTTTCAGTTTATCTGACAGCTGTGAGTCTGACAGTTATGATTCTACCTTATACATTGGTTACAATCAATCAATAACATGAATCATATTCCCTCTTTAAGATATCAAGATCATCAAGTGCATCTCAATCCTTATTAGAGATCATCTCTGATAGTTAAGCCTTGGTATGATCGCGGTATGGCTTCGGTCCCTCGGCGGCCATTACTCTTGTCTCGTTCTTTGATGCCAAAATCTCAACCAAGATGGATCCAGTATCCTCACAGCTATCAAGTTCACCTTTGAAGACCATTGAAGACCTTGGAAGCTCTTGCTTTCAAGCCGGCTCATGAAGACACACGGGAGTGGACAAGTGGGGCAAAGACCGATCGAAGAGTCATTAATGGAGGCTGCAGCGGTCATATTCCAACGGCTACATTGAAGGCTATAAATAGAAGAGTTCATCCTCTGCACAAAACACTCTTGAAAAACACTCTTTTCACAGGTCCGAAACCCTTTTCCCTTACACCTCACACACCTCCTGTAATCCACACCCTACACACCAATTCCTACTCTCTCAAACACTCTGTCCCAAACCAAAAACCTTAACCGCTTAACCCCTGTTTCATCAACAACAACCCTAGTGTGTTAATTCACAAAATTCCAAATCCTAAGGCTGTACTTTAGGTGTAGAAATAGTTTGTAAACACTCAAAGCTGTACCTTGAGTGTATTAGTTGTTTTGTAAAATCTTGAGGCTGTACTTCAAGTTGTAAAAACACTTAAGGCGTACTTTAAGTGTATCCACAGTTGGCGTACTAATTAGGAAGAGGAAGTTCAAGGAACTTGCACGATCAATTATTTGTAATTCTTGTTGATTAAGATTATAATAAAATTGATCTCACTTGTCAAGATTGACGGTGGGGGTGGATGTAGGAGGAGTGAACTACGAACCACTTTAAATTCTGTGTTATTATTTTACGCAAACACATTCACACACTTGCATTATTTCCTTGTGTTCATTGTCCTATCATTATTTCAAGCTTCACTTATTCATTGCACAATTCAACAAATATCGACGGCTAAGTCAAACCATAGTTGTCGATCATCTGCATATCAAGCAAAGGGCCTTTCAATTGGTATCGAGCTTGTCTTCACATTCAAAAGTCTAACAACTTTTGAAGGATCCTCTTGAACCCACCATGCCTCAACCAAGGAGAAATAATGAGAAAGACATCCCACACATTGATGATTGTGGATCTTTTGAGATCTATGCATCAAAAATAAAAACATATCTTGATCTGAAAACAGGTATATGGAGCTGGTATGTTCTAGAGAATGAAGTGTCTACCCAACTCAAATAGATGCGATGGAGGACCTAGTAAGATCAAATCCCCGAAACATGGTCGAGAATCGAAAAGCAATTAATCGGTGCAAACTTGAAAGTCAAAAACATTCTTGAAAGAGTGTAAATGAGTCGCTGCACAAGAAATTGCTAAGGAACCAAATGCCGGATCGGCGTGGGCTCTCATTCAAACTAAGTTCACTAAACACTCCGAGTGTCGGGACACAAAATTTGTATAACTTGCTTAGGCAATTAGACAACTTCAAGTTCTACTGGAGAAAAAGTGAGTCTTTGCTCAACGAGGTTTGAAAACCTTGTTAGATCTATTGCGACCATGAAAAAACCTTTGAAAAACAAGATCTACGCCTCAAGATATATTCAAATCTTCCACAAGAATATGAAAAGGTAGCATTACCTATTAGAGAAGGATGCGAATGGAGCACAATGACAGGTTGAACGAGAATTTTGGAAAGCTTGAAGCTTATGAATTGGAAGGTATGATAAAGATTCAACCAGTTCCTACCATTTCACAAACTTTAGCTTTAAGCGCTCAAGAAACTTCCCACAAACCAATCACTCACCAAGACATTGAGACCATTGTTAACAATGCCCTTCAAAAAGATAAACATCGGCTCCACAGTCGATAAACGGATCTCTCAAGAAGACATTCCAAGTCTCGTATCCGTAGGTGTCGGAAATGCCATGAAATTTCAAAAGAAATCTTTTGACAAAAAGTACAATCCCTTCCACATCCAATGCTCATCAAGATAGCTACAAGAAAATAGTTGATTGCTTTCAAGCGTGGAAAGCAAGGACATTACTCATCGATTGTCTGAACCAAGGAAACCTAGGGACAATCGGACGGCTAAGAAGATGACCTACTCAAAAGAGATCATTCACGGTTCAAGTGCAAGCTGCTTCAATTGCTCCAAAAATAAAAATGACAAAAACAAGGAGCAAGTTATGATAGGTGATTCATCAAAATTCGGTGATGAAGAATATGTGTCCGGTGATGATTCTAAAAATGAAGGAGAGGAGGCCATGCTATGCTTTATAGGCGAAGATGAGGAAGAGTCGAGAACAATGAGGAAGAAATGGAAGCTCTTCTTTGCTGCGAGATGAACTAAAGAGGTACATGATTTTAACTCTTTAAATATTGATGGTTTCAAATAATTAGTTTGCACTCTTTTAATTCAAACCAAAAAACAAAAAACTAGCTTTGCTTCATTTGGTCAATGAGAACCTTTCCCAATCCTCGACCATTGACACCCTCACAAAAACCAATTCGAGCTTGAGAAAGCATGTCAAGGGCTAAGAGATCAATGCTTCATGCTTGAAAAACAAAACATGGATCGGCAGTGAGACATCCGGTAATCATGAAAATTGTCAAAGACTTCATAAATCTTGAAAAAGAAAATGATGCTCTTAAAAAGAAAATTGATTCATGGAACAAGTCAAGCAAAGCATTATCACTGTTTAGCTACAATCAAAGACATCCTAGTGACAAAACGAGGATTGGTGCGACAATTCTACACCAAAGATGTACACTCCTCCCATTTGGTGAAAGGGCCGTTGAAAAAATGGTTCTAGAAAACCTAAGCTACAGCGGCTATCAAACTCAAACCTATCTGTTCAAACCAAGGGAAAATCAAAGGAAATCTTACTGGTCCTAGTCACTCAAACAAAGGACCAAGTAAAATTCAAGGAAGCAAGTATATTTGGGTTCAAAAAGGGGCCAATATACGGAAAGAAATTGAGTTGCAAAAGATGCTAGGCGCGAGCCACGACGGCCAACGACGACGAGGCTGACGAGGACGGCCAAGATCTTCCAAACCACATAGAACCCCAAAGCAACAAAGATTCTATAACAAACATAGATACACCAAACAACAAAAACCTCAATGGCAATACTCAAATGGAAGAAGTCATGCAAATCAAAATGACTCCCCCAAATCATCCTATCCAAATACCTTTCGGTTTCAACCCCAATACAACAACCCAAACCACTTCTTCAATCCATCCCAATCCACTTGTCCTTACTCCTTACATGATGCAAATCATGTCATACTACAATACCACTAAACCGGTTCTTGAGAAAAGAATCAATGAACAAAGCTAGGGTGCCAAAGAAAAACTAATCCTTTGGACCCCGAAAAGAATAAATAGGGTACCATAAAATTTACTTTACGTTTTGCGGGTACCTAGGAAAGGACTCACGGTATTTAGATAGTGGTTGTAGTAGACATATGACCTTCAATAAAAGGCTTGGTTGCAACAATATATCCCCAAAAATGGTCCAAATGTAACCTTTGGTGACAATTCCCGAAGCTAAGGTCGAAAGGATCGGAAATCTTATTACAAAAGATATCATTTTTACAAATGTGTCTTATGTAGAAGGTCTCGAAACATAATTTGATTAGCATTAGTCAAATGCGTGATAAGGGATATCATGTTGTTTGCACTAAGGATAAATGCACCGTTAAAGATAAAAGCAATAAAGTCATTACATTTGGATCAAGAAAAGGGAATCTCTCTTGCTTAAACTTAGAGATTGTGAAATCCTCAAATGCTCATTTGCCTTACGTCTTTCAATCAATCGATATGTCATGGCTATGGCACAAAGATTGGCTCACCTTAACCATAAAACCATCTCCAAGCTTGCAAATTCTAATCTAGTCGAGGCCTTCCAAAGATCCCATTCAAGAAGGATAAACTTTGCAAAGCATGCCAATGTGGGAAGCAAAAGAGATCTTCATTCAAGCCCAAGACCAAGTTGGACACCTCAAGACCTATTGAACTACTTCATATGGATCTTTTTGGACCCATAAGAACTAGATCTTTAGGAGGAAAAAGATACTCCCTAGTTGTGGTTGATGACTACACAAGGTTCACTTGGATCATTCTTCTTGAATCCAAAAGTGACACCCTTATTTGTCTAACAAAAGCTGTTCAACAAAATTCAAAATAAAAAGGGACATCCATCATCAAGATCGAGATCGATCATGGAAAGGAATTTGAGAACACGGGAGTAGAAGAATATTGTGATTCCAAAGGTATAGATCATAATTTTTCAGCCCCAAGAACTCCCCAACAAAATGGTGTTCTTTGAAAGAAAGAACAGAACAATTTGTGAGCGGCAAGAACAATGCTTTGTCGAACACAATCTCCCAAAGTATTTTTGGGGTGAAGGCATTACTCTTGCTGTGTATGTTCAAAACAAGACTCTAATCAACAAATTCCATAAGAAGACTCCATATGAATTATGGAATAACAAAGTCCCTACCATTTCCTACTTTCACAGTTTTGGAAGTAGATGCTTCATTCACAACAATGACAAGAACAATTTGGACAAATTTGACTCCAAAAGTGATGAAGGAATCTTTCTTGGATATTCTAACACAAGCAAGGCTTATAGAGTTTACAACAAAAGAAGACTTGTTGTGGAAGAATCAATTCATGTTGACTTTGATGAAAACAATGATCAAAGTGTAACTGAATTGTGTGATTTTGATGAAGGTTTGAGAAACCTAGATAATCTCCCTGAAGCATCTCCCATTCTTGATTCAACTGTTCTCCATCATGAACGAGATTCATCAAATCTTCCATACATGGTTCCAAGAAATTCATCTGACGGCCATCTTGTGCCAGACAGTCATCTTCCCTCTGACAGCCATGAACCATCTCACTCTCATCATCAACCAATCCACCCAACCAAGTCAACAGCAATCATTCCCACTACCAATCCAATTGATGAGGAAGAAAATACTCAATTAAATGGTCACCCCTTGACTGACATCTCTCAAAAATCTTCCTTAGCTGACAGCCAACCCTTAGCTGACAGCCATCCAAATTCTTCATGTAATCCATCTACTAGCCACCTTCCATCTCTATCCAATAATACTCCTTCTCCTCCCAAAACCAATGATGAATTCACCATTACTTACATCATTCCACCCAATAAAGATCTTTACATCAGCCTTCAAATTGATAAAACCCCAGTTCCAGACAACATTCCTTTTCTCATGAGTGCATTCATATCCCAAGTGGAACCAAAGAAAATAAATGAAGCACTCGAATCTTGGCGGATAGAAGCCATGGAAGAAGAATTAGAAGCGGTTTGAAAGGAACAAAGTGTGGCAACTTGTTCCTAAACCAAGAAACCAAACTGTCATTGGAACAAGATGGGTTTTTAGAAATAAGATGAATGAAGAAGGTGTTGTAGTAAGAAACAAAGCTAGACTGGTTGCTAAAGGATACAGACAAGAAGAAGGTATTGACTATGATGAGACTTTTTACTTTGTTGCAAGACTTGAAGCTATAAGGCTATTCCTTGCCTATGCTTCATTCAAGAAGATGAAAGTATTCCGGATGGATGTCAAGAGTGCATTTACTGAATGGAGTCTTAAATGAAAAGGTTTTTGTATCTCGGCCCCTGGATTTGAGCACCCAAAGTTTCCTGATCATGTATACAAATTGGACAAAGCACTGTATGGGCTTAAACAAGTACTAAGAGCTTGGTATGATACCCTATCTAGATATCTCCTTGGCAAAGGATTTACCAAGGGCCATATTGACAACACTTTGTTTATCAAGAAATATGGAGATGATCAGTTGCTCATTCAAGTCTATGTTGATGACATCATCTTTGGGTCATCAAATGAGGACTTGTGCACTGAATTTGGGAATATTATGAAGGACCAGTTTGAAATGAGCATGATTGGTGAGCTCACTTTCTTCTTGGGCCTTCAAGTCAAGGAAATGAAGGAAGGAATCTTCATTAACCAAGCTAAATACACTGAGGATATGATCAAGAAGTTTGACATGCAAGCTGCTTCCCTGCTAAAACTCCCTTGTCGACCACAACCAAACTCCATGCTGATCCGGATGGTCAAAGTGTAAATCCAACACTTTACGAAGTTACATTGGATCTCTCCTTTATGTAACTTCAAGACGACATTATGTTTAGTGTACGTCTCTGTGCTAGATTTCAAGCAAATCCCAAGGAATCTCATCTCTCTGCTGTCAAGAGAATTTTGAGATATCTCAAAGGAACCCCTGATTATGGCTTGTGATATCCCACTGAATCCCCATTCTCTCTAATTGGATTCACTGACTCTGACTATCTTGGATGCAATCTAGATAGAAAATCCACAAGTGGTGGATGCCGGTTTATTGGATCAAGAATTATTTCATGGTCAAGCAAAAAGCAAACCTCGGTAGCCACCTCAACAGTGAAATTTGAGTATATTCTTTGCGAGGCTTGTGTTGTTCTCAAATTCTCTATCTTAAAAGTCAACTTCAAGACTTTGGGATTGAATTATCCAACATTCCCATCTTCTGTGACAACTCAAGTACAATTGCCATGACAGAAAACCCTGTCCAACACTCAAAAACAAAGCATATTGAGGTCAGACATCACTTCATCAGAGACCATGTTGAAAAAGGGAATATCAACCTTGCAAAAGTTTGTGCGAGGATAATGTCTACGATATTCTTACAAAAGCAATGGATGAAAAGAGATTTGAGCTTTTAAGAGCTATGCTTGGAATGATAAACATGCCAAAATAAAAGGTTGTTCTTCATAAATAAAAAGGAGGCTTACATAATACAGGGCAATGTTGTCACAATGAAACCAGACAGCTATTCCCTCAAAAACATTTCTGATAGCCATCCACTGATAGCTATCTATGCAAAAGTCATGAAAAACAGAAACAAAAACATACAACAAACAATGAAATCCCTCTCTCTCTCATTTGCATTCACTCAACAAAAACCTCCTTAAAACCAAACAATCCCCAGATCCAGCTCCTCTTCAAATCTTCACCTTAGCTGTCAGACATTCTTAGGAAATGTCACTGTTTCTCCAGATCCTCCTCCAGCACTCATTCCTTCACACCTAGCCTCCTGAGTAGGCTGCAAGAGTCGATGATACCTTTGCAACCATCTTGGGTGCCTCTCCAGAAAGGGATCAATTGAAGTGGCGAATATTGAAGAGAAGGACTTGCTCTTCTTGGCCACCATTCTTCTCTTTGCATCATATGGTTGAAGCAAACCCTCCATTGGTGTCACAAAGTGAAATCTCGAATAAGAACCATTCCCGGCAAAGAAATGGTTGGCTAGCTCTTGACTCTTCTCTCTCCACAAAGTGGAACTCGACGGGGCTAAAATAACCTATAACCTGGTTGAATAGGTATGATATTGTTGAAGAAGGAGATACATGCACTCCAGCAAAGTTATCACCTCTCCCCTCCAACAAACCAACCCCTGGAGAGACTGAATCCCTGCTCACAGGAGTATACAGCTTCTCAGACTCAACCTTCTTCTTGACAGCTAAGCCCCTCTTCATAGCTGTCTGAGCCCTATCTTGCTTAACCAATTCCCCTAATGTATAAACCCTCTCTACCTTACTTTTTTCCTTACTGGACTCACCCTGATCAACCTTGATAGTCTTTCCAAAAAGCCTTATTCTCTCTCCTTCTCTACTGTCAACTTTCTCTCTGACAGCTACCTCCTTGACACCATAGTCCTGATCTACTCTCACTCTCTTGTTCTTACCTCTGTCACTCACTCCCTCTGAACTTTCAACTACATTGAAGGACTCTCTCTCTCTCTCTCTCCATTTCATCCCCCCTCAAATCATCCTCACAATTCTTCCCAAAAACCAACTGTTTTGCTGTTTGAGCCATCTTTTTGGGCTTAAACTTTGAGGAAAATCTACCCATTTGTGTTTATAAAACAATCTGAATGAGTTTCCTCTGAAATTGTCATTGTTTTATAGGCAAGTTTCCCCATAGCTATCTCAGACAGCCATCATCATTCAACTTAGACTTAACTGTCAAAGTTTTTTTTTACAGCTAGGTTAAAGCAACTTTCTTGGTGATTTGATCGTGTTAATTGCTCACAATTGTCACTTCCTTAGCCATCTCTTCCCCTGCAAAATTCTTGAAAAAGAGAATGTTCTTCTTGTGTTCTGTGGGAGTTAATGCCTCAACGTGGGGAAGGGCAATAATCACTGTTCATATGAACAGTTACTAAACTTTGAAACCCCCAATGCTCATTAAAACCCACTCTCCACTCATTATTTGTCTCTCTCCTTTCGTAATCACCAAAACTCCTGTTTCATTAACCCTCTGTTTAAAATTCGTCCCTTTCCCTCACTAATCCACCATCGAATTTCTTCAACCCCAATTCTTTTAACCATCCATGGCAGAATCAAAAGCATTTTACCCAGATGCTCACAGCTACTTCATTAAACCTAGCTTCTATGATTCTGAAGTTGGAATACTCATCAAAGAACTTCTTGAGGTCAATGAATTGCTTGATTTCATGGGAGCCAGACCTCCAATTTATGAAGAACTGTGCAGAGAAATTTACCTTGTGGGAAAGAGAAACAAGGAAAACAATTCAATAACTGCCACCATAGACAATGTTGAGATAACCATTACTCAAGAAATGGTCAGTGAAGTCTATGGGATCCCAAACAAAGCAGATGCTGTGAAAAACATATGGGATAGAGGGTCAGATAGATTGAAAACTGTGTATGAGAAATTCCTTGGTGTTAAAGTCCCTGACTTTAAGAATGTACAGGACAAGGCAATGGTTAAGGACAAAGCTGATATTTTCAAATCAACTCTTATGGATGTGGTCAACAAAGCCATTGATGGCAAGCAATCTTCATTTGATCAAATGGGATCAAATGAATGGAAGCAAATGCTGAGCCTGATGACCAAAGACACAAACTGGTGCATTGTTCTTCTCCACAACTTCCAGCTTGCAGCCTCAACCTCTACTCTAAAATTCAAGAAACAAGGTGGAAAGATGAATAACTTCAGATTCATGAGTGGAATACTTGAAGTCCTAATTCCTAAGCTCAATCCTCCTCTACACAAGAAATGGCTGAAGACTGTGAAGCTGTCAGAGACAAAGTGCTTCAATGACAGAACTTTTGCATTGAAACAAAAGAAAGGAGCCATAATGAGAGGTGGAGATGATATAAGCACTAGCAGTTTTACTGAAACTCAAGAAAAGATGCGTGAAGAAACAAGAAAGAAGATTGAACACTGGAAGGACTTGGTAGCATTGGCTACAAGTAGGAGAATAAATAGGGGTGTACAATCCAATGTTAAGAAGACAGGGTTGTTAAAGAAGACCGTGGTATCTCATGGTAATAAAGGCAAAAACAAGGATGTTCAAGTAGCTGACAGTGAAAGAACCTTCTCTGACAGCCATGGAAAGAATGATGAAGAAAGGGGTGCTGTTGACAGTCATGGAGATAACACCATAGGTCAATCTGATGCTGGTGATGCTAACATAGATCCTCAAGAGCTTCAGGCAGCTATTGACTTGTCCAAAACTCTGCATAAAGGAAAACAACCTCTGACAGCTATCCCTACCAGACAGGCAGTCACCAGATCCAAGGTACAATCCTCTTTATCCATTCCCTCTAAATCTTTGACAAAGAAAAGAAAACCTGAAAAAAAAGCACCCAAGGCCAAGAAAACCAAAATAAATACCCCTTCCCTTTCTCCAAAATCCACTACTGTCAGTCCAAGAGTGGACAAGTCATCCACACCTAGCTCTGGTCATCAGTCAGCCATAGAAGCAATTCTTAATCTCAAAGAACCATCAGAGAAGCAACCTTTAAGGGGGAACAATGATGAAAATATCCCCTCTACCCAACCTCAACAGTTAGCCAAAATTTTGAGAGCCATTGACGCTATTGAGTTGGATGGGAACCCTGATACTGAAAAAGCTGCTCTCATATTTCTTGATGATGTTCTAAGTAAAGAGGAGTCAATGATAGCCATAGATGAACTCAGGTTTAGGTTCATGAAGAAAAAGAGTGGACCAGGAGAGTCATCTAGCAATCCCAAGGTGACAGCTATGGATGTAGATATCCAAACCATCCCTTCTATACCTGAGACTGAGCCTGTGAATGAACCTGCCCCAAATGTTGAAATTGATAGGGGGAATCCTGATAAGACTACTGAGGTTATTCAAAGTCTCAAAAAGGTTGGAGTTGAAATTGATCCCAATCTTGTCTCAAAGGGAGAAACAATCATGAATGCATGCAAGGGACTTGTGTTTGATGGAACCCCAGAAAATGAGGCAGCCCTTGTAACTATTCTTGAGCAAAAGTTGACCAAAGGAGAAGTCAGGGCAGCCTTAAATCTCCTAAAATCTCAATTTAGTTCTGATCTCCTCAATCAAAGTCTTGGTCAATCCTCTGATTCAATCCCAACTATTTCAACCCATACCTCTGCTCCTTCCAAACCAATCTCTCCAATCCCAGAAAATGAATCTGTTGAAGCCTCCCCTCATAGTCCAATCCTAGCTGGACAAGGTCAAGATATGTCTGATAGTGATCCCATCCTTGATACCCCGACAGCCCTCCAAGCCATTCCATTCCTCCCACTCTAAATCAAGCCGACCTTCCCAAGAAAGAACCTTGGATGCTTAGCTGTGGCATTGATTTTTCTATTTCTTCCATCAAGGCAGCAAGGACAAGGTTAGCCCATGTGACTCATATCCCAGAAATTGCAAACCCCTTTACCTATTCAAAATCCTGGGAACTGTCAAGAAATGGTTTGATTATGGTGGCAAGAAATCTTGCAGGATTAGTATTCTTTGCCTATGAAGAGTGGAAAGTGTCAAGGACTTCATCAATCTCCAATTTTGTTCACCAAATCCCATCCTTTCCAAAATTCATCACTCCCAACACACTTCTTGATTGGGAAATGCTCTTCAGTCAACTTCTATCTCCATCACTCAATTCCTGCCTGTATATGCCAAAAGGTCTAGTCTTCACCTTGTGCATTGAGCTTGCAAAATCATTCTTTCTCTCTCCGTTTGAACAAAAGTGTGCCCTTATGCTTTTGATAAGCAGAATGGTCAATATCTTTCCCCCAACCCTAAATCCAGGCATTGAGCCCTAACTTTCACCCTTCATCTCTGTTGATCCCATTATCTTCAACTCACCCAATGAGAACTCTCACTTCATGAAATTGATCTCTATTCCAGAAATCAAACAGTTCAGAGAATCCATAGCTGTCAGCCAAAGGAGGGCCAATAATGTTATTGATCTTTCCTCAGACTCTGACAGTGATGATGATGATGATGATCCTTCAAGCCCAGATCAAGACTCTCCAATAATATTTCCATCTCCTACCATTACCAACCCTCCTAAGCAATCCACTCAATCTTTTCCTGAAGCTCAAGTCTCAGTTCAATCTCATGTGCCCAAGAAAAGCAAGAAAACAAGAAACAAGAAGAAGCATTTGTGGGGCACAATGAGAATAAGAAATGATTAGATGCCTCTTACAAGGGTCCAACTGAAAGCAAAGGAAGATAAGTTCTTCAAATATGATGAGAGGATGACTTGGGAATGGAACAATGAGTTCTATTACAGAGGAGTTGAGCCAGATATGAGAAGAGAACTGGAGGAAGAAAGAAATGAGCTCCTTTCAGCAAGGCAAGAAAGAGAAGAGTTCTATGATCAACTGGCTGATGACTGAATTGTATTATGTTGGAACATTTTTTGTGGTTGAAACAATCTATTTTTTTTGGTTTAGTTTTTATGGATGTAATATGTGAACTTCTATCATCTTGAGATCAATTCCAAGTATTTCAAATCTCATTCTGATTACTTGTGAATGCTATAAATCCCTGAATTATTTCTTTCATTATTATCTTCCTTATCATTAACTGTGATGACATGTTCTAAATAGATCTTCCTTTACCAAAAAGGGGGAAATTGTTAGGACCTAACTTTGATCAATGTCTCAGTTAGTTGGTTTTGATAAAGGAATACATATATAGAACAGGGTTTATATCAAAAGAGGAAATCTATCATATTCATCTTTCAGTTTATCTCGACAAAGTGAGTCCGACAGCTTATGATTCTACCTTATACATTGGTTACAATCAATCAATAACATGAATCATATTCCCTCTTTAAGATATCAAGATCATCAAGTGCATCTCAATCCTTATTAGAGATCATCTCTGATAGTTAAGCCTTGGTATGATCTGACAGCTATGGCTTCACCCTCGACGGCCATTACTCTGTCTCATTCTTTGATGCCAAAATCTCAACCAAGATGGATCCCGTATCCTCACGCCTATCAAGTTCACCTTTGAAGACCATTGAAGACCTTCTGAAGCTCTCACTCAAGCCGGCTCATGAAGACTCCGCAAGTGGACAAGTGGGGCAAAGACCGATCGAAAGAGTCATTAATGGAGCCGCAATGTCATATTCCAACGGCTACATTGAAGGCTATAAATAGAAGAGTTCATCCTCTCGCACAAAACACTCTTGAAAAACACTCTTTTTCACACCCAAACCCTTTTCCCTTACACCCTCACACACCTCCTGTAATCCACACCCTACACACCAATTCCTACTCTCCAAACACTGTCCCAAACCAAAAACCTTAACCCTTAACCCCTGTTTCATCAACAACAACCCTAGTGTGTTAATTCACAAAATTCCAAATCCTAAGACTGTACTTTAGGTGTAGAAATAGTTTGTAAACACTCAAGACTGTACCTTGAGTGTATTAGTTGTTTTATAAAATCTTGAGACTGTACTTCAAGTTGTAAAAACACTTAAGACTGTACTTTAAGTGTATCCCTAGTTGACTGTACTAATTAGGAAGAGGAAGTTCAAGGAACTTGCCTGATCAATCATTTGTAATTCTTGTTGATTAAGATTATAATAAAATTGATCTCACTTGTCAAGATTGACAGTGGGGGTGGATATAGGAGGAGTGAACTCTGAACCACTTTAAATTCTCTGTGTTATTATTTTCTGCAAACACATTCACACACTTGCATTATTTCCTTGTGTTCATTGTCCTATCATTATTTCAAGCTTCACTTATTCCGCTGCACAATTCAACAAATATCTGACAGCTAAGTCAAACCATAGTTGTCTGATCATCTGCATATCAAACAAGGGCCTTTCAGATTTGTTTAAATTTTTCATGATCATGAAGGAAAAGCGAAAGATGCGGGTGTTGAAAAAAAAAGTCGGAGGAAGAGAGAGACTAGAGGAAGAGAGAGGCCGAATGAAGAAAAACACTATACAATGTCGAATGTGGAGAGAACTTGGTTAATCATGTGTCGCAATTAAGATATCAAATGATGAAATTAATATTAAATAACATAGAAATCGGGAGTTAGGATTACTATATGTAATGTATGTTTTTTTATAAATCTAACAGTAAATATTAATAAATATACAAAAATATTAAATAAAATATAAAACATGAGTTCGAATTAGGCCCCGTCTGGTGCACAATTTTTAAAACGGAGCTTTCTATAAATGGAGCAGTTTTTAAAACGGAGCAGCTTTTAAAACGGAGCAACTTTCTGTAAATGTGTTTGGTGCATCATTTTAAAACTCTAATTTAAAATTTTAATATTTGTTTGCAATGACATTTTTACCATTTTAGAAATAACATGATTTTATATTATAGTATACCCGTTTTGAACAATTAAAGTATCGTTCAACAAGTTCAATCATCGTATGCAATAAGCAAGTATTGCATTATTTTCAAAAATAAAAATATCAAGTCATAATTAATTTTTGAAATTGGAAAAAATGGCATGCATAGTGCTTCTTTTATCAAACACAAACACCAACAAAGAAAAAAACCCTTAATCATTCAGTTTATGTCAATGCTTATATGAAAAGTAAGAAAAATACTTGAACTAGCCTTTTAATCAAGCCCGATGAGAACTAGCATAAATAGATTGCAATAAGGATTGTCGAAATTTATCCATCATACGATTTTCTTCTCTACGATTAGTTGATTGTGGGACTTCATATCCTTCGTTTGAATTGTGATTACCATTTATCTCATCATCACTATCATCGATTGGACATTCAGCAGACTTTTCATAACTGAAAAACATATCATCATCAATGCGACATTCACGTTGAATAAAGTTATGTATTGCCATAGTTGCAACTACAATTTGCATCTGTGTCTTGAAAGGAAAAGCAGGCATGACCTTTAAAATTCTAAATCTTGCTTTCCAAACCCCAAAGGATCTTTCAATAACACTTCTGAGTGAAGAGTGAGCTTTGTTAAATCTTTCTTCTCTATTTCTTGGACGTTGAGATGATCTTGAACCACGTCGAAAGTCAGGTAAATGGTATCTTACATTCTTAAAAGGTGCAAGATAACCTTTAGTATTTGGATACCCAGCATCAACAAGGTAATACTTTCCTGCATAAATATCATTCAATATCAAAAATTTCTAAAAAATGTGTAAATAATCAAAGACTATAAGGATAAGTACCATTAAATGGATGTGGGAACTTAAGTTCTTCCTTTGCTCTAGCAAGCTCAAATATGCGCGTATCATGTGCAATTCCTTCCCAGCCAGCCCATACAAATATGAAGCACATATCAAAATCGCATATTGCCAAAATATTTTGGGTAGCATATCCTTTTCTTCCTATGTATGCAGCTATATTTTCTTTTGGTGGTACAACTCGTATATGAGTTCCATCAATTGCACCTATACAATTCTGCATGATTTTTTTACGTATTTCAGTAATTGGTAATAATATTTGTTTATGAATAAGTAAATGTCAATTACCTCAAAAAAGTGATACTTGGGGTTCTTCGTTATGTGGGGATGAACTTTAGCGCCTAAATCTTCATTTGGTTTAATGTAATCAACTGACATTCTTAATACCGCATTGAGAACATCATAGAAATGCTTACCAATTGATCAACCAGAGCGATTAAATAAATCTTGAGCTTGCCTATTCGTAGCCCCTTGCCCAACGATATACATGAAAATGGCAACTTTTTCCTTCGTCGTAGCATAACACCTGAATGATCGAAATTCGATTCTCTCTACTAGTTTCTTTTGTGCAACCACTGGAATCCGCCATTGACTACTGTGGAATTTTGACTGTACTAAACAGGAATTCATGTAAAACAAGATAATTAATGCAGGGAGGACAAATGAGAAGAGAATTTAGAAAATGATATGCCATATAAGAGTAAATGTACGACTTTGTGTAATAGCAAGACTAGATGTAAATGAGCATGTCAGTTTCTTATACTTGAGGAGATTAATCTTGTCAGTACAGCTTAAGATCCAAAGGCTAATTAGTCATCAAACACCAGATATCACATGCTAAACAGCAAACACCATACACGAAAACTGGTTTATTCCAACACAGGACATCCACTAGCATACTTATTACTGATTTTTTTAAGAATAAGCATATACTGTCAATATTATTCTCCAACATGTTGCATATATATTCAATAGGCATATCATCTTTTTAACTAATTCATAACATGGTTGCCTGATACACAATTGAATAAAAGCAAACTGCAGAAAACTCACCAGATTTTGCTTTGGCTTCACGGTTCTCGCAGAGGCAGCGTGAAAAAGAGAAGAAGGTAGGGTTAATTTTATTGTGGGTTTAGGGGTATTATAGAGAAAATTATTTTTATTTAGAGTTTTATTCAACTGCGTTCTCTTTTCCGCTCCCTTTTTTAGCGACCAAAATGGCCCAAATTAATTAGAACGCAACTCCCTGTTGCTACGCTTAAAAAAAAAAGCTGAATTTTTTCTAAGTTTTTGGCATGAAACGTGGTACCAGAGACAGACAGCCATTAGTCTATGTTAAAGTGGTTTGGTTTGACGGTTCGGTTTTGGTGGTTCGAACTCGCGATCTCATATCTCGATTTGGTTTGGTTTGATCTGGGAGGGTCAGACCACAAACCAAACTAAATCATGTGTTTTACCAATATTTGAGACTGAATCAAATCATTTGTACTTGAAAATCAAATCAAATCGTATATTTTAATTTGGTTCGGTTTTAAATCACAATTTAAATCGAACAACTTATACATGGTGGTGAGTTTGGCGAAGAAGTTTAATTATAAATCTATACTCTGATACGACAATAAAATAAAGTATGATTAGACGAAATCAATTCACAAATAAATGAGAGATAATTGATATAAATGATATAAATTGAGTAAACCGGGTTTAGAAAGGAGTAATAAGGTAGTGTTAGGCATATGATAAGGTATTTTTGGTATTAATTATATTCTCCCAATTTCATAATAAATATCGTATTTGGCTTGTTAATTAATGGTTTCAAAAAAAACATGCGGTATATTATTTGTACAATGACAAAATTGTACTAAAATCACTATCTTCTTAAAAATCACAATGTTTATTTTGGAACAAATCAAAAAGAAAAATGCAACATTTATTTGATACAGATGGCATTCTTAATGTAGAGTGACCATTTACATAAATACTAACTCCTTTCACTATCCTAGGATGACCAAATCCGGTTCGGTTCCGTGACTTGAACCGCCGGTTCTAGTTCGGTCAAATGGTAACCCTTAACCGGCCCGCACTAACCCCGGTTTCAGTCCGTCCGGTTCCGGTTTTCTCTCCGGTTCGCTCCGGTTCCGGGCTTTTTCGGTCCGGTTCCGGTCCGGTTCTTTGGAAAATGTGGAAATTTCGTCCGGTTCACGGTTCCGGGTCCGGTCCGGTTTGACATTTTTGTAACCCTTAACCGGCCCGCATTAACCCCGGTTTCGATCCGTCCCGTTTCGATTTTCTCCTCGGTTCGCTCCGATTTTGGGCTTTTTCGATTTCGATTCCGATCCAATTTTCCGATTCCGATCCGATTTGGCCATCCCTAATCATACTAACTCACCGCGGACTAGAGGGGGAACAATGAAAATCCATTTATTTTTGTATGCTCTTCAATTCCGGACTCCTCTACCTATTATTGCCTTCACATACATCCTCAATTCCCATCCATACATATTTTACATCTTTGGATACTCCTTTCATAAAATAATAATAATAGAGTAACTCGTGTGAAAAATTAGTTTTTTTAAAATGTTATAAAAAAATTAGTTTTCAGAACAGTTCATCACTCTTATAAGTTAGACTTATTGCTTTAAAACTAGTTTTTTTCTTATGTTACGAAAAAATTAGTTTTTTGCAAGATTTTGACATAATAATAATAATAATAATAATAATAATAATAATAATAATAATAATAATAATAATAATAATAATAATTATTATTATTATTATTATTATAATAATTAAATTATTACCCCTCCGTCCCATTGTATATTGTACTCCCTCAATTCAAAAATAATCTTTTCACTTTTTTTTTTCATGAATTTTGAGAGATAATTTTAAATTGATTTAATTATATTAATTAAAATCTACTCCCTCCGTCCCAGACCAAGGGTTCATCTTTTCCTTTTGGGACGTCCCAGACCAAGAGTTCATTTCCAAAAAAGACAAATTTTTGAATATATTAATACCCTTATCATCTTCATATATTTACAAAAAAACCATTCATTATATCCTTATACATTCTCTCTCCTATTTCCTACCACACATTTAACTACTATTCCTCCCACTCATTCTCTCTCCTATTAAATATTTTTAACTTTTACATTCTCTCTCCTATTCCCTACCACACATTTAATTTTTACATTATCTCTCATATTTCCTACCACACATTTAATTACTATTTCCTATCTCACATTTAACTTTTATTCATTTTTAAAAAAAATTCTTAAGAAGCGTGAAATCCCCCCATATACCCTTGGTCTGGGTCGGAGGGAGTATAACTTATTAATGATACAATATCAAGGATACTATTAATAAAAAGTTTTAGATTTTCATAGGATAAGTACATAAAGCTAAAATTATTTTACAAAGTTCATTCTAGCAGCGGCAAAAGAGTGGGATAATTAATTTGGGATGGAAAGAGTACAGTATGTTGTAACCATTTTAAATACTTTATTTGGTTTAAAATGGTTGTTGTTTTAAAACTTAAAAGTTTATCCAAAATAATTGTCATTTTGAATATTTTTGAGTTGCAATCATTAAAATCTCAATTTTACTCTTGTATTAAAAATTGTATTTATACATGATGATGGGTGAAATACAAATGATTGGAAATGATAAGTGAGAGAAAATAATTAATTTTTAACCATTTAAATTTAATAATTTTCATTCAACCCCTTATAAACTAATAATCCCTCTTTTGCTAAACGAATATCTAAATTTAAAAAAAAAATCCCAAAAAAATGTTATTTTTGGTGAGATCTTTATCCCTAAATGTTTTTTTACCAATTTTTTCATTACTCATTTTATTATCATAAAATTAAATATTTAGAAAGAGTATAACAAAAATATTTATGCCTATTTTTTCTGTCAAGAAGCTCAATTTTAGGAAAAAATGGTCATTTCAAATCCTAAATTAATAAAATTTGAAATGTTGAACTCCATTTTGGAAACGGGGAGAGAGAGAGAGAGAGAGAGAGAGAGAGAGTGTGTAACGCGTTGTAAGCGTTAGGGAGGAGAGATAACGTGTCTTTTTGCTGAAAAAAATATGTTGGTCAAAAAACAAGTCGTGAAATAGAGGATAGTTTCCAAAAATGCTCATTCTTAATGTAAATAATTCGAATATTTATTGTATTTATTTAGTAATTAATTTTTTTCTCTAAATTGGTTATTTGAGTTATTTGATTAATTGGGTTACTTTTTTTTCTAGATGGACTGGGTTAAGTGGATTTATTTATTAAAATTGGGTTACCTTTTATGAGTTGGGCTTGGATGTTAGGCTTAGGTTTAGGAAACCCATTTATAAATACTCCCTTTAATAACCCTAGCAGCCTTAGTTGTTCTTTACGTTAATAAGAATAGAGAGAGAGGGAGGCGGCACAGGAGAATACCGCTTAGAGAGAGAAACCGTGAGGGAGAGAGATCTGCGGCAGAGAGAAAGGGAGCAGCCATAAGTCTGAGAAGGAGAAGAAGAAATTCGCCTTTGGTGTTTGAAGATCCAGTCCAGTTCAAGGTAAATTCAATTCCCTTTTTGTAGTTCTTAAACCCCAAAATTCTGGTAGTTGATAACTAGGATTTGGGGTATGTTATTATGAGTTAATGCATGCTAGGTATAAAGGAAACTAGGGTTTAGCATGTGTTTGATTGTGTGTGCGAGAGTTTGTGTGTTTACAGAGAGTTGTGTGCGTGTACTGTGTGTGTGCGTGTGTCTGTTATGGGTGTATGTGTCTGTTGTGAGTCTGTGTGCGTGTGTAGTGTGTGTTCCTGATGTGTGCTATGTGTGTGAGTATGTTGTGCGTGTGTGTGTGTTACTGTTGTGTGCGTATGTGTGTGTTGCGTGTGTTCAGAATGTGTTTACAGGGAGCCTGTGCGTGTGTTTCAGCAGCAGTGTGTGTGTGTAATCTGTGCATGTGCGTGTGTGTGTATGGTGTACCGTGTGAGTGTGTGTAATATTAGGGTTTTGTGTGTGTGCTGTAAAAGGTGTAATTAGTGTGTGTAAATGTGTTTTTGATTAAAGTAAAGGGAATAAAAATATTAGAAATCTAAGGGTAGTTTGGGTAAACCCTAGGTGAAGGGTATTTTGGGAAATTCTAGAAGTGGAAAGCAACTTGAGACGGAGTTAAATAGAATTAACTCATAAGTTAGTGAAGTAAAATAAAGTTAAGTTGGGACGGAATATTAAGTAGTTAATCCGTACTTAACGGATATTATTTATTTGTGTAGATTCGATCGGAGTTAGCAATTGTTCGAGTACAAACAATCGAGGTAAGGGATTATGCATCTTTAATTTAATTGATTTCCGCTTCGTTTCATTATTTAGGCTTCCGCATATTTCTTGGCGATGTACGTTTCTTTGATACGTAAAAACTGACCTCGCGTTAGTATTTGTTTTGACTCCCTCGTTTACCGTTATTTGCTAATCTTTTGTTATTCGTTTGCTAAATCGTTCTTTTGGCTTCGTAAATACAGAATTTTATTGTTATTGTGAAAGTTCGTATTATGTATAAAAATTAGTTTTGATATGATATGATTTTTGTTTCATCAATGATCGCTAAGTTAGACAACCTGCTTCGGCGGTGTATATTTGATATTTGGCCTTAATGCAAACTTAGTACACCGCTTCAAATTAGTGGTGGGGTGTTTCGGATACACTGTTTAGGACTCTGCGGAGTCAAATTTTGTTCCCTTTATGGAATTTTGGTTTGATAAGGTCAGTGGACCACTTATGTGATCATGATGTCTGTGAATGATTTGATTAGCTACAGCTGGTATGGGACAGTTGTAGATAACTAGATCATTCGAGTCAACTTTGTTCAGCTTATCAGTCCTTTGAAATTCCTTATAATCTGTGAGTGGTTTAGTTAATTAAAACTGGTATGGGATGGTTTTAATTAAGTAAATCATCCGAGTCAATTTGAATCGATTTCGTCATCATTTGAAACTCCAAAATATTTGTCAACTCAGTTGTGAAACCGTTGAGATTTTGAAAGACATTTGGTTTGAGATTTGGTAAATGACTATTTCGAATTTGTGTTCTGTTATGTCTTCGATTGTTATTTGAAATTTGTATCGTTTGATATTCCTTCAGGTCAACTCCTCCTTAGTAACCGGAGGGGTTGTATATGAACTTACTGGGCATTGTTCGCTCACTCTTTCATCTTCTTTTCTTCCAGATTTCATATAGGAAGAATATGAAACGGTTCGGGAGCACTTCATAAAGAGTTCAAGGATCGTTTTTAGCTTATTTCATTTTAGACTCTTTAGTTAGTTATTACCGTTATTTGAGGGTTTGTAAGACTTTAAGGATCTTGTTGAGCTAGTGGATTGTACTAGCCGTTGAAATTGTTACCGTTATCCGCATTTAAGTTATTTCAAATTGTGGTTAGTGTTTGAATTTTGGTTTTAGTAGCCGTTGGAGGTTATTTTATTATTAATTAAGTATTATTATTGTTGTGGAAATTTGAGGTCGTTACAGTTGGTATCAGAGCTTTGGCTTTAGATCTTTGGGAGTTTAGAATGTGTGAGGATAAGTTTGATCCGAGTCTTAGGCTTAACCTCAGTGTCATTCTGGGAGTGTTAGTGTAGATTGTTAGGATAAGATTAGTTGTGTTTATCGAACTATGAAAGTTTATAATGTTTTATTTCCTAGCATGTCAAAAGCTTATATATCTATTTGGAATTATGACTAATTTTCCTTTTGCCATTTTAGGTTAATGGAGAAAAGAAGAGTGAGTGCAAGGATCCAAAACCGGAGAGGTCGACAACAGAATCAGACTAATGATGTGAGAGAAGAGGATCATGTTGAGAATGATAACCATGAGGTTTCAGCTGAGAATAGTTCTAATCATAGGGTTTAGAATACCCAAAATGCTCAGGATGGTAATCAAGCTAATGGGGGTAATGGTCAGGGAGTGCATCAACCAGTAGCGCCGGTGGCAGAATTAGTTCCCTTGTTGCAAGCACTTATATGATTAATCCAGCAACAGGTTGGTGGTGTCCCACCTAGGCAGAGTAGTGATTTAGCAGAATTTAAAAAGCAAACTAGTGCAACCTTTAGTGGTATTGGGGGACCTATAGCAGCAGAGGATTGGGTGCAAGAAATGGAAAAGACATTTGAGGGGATGCTCTGTCGTGAGAGTATCAAAGTGTCGTGTGCCACCTTCATGTTGAAGGAGGGGGCCTATGATTGGTGGCTTATGGAGAAGCGCAAACATCAGAATGACGAGTTTTTGTTTACTTGGGAAGATTTCAAAGTGGCCTTTTTATGAGAAGTATTTTCCTAGGAGTGAGCAAATTCAGAGAGAAAATGACTTTATCAAGTTAGTACAGAAGGACAAGACGATGTCTGAGTATGAGGCTGAGTTTGCACGTCTTGCCAAGTTTGCTCCTACTTACGTGGCAACTGAAGAAAATCGCGTGCATAGGTTTGAAGAGGGGTTAAAGGCTGCGATCAAGAGGGGTGTGGTACCATTTGAGCTTAAGATATATAAGGACGTGGTAAACAAGGCGTTGCTAGTGGAAAGAGGTCTTATCGAAGTGCAGGCAGATTGGGATGAGAAGCATAAAAAGAGAGACAGACAAAGCAACTTTCAGGATAATAAGGATTCAGGAAGTCAGGCAAAGAAACAGGTGACACAACGTACTGATGGTGCCAAGTGTCGTGAGTGTGGGGGTAATCATAAAACCCAACGTTGTTATAGAATCTTAAAGGCGTGTTTCAACTGTGGGAAGACCGAGCATATGATTAAGGATTGCCCTGAACCACTTAAAGAGAGGTTCACAAAGGATCGTGAGAACAAGGACAAGGGTAAGAACAATAAGGAAGACTCAAATTCAAAGCGTACAGGAAGAGTCTATACTATGAAAGCTAGAGATGATGAGGATGCAAAGTGGACAGTGGCAGGTACGTTAAGTTTAGAGGACTAAACTTCTTTTAAGCGGGTAATGATGTCCAATGAAGCCTTGAGATTGATACCGAACGGAAAGAACCAGAAACAATGGGTTACAAACCCTAGATAAAGAAAGCCTCAACTTTTCCTTTATTCTCTTTATTCAATAATCAAAAACTCTAATTTTCGAATTACAAATTTAGGGCTATTTTATAGCACCCATAAAACTTGGAAAACAAGAAATAAAGTCCTAAAATAATGCCTAACCTATAAGATAACCTATTAGGAGTCTAAAACTAATAAATCAAGTCTAAATCTACTCTAAAACCTCCTATAATTATTCTACTAAAATTAATTCCGAAAATAATAATAAAATCATAAAAAATATGAAAATATATTCCTCCATTCATGTCTCGATCTGCATCAGGTAAGAATGTAATAACCCGAATATTTATTGCATTTACTTAGTAATTAATTTTTTTTCTCTAAATTGGTTATTTGGATTATTTGATTAATTGGGTTATTTTTTTCCTAGATGGATTGGGTTAAGTGGGTTTAGTTTATTAGAATTGGGTTACCTTTTATGAGTTGGGCTTGGGTGTTAGGCTTAGGTTTAGGAAACCCATTTATAAATACTCCCTTTAATAATCCTAGCAGCCTTAGTTGTTCTTTACGTTAATAAGAATAGAGAGAGAGAGGGAGGCGGCACAGGAGAATACCGCTTAGAGAGAGAAACCGTGAGGGAGAGAGATCTGCGGCAAAGAGGGCAGAGAGAAAGGGAGCAGCCGTGAGTCTGAGAAGGAGAAGAAGAAATTCTCCTTTGGCGTTTGAAGATCCAGTCCAGTTCAAGGTAAATTCAATTCCCTTTTTGTAGTTCTTAAACCCTAAAATTCTGGTAGTTGATAACTAGGGTTTGGGGTATGTTACTATGAGTTAAATGCATGCTAGGTATAAAGGAAACTAGGGTTTAGCATGTGTTTGATTGTGTGTGCGAGAGTCTGTGTGTGTTTACAGAGAGTTGTGTGCGTATACTGTGTGTGTGCGTGTGTCTGTTATGGGTGTACGTGTCTGTTGTGAGTCTGTGTGCGTGTGTAGTGTGTGTTCCTGATGTGTGCTATATGTGTGAGTATGTTGTGTGTGTGTTACTGTTGTGTGCGTATGTGTATGTTGCGTGTGTGCAGAAAGTGCTTACAGGGAGCCTGTGCGTGTGTTTCAGCAGCAGTGTTTGTGTGTAATCTGTGCGTGTGCGTGTATGTGTATGGTGTACCGTGTGAGTGTGTTTAATATTAGGGTTTTGTGTGTGTGCTGTAAAAGGTGTAATTAGTGTGTGTAAATGTGTTTTTGATTAAAGTAAAGGGAATAAAAATGTTAGAAATCTAAGGGTAGTTTGGGTACACCCTAGGGGTGTTTTGGTATTTATGTGAAGGGTATTTTGGGAAACTATAGAAGTGGAAAGTAACTTGAGACGGATTTAAATAGAATTAACTCATAAGTTAGTGAAGTAAATTAAAGTTAAGTTGGGACGGAGTATTAAGTAGATAATCCGTACTTAACGGATATTATTTATTTGTGTAGATCCGATCGGAGTTAGCAATTGTTCAAGTACAAACAATCGAGGTAAGGGATTATACATCTTTAAGTTAATTGATTTCCGCTCCGTTTCATTATTTAGGCTTCCGCATATTTCTTGGCGATGTACGTTTTTTTGATACGTAAAAACTGACCTCGCGTCAGTATTTGTTTTGACTCCCTCGTTTACCGTTATTTTCTAATATTTTGTTATTCGTTTGCTAAATCGTTCTTTTGGTTTCGTAAATACAGAATTTTATTGTTATTATGAAAGTTCGTATTCTGTATAAAAATGAGTTTTGATATGATATGATTTTTGTTCCACCAATGATCGCTAAGTTAGACAACCTGCTTCAGCGGGGTATATTTGATATTTGGCCTTCAGGCAAACTTAGTACACCGCTTCAAATTAGTGGTGGGGTGTTCCGGATACACTGTTTAGGACTCTGCGGAGTCAAATTTTGTTTCCTTTATGGGATTTTGGTTTGGTAAGGTCAGTGGACCACTTATGTGATCATGATGTCTGTAAATGATTTGATTAGCTACAGCTGGTATGGGACAGTTGTAGATAACTAGATCATTCGAATCAACTTTGTTCAGCTTATCAGTCCTTTAAAATTTCTTATAATCTGTGAGTGATTTAGTTAATTAAAACTGGTATGAGACGGTTTTAATTAAGTAAATCATCCGAGTCAATTTGAATCGATTTCGTCATCATTTGAAACTCCAAAATATTTGTCAACTCAGTTGTGAAACCGTTGAGATTTTGAAAGACATTTGGTTTGAGATTTGATAAATGACTATTTCGAATTTGTGTTCTGTTATGTCTTCGATTGTTATTTGAAATTTGTATCGTTTGATATTCCTTCAGGTCAACTCCTCCTTAGTAACCGAATGGATTGTATATAAACTTACTGGGCATTGTTCGCTCACCCTTTCATCTTCTTTTCTTCCAGATTTCATATAGGAAGAATGTGAAACGGTTCGGGAGCACTTCATAAGGAGTTCAAGGATCATTTTTAGCTTATTTCATTTTAGACTCTTTAGTTAGTTATTACCGTTATTTTGAGAGTTTGTAAGACATTAAGGATTTTGTTGAGCTAGTGGATTGTACTAGCCGTTGAAATTGTTACCGTTATTCGCATTTAAGTTATTTCAAATTGTGGTTAGCGTTTGAATTATGATTTTAGTAGCCGTTGGAGGTTATTTTATTATCAATTAAGTATTATTATTGTTGTGAAAATTTGGGATCGTTACACTTAATGGCAATTTTGATTAAAATGAGGAACTATTTGATAATTGCCCTGATGTAAATTTGGTAAAAAAAAAAAGAAAAAAGAAAAAGAAATTCAAAATCTTACAAAAAACGTATTTTTCTTTAACCTTAGAAAAATGTGTTTTGTTTCCCCGCTAGTGTCAGTGTTAGTGTAACAAAGTGTCAGTATTAGTGAAACAAAGTGCAGTATTAGTGTAACAAAATGTCAGTGTAAAGAGTGCCAGTGCATGTATATCAAGTTTCAGTGTAAAAAAGTGTCAGTGTTAGTGTAACGAAGTGCCAGTGTTAGCGTAACAAAGTGCCAGTATAAAGAGTGTCAGTGCATGTATATTAAGTGCCAGTATAAAGAATGTCAGTATAGGGTAAAAAAGTGTCAGTATTAGTATTAAAAAGTGTCAGTGTTAAGAGTGTCAGTACATGTATTATTAAGTGTCAGTGTAAAAATAGTTTTTTTTCTTAATGTTAGAAAAAAAACGTTTTTTATAAGACCAACTAAAAAAAAAGAAAAAAAGAAAAAAGGATAAAAATGGATTAGAATATGCATTATTGGGCTTTTAGTTGATTGGGCTTATAATATGTAGCTGATGCAGTTTCTGTCCCAGAAGGTATGATAGAGGCTCTATATGAATAGACTCGAACCTTTAAATGGGTGGCTTTGATAAATATTGGTTGGGCTTTTAGCTGGCCTTTTCATCTTTATCTTGTTCAAGTGCCATCTCTCCTCTCCACGCCTCTGTTCAATAATAAATACTCCCTCCGTAAGTAAATACTTCACGGTTACTGTTTACGTGTGGATTAAAGAAAAAAATAATGATATAATGTTGTGAGTGTAAAAGTAAAATAGGAGGGAGAATGAGTGGAGGGAATAGTAAATTATAATGGTGTTGTGAGTATTAAAATAATGTAGGAGACAAAGTGTGAAATATGTAATTGGACGCCCAAAATAGAAAGTGTGAAGTATGTAACTGGATGAATGAAGGGAGTATATCTCCAATTAATTTTTTAATTACTTATAAATACGTAGATTATTTATTTTTTTCGTGATTTGCTACTCCTTGCGATTACGATAATATTTAATTGATTAGTGCAAAAATTTCATTAGTAAATTTAAAATAATTGTGATACATATAATAAAAATACGTTTGGACGCATAAACGCATGATCTACCTGTGTTTCAATGAGTATGAGTTAACATTGAAATTTACTTAGTGAAATTTTACATTTACTTAATATAATTTTATATTAACTTAGTACTCCCTCCCTCCGTCCCATTTCAAATGTACCAAAATTCTTGCGACACGGGAATTAAGGAATGAATATATATAATGTAAAAAGTGTATAGTAAAATAAATATTGTGAGTATGAAATGTGATGTAGGAAAGAGAAAGTGGGGTAGGGAATAGTTAGTGGATATGTATTGTGAGCATGACAAGTGGGTCTCACAAATAAAAAAGTAATAAAAAACTTTCCTTTTTTGAGTTAGAATATTTTAAATGGGACACACAAAAAGAAAAGTTGAGATATTTTGAGCGGGACGGAGGGAGTACAACTTTATGCAACAGTGTAGCTAATAACACAGAAGCAATCCCACAAACCCAATTATTAATTATTGATTGAATGTACATTTTTTTAATGGATGAAAGAATTGTATAGTTAATTAAATAAGTCATGTGCCTACAATTTCTCATCCAATGACTAATGACTAATGTACAAAGAAAAAATATTATTTTATAAAATCATAAAATAACTGTCACATTTAGTATTGACAAAACAAGGGAAATTGACTCACACGTGGAAATGCTTCGGTCTTCGGTGTCTCCGCTCCCTTTATTTAATGGAAACGACCTAGAGAGGGAAGAGACCTGTGAAGATGTTTAGGAGAATCAAGGGGAAGGCGTTTTAAATTTCTTATCTTTATCATTCACTCGACTCTTTTAGAAATTGATCTGTCGATATCTTTCATTCCGTCGCGTTAGTTGAGCTTTTCCTTTTTGGCACGTTAGTTGAGGCTCAAAATGGCAGAATCTTCACTATTCTCATTCTCTCTATTTTTACTTTTCTGTTCATAACATTCTCTCCCCACTATTCCTCCCACTCATTCTCTCTCCTATTTAATTCTTCATACTCACAATATTTTCTTTCACTTTTTCTCTCACTTACTTTTCCTTAATTGGTGTGCCCAAAAAGTTAGTCTCAACTAACATGGGACGGAGGGAGTATATGTTAGTCATGTTGGGTCTGATGTCGAAACTTTGATTAATTGTTCATATTTCATTTTTTCAATACTATCTTATTTCAAAATAAATATCTAAAACAAATTAAATCTAATCTTGATTTTATTTTATTTTATTTTATTTTATTTTATTTTATTTTACGAAAGGGATATTTTTTTTTCCATTTTTCAAATAAAAAAAAGACAAGAATATAGGCATCGCGATAAATGTGTGCAAAAATGACACAATTACACTCCGGTGGGACCCACACAAAAAACTGGTCACTAATTCGGAGCTGCATGATCTCTACGGTGCCAGGTGTCTTATCAACAACAAAAGTAGAGTTATTTCGATTTCAAAAAAGAACAAACCAAAACCGCTGCAAACAAACGACGTAGTTTCGTTTGTCCGTACGCGAGTGCGTGGGCCCGCGTGTGTTTATAGATTAGTTGAAATCCAATTCTAGAGCGAGAAAGGCGTGTAGAGAGATATAAATATATACAGTTGGGAAAAGGTTAGTCTTGTTCGTGTGTTTTTGTGTGTGTTTTTGAGTAGGCGAAAATGGCGAGCCCAGGTGCTAAAGATGAAGTTGTTTCCGTGGAACTCCCTGCACCTACTGGCTGGAAGAAAATGGTTTACTCTCTTCTCTTTCTCTCTCTACTTTTCCTTCTTTTTTTTTCGGTTTACTTTGCATTCTTGTTTTCTAGAATTTTTGTTTACAAGTTGGGATTTTTTTGTGGGTAATCTATTTTGTGATTCTGTTACCATTTCTGTTTAATTTTGTGAATTGGGTTCTGGGTGTTGTTCAATTTTGTTAAAGTTTGTATTTTTGGGGAGAATTTGGTTGGTGTGTGGTTGGTTTTTGAAGCTAGGGTTTGGGGATGTTTTCTTGATTTTGTGGATTTTTTTTAGCAATTTTGCTTCGTTCCTGTTAATTTTGGTAATTAATTTGAATTTATGTGTTATAAACTTCTGGAATGGTTCCTGTTTGCCTATTTCTATCTTATGCTAGTTAATTTTAACCTAGAAGGCAAAATAGGGTAAAGCTGCTATAAATTTATGAAGGCAAATATAATGAATGAATGTTGTTAGCTCGATGAGAGAAATCCCTTTTATGTGATTAACATTCCTCTGATGCTTGAGGCGACAAACTGTAGCATCATGGATGCTGATTAGGGTTCCTGTGTGGAAATGTATATGCATGTAGCCGTTTTATTCAAAGCCTTTTGCCCCTTTCCTTGTTTGGAGATTGGATTTAGTTGTATTATTTGCTTGTCGTTTATGCTTATTCTTTTCTCTCACTTATGCTACATATGATTGTTGATAAGCTGAGAGTCCTATTGTTTAATCGGAGAAATCCCTTTTTATGTTGTTATCTACCTTTTGTTGTTTAAAGCGACAAAATGCGGCGACGTGGGTGTTTTCATTATGGCTCTTACTGAAGATGTATATGCCGATAGCCATTTTTACAAGATCTTACGCTGTTCTCTTTATGGGGATTTGGTTTGGTTGCATTCATTTTTTGTCGTTTATGTTTTGTTGCTGAATTGCGTTACATATGGAAGTTGGTAAACTGAAAGTGCTGTCCAGAAATCCCTGTGATTTATCTACATTTTGTTTCTTAAAGCGACAAAGTATAGCAACGTGGACAGAGGCTGAGTGTGCATATAGAAATTTTATACGAAATCTTGTGGCCCTTTTGTTTTTAAAGCTCGACCTGATGGCATATTTATTTGTCGTTTATGTTTGTCTCCCACTTACCCTAATCAACCACCATATAACTTTCTTGATTACGTTATGCGGCGTGGTTTTGTGTAGCAAGGTTGATCACATATTATCTTGTTGTTATTTAGCTGTGATTTTCAACATGTTTTCTTATCGAGTGCGGGCAAGTGTCATAGTATTCCCTCTCTGTCCGGAGAGAAGAGTTCTACTTTCCTTGAGTTTGTCCTTAAAGGAAGAGAGTAAGCATTTTTAAAATTTAAGCTGTAAATTTTTTACTCTTTTTCATTTTTTTCTTATTTCCAGAAAACTGTATATTCTCTTAATTTGTCATATTAAATGACATTTAAGTTTTTCACTTTCAAGAAGAGATATATAAGTGATATTGTTATAAAAGTTTGAGGTTTCATATGTGACTCTCTTTGGAGACCAGAGAGAGTGTAACTACTAGTTTTATTTGTCCGAAGACACGCTGGAAAACTTTAAATGCTATGAAGGATAAATCTAGCTTACTCTTTAAAATGTTCTGGAGAGAGAAATTAAGAAGGAAAGTGAATTATACCTTTTTTGCATCCTGGACAGTCTTTAGTAAACATTTATAAGACCATAACGGGAAAAGTGGGTTTAGCTTGGTGTCCTTTGCACATACATGTCGTGTATATTCTGGATTTTATTCTATGCTTGTTGAATTAGGAAGGCTGCATGCATGTCGAGTTTGAAACCACCAATCAATGCCAGGTGCTCCTGTCTTGCTTTATATCTTTTTCCAGCTTGATGCGTTCAATATTATCACTATATGGAGAGCTCATTGAAGCCAACTATATTTCTTCTTTAGTGAAAAATGATGGAAAACGGCAAAAGTCAGAAAATGAATAATCGTAGGTTTTAGCCAGAGTATCCAACACCAATCATTGCAAGAAAGAAAAGCATCAAGTCATATCATCACAAACACACTAAACCTTCCGAAGGAGTTTCGGCGGGGTTTCGGTGATATGACCAGTTACTTCTCTTTCTTGCTCCAATTGGGGTTCCTAACTCCGGATAAAACTTGTGATTATTCATTTCTCACTGTTGTCGTTTTTCTTCACTTTTCCGAAGAAGCATAATTTACTTGAAGGGCCTCCATATTAGTGATATTATGGAAGGCATCAAACTGGAAAAAGGTATAAAGCAAGAACGGAAGCTCCTTGCATTAACTGGTATGCTTAAGATATGGATGCTTACTTTTCTGGCTTGTGCTGAATAAATCTATAAAGGGAATTTCATTTGTAGTGGGTGGGGGTCATAGATTGCATGATGGCATTTGACTGCTTATATTTGCCATTACCTTGCGTGAATTGTTTATCATTTAGCAATAAAAGAGGTTGTTTAGAAGGAAGTTTTTGGGAAAGCTGTTCATTTATTTATATGTAGATGATATTGCTTGGGGGACCTAAAGGGGATGCGAGCTGGTTCTCTGTAAATTGCTTCTCATTTGGGGTATAACATTATTGTTTGGGGCTTAACGATTTGGTGAAGGAGCAGTGTTTTTGGCAAGAGTAAGCTTTTTTGGGGAAAGGGGGGGGGTTGGGAGATGTCAGCGAAGTGGAAGTTTTGCTTTGAAGTAGGTCTTTTGTCAATAATAAACCTAGGGCTTAACAACTTGGAGCTGCATGTAAGCTTCAACTTGTTTAGATTTGGTTATTGACAGAGATGAGAGGGTGTAGCATCTAAGAAAATTAAACTTGACTTTGGAAAGTTATTGTAGCGGGCTGGGATTCTTTCTTGAAGTTCATTCTAACGGAACTTAAGAATGGAACTAAAATCTGATTTTTGTTGGATCCATGATGTGCAGATGAGATAGGCTGCCAACAAACTAGTAACATTGGCAGACTGTGTAGTGGTTAAGGCCCGAGAGGACTGTTTGAAGTCATTTCATTAAGAAGAACATTCAAGAGAAAGTTGCTTTTTTATGAATGATTTCTACTTGGTAAATAGTTATTGTTGTTATATTCTTTTAATGGAAGACGCATTAAAGGATAGAGCTTTTTGGGTTACCTCTTTCTTCCAAGCATCAATGCTAATTCGGAATAGGAGCTCCCATGAAGAGCAGTTTTAAGCATAGAGGGCAATGCCTAGGTAGCATTTTTCATGTGGACCATAGCTTGGGAAGACTTTCTTGCTTGGTTCAGTTTCAGAAGAAGATAAGATTGATAATTGGTTGGTGTTTCTTGTGCAAGAGGGATTAGTCAGTCATTTTTCATGTGGACCGCAGCTTGGGAAGAGCAATATAACTTTTTCTTTGTACGCTCCTAGGGTACTTGGGTTGCGCCCTGTTAATCTTTACTTATTTTATTTATGAAAAATGGAGAAATAGTGAAGCCTGATGTCTCAGTGTCGATGGGGTTGGAAAATCATCGGAGTTGAAGTTACTCAGGGGATTATAAATAAGGCACTGCTCGGAATGGGAAGGGAAACTTTAAAGGACAGTTGTAACCCACAATTATGAAACAGGCTCACTAAGGAATGTAGGTTGAAGAGAAATATTTATAAGTTGGTCGGAATAGTTAACTCCTCGAAGAGAGTTTTGGAGAATATCTCATGGATATACCAAAAAATGTGACAATTATGAAGAGCAATATCATCAATATTGATGGATATAAAGTTAAGATTAATGAAGCTAGTAAATTACTTGCTACTTTGCAGTCTATCTGTTTAAGGTTATACTCCAATAATAAAATGTTATAGGAAAGAAATGAGCGATAAATAAATGAAAAAAAAAAAAAAAAAGACTTCCGCATAGGCAGGCTTCTGAGTTAAAGGTGTAAAGTGTAAGTTTTGTTTATATTTGCCAACATATTCTATGTCATCTGTTTTAGCAAATCTATTTATTTTTCCTTCATTCCATTTCTGAAACTTCGATTAATTATATTTAATGTAATGTAAAGTTATGTGTGCAGTTCATGCCCAAGAAAGGAGGGACCCCTAAGAAGCATGACATCATATTCACTTCGCCGACAGGAGAGGAGTTCACGAACAAAAGACAGGTGGAGCAATACCTGAAATCACACCCTGGTGGTCCCGCAATTTCAGAGTTTGATTGGGGAACTGGTGATACCCCGAGGAGGTCGTCAAGGATCAGTGAGAAGGCAAAGTCAACCCCTCCACCCCCAGAAACTGAGCCTGCAAAGAAACGGAGCAAAAAGTCTTCTGCTTCAAAGAAGGGTAAGGATGAAGAAACTCCGGTGAAAGAAGTTGACATGCAAGATGCTGAGGAGAAGGCGGAGGGAGAAACTGAGAAGGACAAAGCAGATGCAGAAGGCGAAAAGGATATTCCAAAGGAAGAGCAGAGGGATCATGTGGAGATGCAAGCAGAGAATGACGAAAATGCCCCTAAGAGTGAAGGAGCGGGAAAAGGGGAGAAGGGTATTGTGGAGGAAAAGGAAGACGAAATCAAAGTTGCTGTGGAGGAAAAACAGGACGGAGATTTAGTTGCTGAAACCGTTGTTGTAGATGAAAAGCAAGACGAAATCAAAGAAGTCGTGGAGGAAAAGAAAGATGTCGAATTAGCTGCTGAAGAACCGGTGGTTGTGGAGGAAAAGCAAGAGCAAGATGCCCAGAAAGAGAAAGTAGCTGATGTATCTGAACCTAACGGGAGCGACAAACAAACTGAAGAAATAGTGGACCAAACCCCAGCTATAGCAGAGAAGGACGGACCTGAAGAGGAAAAGGGCCAAACCCCAGCTGTAGCAGAGAAGGACGGACCCACAGAGGAAACGGTTGCCAGAGAAGCTGTCCAGAACGGTGTTCATGGAGAGGTCGTCAGTGAGGCCAAGCCATAAGGTAATTATAACATTGTGGCTACTTGTCCACTCCTCTAGATAGGTTTGTGGATATTTTCTCAGTTTGACTTAAGCAGCATCATAATCTTCTGTTGTTTATTTTAGATTTTCTTATTGTTGGTGGAGACAGACATCTTTATGTATAATCTCATAGAGGTTAATTAGATCTTTTGGACCAAATAGCTTGTTGTTGTTGTTGTTGTGTCAGAGGGATTTGTGTAGCATGTGAAGATCTTTGTAACATTACTATCTTTACATATCATAGATTTAGCCCTTCTGTGCTGTGGACAACCTTTTGTTGCATTATTATGGGGAAATTATAGTTTCAGCAGAGATCTTGTTGTACTTTATGCAATAACCAGTGTCTCGTTTACTCAATTTCGTCAAGAGTCTTGTGGTCATTTCTACAGGAAAGTGTAGTGTGGATGGGTCTGTCCAGTCGGACCGCCATACCATAAGCAGCATCTTTACTCAATTTCGTGAGCAGTTTAGGGGGTTTAGGGGATTGTGCAGTCGAAATTTTAGCGTGGATCTGGGGTTCTGGGACTACCATGAGTTTTACCATGGGTTTTAGTGTACCATAGGGGTTTTAGCCGAAATTTTAGCGTGGATCTGGGGTTTTGAGGAATTTTAGCGTGGATCTGGGGTTTTTGGGACTATAGCCGGACTACCATGAGTTTTACCATGGGTTTTAGGGGTACTATAGGGGTTTTAGGGACTCGGACTACCATGAGTTTTACCATGGGCTTTAGGGGTACCTTAGTAGAAATTTTAGCGTGGATCTGGGATTTTGGGACTGTACAATCGGACTATCATGATTTTTAGGGTTACCATGGGGGGTTTTGTCGGACTGCCATGGGTTTTAGGAGTACCGTGGGATTTTAGGGGTCTGTGTTCAGTTGTTCTACCATAGAGTTTTAGAGATATGTGTAGTTGGACTATACCAACCGTTCGTGTCTGGTTTACACTCAATTTCGTCAGCGTCTTGTGGTCATTTCTCGTTTACTCAATTTCGTCATTTGTGGTTGGGGCAGCCCATTCAGGGCAGTCCAACCTATATAGTAACACGAGTTGCATCATTTTTTATAGTAAGATTTATTGAACTGTTGTTCAGTTCGACTGCTAATGCTAATCAACTCGACAACACATATCTCAATTTATATACTACCTCTGTGCAAAATGAATATAAAAAAAATTCAATTTTTTTTGACATTTAATTTTGGGACGGTGGGAGTAGCATTTTGTCTAGGTACATGTACTGAAGTAGTAGGACTGGTTATAGGAGCATGTAGTATATATATATATACTCCCTCCGTCCCACAATATTACCTAAAAATTTCTCTTTTGGGCGTCCCACAATAATCTATACTTTCCCAAAATGAAAATGGGACCCACTTTTCTATACTCACAACACTTTTTAAATTTACTATTCTCTCCACTCATTCTCTCTCCTATTTTACTTTTACACTCACAACACATTATCTTTATCACTTTTTACCTTAATCTCCGTGCCGGACCAAAAAATCTATATATTTGTGGGACGGAGGGAGTATATATATATACACACTAAAGATGAATGAACAAAATTCTTTCTTTAACTCTAGAGCCCTTTAAGCTTTCCAAGCAATCCTGATATTGTTGCCCATTTCTCCAAGGCTGATGCAGATGCCACAAAAGCCACTTTAGAGGCTTCAATGTCATTCCCAGAAACTGCAAGAAGGTAATCACAAAGTATATAAGTTTCCGCCTTCCATGACCAAATTCATTTTAAACTTCTAATGTTTTTAATGATATAAGAGATTCCGTGTGGTGTTCTTGACGAATTTGGGGCTTGTGTAGTCGGACTGCACATGCATCCTTGTGTAACTATACTGTCATGCAGTCTGATTACATAGAGCTAGACGACTTACTTGATGAGATCAACGAAGATAGTGATGAGTTAAACGCATCCACCTCGGTTTGATCCTCGGAGGTAGAACTCAACTGTTAAACAAGTACTCCCTCTGTCCCGCTACAAAGTTCACAGTTACTGTTTGCACGCAAATTAAGGAAAAAGTTAGTGGAGTAAGTGTTATGAGTATGAAAAGTAAGGTTGGAGAGAGAAAGTGTGGTAGGAAATAGTGATTTGATTGATGTTGTGAGTATAAAAGTAAAGTAGGAGAGAGAATTAATGGGTGAAATAGTAAATATTCTTTACCATTTTAGAAAGTGTGAAGTTTGTAATGAGACGTCCAATGAGAAAAGTGTGCAGGTTGTAGCGGGACGGAGGGAGTATACCAGAAAACTCATCATATGATGTTGAGCAATATTAAAGGATCAACTCAAGAAACATTTGGAGGTTTCATGAATACCTTTGTGAGGGCTTTGTTGACTTTCTGAACCCATTCTGCATCTTTGGTTTGACCAAGAACTGAAGTAGCTGAGGAGAGATCATTCTTTTCTATGGCTGGCTTGACCCACTTTACTCAGCTTGTAAATAACATCTTGCAAATTTTCTGACATAAATTTTGTCAGCATTCTAGAGTTAGACAACCAGATTCATGAGCTAGTTAACAAGAACTGTGTATTTAATTATATCGATAAATAAGACAGTGCAATTTCAATCTCGGATTAATCACAAAATGTCAAGGGGTTCGAACCTCAGCAAATGCATATGCATTTTCAAGTGCCACTCTTGTAATAGATTAATAGATTAAGTCATTATTAATATAAAAAAAAGTGTATTTCGTCTCGTATAAATGTTATAGTCGAATTGTCAATGTTCTAAATGAATGTTCTAATGTTTTCAAAGAATTTGCTATGCTATGCGTATTTGTACGTTACTTGTCCACGATAAAATCACACTAAAATTATTTCCTTATTTAGAATGATACATTATTTAGCGACAGACAGAATAAAAAGAAAATGTGACATTTATTACGAGACAACCTAACCTGTTTCATTTTTAGAAGAGCTAAGAAAACCTTGTCTTTCAAGCCTCTTCTTTCTATCTTGTTTCACCTTCTCCAACAGTTCAAAATCATCATCAGCCTCAAGAATTGCTGCATTTGCCTCAACATTTTTTCTCCCAACTAAGGAAGAAGAAAGAAGAAAAGTGGTGGTCAGGCTAATTGAAAGGCTTCTCTTGGAAATAATTGGAGGAGAAAATGGTAATTCTTTCTCACTTTTTTTTTAATTTTTTTTTTTAATTCTCTTTTTTTGTTTGGTGATTGGCAGTTTGGACCTACAAAAGGATAAGATTGCTTGCTTGATATCTTTGTGGTCTTTTTAGTTTTTTCCTAAATGTGTGAGGATAATATGGTAAATATGTTCTAGCATATAAAAGAAAAAATTTGTGTTTCGAACCCGTAACCTCTCGTATGAAAAAAAGATCTTATCAAAACACCAGATATCATCTGATCTAAAGCTCGTTATTACCTATTCAACTGCACTACAATCAATCAATCAAACATCCTATTTTAAAGCTTTTCAGCAATTAGGTAAGCTCATTATCTTGTGTTGCTTACCAAGATTGATATTGAAAACATGAGATAGATGTAAAAGTAAGATTCCCTTGGAGTGGATCACAGCATTGGGTCAAAAGAAAAGTGAAAAAAAGGCTTCCCATCTTAACATTATTCATCATCAATAACCAATCCCTTCTTTACCACCTTTAAAGCTCTTGCAAAAAGGTTAGTTAACTTGGTGATGGACTTCAACTACTATGATCAGTTTTTTTTTTTTTTTTCCTTTTTTTTCTTACTTCCTCCGTCTCATTTTAATATTTATTTTATTGATTTTGTACGAAAATTGAAAAAGTTAAATATTATTGAGTATGAAAAGTAAGTAGAAAAGAGAAAGTTAGTAAAATATAGTAAATGAGTTGTTATTGTAAGTGTAGCAAGTGAATCTTATTGTCCATTTCAGTAAAGAAAACAAATAAAAACTTTAAACTGATACAGACTAAAAAATAAAGTAAAAACTTTAAATCGAGAGACAGGGGAAGTTTTTTTTTTTTTTTTTTTTCATCCTAAAACATATCTGTATTTTTTTTTTCCTGTTTTGATTTTTCATTTATCTCACTTTTGCAGCCATACTTTATATCTCAAGTACTTTTTTTAGGGATTCATTACAAACTCGCTAAAATCTTAAAAAAAAAAAAAAACACTTTTAGGGACGGATGGATTAACCAAATAATTAAATATATCCTGACCCTATCATTATTATTTTAAAGTAAGTTGGAAAAAAAAATAGCCACCAAGATTCTTTTCTTCATGGGTGATATCAAATTGTTGTTGTGCCTACTTTTCTTAACGTACAATTTTCCTATTGTTGTTGTTGTGAAAATTTGATATATTGTTGAGTTATAATCTAACAGTTTAATCTTTTAGATTAAGTGATAACTTCAACTTTTTATCAGAGCGAAAAATCTCGAGTTCGATTTTGCCCGCTTGCAATATTATCCGGATTCAAGTGTACAAAAATTACATTGTATTAGCATGTCTGATAATATGGCATGTTTGGAATCTGTACACGGACCAGGTCACATATAGAAAAAGTGTGAAAGTTTGATATACTTAAGCTTTTAGTTCAATTGATAACTATAACAATAAATGAATATTTAAATTTAGAAAATATATATTTACAAGTAAATGTTCAATTTTATAAGAAATTACTAAATCATGCCTCATCATATAACAAGTTCTATTTCACTATTAAACTCATCATATAATATATTCCATCCGACCCACTACATGCTATACACTTTTCTCATTGATCGTCTCATTACAAACTACACACTTGCTAAAATGAAAATGTTTTATTACTTTTATATTAATGAAACTCACATGTCATACTAACAACAACAATTCAATTATTATTTTCTGCCTCACTTTCTCTCTCTTACCTCACTTGTCATACTCACAACACATAATTCACTATAATTTTTCTTAATATTCATGCAAACAGTAATTGGGATGGTTGTAGTGGGACAAATAAATTTAAAATAATTTTTTTTTATTAATCACTTTTTTTAATACATAGTATATTGTTTGAATTTATTAAATTTAGATCACTTTTGTTTAATACATAGTACTCCTTCCGTCCCATTTAAAGCTTTACCTTTTGCCAAAACGGGTGTCCCGTTAAAAGCTTCACCTTTCCTAAAATGACAAATAATCTTTACTATTTCACCCACTCATTCTCTCTCTTATTTCACTTTCATATTCACATCACTTTTCAAATTTACTATTCCCTTCACTCATTCTCTCTCATATTTTACTTTTATACTCACAACACTTTTTTCACAATATTTTTTTATTAATTTGCGTGCCCCTTCAAAATGGTAAAGCAATAAATGGGACAATAAATGGGACGGAGGGAGGAAGTATATTGGTTGTAGTGACACTTGTCAACAAGAAAACAAGAGCTAATTTTCCCGCTAACCGAAAATACTAAGAAGACCTTCTTTGAGACAGGAAAAAAGATGTTTTGTGCTAGATATTAATTTCATTTCATTTTTTAGTAGGTAGTTTATTTTGATTTTAATGATCAATTTAATATAATTTATTATTCAAAGAAAAGTTTGAAAATTACTAATGGTACATTTTATTGTGCAAGTGCCAATACACACTAATCTTACTGATGAGCTTAATATTCCTTCCTCTTTTGCCGCAAAACATATTTTAAAAAGAAATGTTCAAAAATGAACATCGATTTACAAAAACAAAAAAAAAAAGACAAAATATGTTTACCCTCCCTCCCAAAGTATCTATCGATTCCCATTTTTTATCCACATTTAAAAAATCGGTCTGTTTGGTACCTAAACTTCAAAACCGTCCTACTTTGTGCCTTACACTAACGAACGTTAGAAAAGTTAACGTAGTAGGTCATATGCCGTGCACATAATGACAAATAAGCTAGTTTGTAATTGTTATTAGTTTTTAAGGGGGTCAAATGCAAAGTTTTAAACATAAAAGTGCTAAAAAAATTATTTATTTTTCCAAAATAAATAATATTTTCTTAAATAATTAATATTTCCTAAAAATAATAGTATTTACTTGTGAAAAAAAATAGTTATGTTCGTAATAGCATATATTAATATTATCTTAAATAATTATGTATTTTTACTTGTGAAAAATAATTTTTATTGTGAAAAATAATAGTTATGTTCGTAATAGCATATATTAATATTATTTACTTGTGAAAAATAATAGTATTTACTTGTGAAAAATAATAGTATTTACTTGTGAAAAATAATAATATTTCCTAAAAATAATAGTATTTACTTCTGAAAAATAATAGTATTTACTTGTGAAAAAAAAAATAATATTTCCTAAAAATAATAGTATTTATTTTTTATGCTGAAAAAATAATATATGTATTTTTAATTTTTATTGTAAAAAATAGTTATGTTCGTAATAGCATATATTAATATTATCTTAAATAATTAATATTTTCAAAAAATATATTTTTAAATAGGATTATAATTAATAGTTAGAGAAATTATAAATCAAAAAATGTATTTTTTAATAAAATAGTATTTACTTGTGAAAAAAAATGTATTTTTTAAAAATAAAATAATTAAAAAAAACTTATAAGGTTTCATTTTTAAAATAAAATAATTATTTAAGATTACGTTAATATATGTTAGTATGGACATTAACTATTTTATTTTTAACATAAAAAATTATATTATTTATAACATGAAGAATATAAAAATATTTTTTTTCAAGAAATATTAATTGTTTTAGAAAAACAAGTAAATTTTTAATACTTTATATTAAAAAAAATTGCATTTAACCCCTTAAAAAATAATGATCATTACAAACTAGTCCATTTGTCATTATGTGTTAGACATATTACCTATTTCGATAACTTTTCTAACATTCGTTAGTGTCAGGATGCAAATTGAAATGATTTGTAAGTTTAGGTATCAAATAGACTGACTTTCCAAATGGGGATGGAAAGTGGAAATTAGTGGATATTTTGGGAGGGAGGGTAAACGTATTTTGGCATACAAAAAATTGTCTCCAAAATTTTTTACCATATTTTCCAAATGGTAAATGTTCAAATTTTTACCTTTTTTTTAAAGAATGTTCAATTTTTGTTGTTATTTATTTAGAATGAAGTATATATTCTTATCATTAAATTTTGAAAATATTAAACATTTTCAAAATATCTTTTAATAAAAATAAACATTCATTTTTACATGAAATAAATATTTTCTTCATTACAAAATAAATAATACTTCATCAGTCTCAGAATAAGGTTCTGATGATGTCAAAATCGTCAAATCAGCCCAAATCCAAGCGATCGTTTGCTCCGCCGATTGCTAGGCCTGAAAATAGGACAAAACACGTAAACTAAGCTGGGACTTCACCGGCGAAGGCCCTCCGGCGTGAGGATAAGTCACGATTTTGTGGAGGGAAAATAAATTGATAGAGTTTCTGTATGTAAAAAGTAACGTACCAAATAATGTGATATATGACTTGTATTTATAGGGATGGATTGACAGAATCCATATTAAACTTGGACTGTAAAGAGATAAGATATAATTCTAATATCTGTTAAGGAGTCCTTATTTGATATGTATTGTAGGAGATGGTTACAATTTTGATAAGATTATAACTGCTGAATCCTTGTTTGAATAGGATTGTTATAACTGCTTGCCGGTAAGCCGAGGAGAATGATTTCCTTATCATGTCATTTGCATGTAGGTCGAGATGCACGAATTTGTCTCCTCGTTATGTAGAGATCTGTCGGCATGGTGAAATGTCGAGGTGAATGATTTTGTCTCCTCGTCATATGGAGATATGCCGAGGTGAGAACTTTTCTTTCCTCGTCATTCATGATCTCTCGGTCCATGATGAGCCGGGAAGGAAATAAGAATATAAGGAGCCCGTTGACAACGTTAAGGCCGAGGAAGGCACCTCGTCCTCTATGGAGGTGATCACAGCATACGAGGGAGGTCTCCTCGGCATTCATAGTTGGGGGCACATCCTGCTTGCTTGTTGGGCCTAGATTAGCCTTGTTGATGACAAAGTACGAGACCGAGGAAGCCCATTGTTGTCCCTCGTAACTCATAGATGGATTATGTTTATAGCCCAATCCACAATTGGGCCTGACCCGGACAAGCCCATGTTCGTATCTCGATTTATACTATTCAGATTCTTACTTTTCTTTTTGGTATATCCCATAATAAAGTTCTTATTTATTAATTAAAATCGATAATGAGACCTCAACGAAATAAAAGTGATAAACTAGACCCATTAGGTCTAGCCCAACGTCCAATGAAGCTTAAGCTTTGGCCCAACTCCCATTTCGCTTAGTCGATGACCTAAGATTAGGTCCAACCTAATACGACTTGATTTGATCCGATCTAAAGCGGAACCCTCACATGTCTCGACCTTTACTCAAAATTCGAAGCTAGGTCGACCTCATCCAAATGAGCAACCTCATACCTACCGACTCACATCGAACACGTTGCTAATAACCGTCTCCTATTATTTAGCAATTGATTAGACTAAATCCTTATATTTCCGCCGGTGTCATAGGAATCTCTTACACATGTCCAATTAACTCGGTATAAATATCTACCCTTAATCATCATTTAAATGTGGTCATTACACACACCTTAACTCGGTCCATACATTTATTCACGAAAAGAATACATATTTATCCTAAAGTCGAAGGGTTTTAATCAGTGATCTATTTTGACTAGTCGTTTGTTTGTGATTTCAGATATAGATAATGGGGTACAATCTATTGTTAAACTAAGTCTGATTCGAACCGATTCATGCAACATCAAGATCAATTGTCTTTTTCACAACAAAATTATCCTAACCACTTTTTCTTTCCTACTTTATCTTTTACCTTTTATAGTTACAACATTTATTTATTTTTTAATTAGCTCTGGGGTCCCAAATGCGCGTCAGAAAATCACCGTCCCCAAGAGGTAAGAGGTAGGACAAAAGAATCGACATAAGCATTAGTACGATTCTCCAAATAAAACGCTTTAGAATAAACAAAAGGTTAGAATAGTGCCCCACATATAAAACCCCATCCTACTCATTTAGAAAACGACCGCCAAAACCCACCAAACCTCCGGTCGTCGGAGCCCCCACCAGCCACCATAAACCCTCCCTCTCCTCCACAAAATTCTCACACTTGATCATCACACCTACTCACACACACGCACATATACGTAGAGAGAGAAATTGATAGATATAGAGAGAGATTGAGGAGTTATGGATAGGAGAGAAATTTGAATTTGAATTTTATGATAATTTGCGATTTGCTTATGGCATGGTTGAGACGGCTGGAGGACTTTGATCGGAGAATTTCAGTCGTTCGGAGTACAAAACAATGAGGATTACGCGATTATTTGACCCGTATCTTATTCTACTGCTGCTCTACTTTACTCCTAAAGGTAAAATTATCTTCTATCCTTTTCCTGATCTCAACTTGTCATTCTCTGTACGATTGATGGTATAGTTGTATGTTAATCTAATTTGCAATACGATCAGTTAATTAATCTGATGTGATCGGCGTTTGTGGGTGTATCAGGTTGCAATTTTTACAATTGAGTTGATTTACCTTCTGAATATGATTGGTTTTATATTAATATTGTATATGAGGTATGGATAAACTTTTGTGTTTCACAGACTTGCAACATCTTGTGTGCAATTGATCTCCTTCGTAGGTTTTGTTTTAAAATACCGATTTTGGATCCTAAATGAATGTTATTTTGACAGCACAGTGATTTCAGTTTACCTTGTGAACGCTTGACTATGCATTTTGTTATGTAAATTTAATTACGTAGAGTTTGGATTCAAGTTACTTGCTTGGGTTGCTGTATATAGTTTCCCACTTAATGGAAAGGGCGCCTAAACTATGAGACCATTCAGGATGTGGTTTAACTACATTGTTCACCTTATTTTGAGTTTTAGAAACCAAGTTCAAGTCATAATTTGTTTTTTATGTATCATGATATTGTCTTAATCATAGTCTGGTCTCATATTTATTTATACAAGCAAATGGTGCCAAGATTAAAATTGATTCCTTGCTTTATGTTTCCAGGGCATCTCGCAAAGCCTGCTTTCACAGGGACTTACGGTATAAATTATGGAAGAATTGCAGATAACCTTCCGTCACCTGAGAAAGTTGTTACACTCCTTAGAGCAGCAAAGATTAAGAATGTTCGAATATATGATTTTGATCCTCTTGTCCTTAATGCATTTAGTGGCAGTGGGCTTGAATTGGTGGTTGGACTTCCAAATGGGTACGTGAAAAATGTGAGTGCCAGTGCTGATAACGCCTTGAGTTGGGTCAAAGAAAATGTGCAAGCGTACCTTCCCAAGACGAAAATTGTTGGTATTGCGGTGGGGAATGAGGTTTTGGGAGGGGGTGATGTGGAACTCCAGCAAGCTCTATTGGGTGCGGTTCAAAATATTTACAATGCCACTCAAAAGCTTCAATTAGCTGATGTAGTTCAGGTTCAAACTGCCCATTCACAGGCAGTTTTTGATAATTCCTACCCTCCATCTTCATGCATTTTCAGAGAAAGTGTTGTTCAATACATGAAGCCACTTTTGGAGTTATTTTCACAAATGGGGTCCCCATTCTGTTTAAACGCTTATCCTTTTTTGGCGTATATGGGTAGTCCGGATCAGATTGATATAAACTATGCTCTTTTTGAATCAACTGATGGGATATATGATAATAAAACTCGTCTTCATTATGATAACATGCTTGATGCTCAGATTGATGCTGCTTATGCCGCTCTAGAAGATGCTGGATTCAAAAAGATGGAGGTTATAGTGACAGAGACAGGTTGGGCTTCTCGGGGAGATCAAAATGAAGCTGCAGCAACAGTAGCTAATGCGAGGACGTATAATTATAACTTACGTAAAAGGCTTGCCAAGAAGAAGGGAACTCCACGGAGGCCAAAAATCGCGTTGAAGGCATACATTTTTGCTGTGTTTAATGAGGACTCGAAGCCTGGTCCAACTTCTGAAAGGAATTTTGGACTTTTCAAACCTGATGGAACAATCTCGTATGATATTGGATTTTCTGGCCTGAAATCATCATCTGCAACTTCATCTCTTCTATCGTTGAAGGTACACAACTTTTTCACCCTTGAGATATCTCGATGTAGCATCTAAGATACCTGTTGTGCCTTGGGTATAAGATCTCCCTAAACCATGAAATGAGTATAAACTATTTTTGTTATCTTTATTGAACTCTATCTGGGAAGGCAGTGACCTACGCGGATCAAGTAATCTAGAGGCAAAGAAATCGAATGTAAGTATCCTGGACGGAATCACGGAACACCATAACACAAAGATGAGCCCCTCAGATACTATGACTGGCTGAGAGTAGGGCCAATGCAAGTTAAAGGACATATATAAGCACTTAGAAGTTGCACATATGCTCCTTGCATTTTTACCAAAGAAGATCAATATTATCAGCTCTGAAATTCGATAATTATCTATAGTATAAATGGCACCCCTGCCATGAACAGTTGAATGAACAGTACCAAGTGCCAAATTTTTCATTTTGCCCTCACTAAGTTGTCCCTTTCCCATTTTGCCCTTAAATTTTTTTTTTTTTTTTTAATTTAAAAAAAAAAAAAACACGTGTCCTTGGACACCGGCATGCTCTAGTCATTGTATAAATTGTACATCAACAGTAAAAAAGCAATTTAATCAAAGCCACAAAGCTAAAAAGCTGTCCAAATATTGCTAGGGTCTGCATTCACGCATTTACCTGGACTGAGAGTTCATTGGTTTAGCTTCATACTTACACTTATAACTCATGTTACTCCACCCCTTCTTATTTATCATCAATCATCCACAGATGTCCTAATTCACAACACTCTCCACCCTAGCTGGCGGGAAAAAAGAAAGAAAAAGAAAGAAAGAATTGAAGAAAATTGATTTTTCAGAGGTTTATAAATTTCTTGCCTCAAGAATTAAGCTATAGCCGATAATGGAGACTTAAGGCTCCTTAACCTGGTTATTTATAAAGCGGTTAGTGAGTATTTTGTTCCTCTTCTTCTTAAAATCCATTACTCGACTCAGAATGTTTACCGGACAAGAATTTGTTGGCGACACAGCAGAACATTACTACTCTTTATGAAGTGAATCTATCACCAATTGCTTAGTCTATCTGCTGTATTTCCTTGGAACCGTGAAACCGAGCCGTGAACCGAACCATGGAACCGCAATCCTGACCGTCCCTTCAAAATCATAGTTAATCTCAGCCTTTAATTTTTAAAAACCCTAAATAACACCTTAACAAAACCTCACAAAACCTCAGCGCCATATTCCCAAATCGTTTCTCTCTCTTCCCGTTTTCTCTCTGCCATCTCTTGTTTCTCTCATCAACGACGAGCACTGCTTTCTTCAATCGACGACGATCAGATTTAGGTTAGGGCGCTGCTAAGCTGCTTCGTGAGTGAGAGTGACGAGTCGAGGTCGAGCCGTCGAGTTCACTCCTTCGTCCTCCACAACGGCCTCCGACCGGCAACGGTCATCTTCTCAGGTAATTCGAACTCTCTCCCTTCGTCTAATCCATATACTTTTATTTTTGTATCTCGCGATTTTATGAAATTTTAGAAACAATTGGCTATTACTGTGGTTCCAACAGATTAATCTCATTAAATAAATCCTTACTATTTGTGAGTTTATGAGATTTTAGTGAGTTTATTTGATTTAGTGTGATTCATGAATTTTGCTAATATCGTGAGTTTATGTAATTTTAGAAGCAAATTGCTAATACAGTGTTCACTTCAGATTTAGGGGGATAAACCTATGTTAGATTTGGAATGTGGTTTGGACCGTGGTCTAGATCGCGGTTTGGACCGTGGTCTGAACCGCAAAATCAAATCGCAAATCAAACCGCGGTTTAGACCGAACCATAGCGGTTTGGTTTAGCTCGGCCTGAATTTTTTTATGGTTTAGCTCGGTTTGAAATTTTTCCAAACCGATGCTAGCGGTTTGACTTCTAAATTTGCTCAAACCGAGCTAAACCGAACCATTTCCACCCCTAATATACTCCCTCCGTCCCATAAGTCTTAAGAAAACTTTCCATTTTGGGCGTCCCATAAGTCTTAAGAATTCCCAAAATGGAAACCTTAAATCACTATTCTCTCCACTCATTCTCTCTCCTACATTATTTTAATACTCACAACACATTATAATTTACTATTCCCTCCACTCATTCTCTCTCCTATTTAATTTTTCACACTCACAACACTTCTTCCACTCATTCTCTCTCCTAATACTATAATAATATTCCTTAATTCCCGTGCCAAATAGAATCTTCTTAAGCCCATTGGGACGGAGGGAGTATATAGAAAAAATATAAATAAATCAACCCCCATCGCCCTCATGAATTTTTTCCCTCCACTCCGGCCTCTTCAACGCCATATTATCATCCAATTCAATTAAAATCATATCATTTTCAATCACCCTTATCCAATCCAAGTTTGTTTGGGTCTTCCCCTACGCCTCATCATTGAAAATCATTGAAAGAAGGCAAATATAGAAGAGAAAAAGGGAAGCGGGGAGAGGTTGAGAGCTGGGATAAAAGGGAGAAAACGGAAAGGGGGATTGAAAACTGGGAGAAAAGAGAGAAGAGATAGAGAGGTCGTCATAATCTCTAATAAAATAGCCTCTGAATAACCTCTGCATCTCTTGATGAGACTTAGAACACGAGGCATCTAATGCTGCATCATCTGCTCACATATCCCAAGCCAATTTTGGTGTTTGACATTTATTGTCGATTTGTCATGGTGAAATTAATTTGAGTAGTGGAGCGTATTATTGCAATCATCATTTTTGGCCTAGTGGAAACAAGACTAGTCTCATGATGTAGTTTTTGTCTTTTAAGTAATTGGTTGAAGTTTTTGGAAGAAAATAAAAACCCCCCCTGAAGATTTGAGCCTTTGAGGTGTTCTTTCTAGTGCATGTTTAAATTCTCTAAGTGGCTTTATAAGGTAATCTAATGTGCGGTATATTATTAAGGGTACAGGCATATGAGATTGGTGTTCTTTGAAGTACATTTAGCGTCTTACAAGACAAACTGATGCATTGCCATCACAAAATGCATTTGGGGAATGCTAGGGACACAAAAGAAGTTTACAAAAAGATGGATACAAAATGAGGTGGCGATATTTTATTGGTTGCATCGATTGTGGACCCGGCACACTCTAATTAAAATCACCAACACAGTTATGATACATCATTTTCTAAACCAAATTTTGTGTCATTTTTTTGTAACCTTAGTATCACCCAATGCATTTATTCTACATTCTCACCTGCCTATCAACAAGGTTCTACAATTAGGAAATCAGATCTTCGACATTCCTTCTTTATTCTACACCGTGCCCCAAACACTTCAGAACACTAGGTTTAGTACCATATTCCCCTTTGGATATGCATTCTTAAAATATTAAAGATAACTACTTTAATTACAAATTTCGATAATACTTTAAATCTCTCATACCTTTAAAGATGCCGGAAATATCTAAGTATGGCCTTTCACGCCCATTTGATTTTTACATTTGGCGGCAAGTTGAAAATATTGTTGGTATAGTTATCCGGTAGTATTTGGTCAAAGATTTACAAGTAGAGCTCTTCCAAATGTAGTGCAAGATTTCAACATCTCATTTATCTAACAATTGAACAAATGGAGTGCACGATTTTTGTGTCTCATATGTAGCACTTGTTTTGGATCGGAGGGAGCATAAAACTTGTTTTAAAGTCAACTTTCTAAATGCCTCCTACCTTTGTTTCTTTGGCTTGAATGTTACAAAAGGTAAATAAAATAACATGAAAATATGTTCATCAATTTACCTCTTAATCTTTATCACGTTTACTCCTCTTGTCATTCTTGATTGATTCTTTACTCATTTTCTCGACATGAACTATTTCAGGAAATTCGAGCTCAAGGTTTGTCTCAGTCTTATGCCTCGGTATTAACAGCCTGTATTACAGCATTGTTTCTGTTCTTAAGATCATAACTACTGAGATCACTACGGAATTTTCATCCAGAAGATTTTTCATATACCTTTTTAGGTTGGTACATCTACCAAATAGACGAGTTATAAATAATTCTATTATTCGTAACTCTTCATATACCATTATTTATTAGGATTTACTGATAATTTTCATTTATATCAGCACTGTATATCAATTTGTCAGCTTCGATCATATGCAGCTATTATAGCATTATGTTGACTTATTTATCCAGCAAGCATAACTTCGTAAGATTGATGTTTCTGATTGGCTGTTGGTGCATTGAACGGTTGATGTTGATGTGTTGAACTGATGTACAATATGACTGCATGCTCGTACTACTCGTGCAAGTTAATTGTGGTTCGAGATTTGTTGGGCTTTGATTTGATTTGATATGCATGTTGTCTTGTGGCCTAGAAGTAGAACCTTGCTAGTGGTTTGGGCCTTATGAAGGCTCCCCTGTTGCCCGTTTTCTACTAAAAGAGAATATTTTTTCGTTTTTGAACGGTTCAATCTCACAATGAATTGACTATGTTAAAATGTATTTCTCGCAACAAAGTCACCGTCATGGTTACTTTACACGTGTCACATCGAAATTGGGGACTGACTATCGTGGGAGATCTAGATTGGGATATGATTCAATGTCTTCCTTGTGGTGACTTACTCTTCGTCGATTTTCTAGTGACAACCTGCTATCTGCGAGTTGCGAGATACGCTCTGACGAATTACTAGCTGACGAGATGCTTTCTGATAAATTGCTAACCGTGAAATGTTATCAAATGAGCTGCTCTCGACGATTTTCCTGAAATAAATTTTCTTTTAACATGTTTCTTTGAAATAGAAGCTCAAGAACCGTTGTTTTAGATGGGTCACGTTTCAGCTTTTACTTGATTGACATTTATGGGTCCTTTTTTGAATATCTGTGCCCAATTATCTTGTTATGGAAACATTATTAGATGAATTAATCAATTATACTCCCTCCGTCTCGGAGAAATGCGCACAAAATTGCTTGGCACAAGAATTAAGGTAAAAAGTGAAAAAGGTGATGTGTTGTGAGTGTAGATGGTTGGGTAGGAGAGAGAAAATGAAGTTAGTGGGTAATTGTTGTGAGTATAACAAGTGGATCCCATTTTCATTTTGAAACTTTGCAGATTATTGTGGGATGCCCAAAAAATGTCTTTTTACAGATTACTGTGGATCAGATGGAGTATGTAACATACTTTCCATAGTTTATGTACAGTACCTCTTAAACAAATGAGTAGTTATTTGCAGTTCTTTTATCTTAACATTAAAAAAAAAAAAAAAAATTTTTTTTTTTTTCCGTCCAGAAAATAGCTTGGAGTTATGTGCCACTTTCTTATTCATGAATGATACATTCAACTAATAGATCCACTAATCATTGGTTAAATTCTCAAAAAATATACTCCCTCCCTTCGTCCTGATCGACTTAGGACTTTTTGCCATTTTGGGCGTTCCACCCGACTTAGGACGATCCAAAATGGAAACCTTAAATCACTATTCTCTCCACTCATTCTCTCTCCTACATTATTTTAATACTCACAACACTATTATAATTTACTATTCCCTCCACTCATTCTCTCTCCTATTTTTAAATTACACTCACAACATTTACCTTTTCCTTAATCCCCGTGCCATTTCAAAAAATCCTAAGTCGGCCGGGACGGAGGGAGTATAGTAATTTGTTTCTTCGTTGACCAAAAAGGAAAGAAAAAAATAAGAAAAATGATTGAAAAGTTTTAAAAAAGTATCATGATGTTCGAAAAGTTTCCCCATCATGTTGTATTATAGATCAATATCATATTAACATAAGTTAATATAATGATACTGAATGCAGTATTATATACTACAGAGCGGACACAGGCACACCCAAAGGGGTGGCTGTGAACCTCCAAAATTAATATTGACATGTTAAAAAAAATATACTCCCTCCGTCCAGGAGAAATGTACACTTTTTTGCTTGACGCGGGAATTAAGGTAAAAGGTGAAAAAGGTGATGTGTTGTGAGTGTAGATGGTTGGGTAGTATAAAATTTGATAAAAGAAAAGGATGCGTTGTATTGATCTATTGCTTTTGTATTTATACAAGAGTAATCCTAATCTAGGTAGGAATGAGGAATACGACTCCTACATAAACTAGGAGATTAGGAAACTAACAAACAAAAGGAAACATAAGAAAAAGGAAACACCAGCAATCGTCAAACACCAGCAGCGGCAGGTGTGCGCCTGGAGGGATTTGAGGCGTGCGCCTCATTGACAGTAATCCTTTGGCAATGCAGGACAAGATGAGGCGGACGCTTGGAGATACCTGAGGCGTGCGCCTCACAGGCCGTAGGTGTAGTGGCTGTAGTGCTTTGGTGAGGCGGCCGCCTGGCCATTGTCGAGGCTGGCGCCTCACTGTTGCTTGGGCTTGAACTGTTATCTTTAACACGCTCCTTCAAGATGGACGACCGAGGGGAAAGTCCAATCTTGGTAAATAACTCCAGAAATCGCGACCGAGGTAATGGTTTGGTGAGAGCATCAGCAAGTTGATCCGTTCCCGAAATGTGAGAGACACGCAAGTTGTTGCCTTGAACTTGTTCACGAACAAAGTGGTAATCAAGACCAAGATGCTTCATTTTGGAGGGAAAAACAGGATTTGCCGCTACATATGTTGCACCCATATTGTCACAGTAAATGGTAGGCGGTATCTTGACAGAGACATGTAATTCGCTCAACAAATTTTGCAACCACAAAATCTCCGCCGTTGTAGCAGCAATCGCCCTGTACTCAGCTTCAGTGGAGGACCTAGCCAATGTTTTCTGCTTGCGAGAACTCCATGACAGAGGATTACGACCAAGGTAGACAATGTAGCCTGTGGTGGAAATGTAATCGTCCTTATCTCCCGCCCAGTCTGCGTCTGTAAATGCATGCAGAGTGAGGGGAGAGTCACGGCGAATGAGAAGTCCATGAGTAATTGTACCCACTAAGTAACGTAAGACTCGTTTTAAAGCAACCCAATGTAGATCAGTCGGACAGTGCATAAATTGGGACAACCGATTTATAGCAAAAGAGAGATCACACCTTGTTAGGGCAAGATACTGAAGCGTGCCAATTATGGCTCTGTATTCAGTTGGATTCGGAATCGGTGTGCCTCCACGAAGTGTCAGGGGTGGATGTGGCACCATAGGAGTAGGAACAGGCTTAGCATCGAGCATGTTTGTTCGGGTGAGGAGATCATGAACATACTTGTGTTGACTTAGAAACAGACCTTGTGTGTGCGGAAGCACTTCAACACCAAGAAAATATGATAAATCCCCAAGATCTTTGAGGGAAAACCGAGCTGAAAGCTGAGCTATGAATCTGTCAACCATAGATTTATCCGACCCTGTAATAATTATGTCATCAACATACACCAAGACATATAGTAAATGATTCGCAGCTTGAAGAATAAACAGAGAAGTGTCAGAGACACTAGTCGAGAATCCAAGTGTCATGAGATATATATGTTTTGAGTTCAGTATACCAAGCCCGTGGTGCTTGTTTGAGACCGTAGATTGCCTGACGGAGTTTACACACATGAGATGGTTGAGTGGTACTGACAAAGCCCGGTGGTTGGGCCATAAAAACGTCCTCATGTAGGGTACCTTGTAAAAAGGCATTGTTTATGTCCACCTGACGAAGAGACCAGCCATGTATTGTTGCAAGTGACAAGATAGTGCGAATGGTAGTTGTTTAACGACGTGACTAAATGTTTCAGAATAATCTAACCCAGGACGTTGGTGGAACCCTTTAGCAACCAAACGAGCCTTGTGACGATCAATAGACCCATCTGGATGATATTTGGTTCGAAAAATCCATTTGCACCCAATCAAATTCTGCGACGGAGATGGTGGAACGAGATCCCATGTGTTGTTGCGAAGAAGTGCCTCATATTCTGACTGCATGGCTGTTCGCCATTCAGGTAATTTAAGGGCCTGTGACACTGTGTTTGGTTCAGCTGTAGGTGTGGCAAGGGTGACTTGGAGATTTAATTTCTGGATGGGCTTTGTGATGTTGTTCTGAAGTCTTGTGCGAGGTCCTCGGCTGGCAGTGGGTTAAGGAGCAGGTGGGGCTGGGGCTGGTGGGGAGTCAGTGGGTGCTTGACTGGCAGTAGGGTTATCAATGGGTTCGATTGGTTCTGGTGTGGTTAGGGTGGTCTGAGTTGGTGCCGAGTTAATGGTGTTTGGTGGGTGAACAAGAGTTGGAACATGGAAGGTACACCACGTATCAATGGTGGTGGTAGGATTGGAAATAGGATTGATGTTGGGTGATGAAAACGGAAATTGTGTTTCCACAAATTTGACATGACGTGACACATGTATTTTGGAGGTTTTAGGGTCCAAACAGTAATAGGCACTCTGTGTTGGTGAGTAGCCGACGAAGACACACGGTTCAAATTTAGGGTCAAGTTTGTGACTAGTGTACGGGCGAAGCCATGGATAACAGAGACAGCCAAAGCTTTGGAGTTTGAGATAATTGGGATGATGGCCAAGAAGAGTGGAGTAGGGGGATTCAAGTTTGAGAGTGGGCGTGGGCATACGATTGATGAGATATGAGGCTGTGACAAATGCTAGAGGCCAGTATTTTGAAGGCATATGAGCATGGGACATGAGAGACAAGCCAGTCTCAACAATGTGTCGATGACGGCGTTCAGAGTATCCATTGTGTTCCGGAGTGTGAGGAGGAGACGTAAGATGAGTGATGCCATGCTCAATAAGAGTGGGTCGAAGACCAATATATTCGCCACCGTTATCACTGAAAATAGTGATAATGGGACGTTTGAAATATTTTTCCACAAGGTTTTTGAAGTTGATGAAAACGGTGACAATATCATTTTTGTGTTTGAGGGGGTACAACCAAATGTATTTGGAGTAGTGATCAACGAAAATTATGTAGTATTTAAAGCCATCAAACGAGTGCAAGGGGGAGGTCCAAACATCACTATATAAAACATCTAGAGGACCAGCAGACGTAATAGTGTTATTGAAAAACGATAATTTATGACTTTTATTGCAGTTACAAGAGTTGCAAGAAAAAGCAGAACAACTAGGAATGTTTAACCGAAAACAATTACTAATGTGCCGTAAAATACTAGAAGATGGATGCCCTAGTCTATGATGCCAAATAGCAGTGTTGGAGAGAGACATGGAGTTGATCACTGGAGGAGAGACACGAACATCAGACTGGGTAGGAAGCCATTCGTAGACGCCAGATTTAGCCTTTCCATGAAGGAGGATTGTGCCCGTTCGAAGGTCCTTCACATGAAAATAGTCAGATGAGAAGAGAAAAGAGACATTGTTATCACAACAAAATTTGGAAATAGAGATGATGTTACGAGAAACTGTGGAAACATGTAAGACATGATTAAGAGTAAAGCAATGAGAAGGAGTAGAGAGAGAGGTAGAACCGATGTGAGAGATGGGAAGGCCCGAACCATCACCAATGAGTAACTCTTCAGTACCGTCATAAGGAGAGTGAAGAGCCAAGTTGTTGAGGTCGTGAGCAACATGATCGGTGGCACCGCTGTCAAACAACCAATTTGGAGGTGGATTGTGGTTTGTAGTTGCTGTATAGACTCGAGGATTGGATGGGTTTGGGTTTCGGTTTGGAGGTCTAGTAGGATTGGGGTTATGGTTGGTGTTGTTGGTGGTGGGTGGGGGTGGGAAGTTGGCATTAGGGTAGGCTTGGCGGAAGTGCGGGCATTGGTTTAGGAAGTGTCCAATATTTCTGCACCATTGGCAGCGGCCTCTGTAGTTACTGGGAATAGGACTGGAGGGAGGAGGGCTAGGGTTTGTGGTGTGACTTGGTGTGGCTGAGGTGTTGGTGGTTTTGTTGTTTCGGTTGGTGGGGTTTCTGTTTACATAGTGAACAGAGGCTGGGAAGGTGGTGGGAGAAGAATTGGATCGGTGTTTAAGGGTTAGTTAACGGTTAAGAAGTTTCTCGTGTAGTTCATCAAAAGAGATGAGACTTTCTCGGCTTTGAACAACTTGGATCACACTTTCATACTCGGGGTCATATATTTGTTCAAGAACACGATCAATGACATCTTCAGGTTCAAGAGGTCGGCCAAGGGAGGCTAGTTGATCGGAGCAAGACTTGATTTCCTGCATGTAGTCAGTGATGGATTTGGATCCCTTCGTAATAGTACGAAGGCGATCTTTTATTTGTTTGAGATGGCCACGGGAGGGATTGGCATAAGTCTTTGCAAGGGTTTTCCAAGCATCATGGCTTGTTTGACATTGAGATATCAAGGATACAAGAGGAGAGGATAAGGTACCTGATAAGGATTTGGCGAAACCATGTGGTGTAGGCTGGATTATCCACTGTGGTTGTTGTTTGTTTGGGTGGTGTCTCATCGGTGGTGGTCGGGTTGTCGGTTGTGGTGTTGGTGATGGTGCGAGGAGGGGCTGGAAGTGACCCATCAAGATAGGAAAAGAGGGCATAACCGAGAAGGGTAGCTTTCGATCTGGATTTTCCATGGTATATAGTTGGTGGGTGTGAGGCGAAGAATGTGAGCAAGGTTAACAACGACAATGGGTTTGTCTGGTTCTGCAGAATTGGCAGATGATCAGCAGCGGCGGCCATGGGATTAGTTGCAGCACCGGCTATAGGAGAAAAAAATTGATCTTGCTCTGATACCATATAGAATTTGATAAAAGAAAAGGATGCGTTGTATTGATCTATTGCTTTTGTATTTATACAAGAGTAATCCTAATCTAGGTAGGAATGAGGAATACGACTCCTACACAAACTAGGAGATTAGAATACTAACAAACAAGAGGAAACATAAGATAAAGGAAACACCAGCAATCGTCAAACACCAGCAGCGGCAGGCGTGCGCCTGGAGGGATTTGAGGCGTGCGCCTCATTGGCAGTAATCCTTTGGCAATGCAGGACAAGATGAGGCGGACGCTTGGAGATACCTGAGGCGTGCGCCTCACAGGCCGTAGGTGTAGTGGCTGTAGTGCTTTGGTGAGGCGGTCGCCTGGCCATTGTCGCGGCTGACGCCTCACTGTTGCTTGGGCTTGAACTGTTAACTTTAACAGGTAGGAAAGAGAAAGTGGAGTAAGTGGGTAATGGTTGTGAGTAGAAAGAAGTTGGTCCCATTTCCATTTTGAGAAAGTGCAGATTATTGTGGGACGCCCAAAAGGTGTCTTTTTGCAGATTATCGTGGGACGGAGGGAGTATATATATATATATATATATATATATATATATATATATATATATATATATATATATATATATATATATATATATATATACTCCCTCCGTCCCACTTCATTCTTATTTAATTTCCATTTTGGAACGTCCCACTTCACTTGGCACTGTCCAAAATGGAAAAGAATATTCACTATTCCCTCCACTCATTCTCTCTCCTACTTCACTTTTACACTCACAACATTCTCTCTCCTAACTATTCCTCCCACTCATTCTCTCTCCTATTTAATTCTTTATACTCACAACATTTTCTTACACTTTTTTTCACTCTTATTTTTTCTTAGTTACCGTGCCACTTCACTTGGTGCCAAGTGAAGTGGGACGGAGGGAGTATATACTAAGTGCACCCCCACTTACCAGCTCAGCCCACCATTTACTAAGTCCGCCTTTGATATACTACTACTACGTAAAAACTTTCGAATGATTTCGATTTAATGAGAAACTTAATTTGTTACAAAAGAAACTTTCGAATCAAATTTTCGAAAAAATAAATAAATAAGAGCATATGCTTACCATTTGAAAAAAAAAAAAAAAGGCTCCGTGGTAAGATGAAAAATAAGGTACCCAAAAATTAAAAAAAAATGAAAAATAAAGAGTATTTTGTCTTGTCGGTCACCGGAATAACATTTGAATAAGTGAGAACATGCAAATGAACAAACATATTCAAACACTTATTGAACCTTCTAATTTCAATTTTTAACTATTATTTACACCTATCTTTGACTCTCTCCAGATTACGACTAGTCAAAATGGGTTTGGTAAAGTTCACGCGGCAACCATAAAGAAGCAAGTCCTGGACAAGTGGCCCCACATTTACACTAAATTGGGCTTGTGGGACCATGTCCACAGGCCACACCTACGGGTGGCTTATATTGACTTCACACACTTTGAGGTCAACCTCACCATATACTAATACACGTTGTTAAATGTTAATCATCAAACCTCAAGATTATTTTTTAATTACCCAATATTTGTTGCTTTTCTGTCACATTGTACGGTAAGAATTTGGCATTTATCTATAGTATCCCTCTACTCAAAATATATGTCGAAAAAAAATTTTAAACCTTCTATTAATAAAAAGCAATTTTTTTAAAAAATGGCGTTCATTTAAAGGCAGCGAAAGCAAAGATTAAATTAAAATTTTCAACATTCATTTAGATACACCGAATCCATCCGAATTCAATAAACTGTCCATTTGATATGCCTAATACTCAAAGAAACAAGTTTCTTGGCTTTTATTCACAATGACCGTCTAGCTTTTTAAACAGTCCATTTGATTATATTATATTATATTATAAAGTAAGTAAAAAGATGGTATGAATCGTAAAATCAAATCGCGGTTCGAACTCAACCGAATCAAACTATGGCGGTTCATTCGAGTTGAATTTTTTTTCATGGTTCGATTCAATTTGAGATTTTTCAAATCGATAACTAATGATTCGGTCCGTAAATTGACCCAAAACCGAATCAAACCGAACTATTTACACCCCTAGTAAAAAGATTTCTTAAAGAAAAATGTTACTCCCTACCCCTAGACGCAACAACACGTTAACGTAAGAGAAGTTAATTATTATATTATAAAGCAAGTAAAAAGATGTTTGATTCCTTCCTCTTTCAACAGTATTTTACCCTTAATATGTTGACTCGAATTGAAGGGGCCACGTAATTAAAATTAATCAAATTATAAGATTCATAGTCCAAAAATCTTGCCACCGTGCACCTATAAATATCTTAACCAAACAACCCAACATACCCATCTTGGCCCATCTCCCTCCCAATAACTCCAAAAATACAGCTGAGAAAGAGAGAAAGAGAGAGAGAGAGAGAGAGAGAGAGAGAGAGAGAGAGAGAAGGAGCGACCTGAGATAACACAAAAATGGCAGGAAGAATGAATATGGTTATGTTAATGATAATGGTAGTTGCATCTATGCAACTACAAGGCTCAATGGCACAAACTAGGCACACAGTTGGTGATACAATTGGTTGGACTGTTCCATCCACCACCTCCACCTACTCCACCTGGGCCTCTTCCCAAACCTTCACCGTCGGCGACAGTCTAGGTAAACAAATAAAATCAGTTTCTTAAACATATTTTCGACTAGTTTTATACTGATTTAAATGAATGTCACATTTTTTTTTAACTTGGGTATGTACAAAAAGTGACATTCATTTAAAAATGGAGGGTGTCCTTTTTTGTATCTATACACAGATACAAAAAGTGACACTCTTTTGATGAATAAACAAGAAAGAATTGGTTTTGAATTGTGCGTTGTGTTATGCAGTGTTTAACTTTGTCACCGGCGCACATAACGTAGCGGAAGTGACACGGTCGGCTTATGATGCCTGCAATGGCACCAGCACCATATCGTTGACCGGAAATGGCCCTGCCACCGTCAACTTACCGGCTGCTGGCACCAGATACTTTATTTGCACAGTTGGAACTCACTGTAGCCTTGGCCAGAAAGTAGCTATCAATGTTTCAGCTGCAGCCACAACTTCACCACCGGCTGCTCAACCCGCTGCTCCACCGGCATCAGTACCAGCACCAGTTTCTCCACCACCATCAGCTACCCCAGAACCAGCAGCAGCACCAGTTTCTCCACCAGTGTCTACACCACCGGCACCCGGATCCCCCACCGCCACGCCACCACCTAGCATAGCCAATCCCCCATCCACTCCATCGACACCGTCTCCCGACGGTGTCAACGCTCCTCCCCCGCCTAACTCTGGTTCATCACTGGCTGCCTCATCCGCCGTATTTCCAGCGGCTCTTCTGTCAATTGCCTTAGCTTTCTTTTACTAGATAGAGAGATGCACGATTTTGTGTAATTGAGATTATTTTTTTCGGTTTGTGATTTTTCATCTTATATTATTTGTATTTTACATTTACAATTACTAGTAAAATTTTATGCAGTAGTGCAAAAGCATATCCAAGGCGATCCAAAAATCTCCCGTTCTTAAATATTTTTACTTCCCCTATTGAGTAAATAATTTTATTAATGTTTTATATAGTAAAATTTTGTCCGTTTAAACTTGCCGAATAGTATACTGATATCTCCGTGGAAAACGAGTTGGGGTCCGAAAGAGAAATTCCAGGCACTGAAATTCAAAATATTATGGCCAAAAGTTAGGTTTAATTCTTGTCCATAAAATTGAGGAATTTCCATCCCACATTAGACACTTTGAATCTTTCCATTTTCCACCACTAACTTGGAATTATGAGTTCAACTGCACCGTAGTAATCCGCCGTCTTATTATTACGAAAGGTATACAAATCTTATTTCAATATCCCGTTATAAAAGGCATAAACTCAAAAAAGAAAAAATTTAATAGTTGTTTATTCACGGAATTCACTTGATATACTTACATCATCTATACACTTATTAATCGCTACCCTACTTTTTCTCTCTCACCTCATTTTGCATACTCACAACAGTTGCTCCACTATAAACAAAAAGGGTGTTTCCCCCCTTTCTTTGATATTAATTTTGTTCGTTTTATTAGTGATTTTTTCTAAGAATTTAGAGGTTTTATTGCAATTTATAAAAGTTTGTTGTGAAGAAAGAATTGAATTGTTTTTTTTGCCCCCATTTACATAATGAAAGTATTTTTTTCCTATTTAAAAATATTTCTAGCTCCGCCACTGCTTTACGTATCATGCATCATATTAACATTTCAAATGGACAGTTGTCTCTGTCAACTGATTGACTCCTACCTTGATAAAAAACATCTACTGTATTTAGTAAGTACATTTTAAAAGAAAATATTGAAATAATTGTACTATTTGATTTTTCTTAAATTTATTGGAATAGTTTTGATTTATCAAAGAATGAGGTCAGCATTATTCCATAAGTACGTGGGCTATTATTATATTGTCAACCTCCATAATTTTGTATTATAATGTCTACATCAAAATTTTATAAAAATTCAACAATCTAATAGATTTGTTTTAACTTTAGGACATCAAAATTAAAAATATTTTACAATAATAAATGTCACAATAATAATATTTTGTGTGTTTCCTTACCCCTTAACACTATAATATGAGGGATTTGTGAATTCCTGTATTAATGGTAAGAATATGATTACTTTGGAAAAGGTTAAGAATAATCTCAAAACCAGATATATGCGCCGCAAAGCGAGCGGTGTATATACAGAATCTCAGTCAGCAAGGTTGCTTGCAGAATGCAATAGGGGCCAAGGTATGAGAAACAAGGATTCTTCTAAAAGGGGTCCAAAACCTGGAGATATCTGTACTTACTGCAAGGAAAAGGGGCATTGGAAACGTGAATGTCCCAGGTTGAATAAGAGCAATCAATCTGGATCTAGTGCAGATATGGCAGAAGACGATGGGGAGGACTATGCCCTAGTAATCGAAGAAGACAAAGGTATGAAAGATACATGTATTCTTGATTCTGGAGCTTCTTATCACATGTGTTCGCGCAGGGAATGATTTGTAACTGTAAGTACCCAAATCTGGCTCATACCTTCCGGTTAGGTTTCCCGGCAATTCCCCAAACTTTCATAAAGTTCAGGGGCGATTCGGAAACTTTTCCAAACATTCCAAGGGAGGAAGGACCTGCTAGGAATTAAAATTCCAAGCAGGACCTCGATGGAAAGAGGCTTCTAGCTGCCACCTTGCATGAATCTAGAAACATGCTGACTCAACAGTGGATAACGCCGGGCGGCTTCTTTTGCCGAAGGTTAACGCCAGGCGGCTTCTTTAGGAAGCACACTGCAGCCTATAAATAGAGGTCTCCTCTATCCATTTTAAAAGAAAACTTTTAGGCACTGTTAATCTGCCCATTTGACACCACGAATTTCCAGAGAATTAAAACATCCAAAAACCACCTCCCTCCTCCATAAAAACCTTCCTAAACTACTCCTACATAGGAAAAATCCCCTTGGGAGATGGAGAGAATCACCATTGATAATCTCTCCTTCCTTTCCCTTTAAAATACTCTCATTATATTGCTTTATTCATTGCTTGTCATTTATCTTGCTTTTATTTGTTATTTACATTGATTATTTGCTATAAAGTTCCTATCTTTACCATGTAAATCATCATACTCTCTTTTTCCCTACACAAGTGATTCATGGGGAATCCTCCCCCAAGAATGAACAAGGGTCCACAAGTGGCTTGTTCTAGGGAAGATTCACCACATGATGATGTGAAATCCCTTCATTTTATTACATAAAAATGCTATCTTTACTCTCATTATGTCATTCCCTTCCCTTGACCTAGCTTCCAAGGATTGTCCACCTTATGAGGTTTTAAAGGACATAGGAAAGCCATAAAGGTCATCCCTTTACATTATGTCTTTAGCTTTAATAATGTTCATTACGTTATTTACCTTAAAAACGCAATCTTTACTTTCAATGTCATTTCCCCCATATCCCTTTTGGTTGGATCACTCTCCGAGAATTGTCTAGTGCCCTTTTAAGGCACGAAAGACATAGGATGAGTATAAAGATCCAATATTTATACCCCTTCCCCTAGTCTCTTTGATTCTTGGAGCATCCCGTGGTGTGGATCGGTGTAAAGACTTCATCTTTACACCATTTCCGCCACTAAAATGCCATAGTTGTAGTCCCTTTAGAAGCGGATGGATCTTAGTCCCGACATCTCCGATCATCACTTGAGACGAGCATAAATGTCCCTACGAAGCTCAATCGTCTCAAGATGTAGGATTGATGAGCAAAGACTCCTCCTTTTCTAAAGAGTCTCATTCTTGTACTTTAAAAGGTGTCCCTCTCTCGATCACATGTGACCAAGTCCTCAAAGAACGTTGGTTTAAGACATACCAAGGCTCTTACGCCTACTATGGTTGATTGATCCAACGGGAGGGTAAAAAGGTCACGTAATGATGATCACAAGTCCAAAATGAGCACGGGATCAAAATCTCGAAAACATCAAACCCAAGGAATCCCGAGCTATAACCTTCTTATATGGTTTATATGTACGGCAGATAACTTGGCACATTCCCTCCCCTTTTCAAATCACACACACACACGAGCGCACAAACAAGCATAAACTTCGGGTCTAGGAAGACTTGCTTTTGCAAGGCTCCTTGGGTGAACGCGATCCGTTCTTCCTAAGGAGTAATTTAACCTCCTAACCCTTATCCTTTTTTTCAAAGTTTTGAGGAAATCAAAATGCCATGGCGACTCCGTTTTTTCAATATAACCGGTGTCTTCAAACTGAGGTGAAACCGCGACCCTATATGAAACGGTTCAATCGCCGAAAAAGGGCCCACATTCACAGTTTGGCGACTCCGCTGGGGACAAGTAAATGTTTCCAAACTTCTTTTTCTCATAAGAAGCGTTGGAAACGTTTACGAGGGTTAGCCTTCCGTCCCGGATCCGATTTTTGTGCTTGTGCTTTTTTTTCCTTTTTTGCATGCATCTTTGCATTCCCTTTTGGTTTGTACATACTCTGAAATAATAAACAGGGACCATTATGAAGCTGAAAGTTGCCAAAAATGCTCAGAGAAACAGTCTGGAAATGAAGCAATTTGGAACCTGGAAAACTGCTGGATCTAGCCGGACGACTTGATCTGCCTGGATCATAGCCGGGCGGCTTCATTCGCAGTTCCACCAGGGCACTTTTCTGAGGTTAATCTGGAAGCCTTGACAGCTTGGGGCTATTCAGTCCTAAGTCTGGCCAGGTTCCAGAAAATTTATTTGCCTATGTGTTGCATTCTCCCCGTCCCGAAAAAATATTCTTTTAAAACACATGATGAAAATCTCTATTTTAACTCAAAAAAGAATTTTTTAGGAGACCGCACACTATGCGCACTATATATCCTGTACTTTTGCATGCACGTCCTTTTAACCCGGGATGGTTGTTCAGCTGCAGTCACGGACAATGTTACGACGCTCCCGGGCGCGCACAGAATCATCCCAAACTCCCATGGCAGCCAGTGTCGACCAATGCACTAGTCCGTGTCACACTTTTAAAACCGTGACTTTTTGGTTGGTTTTTGATCTAGATCGTGTCATACAGCCTCATTGTATACCTCCGTAAAAGTCAAACCCGAGCCCATGCCAAAAGTAAAGATCCCTCGCGCAAGCGAAGCCATGCCGAAATTTCGTCAAGGAAAAATTGGCAAAATCTTGACCCTAGCATTGACTTTGACTTTGACCCGCACGGGGTATGTAAGAGTCAAACCCGAGTCCGTGCCAAAAATCAAGATCCCTCGCGTAAGCGAAGTCATGCCAAAATTTTGTTAGGCAAAAATTGGCAAAATCTTGACCCCGGCATTGACTTTGACTTACACAAAGTATGCAACAACGCTCAATGTGACGCCGTGTCATTCGACTTTTAACGTCCGACCCATGCCTATATTTTCCTTGGACAATGCCGAAGTCAAACGTCTATCATGCAAGCGAAGCTCTGCCGAAATTTCGTTGAGGCTAAAAGACTTGACATTGACATTGACTATAATCTGCATTGCTCATGCGTTAAAAATTCCTATGATCCACTAGACCCTATGACCGTTCTTCTCTCTCGGTCGGTGGGATATGCGTGCCCTATAGGACCCTCGTCCGGGGTTTTCCACCCTGGGAGGTCGAAATACAGGTGGAAAAGGAGGGGCTTATAGACGTAGTGACGGAACCCACTGATCCATGATCTAGAGTAGTTGCGAAAAATAAGGGCAACCTTTTCCAATCAAATAGAAATAAATAAAAGACATTGTTTTAAGTAAACTTGAAGATTCTTAATTGCATATTACTTGAGCCTTCAGCCTAACCACCTACCCCCGAGTCTAAACCTTGCCTATCCCTTTCCCGCAGCGAGAAAGAAATGGGTGAGAATACCAGGTCAGCGGCTTGTCAGTGCAGAAATTTCAGGCTCAGATAGTTTGCATAATCGTCAGTTTTGTCAACCCAGAAATTTAGAATGGCCGGCTTAATAGCAAACAATGGTGGTAACCCGATGCCCGGAGAGGAAGTCGTCCAGGCTCAACCCAGACCCCTTATTTGGTATGATGTTTGTGACTGTGATGAGTGTTTGGAAGACGCCTATCAGGAATGGATTCATGAGGATGCTCCCTCAAAGAGGAGGAAGAAGAAGAAGTCTTCCCAGCAAAAGCTGAAGGAGAGATACGAGGCCGGAGACACCAGCATAGGAACGCTAGGAGAACCCTCGGGCAAGTTTGACTACTATGTCAGTTATTCTAAAGAGCCTGTCAAAGCATCAGTCAGCCAGGACAAAATTCATCCTAGCAATCCCCTCCCTATCGATCCCTTAGAGGCGGAGAGTTCCGAGTTCATAGCCATCGTCAAGTTTAATGAGAAGTTGGAAGATTTGGAGGCAGAGCACAGAATCCCTATAGAGCGCATGGTCAGTCAAGGCAAAATCAAGGTCTCACCTGAAGAAGATTTTATCAGTATAATCCAAGCTAACCCTCCTTTCGGCTACACAGACAAGGTAGTGGTGTCGAAAATCAGTAAAGGAAAGATGACTTATCAACAATGTCTTGACAAGATGAATCAGACCCTTCAATCCATGAGTCCGGTTGTTACGGATGAGCTGGCTGAGAGACTGCACCATCTCTAAGGCCGGCCGCTTACAGATTTCCTTAAGGTCCATTCGAGCTTTTTCGTTGTCTTTAGTTGTTGCCTTGAAATCCATCAACGTGTTAAAAACATTATCGAATACATTCTTCTCAATGTGCATCACGTCAAGGTTATGTCGAATGAGATTTGTTTTCCAGTATGGCAGCTCCCAAAATATACTCCTCTTGGTCCAGTTATGGGAAGTCCCAAACCCTTGTATTTTGGTCTTCGAAAAATTTTTCCCCCACCGAGGATCGGGCAATCTAGATACCTCCCCATAGACCGTGGCATATGTTTTCTTCTATTCGTTAATATTACTAACATATCGTTTTCTTTTTGTCTTTTCTGATTCGGTATAACTAAATTGATTATTACCACCATTTAGATTACGCATTATTCGTTTTTTCTTTAGCTCTTTATCAATTTTTTTTGTGATTTTCATAGATACTCTTTATTCTCAGTTATGGTTCTCAAAGCACATTTTATGATTTCAGGTACTACACCTTAAATGTTGGTTTACTTATTTACGCGACACGTATATACAGAAACTGTATCCTAGTTTGTTTCATATAAAGGTATTATTTCCCTTTACTTTACTTGTATTGACTTTACTGGTATTGTGATGTTTAGTTTTAACCTCTTATCACCTTTAATATATGAATAGTTTTTATAAATAAATTTTAGGAGACAATGCCTTTTCCTAAATAAAGAGAATACCACATCAATAATATCACATTACATTCAATATTTGCTCAAGTTTTGCAAGTTACTTGTATGAGTGAAATTTAATCACAAAACATGCCAAATAGAAGTGCTACCAACAAGTACATTGCCCTGAAGCAACAGATTGACGTAAAATCCATTGCCACATATGTGAACTCATTTACCATCACATTTCATGAAAAAAATAAAAACTCGGCTAATCAATGCATAATTATTGGAAGCATAACTCAAAATTATCATGAAATAGTTTGCCAAACTCTTCAGATCAGTCCCCCAACAAATTGCTGTTTCTTTCAATTCAGGTATGCACATATCCGTTTTCTTCAAGCATTATATTTCTTTTGTCTTCAAGATTCGATTTTTAGTCTTTCAAATGGTTAATTAGACAAGAGCCAGCTTATAATACATTTGATTGTGTTTGGCAACTTAATTTCAAGATTTTGAGCTTATAATACATTTGATTGTGTTTGGCAACTTAATTTCAAGATTTTGAGTCGGAATTGGAAGAGCAATTTGAAGCCAGAAGAACTCAGTTTGTTCTTTAAACCAAAATTAGCAGGTTGATTTTATAAAACTCAAAAACTGTACTGTTGGACCAAAAAATCTGAGGCTCTGAGGCAAACACCAGGTTGCTGCCAATCAAAAATATACACAAAATATCAAGAGATTATGAGAACATTTTACCAGCAATCACGCAGGAAATCAACAGAACTAGGGAAGGAGTTGAGAGAGATTAGAGAGATAGGGTTTACATACCTAACACGGCGGTGGCGGTGGAGTTGAGAGCGACGGCGGTGAGGCGACGGCAGTGAGGCGACGACGGCAGCTAACACGGCGGTGGCGGTGGAGTTGAGAGGGATGGCGATGAGGCGACGGCGGTGGTCTGAGAGCTAGGGAAGGAACAGAGATCGTCGGGGAAGAGAGAGAAAGCGGGAAGAGAGAGAAAGAGTTTACAGAGTGTGAGTAATTGGGGCGTCAAAATTTTAATTAATATATCATTTCAGCGACGGAATATTCCGTCGCTGGTAATCCGCCTCTGGTAAATACATATTCACGCGGATTGATGACATGGCACGTAACAGCGACGGAAATTTCCGCCGCTGGATTAATTAATCTCAGCGACGGAATATTCCGCCGCTAAACATTAATTATAGCGGCGGAATTTAAATTCCGACGCTAGAATCAATATTTAGCGGCGGAATATTCCGTCGCTGAGGTTAATTATTTTTAATTTAATATAAAACATGAAAATTATTTTAAATATCATTATTTTTATTTATATAAAACTTGAAAATTATTTTAAATTTCCAAACAAAAAAATAAATATGAGTCAATAAATATTATTTTTGAAAAAATAAATAAATCATAAATATTAATTAATTTTAATTTAATAAATATCATTATTTTTATTTATATAAAACATGAAAATTATTTTAAATTACTGTCAAAAAAATAAGTATGAGTCAATAAATATTATTTTTGAAAAAATAAATAAATTATAAATATTAATTAATTTTAATTTAATATATATACTATACACTATACCCTATACACTATACCCTATATCCTATACCCTATACCCTATACCCTATACCATATACACTATACACTATACCCAATAAGCAGTACACTATACCCTATACACTATACCCTATACCCTATACCCTATACCCTATACCCTATACACTATATCCTATACCCTATACACTATATCCTATACATTATACCCTATACCCTATACCATATACACTATACCATATACCCTATACCCTATGCACTATACTTTATACCATATACCCTATACACTATACACTATATACCCTATACCCTATACACTATACACTATACCCTATACATTATACCCTATACACTATACCCTATACCCTATACACTATACCCTATACCCTATACCCTATACCCTATACACTATACCATATACACTATACCTTATACCCTATACACTATACACTATACCCTATACCCTATACCCTATACCCTATACCCTATACCTTATACAATATTCCGTCGGTGTATTATAAAAAAAAAATATTTAATTTTCACCGACGGAATAATTCCGTCGCTGATAAATAAAAAAAATAAAAAAATATTAACTTTTCACCGGCGGAATAATTTCGTCTCTGATAAAGAACTAGCGACGGAATATTCCGTCGATAAATTATGCGCCAAAATAGTGGCGGTAATAAAACGAATATTCGAAGAATATTCGTTTTAGCGACGGAATTTAATTCCGTCGCTAAATTTGACGCCAAATCTTTCCGTCGCTAAAGCTTAATTTTCGTCGCTATTTAGCGACGGAATGAATCCGTCGCTGTTTATTCCGTCGCTAAAACACCAGTTTCTGATAGTGCCGGGGGGTTGTGAAGGCTGTTTTCTCTTGGTCTTCTTCGGCCATCTTGATTTGATTGTAGCTGGCGAACCCGTCCACGAAGGACTTGACCTCGAAATTGGCCGTAGTGTCGACCAACATGTCTATGTTTGGTAGTGGAAAGTCGTCCTTGGAACTTGCTTTGTTAAGAACTCGGAAGTCCACGCAGCAGCGTACTTTTCCATTGGCCTTGGTGACTGTGACTATGTTGGAGAGCCAAGTTGGGTATTCAATTACCCTTATGAAGTCGACGCGAAGCATCTTTTCGATCTCTTCCTTGACTTGTAAGGACCATTCTGGTTTGATTCGGCGTAGCTTCTGCTTGATTGGCTTAGCCCCGGGATTCAGGGGAATCCGATGTTCCACTATGGTTGGTCTAGGTCGGGCATGTCTTGATAGGATCAAGCGAACACATCCACGAATTCTTTGAGCAGCGCAGTCAATGCTTCTTGATCAGTGCCAGTGAAAAAACTTTCGATTTGTGTCTCTTTAGGCTCTTCAGCAGTCCCCAAATTCACTTTGGTTAAAACCTCCTCGGCAGCTTGGGCCAGGTTTTCCTCTCGTTTGGCAACATGCTTAAAGGTTTGTTTAATGCATTTTTCAATTAATGTGTCTACGTCTTTATCCAGTGAATTGTCATTAACTGTTTGTGATTTAGTTAATTTATCATTTGTTAAAGATGCAATGAGGGGATATTCAAAAAGGTATGTTAGGTCATGTCGGGACCTTCTTCTGGGTCATAGCTTACTGGCCAAGCGCTCTCCATCATGCTGCTCCCGCGGATCACTTCGAGGTTTCCGTTGGCGTTGATGAATTTTACGCATTTGTGGAGAGTGGATGATACTGCTTTCATTTGGTGGAGCTAAGGTCGTCCTAGCAGGGCTGAGAAATTGGACTTGATTTCCACGACTTGAAACTCCACCGACTCCATTTGCTCGTCGTATTGGATCCTCAGATTGATCACCCCTAAAACAGGGCGGGGAGTGGAGTAGTATGCTCGAATTATTCGGGGTGAAGGTCTCATCCGGGAGCAGTCGATTCGAAGCCGTTTCATCGTACGCAAGGCAATGATGTTAACCGCCAAACCATTGTCGACCAAGACGTTCGGGAGGTAGAACTTTTCTATCTTTATGAGGATGAGGAGGGCCTCGTTGTGTCTGTTTTCACATGTTGGTAAATCTGCATCTGTGAAGGTTAGACCGCTTCCGGTGCTGCTGTTTGCTTCAGTCTCCTCCGGGGAGTGTTCGATCCATCCATGGGTGTGTCTCAGTCGTGGCCGGGATCGTAAGGAGACAGTCATCCTCGGATCATCCCTTCTGGATTCCCTGTCACGGGAGCGTTTGACTCTGGTTTCGCATTCCAGTCGTAGTGGGATAACATGTTGACAGTCTCGGAGATTGTAGGGGGCCTACTCTCGCATGGAATTTTGTTGAAGGCTATCATGTTTACTCTGTCGTTCCGGGGGAATGGATTCTCGACTGTGTTGGGGCCACTCGGGCGTTCCAACTTTCCTTCTTCAATTAGTCCCTGGACTACTTGCTTCAGCACAAAGCAATTGTCGGTGGTATAACCGGGGTAGTTGTGGAAGGCACAGTGTTTGCTCATGTCCATGTTAGGTTTGAGAGTCTTTGGATGGAAATTCTCAAGAGGTTTGAGGATGTTCCGCTTCACCAACGCTTCGAACACTTGGCTCAGGGGCATATCGAGGTTGTCAAAATACTAGAACTGTTGTGGTCGAGGAGGAATGTTGTTCCTCGAGGGCGCTTGATCGCGGTTTACTTGAGCTCCGTTTTGGATCTAGTGGACTGTTCCGGCTGCTTCCTTTCCTTTGCTTGGGGCAGGTGCCGGATTTGACGGGGTTGCCCGATAGCGGTAGGACGAATTAGGAAATGCTGCTGTCTTCTGGAGGCTCAAGGTCTTTTCGAACTTGGTCCCGGCGTTGACCATGGCACGGAGGTCAGGATAAAAGTGGTGGCTGATCCGGGTCCTCAGAGATAGTTTGAGGCAGGAATGGAAGATGTCCATTTGCTCATCTTTGGAAAGCGGATCCATTATCTCGCTCAGCTTCTAATTCCATATTTTGTAGAACTTGCCTACTGGTTCGTCATCCTTTTGTTCGGTGGCTTGCAGATCATGGCGATTTGTTTCCCACTCAAGGTTGGCGCGATACTTCTCCAGAAAGATTTCGCTGATTTGATCCCAGGTTGAGAAGTTTTCTGCCTTTACGTTGAGGAACCACCTTAATGCCGTGGATTTGAGGGAATGTTGGAAGTGATCCGCCATTTGTTGTGGGGTGGCCCCCTTGGATCTCATGCCTAGGACGTAGGTGTCGATGTGGGTCTTTGGGTATTCGGTCCCATCGAACTTTTCCATTTCTGGCATTCTGAATTTTGGAGGTAGAGGAACCACCTTTCTCGGATTTGTGGGCATAAGGGAGTCCTTCCGAGAATTGGCCAGTTTTCCTTGCATGTCCTTTATCTGTTTGGCCAACCAAGCCATGTGAGGGTCAGTAGTAGAGCTGTCAAATGGGCCGGGCTGGGCCAGCCCGGCCCAAGCCCGCCGGGCTTCACTTAATTACGGGCCGGGCCGGGCCGGGCCTGAACATGAACGGGCCTAGTAAAAGTGAAGCCCGGCCCATATGACTATCGGGCCCCCGGGCCTTCGGGCCTACGGGCCAATCCAATGTTAAAAGTATTCGATTATTTTAATACCCCAATTAGACTATTACCCACGAGATTAACTTACACAATTCAAACAAGTCAATCCAAAGTCCAAACACAGACAAAATAATAAAAAAAAAACATAGTACAAAACACACTCATCAATCTTCATTCAACATCAACAACATTGGAATCTTCATTTGACAATTGTATATCTTCAACTTCTTGTGCAATTGAATCTGCAAGAAAAAATATAGATAAATAAGCTACCATTAAACTGATCGGGAAAGAGACAGATAGTTCAACAGCATCTTCAACCTTAAAACAGCAAAACACACTCGTCAATCTTCATTAAACTAAGGAGTCCAATCGAACATGATAGAATAAAAACATAAAAATGTCAGGTAATATAATCTGCATAGCAGATTTCAACATACAAATCTGGAAGAAGAAAAGTGAATCTATGGAAATTGGAAAACCACCAGTTCATTTTGATAAAGAAATCTAAAATAGGAATGCTGAACTGAACCCACAAGAAAGCAAATTATCAATTGAACTTAATAAAGCTAAGCTGGAAATATAAGAAAAAACCTTCAAGGAAGCCATTTCTCTCAAACCCATCTCAACAGAAAGCATACTCTCAATATTTCCTTCTCCATTTAAGTCATTCAAATCACAGACAAGTTTACTCCTGCCAGAATCCTCACCACCTGCTCATGCTTAAACCAAGTAAATCCAACATGCAGAATCTTAGTTCACAGCCTGATATTAACTCCAAAATCAGCAAATATATGGCATGGTTTAAAATATAATATAAGTAAAAAGAGGGTGTGCAACCTGAAGATTGGTCCATTAACAACTGAGCTTGGTTCCCTTGCGCAATGACATGGTTCTTTACCTGAATGAAAATAGCACAACCAAATCTACAACTAGAAGTAAGAAAACAATGAATAAGAAAGGAATGGAGAAAGGAGACCGAAGGCTCAGTAGACATGCTTGTGACTTTCTAGGTAATCTTGTGAAGTTGAAAGTACATTTGAGTAGTGACGTTGATAGTCACTACTCAACGCACTTTCAACTTCACAAGATCACCTGAACTAATAGTCTTAGAAGCAGACGGATGAGGAGAATCCAACATTTCCAAGTCATAGATATCCACCAAATTTTGATCTGAGAAAGAGAGATATAAAAAAATGAGTATATAAAAATAGAGGTAAAACGAGCAATCAAGGCAGCAATCAAATTCAAGGCATAAAATTGTTATTGTTTAGTCAGTCATCGAAATCAAAAAGATTGAATGTTCATGTTTTTACTTTTCATACAGGAATCACTAGTTTTAATTGGAGTTGATTTTCATTGACTTGTTTTTTTACCAATGAAAAGAACTTCCTCTGTAAATTAGATGTCCATTTTTTAATATTCATTTGAATAAAAGACTTATTGATAAAGTCTCTTTTATAAATTAAAAATGATGGTCATTGCAAGGGATATACAAAATCAACATTCAGTGAATGAGTCAAAATAAACAACCAAATCATCATCAATATATCAAAACAGCAAACAATTTTATACTCTAGCAAACATGAAATCAACATTCAGTGAATAAAAGACTTATTGATTTGAGAGAAAGAGAGCGAGGGATAGTCGATAGATATACAAGATAGATAGATAGAGAGAGAGAGAGAGAGAGAGAGAGAGTAAGGGTACCTGGTACCGTGGGTTGCGAGTCTTGCAACGCCATGGCTGTGGAGACGGCAGCGGTGAGAAGAGAGATCGGCGACGGCGTTGAGAAGAGAGATCGGCGAGAAGGAGAGATCGAATAAGAGAGTGAGCGGCGCCTCTCTCTCTTAGATAGGGTTTTTTTTTTTTTAGTGTGAAGAAAAGAGAGACTGAGTGAGCGACAGTCACAGAGGCGTTTTATAGATAGGTTTTTCTTTTCTTTTTTTTTTTTTTAAGTATCATCGGGCCGGGCTTTTGCGGGCTTTCCGTGTCCGGGCCATCTTAACCCACGGGCCTACCGGGCCGGGCCAAAGAGGCCCGGGTTTTTTCGGGCCGCCTAATTTGAGGCCCAGACCCTTAAAAAATCGGGCGGGCTGGACCGGGCCCACGGGCCGGGATTGATTTTGACGGCTCTAGTCAGTAGGCTGAGGCAAGCCGCCATTTTCTGGGATGGAGACCGAAGATGGAGGCGGATTGGCTGATGAGATCGCCATTCGGGAATCTTGGGGAGGTGGTTGAGTGTATACCTTCTCATACCCTTGGTTATTGAAATTGGAGCCCAGGGCGTGATTGCCCGGACCACCATGGGTTATGTTTGGGAATTGGGGAAATGTTTCATTAGCCCCAAGTGGTAGTCCAGCGGGTGGAAGGTTTGAAATGTCAGGATATCCGCTTGGGATGCCTGTCCCTAGCGGGCATTGGGATTTCATATTATGGCTGCGAGGCCCGTATAGAGGCAAAGGATTGAATTTCGAGGGATACCGAGATGCATTGGGATCTGGGGGAGCAGGCCCATATGTGTGTTGGTGATATTGAGCTTATGGCGCAGGGCCGGGAAATTGACAGTGTTGAGGCGGGCAGATTGGAGCTGCTTGACTGATGCCCGAGTGAAGCTTTGAGTGGGAACTGCTTTGTGTTGCTTGGTTTTCATAGCTTGGTGGAGGTGGGACCTGCTGATAGCTTTGAGAAATCGGGGGAGAAGGTATTTCCTCGTCTTCTATGAGGACGAAGGTTCCGTCAGGTTGGGGAACAGGGACGGTTCCGCGACGGTGCTTGGTGTCTACTATCCAGGCTTGCTGTTCTTCTTGACGCTTCTTGAGAGTTTCGAAGGCTTGCAGCACCTCCTCTATTGTCTGGAGGTTTCTCAGTGGCGGGGTTCCATTTCCCTCACTATTATCTGTCGATCCTGCCATGGGGGAGTAGCGGATTGTTCGGACCGCTGAACCGGAAGGGCTATCTGACCTTGTGACTTTGATACTGAAAAGACATCACCCGGGTACTCTCAACCACTCTCGGTTCGCTGGAGAGGGTGACGGGTAAGGTTTAGACTTGGAAAGGCCTTTTTTGGATAAAGGGGGAAAGCTCATGTGACATGCAGTTTCCTTTTTTTTGTTATTTTATTTATACTTTTTTTTGTTGTTTTAATTTACTTAAAACATGTTTTCTCAGAATCCTATGTTGATTGGAAAAGATTGCTCTTCTTTTTCGCAACTACTCTAGATCCTGGGTCAGTGGAGGCCATCAGTGCGGCTATAAGCCCCTCGTTTTGCACCTGTATTTCGACATCCCAGGGTGGACAGCCCCGGGCGAGGGTCCTATAGGGCAAGCGGTTTCCACTGGCCAAAAGAAAAACCGAACCTAAGGATCGAGCATGTCATGTTCGTTTCAATGCGTCGGCCATGTGAATAGTAAACCGAGCCGACACCTGAGTCAAGATCGGGTCAAGAATTCGACATGACCTCTCTTTACCTTGCTTGCGCAAGGGATCTATGACGTTAGGTTTTGGCTAGGTTATATTGTCATGGATGACGTATCAAAGGCTTGATGACATGGTGTCATGTGGGCATGGTGTATATCCGGGACGGAGCATTGTCTGGGTGTAGCTTTGGAAATCAAGATCGGGTCAAGATTTTAGCATGACCTTTCATCGTCTTGCTTGCGCAAGGGATCTTGAGTTTCGAGCTTTGACTCAGAAAATGACCGACATGGGATATGTATCCAGGCTTTATGACACGGGTTGGGTCAAAAACCAATCGAGTCTGGACAGAGTGTGACGCAAGCGTGCATGGTTGACACTGGCTAGGATGGGAAGTTTGGAATGATCGTGTGCGCGCTCGAGAGGCGTAGGAAGGCCAACCGAACTGCAACCGAGACCACTCCGGGTTTGGGGTTGTAGTGTGCAGTGTACAGGATAAGAGTGCGCGTAGTGTGCGGTCACTAAAATTCTTTTTCTGAGTAAAACAGAAAGTTTTGCATAATTTTCAAATGTATGTACACAGATGTATTATGATGCTTTTTTTTGTATTTTTTTTAATAAATAAAAAGTAAAGCACATGCACATGCACATGCACACACACAACAGATAAAGAAGGGGTAAAATGAAAGTCTGACCCTCATCATTGTTTTAAAAATCTTTTTTTTTTGTTTTTAAAGTTTTTAAAACAACACTGTCCCCAGCGGAGTCGCCAACTGAAATTACCCGAATCCGGCTGCGCGGACCGGACATCTCGTATCGCGTTGGTCGGGAGGTGTCGCTGCGTTTGGAGGAGTCGCAACACCGTTTTGATATAGCCCAAAACATTGAGAAAAGGCTTTGTTTTTTAAAAAGGTTGTTATGTGATGAGATTTTGAGTTCGGAGGTCAGGTTACACCTCGGGAAGAGAATAGTAGAGCTCACCCGAGTCGCCTCGTATACACGAGTCTTTCGATATCCCTCTTTCTTTAAAAGTTATTTGTGTGTGTGTGTGCTTTTAAAAATGCATTTTGAATAAGATGTCAACATTGTATGCTATGTGTTGAAATAGTACTGGAAGGAAGCCTTACCAATGTTGGTTCGTGTCTATCTTCCGCTTGAGAATAGTGTTTGAATAGTGCTCCTGGACGGACCGGGATGTGAACAGTGCTTCGGGATGGACTAGGATGTGAATAGTGCTTCGGGACAGATCGGGATGTGAATAGTGCTTGGGGATGGACCGGTGTCTGCGGACAGAGTTTCGGCGTGCCTCGGAATTTCTAGGTTGATCTGGGCAGAGGTTCGGCGTGCCTCGGGATTCTTCGAAATTGTCCTACAGATCTTCGGGATGGACCGAAATGGCTCGGGATGGACCGACAGGGCTTTGGGATGCTTCGGGAGCATCTCGGGGTGGCTCGCGAGCGTCTCAGGAGTGCTCGGCAGGGCTTCAGAGCACCTCGGGAGGGCTCGGAAGGCCCCGGGAAGGACCGAAAGGGACCGAGATTGCCTCAGAAGGACTTAGAGGGGAGCCTGAAGGCTGGGGGAGAGAGGAGAGAATGGAGGTGTGAAGAAAATAAGAGGGGGAGCCCTCTATTTATAGGCCGCAAAAAATGCAAAGTGGTTCGCACGGATTGTTGTGCAAAACCAATTTTTTGGCTTTCCTAGATTTAAGGGAATATTGTAGACTTTAAGGGGATTTTGCAATTATGATGTCTACTTGCAAAAGTGTCCGTGCGGACCATTCTCCAGGCTGAATATTTTTCGTATTTCTCAAAAAGTCTTTCTGTTTTATTTTATCTCAGAAGGGTCTTGCCTTGGTTTGGTTGGTGGCTTTGGGGTTTTTGTTGGTTACGGGTCTTCGGGATCACGTTTGTGTGAGTCCGCGGTGTTTCTCGTGTGACGAATGGGGAGCGATCCGGATTGGAGTACTTACAGGAGGTTAGATGTCAAGGTGGAGATTTGTTGGGTTTAATGACATCTAATTTGGGAAAACTTAGAGGATTGAACAAAGGGGCAAATCGGTAATTTCATGTGACAGCACGAACGAAGCAATCGTGCGAAAAGGGGCGCGTGACCACGCTGAGTTTCTGGACAAAGGCGTGATCGCGCCCATTCTGTGGCAATCGCGCGGTACTGGTTTCCGGAGATGGGGCGATCGCGCCCTAGACCGTTTTGGACCTGATCAGCAGCAGATTTGGTATAAGACTTTAAAACCTTGCAGGGTTAGGAATAGACAGAATAAATAAGTCATATTACCTATCCGTTTAATTGATGTAATTCCTAGTGTGATAGAGATCAATAATTATAGGTGTTACAAGGGTTTTCTTGTTTATCTGTTTCTCTATATCTAGATTTGCACAGTTGTGAATTCTTGTGATCAAGAATTCGTGAATTAAATTAGAGATTGTATTTGGTGATTGCCAGTTGATAATAATATTCTTGCCCTCTGTCCGTGAACGTAGTCAAATTAGTGAATCACGTATATCATTGTGTTGTGTGATTTGTTTATTTTCTATATTCTACATAGACTCTGTTACAAGATTAACGTAAGTGAAACTGAATGAAGTATTATATACTACTACTACATAAAAACTTTCGAATTATTTCAATTTAACGAGAAACTTAATTTGTTCCAAAAAGAAACTTCCAAATCAAATTCCCGTAAAAAGAAAAAAAATAAGAGCATATACATACCATTTGAAAAGAAAAAAAAAACTCTGTGAGATAAGATGAAATATAAGGTACCCAAAAATAAAGAGTGTTTTGTCTTGTCGGTCACCGGAATAACATTTGAATAAATGAGAACATGCCAATGAACAAACATAAGTGAATATAATGATACCGAATGAATGCATGAATGCAGTATTATATACTACTACTAGTACTACATAAAAACTTTCAAATCATTTCGATTTAATAAGAAACTTAATTTGTCCCAAAAGAAACTTTTGAATCAAATTCCCGAAAAAAAAAAAAAATAAGAGCATATACTTGCCATTTGAAAAAAAAAAAAAAAAGCTCCGTGATAAGATGAAAAATAAGGTACCCAAAAAAAAAAAAAGAGTGTTTTGTCTTGTCGGTCACCAGAATAACATTTGAATAAGTGAACGTGCAAATGAACAAACATATTCAAACCTAACCTGGACTATGTCCATCAGCAACCAATCTAATTCAACCCAACAATAAAATATTATTTTTCTCTTCTCCATTTACTCAATTTATATTTACAATCAACCTCTTCTTTTTTTATCATCCATCAGCAACCAAATTCAACTCAACCCAACAATTAAATATTATCTCTTTAAACTATCTTTTATTTAATTTATTACATATTATCAATACTCAATTTAAATTATTTTTCTAATCTTGTAATAAATTAATAAAAATAAATTTAACTACTAAATTTATAATAATTGCAAACGAAAATTATCATGTAATTAAAAATATCGTCCAACATTGAAAATTAAACTTGAGATAAACTTCATTTATTACAAATACATGTTGTAAATAAAATTATAATACATGAAATGAAATGAAAATTACATATTTAATTATCATCGCCGAATTCTTGTCAAATGTGCTCAATCAAATTATCTCTAAAGTTTTTGTGAAAAAAAATTCAAAATTAGTCTTTATCTATAGAGAATGAAAAATAAAAAATTTGTTGATTTTATTTTTTAATTTAGTAAAAATAAATGTGTTTTAAGCTATTATAGAATTATATTTAAAAATAATAATTAAAAGTTTGAGCAAACCAATGAATTTGAGACATTTGGCGAATTAGAGCGAAGAGGAGTGGAGAATAGGAAGAAGCAACCATATGTTCGGTTGATCGAACATGTTGGGTTGGGTTGAGTTTGGTTGCTGATTTTTGTTTTTATTTTATTTTATTTTTCTTTTCATTTTCTTATTTTTTCTTATTTACTCCAACCCAACCAACATAATCTTAGTCTTATTGAACCGCAACTAGCGGTACATCCGTGCGATGCACGAAAATAACATAATTTATCTTAAATCAAAATTAGTACAACAATTTATATAATCAAATATCAATTAAAATTTAAAAATATAATATGAAATAGTGATATTTAACGTAAGTATAGGAAAGTAAATAATAAAGAAAACAAAAATAAATACGATTATGTGAACAATTTTTCAAACCAAAATTAGTACAACAATATATCTAATTAAATACCGATTAAAGTTAAATAATGTAATATGAGATAGTGATATTTAACGTAAATAGAGGAGAAATAACACGGAGAACAACAAAGAATACGATTATGTAAATAATTTCCCTTAACCAAATAACATCTTTAACACTGTAAGATGAGATTATACAACTGAATGTCACTAACGTACTACGTAACATACACACTTCCTACAACTAACTCCATTTAACAAATGACGAATCATTTACATAAAATGATTTATCTGATATTTCGTTACTACATCATGTCAAACATTATATGCATCCAATGACATACATATTCATCCGCACTTGAATCGAAAATACTTGAAGACATTAAATACATATATATTAAACCAATTCGTATTAGTTTAGAAATAATAAACGAAAAAGGGAACCCAATTTTTTTAGACAATCGAAAATCTCAATTTTCCCATCCCCAGTAAACACCAATTTTTATTTCGTAAATTAAAAATTTTAATTTCTTTGTAACATTTTCAAAATATTACAACCTTATCCCTATGTTGAAAAATAAATTATGGCTAAATCTAATAGTGACTTAAATAATTAAATAAATAAAGTTTTCTTTTAAATGATTGCAATTCTATATATGGAGAGATCTTAATAAAAAGAAGGTGAAAATATTAAATTGTTAACTTCACATCTCTCCCCCTTCCATACCACCACCCCTCACAAATTCATCTATCTTCCTAAATTTTGCAAATGCGTCTCTTATCTCACATATATTACTGAAAAATTATATCCACTTTTTGTAAACATTTTTTTTAACAAACGACAAATCAACTGCATTCACAATAACATAATAGACGACACTATACAAACGTCGAAAGCTCAACTCAAACATCAATAGTAGTTCTATCTTTTAACTTACAACAAAAATTACTACAATCAATTAAAGAAAAAAAAAAACATCACCCAATAGACTTTATCTTCTTCATATATGTACAGAGTAATATCATTTCAGCCCTAAAATATTTCATATCTCTTTCCCACTTAATCAATTATAAATACATAATTATCTTAATCATTTGAAAAGAAAAATATATTATGTATAAATCTAATAGTGACTCAAATAAATAAATAAGTATATATTTTTATATTTCGAATGATTGAAACTCTATATATGTAGAGATATTTAATTTCAACTATATATATATGTCACAATTCAGAAAAATATCCTTCCATCAATGTAACAATCAAATAATTAATTTTGTAAACAAAAAAATAAATGTCATTTATTAGTATACGAACAATAGTAATAATAAATAAATATCATATTTATTTACATTAACTCATCATGAATATAAGTATGATATTCATTTTCAATTTAACTTATTTAATTTTGGAAAGAAAAATCATAATCTTAAAAAAACTAACAATTGTATTAAATGATTTTTTCCCAAACAATTCACTACCTCATCAAACCCAACCCACTTCTTCCTCTTCCTCTTTCAAAATACCAATTCATACTATCTTTATTTTTTAGAATATTGACATGCACTTCAGTAAAAATTTTAAAAATGATGCCCACCTTTCCCAATATTGGTCTTTATAAATACTAAATTTTTTAAAACGAATATTATTTTATATTCTTTAATTTTATGATTATTGTAATTATTATTATTACTATCAAAATCGTTTATAATTAAAAAAATACTTATTATTACTATCAATATCATTTATAATTAAAAAAAAACGTCACACTTAATTAATTTTATCTTAAAGTATATTGAAAATTTAAAAAGGAAAATTTACAAAGTTAATTAGGGAATTTATATTTAAAAAATAGGGTTTTTTTCCTGTGTCCGAATCAAATGAAAAAAGTCTCTATTTGTAGAGAAAAAAAATTATGAATTTTGGTGTAAATTTTTTTTTAATTAATTTATTACAAAATAATTGAGGTCAATGATATCTTTCAATAAAAAATAAAGAAAATCTACATTGTAGGCTATTCTATCCGAAAGTATGCATGCAAACCTTTTCAAATCTCTAAAATGAATGTTAAATAATTTTTCAAATTTGCTATTTAATTAAGAGAAAATCTAATTTTTTTTTATATTTATTTTAAAATAGAGAGAGTAAAAATAAAGACTTGCTAGATGAAATTGAAGCTTATAAATAGAATCACATATCACCTTTTATAATTTTTATTTTAAAAAAAAACTCTTTCTTTTTAACCAACCTTTTTCTCTCTCCCCTATACTAATTGGGTAATAGTAAGGACACAAAATAATTACAAAAATTTGCTTACAAAATCGTAAATGTAATAATTTTATTATTTTTTTTAATTAGAGTGTATTGAATCCATTACAGTTATTATCATAAATATCGTCAATTAATTTCGTTAGCAAGATTTTGTGGACAACTTTCAATCTGCCATCCAAAAATTCCAAATCAGCTTCAAATAAATTATCTTCACATTTAATGATACTTTTTACTTTCAACACAAAGAGAAATTTAACTTCTTCCTCATAGTCAGCCCATCACCCCTAAATTATGTATATAAACTAAAAAATAGAGTCATGGCACCATCCCTCCATTAGTTTTCTCGGTTTATCGATTTTCAAATTAAAAAAATCACTTTTAAAAAAAAATTATTTATATTGGTAACCATTTAAAAAAATTAATGCACCATTTTAAAAATTATTATTCTATATTTAAATTTTATTTAATTTTATGATAACAAAACATTGAATGAAGTTACAAAATAAAAAAATGAAATACTCTATTTCTATAAAAAAAAATATGTCATCATAAATTAAAAAATAATGATCTAGTAATAAAGAATTTTAATTTTTAAACAAAGTAGCTAAAAATCGTTAAAAAATCACAAAACAAAGTAGCTAAGTTCAAAGAATCAAAAAGTAGCTTCCAATTTTAAGCCTAGAAATTCGGCAATTTTCAGAAATAAGTTCGTTTAATGAAATTTATAATTTTCAAAGCAAGAAGGTTTTGATTAAAAAAATGTGAAGAAAAATCTTTTGATAATATTAGAAAATAGTTTTTTATTTCTTGAAATATAATATTAGAAAACAGTTAAGACAGACACTTATCACCATTTTAGTTGTATGACTTTTATTGAAAAGAACAGTTATCTCCTTACCTTTTTTTCTCAATTAAATTATCTTCTTGCCTCAAACAAATAAATAAATGAATAAATTTCAATCATCATATTTGCTTAAATTTGAAATTCTGAACATTTTTCTTTTACTTTTTCAGTCATTCATATTTATTTTTTGAAAGTAAAAATTCATATACTTTTTTTTTTTTTGAAAAAAAAAAGAATTATTATTTATAGTAGTAGCGATATTTTTTAAAAGCAAAATGAAATTTTCAACTATTAAGCCTAATAATCCGGATCTATAAGCCTACAAACATGCATTATACTATATAACATAATGAATTAATTTTTTAAATAAAAAGTACACAATTTTTTCCTCCAAAACTTTCCTTACCCCCCTCGGCAGCTCCCTATAGTCATCTATATTATTTCCACATTCTTCAATTTTATTTTATTTTTTTTAAATAAAATATTCTTATTTTTTTGACAAAAGTAAAATAAAAAAAATGTCTAACTAATGATAATCTATCTCAAAAACATAAGAAAAGTAGTTATAATCTAAATATATATTCTTAAATTTTAGACTAAAAGTGAAAAAACAAATTAAATATCCACATCTAAATTTAAAAATTATCGTTAATACAAAAAAATTGTTATTAATTAATAACTAGAAAACAATAAATTTAGTCTTAAATTTAAGAATATATATTCAGATTATAACTGTTTAATGATTTTATTAGACTAAAAATGAGGTATTTTTTCAATTTTTCTGAATTAAAAACAATAAATTTTAAAGTTCATTAAACAATTATTTTTTAAAGAAATAATTAGAAAACATTCAAATTTTACAACCTAGTCTAGACACTTAGTGTTGATTAATTAATGAAAAAGAAAAAAATTGCACATTTTCAAAAATTTTCAAAAAGTGTGTTAAATCAATTTTCATTTTTAGCTCCTTGATAGTGATATTTTTGGGCTTCAAATTTCTATTTTGATAATTTTCTTGCTTTTAATATAGTATAGATATTTACACCTTAATATATTTGACTCTCTCCAAATTACGACTAGTCAAAACGGGTTTGGTAAAGTTCACGCGGCAACCTTAGAGAAGCAAGTCCTGGACAAGTGGCCCCACATTTACACTAAATTGGGCTTGTGGGACCAAGGCCACACCTACGGGTGGCTTATATATATATATTTTTTTTTATTTTTTTTTTTTATTTTTATTTTTTTTGATACCTGCGCTCCCAGTTCCTTCACGGACTAATCCCTGACCACTGCGCACTCCCTCAAGATGCCTGAGGTAAATCGCGGGATGTCTTTACGCATCCGCGACAAAGACTCTTATACTCCAGAGCCCCAAGGGAGCTCTCCTACAAGGCATTTACATCACTCTTACATCACCAAATGGTTGCTCCAGCTGCTCCTGCCAAAGAGGCATTTACATCACTCTTACAACACCAAATGGCTGCTCCAGCTTTGCAACTGCCAAGATTTGAACTCTCCACACTGAGGATATAAGTCCAGCAATGTCGCTTCCTTAACTGCACGGATGTGCCCCGGGAGGCTCCTAAAGACCCTGAAACCAAAATAGGAAATTAAGCCCCAAGAATCCCCTTGAGGGGACTCGAACCGGTGACCTCCCCTTCGAAAAGTCACCATTGTACCACTAGGCCAAGGTCCGTTAGGTTACGGGTGGCTTATATTGACTTCACATACTTTGAGGTCAACCTCACCATATACTAATACACGTTGTTAAATGTTAATCATCAAACCTCAAGATTATTTTTAATTACCCAAAATTTGTTGCTTTTCTGTCAAATTGTACGGTAAGAATTTGGCATTTATCTATAGTACCCTCTAAATCTAAATGTCGAAAAAAAATTCAAATTTGTTTTAAATTAAAAGCAAATTTTTATAAAAAATGATGTTCATTTTAAGACAGCGAAAGCAAAGATTAAATTAAATTTTTCGATATTCATTTAGATATACTGAAATAGACATGTCCAAACGGTTTCGAAACCGCCGATTCCCGGTTTTCAAATAGCCGGAACCGTATTCAAACCATATTAATCCGGTTCCCGGTTCTATCCGCCGGTTCCGGTTCCAACGGTTCCACCGGTTCCATCACTATCTAACTTTTTTTTTTTTTTTTAAATCCAAACCTCTTAAGACAGTAAAGACGCTAACTAATCTATTTTTTTTTTTCACTTGGGGAGTATGTTTTTGAAAAGAATGAGAAGTGGACAAAATTTGGTTAGCATATTATTAAAGATAGAATAAAAATTCTAACAATATTTTTAGAATTTAAATAAAACAACACTACACTACAAGTACAAATACTAAATAAATGCTAAATAAATGCTAAATATTACATTTAACTTACATTGAGTTCCGGTTCCCGGTTCCGGAACCGCCGGTTCCCTATTCGCCGGTTCCTCGGTTCCCAATATGGTGGATTCGTATTCGAACCGTTTCAATCCGATTCCCGGTTACGTTCGATTCCCGGTTCCGACGGTTCCCGGTTCTCGCCGATTTTCGGTTCCGATTCTACCCGCCGGTTCCGTCGATTCCCGATTCTATTTGGATATGTCTACTGAATCCGTCTGAATTCAATAAACAGTCCATTTGATATGCCTAATACCCAAAGAAACAAGTTTTTTGGCTTTTAATTAAATGAAAAAACGTTGGTTAATATAGTCCATTAATTGTAAAAAAAAAAATCTTAAAGAAAAATGTTACCCCCTAGACAAATTTTTTTAAAAAACGTGAAATACTATCTTAAATATTATCCTAAATATTATCCTAAGACCCTTTGAAAGTAAGACGGAAGAACCGAAAAAGTATATTATAAAGCAAGTAAAAAGAAGTTTGAATCCTTCCTTTTACCCAGTTTCCAACTATCTATCAAAATTCCATGTTAGTATGTTGACTCGAATTGAAGGGGCCACGTAATTAAAATTAATCAAATTATAAGATTCATAGTCCAAAAATCTTGCCACCCTGCACCTATAAATATCTTAACCAAACAACCCAACATACCCATCTTGGCCCAACTCCCTCCCACAACTCCAAAAATACTGCTCAGAGAGAGAGAGAGAAGGAGCGACCTGAGATAACACAAAAATGGCAGGAAGAATGAATATGGTTATGTTAATGATAATGGTAGTTGCATCTATGCAACTACAAGGCTCAATGGCACAAACTAGGCACACAGTTGGTGATACAATTGGTTGGACTGTTCCCTCCACCACCTCCACCTACTCCACCTGGGCCTCTTCCCAAACCTTCACCGTCGGCGACAGTCTAGGTAAACACATAAAATCAGTTTCTTATACATATTTTCGACTAGTTTTATACTGATTTAAATGAATGTCACATTTTTTTTTAACATGGGTATGTACAAAAAGTGACATTCATTTAAAAATGGAGGGTGTCCCTTTTTTGTATCTATACACAGATACAAAAAGGGACACTCTTTTGATGAATAAACAAGAAAGAATTGGTTTTGAATTGTGCGTTGTGTTGTGCAGTGTTTAACTTTGCCACCGGCGCACATAACGTAGCGGAAGTGACACAGTCGGCTTATGATGCCTGCAATGGCACCGGCCCCATATCATTGACCGGAAATGGCCCTGCCACCGTCGACTTACCGGCTGCTGGCACCAGATACTTTATTTGCACAGTTGGAACTCACTGTAGCGCTGGCCAGAAAGTAGCTATCAATGTTTCAGCTGGGGCCACAATTTCACCATCGTCTCCCGACGGTGTCAACGCTCCTCCCCCGCCTAACTCTGGTTCATCACTGGCTGCCTCCGCCGTATTGCCAGTGGCTCTTCTGTCAATTGCCTTAGCTTTCTTTTACTAGATTGAGAGATGCACGATTTTGTGTAATTGAGATTATTTTTTTTGGTTTGTGATTTTTCATCTTATATTATTTGTATTTTTAGTAGTATCAATAAAAAGTTTATAGTTACTCAATACTTCTCCCAACTTTCTGCTCATCTACGATAATATTTATCTAATACATGTAAGTATTTCCCAACCTAATATAATTTTTTGTAGTTCACGTAAAAAAAAATATTTTTAAAAGCATAATTGCATATTTACATACAATTTTAAGAAGCAAATAGATATATTTTACATTTGTACATAACAAAAATTACATTTTATAGCTAAATTTTACAATTACATTTACTAGTAAAATTTTATGCAGTAGTGCAAAAGCATATCCAAGGCGATCCAAAAATCATTTTATTAATGTTTTATATAGTAAAATTTTGTCCGTTTAGACTAGCTAAATAGTATACTGATATCTCCGTGGAAAACGAGTTGGGGTCTGAAAGAGAAAATCCAGGCACTAAAATTCAAAATATTATGGCCAAAAGTTAGGTTTAATTCTTGTCCATAAAATTGTGGAATTTCCATCCCACGTTAGATACTTTGAATCTTTCCATTTTCCACCATTGACTTGGATTTATGAGTTCAACTGTACCGTAGTAATCGCTCTCATCTCTATCTATATAATATATAAAAGCAGAAACATTTCAACACCATACAGCTCGCCACTTGAAATTTCAAGTCAGCTCTATGTTCACCAATTATTAGCCGCCATGTGTCACATTCAATGAAGAGTTTTATTTTAGATTTTGATTTAAACACAAATTTTAGTTTTTAAATCCAAACAAAATATTTTTAAACGTAATAAATTCAAACTACAGCGGTTCAACTACTTCATCCAAAAAAATGTGATTGTGGTAGAAAGTAGAAATATTGTCTTGGAGCATGCACTGATTTCTCTTATTATTATCCCCCATATTAGATTTTAGATTATTAGATTAGTTTGTTTTATTGGATTAAATTTAATTTGTTTAAATTCTATTATTCTCTCCATCCTAAAATGAATGATTTTTTTCAAAATTTAATAATCATTTTAAAAAATTTAATTTTAATCTAGAAAAAATAATAAATATTCTTTTAATTCATTTTCAAAATTTTAGATTTGTAAAAATATAATGAATTATGAAAAAAATTAAATCAAAAAATTTAAAAGAACATTTATTTTGAGACAATAATGGTCATTCAATCTATATAATACTCCCTCCGTCCCGGTAGAAGCGTCACCCTTTTAGGGGTGGCGCGCAAATTAAGGAAAAGTGTGGGAAGAAAAAATGTTGTGAGTGTAATTTGAAAATAGGAGAGAGAATTAGTGGAGGAAATAGTGAATTTTAAAAGTGTTGTGAGTGTAGAGGAGAGAGAATTAGTGGAGGGAATAGTGGATGGGATAATAAAATATTAATAAAAGTTTCCTTTTTAGGAAAGGGTGACGCTATAAACGGGACGCCATTTTGGGTAAAAAGTGACGCTTCGGCCGGGACGGAGGGAGTATATAAAAGCAGAAACATTTCAACACCATACAGCTCGCCACGTGGAATTTCAAGTCAGCTCTATGTTCACCAATTATTAGTCGCCGCGTGTCACATTCAATTAAGAGTTTTATTTTAGATTTTGATTTAAACACAAATTTTAACTTTTAAATCCAAACAAAAAATTTTAAACGTAATAAATTCAAACTACAGCGGTTCAACTACTTCATCCGAAAGAATGTGACGGTGGTAGAAAGTAGAAACATTGTCTTGGAGCATGCACTGATTTCTCTTATCATTATCCCCCATATTAGATTTTAGATTATTAGATTAGTTTATTTTATTGGATTAAATTTAATTTGTTTAAATTGTATTATTCTCTTCATCCTAAAATGAATGATTTTTTTTCAAAATTTAAGAATCATTTTAAAAAATTTAATTTTAATCTAGAAAAAATAATAAACATTCTTTTAATTCATTTTCAAAATTTTAGATTTGTAAAAATATAATAAATTATGAAAAAAAATTAAATCAAAAAATTTAAAAGAACATTTATTTTGAGACAATAATGGTCATTCAATCTATATAATATATAAACGCAGAAACATTTCAAGACCATACAGCTCGCCACGTGGAATTCCAAGTCAGCTCTATGTTCACCAATTATTAGCCGCCATGTGTCACATTCAATGAAGAGTTTTATTTTAGATTTTGATTTAAACACAAATTCTAGCTTTTAAATCCAAACAAAATATTTTTAAACGTAATAAATTCAAACTACAGCGGTTCAACTACTCCATCCAAAAGAATGTGATGGTGGTAGAAAGTAGAAACATTGTCTTGGAGCATGCACTGATTTCTCTTATCATTATTTCCCATATTAGATTTTAGATTATTAGATTAATTTATTTTATTGGATTAAATCAAAAATTTGTTTAAATTGTCTTATTCTCTCCATCCTAAAATGAATGATTTTTTTCAAAATTTAAGAATCATTTTAAAAAATTTAATTTTAATCTAGAAAAAATAATAAACATTCTTTTAATTCATTTTCAAAATTTTAGATTTGTAAAAATATAATGAATTATGAAAAAAAATTAAATCAAAAAATTTAAAAGAACATTTATTTTGAGACAATAATGGTCATTCAATTAGAGATAGAGGAAGTATCATTATCCATTATCCCCATATCAGATTATCATATTAGTATATTTTATTAGTTTAAATTTAAAATTTTGAAATTATCATCTTTATAAATTTTTTTAAGTAAGATTCCCAAATCATATTATCAGATTATATTTATTATTTTCAGCTTATCAAATCAGTATATTTTATTAATTTAAATTTAAAATTTAAAAATTGTCATCTAATGAAAGTCTTTTTGAAGTAATAGTCCTATAACTTAATCTCTTTTTATAACCAGAAATCACTATCATTCATTTGTATCTATCATTCGTTTGCATACGTTTTCGCGCATCTGCCTCTTCCAAGTTTGTCTTTCTTTTTTCTCTCAAATCCATCTTTTTTTCAAATGAAATTTGTGCTGCATAGTTCCAATAGTGATTAATAATTAAATGATATTTCAATTTCTAACGAGCTATTATTCTTAGGATAGAAATATCAGTGCTTTACTAACATTTAATGTTGTTTACTAACCTTAATGTATATTGGGTTGTTAGATGTTATAACCATTTTCTAATGCATATTAACTCGATTTGTATGCCATTTGAGCCTGCCTTCTTGATTGTTTAATGCTTGATTAATAAAATACTCAATCAATACGAGTATTTATGATTTCCTAATTCCTATCAAGTGTACTAAGTGATACTTGGTGATGATAAAGAAACTGTTGTTAAGTCCGCGTCGAGCATGATCTCGCAAAGAAGACAAGCAACCAAAATCCAACAAAGCTAACTTCATTATCCTAATTTTTCATTCCACGCATTATGGCCATTGAAAGCTAAACCTCCACGGACAGATTTAAATCGATTCTATCATTCTCTTAGTATTATTTAATTTGATCATCTCAATTATAGTTTTTAAGAATATTTTTTGTTGTGATTTTTAACTTAGGTAATTATCTTGATTCTTTTTTCTGTGTGTTGATCAAACATGTTCCTTTTTTTCTTTTTTTATGAAACTGATCAAATATGATCCTAAGCATTACATCGTTGTCAAAGTCTCTTTTTAGAAAAAGTATACTCCGTCCCAAAATGAAAAACTAAATTATTTTTCTAATTTTTTCTTGATTAACGATAAATTTAAAATATTTTGGTCATTCATTTTGGGATATAAATATTATTATATTAAACAATGTACTCTAGGCATTTAATTTTTTATATACTACTAAAAGATATAATGACGTTAAAAATTCATGAATAAGTAACACTTTTATGTTTAGTGAATCATATTTTGTGAGGTAATTCTGAATCTATATTTGTTTATGTGATACAAAATTTATCTCTACTATGTGCATGCATTAAAGTGTAAATTAGCTTTTGATATAATTTGTATAGTTTAATATTTTAAGTGATACTTCTTTCATTTTGGAATAAGAATGTTGCAGTCATATTGCACGCTTATTAAGGAAAAAAGTGGACAAACAGTTTGCGTGGCTTGAAGACTTAATTATCAAAAACACTATTTATGATTCAAGTTAATTGAAATACGAAGTATGTACGTTATGTTGTGGTGTTTTGTAATTATAAGCATGATAAGGGCAAAAATTGTTATTATTTTCCATTTTAAAATTTTACTCTAGGATGAACGTAAAAAAGGACGAAATAGAAACCTTACTTACTTTGGGACAAAATGTGTATAATATTTTTATTACTAAGAATATTAAGAATCTTATGTTGAATATTTTCAGGTTGAGTCACAGGAATATAATTTTACCATATTGTTTTTATAATATTTAATTATTAAATTCATTATGCCCGTCGAGTATCGACGAGTTACTGACTAGTTATAATAAAGGTCAGAAATAACTGCAAGATAAAGAGTGGTTAGGATCACTCCGTAACCACCATAAAGAACGGCTAAGATTGTCTCTCTGGATCACCCACGTTTTTTTTTCGTCGCTTTTCCTTTCTTTCTTTTCACCGCTATTCCTCATTCATCTCTGTTTCTGTTTTCGACGATGACTATTCCGCGTGAGACCTCATGGAACTGAACTGTTCTAACGGGCAACATCTTCTTCTCCTAACTCTCCTCTCCAAATCAGAAAACGAAACGAATCCTTTCCAACTCAGAAGCTGAGACCAATTCAACCCATATAAATCTCAGCACACGTTGTTTCAACACTTCAATTTACTCCATGAAGGTAACTGTTTTGATCCCCTGCAAACTTTCATCCTTTCCAACTCAGAATCTGAGACCAATTCAACCCATATAAATCTCAGCACATTGTTTCAACACTTCAATTTACTTTTCTTTCTCCGGCAACAACTTTCAGCGTTACCTCGCAAAAGGTAACTGTTTTGATCCCTCAAATTTTAGTCTGCCTGCAAACTTTCATGTGATAATTTATGGGATTAATTTAGTTTTATTTATACTTGAATTGGGTTCATATATTGCTATTTTTTGTCTGACTACAAAATTTTATGGGTTCATAAATTGCTGAATGATTTTTGTGGCTAATCTTGGTGTGCACATAACCTATTTGACGAAATTCCTCAGAAGAAACCCACACTTTAGTTTTATGTTCTTTCGTTTTGATCACTCCTGATCCTGCTTCTTCTTGACTATATAGAAAGCCTCCATCTGAACACACACTTAAAATTATTGAGAGGCCTTTGCCTAGGTCCTTAAAGATGTGAAATTTGATGTGTTAAAATTACGTTCTTTATCTAATGAATATTTTTTATGGAGTATTACTTTTAGGGTACCAATGGGCTAGGTTTAATTTCTTTTTGTTTGTGAGTTAGACTGCTCCGTCTTCATCCTGTGGAATGCTGAACTACTATTATTGGGATTTTCTGGATTATATCGAGAAACTGGAACCAAAAAATCATCCAAAACCAGTGTAGGTAAAAAAAGTAGGCATAATTGGTGACAAATGAGTGATTTTACTTATTGGCAAACATGCAAAGAAAATCGATAATGCACTAGGTAGGAATGGTGTCATCATGGAACTCAATGACAGTGCCTGAGGTTGAGGTGGCCTATCTGACTGAAATATTTCAACAGATACTATTGGGTTTCAAATTGTATTTGCAGGACTATCTGACTGAAGTATCCGAGTCCATCCTACCTGAAACCTTTTCTAGCAAAGCAGCACACATTTCTTTTGCAACCTGTCATTTAAGGCATGCCAACTTATTTGAAAATTCCCAGTTACATCAAGTCAAGTACCTACTCCCTTTTGAAGGGAAGGACTGAAACACAAGTTCCAGTTTCGATGTTCTAGTTTCGATGTTCTTATAGGGAACCCCTAATTGTTGGTACAACAAATGCTTTTTTCAATCAAGCAGGCCGAATGAAATCCATTGGTCATGTGGACAGCAGAAAAAAACTTTGGTTAGCAGGCCGAATGAAATCCATGGGTGACAAATGAGTGATTTTACTTATTGGCAAACATGCAAAGAAAATCGACAATGCACTAGGTAGGAATGGTGTCATTATGGAACTCAATGACAGTGCCTGAGGTTGAGGTGGCCTAAACAGATAGCTAGAGTATATGATTCAACTATCATTATCAATTAAGCTTCAATCTCAAACCTTGAACACTTGATGGATCCCATTGATATGTCAATCTCTATCAAATTGTCTTCTTCATTCATATCATTAATCTCTGCTAACATCTCCATCAAGCTTCGTTTTCCAAAAATGGCTTCTGCTGAGAAATCTTGAAATTTTCTCTGCAAACCCCACTTGAGTTTATCATCTTCTTCTTCTTTTGAGCCTATATATTTTAGATTACGGACTTCGTATTTGTGATGTGGTGTACGGAAATTCTAACTTACACTTTACCCAACCTCACATTTACACTTTGTTGTTCTGGTTATTTTTTTTCTTCCACCTTGAATACTTTTTCTTTTTCTTCGAATACTTTTCTCTCCCTAGATAAAAATTGATTGAGAATAAATCTATAAAGACAATATTATTTTTTCAGTTTCTTTTCATTTCATACTGTTCACCGTGCCAACCGGCACGGGCACGGTACTAGTTACATTATAAAAGGCATAAGATTTAAATCTTATTTCAGTATCTCATTATAAAAGGTACAAACTCAAAAGAGAAAATTTTTAATAGTTGTTTATTTATGAGATTCACTTGTTATACTCACATCATTTATTCACTTATTATTCGATACCTCACTTTTTTTCTCTCACCTCATTTTGAATACTCACAACAATTGCTACACTATATATTTTTCTTAATTTTTGTGCAAAACCTATTATATACCTTTTATAATCAACAATCTATTACTCACTCCGACCCACTTTAATAGTCCTACTTTTCCTTTTGGTCTGTCCCAAATTAAAAGTCTCATTTCATAAATGACAAATTTTGAACAGTGTTTCGGACATTTATATCCTTATAATGTAAATATATTTACAAAAAGACCATTCATTATGCCCTTATAATATTAACATATTTACAAAAAAAAAACAATCAAAAAGAGGGGGAAAGATTAAATGTTTTAACTTTTACATTCTCTCTCCTCTATATAATCTTATACCAATTATTTATTCATTTTTTAAAGATTTTTTTAAGAAGCGTCAAATACTGTCATAGGACCCTTGAAGTGAGGCGGGGGGAAATATTATTGATATACATTTTGTCAATTAAATCTATATCGTGTAATATTTAGAAGGCCTATATAGTTAACTCGTTATGTCATTGGCGGAGCTACATATAAACAAAAAGGGCGATTCCCCCCCCCCCCCTCCCCTTTCTTTGATTTTTTTTTTTTATTTTTGTACTAGTGATTTTTTTCTAAGAATTTATAGTTTTAGTGCAATTTATTAAAGTTTGTTGTGAAGAAAGAATTGCATTGTTTTTTTGCCCCCATTTACTTAATGAAAGTAATTTTGCCCCCCTTTAAAAATATTTCTAGCTCCGCCACTGCTTTACGTATCATGCATCATAACAACAACCGATCAAATTGACAGTTGTCCGTGTTGATTGATTGACTCCAACCATGATAAAAAAAATAAAAAAAATTAACATCTACTATTTAATAAGTACATTTTAAAAGAAAATATTGAAATAATTGTACTATTTGATTTTTCTTAAATATATTGGAATAGTTTTGATTTATCAAAGAATGAGGTCAGCATTATTCCATAAGTACGTGGGCTATTATTATCTTGTCAACCTCCATAATTTTGTATTATAATGTCGACATCAAAATTTTATAAAAATTCAACAATCTAATATTTGTTTTAACTTTAGCACATCAAAATTAAAAATATTTTACAATAATAAATGTCACAAATGTTAGTTATCCCATAAGAAGTTATCTTCTTATGTTGCAAGGAACGTGTTGATCAGCCTTAGTCCAGCAATCACTACAAGAAAAACGACAGTTACTGACGAAAAAATCCGTCACTAAATGCCAAAAATCCGTCACTAAATCAATTTAGTGACGGATTTTAGACGTAAAAAATCCGATGTTAAAACGTGCGTCGCTAAATTTTTCGACGGATTACTGACGGTTCTCAATCAGATTTAGCGACGGAAATTTCTGTCCCTACGTTTTAAAATCCGTCGATAATTTGGTAAAATAAACGACCAATTTAAAGCATTATGCCGACGGATTAGCGACAGAAAATTCCGTCGCTATTTAAACGGTCGTTTTATTTTTTGGACCATTTTCGTGACGGATTATCGACGGATTTTTCGTCGCTATTTAAATGGTCGTTTTATTTTTTGGACCAATTTAGTGACGGATTATCGACGGATCATTCCGTCGCTATTATTAATTAAAAAAATCAATATTTTTTTTATATGCCAAATTATTGAGGGCTTTCCCGACGAATATTTCCGTCGCTAAATTTGCATTTTATATTAACAATATTATATATATAAATTTAAAAATATATATTAATATATATTATATATATATATATATATATATATATATATATATATATATATATATATATATATATATATATATAGTTTTTGTAAATATTTTTAAATCAGTCCCTTAAGTTCTATTATTGTCAAATCAGTCCCTTAATTTCTATTATTGTAAAATCAATCCCTTAACATATTTTATTCTCAAATCAGTCCCTTTACACAGCACCATCTACACGCACACACACAAGATCTACCCAGCAAAAATCTGTATGAAAATCAATCCCTTAACATATTTGTTTATAATTCTTGTCATTGTCCATCAAAATGAGATTTTTTGAAGTGGGTATCAATCTATTGTCGACGAGGAGGTAAGGACGGCCAGTTGAACTCAAAAACAAAGAACCAAGAAAAGAGGAACATGATTGATGCAACTGAAAACAAGCAAAACAATGATTTCTGGCAAATTAGCCCCAAAGGATTCCCAACATTTCTATCACCCATTGGCACGTTTAAGAAAATGGACTCAGATGTTCTGCAGGTCCTAAAACTGGTCAAACTCTTAAAGTCAAAGCTTGAAGCCCTAGAACGGTCCAATGCAACCAACCGAAAACTTCCAGGGTCCGGACCAGGCTCATCCGCAGACCGAACCAGAATCTCCGTTGTAGGCGGTCTAGGGAAGAAGCTAAAAGACATGATGGACGATTTCCAAGGTTTACGAACCAAAATGGCGACAGAATACAAAGAAACAGTCGAGCGAAGGTATTACAACATGACAGGCGAAAACCCCGACGAAGAGACAGTTGAGAAATTAATATCGAGCGGAGAAAGCGAGACATTCATGCAGAAGGCGATTCAGGAACAGGGGCGGGGCCAGATTTTGGACACAATTTTCGAGATTCAAGAACGGCACGATTCGGTTAAGGAGATTGAGAAAAACCTTGTCCAGCTGCATGAGGTTTTCTTGGACATGGCCGCTCTTGTGGAATCGCAAGGGGTGGGGTAGGGTGGTGCTGGTGACGAGATGGGTGGTTGGGTATACCCTATACCCTATGCCCTATACCCTATACCATGTACCCTATATGGTATACCCTATGCCCTATAGGGTATACCCTATACCCTATGCCCTATACCCTATACCATGTACCCTATAGGGTATACCCTATACCCTATGCCCTATATGATATACCCTATAGGGCATAGGGTATAGGGTATAACCTAAACCCTAAACCCTATACCCTATAGGGTATACCCTATGCCCTATAGGGTATACCCTATGCCCTATACCATGTACCCTATAGGGTATACCCTATACCCTATGCCCTATAGGGTATACCCTATGCCCTATACCCTATACCATGTACCCTATATGGTATACCCTATGCCCTATAGGGTATACCCTATACCCTATGCCCTATACCCTATACCACGTACCCTATAGGGTATACCCTATACCCTATGCCCTATATGATATACCCTATAGGGCATAGGGTATAGGGTATAACCTAAACCCTAAACCCTATACCCTATAGGGTATACCCTATGCCCTATAACATGTACCCTATAGGGTATACCCTATACCCTATGCCCTATAGGGTATACCCTATACCCTATGCCCTATACCCTATACCATGTACCCTATATGGTATACCCTATGCCCTATAGGGTATACCCTATGCCCTATACCTATACCATGTACCCTATAGGGTATACCCTATACCCTATACCCTATGCCCTATACCTATACCATGTACCCTATAGGGTATACCCTATACCCTATAGGGTATACCCTATACCCTATACCCTATGCCCTATACCCTATACCATGTACTCTATAGGGTATACCCTATACCCTATGCCCTATATGATATACCCTATAGGGCATAGGATATAGGGTATACCCTAAACCCTAAACCCTATACCCTATAGGGTATACCCTATGCCCTATACCCTATACCATGTACCCTATACCCTATAGGGCATAGGGTATAGGGTATACCCTATACCTTATACCCTATAGGATATACCCTATATGGCATAGGGTATAGGGTATATGGTATAGGGTATACCCTATAGGGTATAGGGTATACCATATAGGGTATATGGTATAGGGTATACCCTATAGGGTATAGGGCATAAGGTATATGGTATAGGTTATACCCTATAGGGTATACCCTATAGGGTATAGGGTAGGGCATAGGGTATACCCTATAGGGTATAGGGCATATAGTATATGGTATAGGGTATACCCTGTATCCTATAGGGTATAGGGTATACTCTATACCCTATAGGATATACCCTATACCCTATAGCGTACAGGATATACCCTATACCATATATCCTATACCCTATACACTATACCATATATCCTACTAGAATAAGCCCGTGTCCGAGGACACGTTTTTTTTTAAGGGCAAAATGGGAAAGGGACAAATGTATGAGAGCAAAATGGGAAATTCGACACTTAGTGCTGTTCATTGTACTGTAGATAGTGGAGGTGTGATTTATACTATAGATACCCTAAATGTATATTTTTTTTTTATTTTTTATGAATATAAATAAATATTTTGAACATTTTTTAGTATTGAAGTTTTTTTCAAAAAGTTATATAAAAAAAGTTAGAAAAAAAATAAACAAATGAAAGTATAATAAAGATATTGTCCGTCTCTCTTTTTTCTATTATATACTTTCATTTCTTTAAAAATTCTTAACTTTTTTATATAACTTTTTATGAAAAAAATCACTACTAACCAACATCTCAAATAGTTTTATTTATCCAAAAAAAAATATAAAAAAATTAAAAAGTATATATGCTATTGTCCGTCCCTCTTCTATTATAATCCGTCCGTAATTAAATCCGTCACTAATCCATCGCTAACCTAAAATATAAATTTAATAATTATTTTAAATAATTTAGCAACGACTCAAATTCATCGGTAATAATATGTAATTGATTTACCGACGGATTTTAATCCGTCGGTAATCAAATCCGTCACTAATCCGTCGCTAACCTAAAATATAAATTTAATAATTATTTTAAATAATTTAGCAACGAATCAAATTCGTCGGTAATAATATGTAATTGATTTACCGACGGATTTTAATTCGTCGATAATCTAATCCGTCACTAATCCGTCGCTAACCTAAAATATAAATTTAATAATTATTTTAAATAATTTACCGACGGATTTTAATCCGTCGGTAATTAATTCCGTCACTAATCCGTCACTAACCTAAAATATAAATTTAATGTTTATTTTAAATAATTTAGCAACGACTCAAATTCGTCGGTAATAATATGTAATTAATTTACCGACGGATTTTAATCCGTCGGTAATTAAATCCGTCACTAATCCGTCGCTAACCTAAAATATAAATTTAATATTTGTTTTAAATAATTTAGCAACGACTCAAATCCGTCAGTAAAAATATCCGTCGCCATTCCGTCACAAATTCGTCGGTAAAAAAGTGCGCAAATTTTTGGCGCCAAAATGGTGACGGATTAGAGACGAAATGGAATCCGTCGGCATATCCGTCACTAAATTCGTCGGTAATCTCGTCCTAATTTCGTTTTTTGTTTTTCACCCCAGGCCGTTGCTATTTCGTCGCTAATCCGTCGGTATTAGTGACGGATTTATTTCCGTCACTAATTTTCGTCGGTATCTGTCAGTTTTCTTGTAGTGAATTAGGTTGATCTCCTAGCTTTTGACCTGAAACCAATGAACACACGACTAGCCGGGATGGTCTCCGGCTAAGACCCTCCGACGTGATAGTAAATTTCACGTGTTTTGCTTATAAACTATAACTGAAGGTGTTGAAATCATTGAATAGCAAATAAGACATTACCTTTGGACGTTGGATGTTGTCAGATATTTATAGCATTGATGAGAGTTAGTGTTGTAGTAGGATTGTATAGAATCCCGTAATTTGTGGAGATAATAACGGCATAACGTACTCTGAAATTGTAGGACACAGTTATGATAAGTTTTAGGTCGACGTACGTCTCTGTAGGTCGAGGTAGCCTGAATAGATCAAGGTCGACCTGACTTTGTATCATAGTCAGATAGAATTTGTAGAAGGAGATGATCGTATGTCGGACAAAGCTAGGTCGGGACCAACGATGGTCTGACAATGAGCTAGGTCGATTGATCTTTGTTGATGGACCTTAGCATAACTGGGTCAGTCTACTTGATGATGTTGTTGTACTAATGTCTGAATAATTGGACTTTGTACGTTGGGTCTAACCTGTCACTTTTATTCCGTTCAAGAAGTATTATACTTTTAAATAAAAGACATAAGTATATTTTCCCCGTATTATAGGATATCTTGAGGGTTTCTTGAACTAAAATAATTAATTGCATTTACAACTCCAAAATTGAATACACGTAGGTCTTATAATTAATATAAAATGAGGTAGAAGAGAGAAAATAAGGTATAAAAAAATAATTGAATTGTTGTTATAAGTATTACATGTAGGTCTTATAATTAATATAAAAATAATAAAATATTTTCATTTTAGAAAGTGTTTAATTTATAGTGTGACGTCCTATTAAAAAAAATGCGTGATTTGTGATTTATAGCGGGACCGAGGGAGTATATATAATGTAATGCGAAACCCTCCATGTGAGCTATAGTATCTTATTAATTAAATTATTGACCCTTGTGGAACAAATTAAAATTTAGGTAATATTCCAACAACTACCCAAATTTAATGAGAAAGTTCCATGTTTTTTGGGGGAAGAAAGAGACATAACAGCAGCATAGTATATTATTTGGGAGGAAAAATCTACTCATGATGAGATTTTGTAATATAAATATGCGAGATGTATGCATTAATTATACGTATAATTAGTGGCGGAGTCAGAAATATTTTTAAAAGCAGATAAGATAATTTTAAATATTCCCTCCGTCCCAATAAAAGCTTCACTAATTACCCAAAAGGGCGTTCCGTTATAAGCTTCACCTTTCCTTTTTTGGCAAAGAATATTTACTATTTTCTCCACTCATTCTCTCTCCTACATTATTTTAATACTCACAACATCATTATAATTTACTATTCTCTCCACTAATTCTTTCTCTTATTTTCAAATTACACTCACAACATTTTTTTTTTCCTCTCATTTCCATAATTTGCGTGTCCACCCAAAAGGGTGAAACACTTATTGGGACGGAGGGAGTATGAAATATTATGATACAATACTTAAATTTAACTTCAAAGGGGGGAATATTTTGATATAGTATAATTTTTTATATTCCAAGGGGGGGAACCTATAATTTTTAATGATTGAAATCAAAATTTCAAATTTTTGTTAGTGCTAAAGTGACACATATTTAAATCTCATGGGAGGTAATTGCCTCCATCTATACTATTCTATTAAATCAATAATCGATGATGACATCATTGGACACTTGGCTGCTTTTAGTGAAAAAATTTCCCTTCAAAACACATGTTGACATCGTCACTCAATAATTCAATTAATTACTCAGCTTTAATTAATTAATTTAAAATATTTATACATCCATATTAATTATTGTTTCTCATACCAATACTCCCTCTCACTTTACTTAAGTTATTCAATTTAACTAATTTACATGCTCAAATAAATATAATTGCACATTGAATAATTAATTAATTTCAGTTATTTTCTTTTAATTATTCAACTTAACCAATTTACATACACCTAATAATATTCAAATCCAAAAAAAAATCAATTTTAGAGGTTAATGTGGTGTTCATTAAATATTTAACATTTAAAAATAAAATTTCTCATTTTTAATATTCATGAATAATCTTTTATTTTTTCAATTTGAAAATGCTACTTCTTATATTTTCTTATATTCCTGTTTAAACTACATATTTGCCTCACCAAACATTCAAAACTCCCTATTTAACCATTTTTCTATTGGCATCATATTTTTATGTTAAAATAACTTATCCAATATTTTTCTTTTATTACGAAACAAACAAAATTTTATTTTTTGTTGTTATATTTACGGTAAGACTTTTTTATATTTTTCTTAGATATGACTTTTTAATACTCATTCATTCTATATGAACGTGTCTTTATTATTAAAAAATACATGATAATTGCTCATTTTTTGAGAAATTAATATATCTTACTTTCAAACAACAAGTTCTAATTCATATTTAAACTCAGTATAATAAGATCATAAAAGAATTTAAGTATTTATTTTATTAAAATCACTTAAATGTCTATTAAAATAAATATTTTATATTTCAAATGACAAAATTTAAAAAATCGTGCATCGCACGGGTAGTAGCCTAGTTTATCCTAAGATGTCTCCGCCACCGCGTATAATAGAAAAATACTTTCGCTAAACCCGGAAATTGACCCATAATTTGCTCAAAATTTCAAAATTACTTATGATATATCAAGAGTAAATTCAATTATTTTATAAATATTTATTTTGAAACGAAGAAAATAATATATTAATAGTTTTGATTGGATTATTGCATCATCACGTCAATCATCAATATAAAGTTTGAACAAGTCAAAGTCAATAGAGGAGTAAATGAAGGAGCAAAGTCTTATTAATGCTTGACTTAATTTAATATAGAAAAGTAGTAGTAAAAGGAAAAGTAAAAGTCGGGCAAGTCACACTCACTTTAAAATCAAATATTATTTTCATTTATTTATTTTCTAAAATCCTTTTAATTTCACATTGAAAGGTCAATAACTAAAGATTGTGATTTATAGGGAAAAAAGGGTTAAAGCATAAACACTACAAAATTGAAACTTTTCTCGAATAATTTAATTTTAAAAATCTAAATCTCAAAATAATACACATTTAAAACTATTTATCAAAATAACCAACTTTTTAAAACTCGCTACAATAATGTGTAGCGAGTTTATATATACTCTCGTCAAAAAAGTGATTTGGAGTTTACCAAAAACTAATCTTCATATACACTCGTCAAAAAAGATATGGGCCTTTAAAACAAAAACAAAATTGAGCCCTAAAAAGATAGTAAATTAAAAATAAAAAAGTGATAATATATATTCCCTCCGCCCCAGCTTAAGCTTCACCAATTATCCAAAAGGGCGTCCCGTTACAAGCTTCACATTTTTTAAAATGAAAAAGGTTTATTAATATTCTATTATACCCACTAACTTTTCTCTCTCACACATTTAAATTATGGGCCTCACTTGTCATATCCACTCACTTCTTCTCTCTCACAACCCTTCTTCCACTCCCATTATTTTTTAATATATATATTGTTTTCTTAATTTGCTTTGCATGCTTTACGAAAATGGTGAAGCTTAACCCGAAAACGAGAGAGTATATAAATTGAACCCTAAAAAGATATTTAAAAGAATCAAAAATGGGCTTTTCTTCTTGGCCTCATGGGAAATGGGCTCTGATCTCTAACCCTTGCACACTTAACACCCGCCACCAGACACAAAATTTGGCACTTGAGTTTTTTGGTGTATACACACAGAATTTGCATGCATATATAATGATGTTTAATTTTTTATTTAAAAAAAAAAATAAGTAGTTTGGACAGCTTCATATCAGTTGAATATTCCATGGCAAGGCTTGAGCTTGAGAAACTCTATACTCCCTCCACCCTATATTAATACGTAAAAAAAGATACATTTTTTGATCGTTTCAATCAAAGTAACCAGCAAAGTTTCGAACGAAAATGAAACTCACTTGTTATACTCACAACAAATGAAATCCACTTATTTTAACTTTTTTCTTGATTCTTGTGTCAAACTCATTTATTCGTATTATTATATTTTCTAAAATCCTTTTAATTTCACATTGAAAGGTCAATAACTAAAGATTGTTATTTATAGGGAAAAAAGGTTTAAAGCATAAACACAACAAAATTGAAACTTTTTTCAAATAATTCAATTTTAAAAATCTAAATCCCTAAATAATCCATATTTGAAATTATTTATCAAAATGATCAACTTTTTGAAACTCGCTACACGGTGTAGCTAGTTTATATATACACTAGTCAAAAAAGTGATTTGGAGTTTGCCAAAAACGAATCATCATATACACTCGTCAAAAAGTCAAAATCTTGTAAAAAACTAGTTTTTTTGTAATATAAGAAAAAAACTAGTTTTAAAGCACCAAGTCTAACTAATAAGAGTAATGAACGATTCTGAAAACTAGTTTTTTTATAACATTTTAAAAAAAAAAACTAATTTTTCACAAGAGTTACTTCGTCAAAAAAGATATGGGCCTTTAAAACAAAAAAAAAATTGAGCCCTAAAAAGATAGTAAATTAAAAATAAAAAAAGTGATAATATATAGTATATACAATTGAACCCTAAAAAGATATTTAAAAGAATCAAAAATGGGCTTTTCTTCTTGGCCTCATGGGAAATGGGCTCTTATCTCACAACCCTTCTTCCACTCCCATTATTTTTTAATATATACTCCCTCCGTTCATTTACATGATTCACACTTTCTATTTTGGGCGTCCATTTACATGGTTCACACTTTGTTTCTTTCCTAAAATGGAAACTTTATATTATTAAAATATTAACCCTACCCCACTATAATTTACTATTCCCTCCACTCATTCTCTCTCCTATATTATTTTAATACTCACAACACCATTATAACTTACTATTCCCTCCACTCATTCTCTCTCATATTTTACTTTCACACTCACAACACTTTCAATATAATAATCCCTCCTTAATCAACGTGTAAACAGTAACTGTGAACCTACTAAATGGACGGAGGGAGTATATTGTTTTCTTAATTTGTTTCTATTTTGGGCGTCCATTTACATGGTTCACACTTTGTTTCTTTCCTAAAATGAAAACTTTATATTATTAAAATATTAACCCTACCCCACTATAATTTACTATTCCCTCCACTCATTCTCTCTCCTACATTATTTTAATACTCACAACACCATTATAACTTACTATTCCCTCCACTCATTCTCTCTCCTATTTTACTTTCACACTCACAACACTTTCAATATAATAATTCCTCCTTAATCAACGTGTAAACAGTAACTGTGAACCTACTAAATGGACGGAGGGAGTATATTGTTTTCTTAATTTATTTCTATTTTGGGCGTCCATTTACATGGTTCACACTTTGTTTCTTTCCTAAAATAGAAACTTTATATTATTAAAATATTAACCCTACCCCACTATAATTTACTATTCCCTCCACTCATTCTCTCTCCTACATTATTTTAATACTCACAACACCATTATAACTTACTATTCCCTCCACTCATTCTCTCTCCTATTTTACTTTTACACTCACAACACTTTCAATATAATAATTCCTCCTTAATCAACGTGTAAACAGTAACTGTGAACCTACTAAATGGACGGAGGAAGTATATTGTTTTCTTAATTTGTTTTGTTAACCCGGAAAAAGGAGAGAGTATATAAATTGAACCCTAAAAAGATATTTAAAAGAATCAAAAATGGGCTTTTCTTCTTGGCCTCATGGGAAATGGGCTCTTATCTCTAACCTTTACACACTAGACACCCGCCACCAGACACATAATTTGGCACTTGAGTTTCTTGGTGTATACACACAGAGTTTGCATGCATATATAATGATGTTTAATTTTTTATTTAAAAAAAAAATAAGTAGTTTGGACAGCTTCATATCAGTTGAATATTCCATGGCAAGGCTTGAGCTTGAGAAACTCTATACTCCCTCCACCCTATATTAATACGCAAAAAGACACCTTTTTTTTATCATTTCAATCAAAGTAACCAGTAAAGTCCCGAACGGAAATGAAACTCACTTGTTATACTCACAAAAAATGAAATCCACTTGTTATACTCACAACACTTACCCATCTACTTCACTTTCTCTCAGGCCCATCTCAATAAGTACTGAGGCCCTGTGCGAAATGAGAATATGGGACCCTTAAATTGCAATTTGCCCTTTAAAAAATTAACACAATAATCTGTTTTATATATATATTTAATAGGCTAATGGTTTGGTCCTTATGAAGGCTCCCCTGTAGCCCGTTTTCTACTAAAAGAGAATATTTTTTCCTTTTTGAACGGTTCAATCTCACAACGAATTGACTATGTTAAAATTAAAATGCAGGTATTTCTCGCAGATCAAAATTACAGATGCATGTCGTGAGGAAATTTAGATGATGATGATGATGATTATGCCAAGAAAAAATGGTAACGTTGTAGTCTAAAAATACTTCAGTCGGGACCTTCAATTTTCTACCTGAAAATCATGAATAAATCGTTAGCTAAGCCGGGGATGTCTCTAGCTATAAGCTTCCGGGCAGTGAAATTAAGTGTCTTCATATGAAATAATACAATGGAGTGAGTGGTTATCCAAAGTTTATCTAGATAGAAAGAGAGAGCTTACACTAGGAGGGACTATCATGGGAGATATAGATTGGGATAGGATTCAATGTCTTCCTTGTGGTGACTTACTCTTTGTCGATTTTCTTTCTAGTGACAACCTGCTATGCTATTTGCGAGTTGCGAGATGCGATATGACAAATTACTAGCTGACGAGATGCTTTCTGACAAATTGCTAAATGTGAAATGTTCTCCAATGAGTTGTTCTGACGATTTTCATGAAATAAATTTTCTTTTAACAAGTTTCTTTTGAAATAGTGAAATAGAGACTCAAGAACAGTTGTTAGAACCGTTGTTCCAAATGGGTCACGTTTCAGCTTAGGCTTGATTGACATTTATGGGTCGTTTTTTGTATATTTGTGTCCAATTATCTTGTTATGGAAACATTATTAGATGAACTAATCAATTATATGTAACATACTTTCCATAGTTTATGTACAGTACTGATGTGATTATGAAAAACGAATTTGGGTCTGACATGACACGGTAAATTAGGCCCAACATGACGAAAAATGGGTCAATACGTTTAATACATGTACCATAGTGGGCCTGAAATAATGAGGCGACATATGTAATGAGGCAACCTACGTAGACCGGCGTGCGAGAGTAAGGCCAAGCGAGAAGTATACCTTGGTTATTAATAGCTTAAGATGATGTAGGCGAAAGGTAAGAATCTCGCCTAGAAGAAGGTTAGGGTTGGCGGCAATCGGCAATCTGAGGATTGCCGCCTCTCCTTTGATTGTCGCCTGGGCGACTTACTTGTCTGGTGACTTTGAATGATACCTAGACTGTCACATCTGGTCCCACCATAACCGTCAATGATAAGAGACTTGACAGGATGAACAGTTGGCGTCTCCACTAACTTTGGGGGTGGTTGACACCCCTTGTTGATGATTGACAAGTGCCCTAATATGTGTCTTGCACATGGTGTATGGGAGTATAAAAGGAAACCCTAAAAATATCAATGGGTAAGTCTCTCTCTTGTTCTTGAAGCTTTCTCTCTCTAAACTCCATAGTTACTTACTTGCATTGTGACCAGTTAACTTACTCTCACGCCGGAGGGGTAACGCCGGAGACGCCCCCGGCTTAGTTGACTCATCTTTCATGTGTGTAGGTGACCATTCGGAGAAGACAGCCGGAGTATCCTCTTTTTCTGCAATTCGGACGGTCCTGTGCAACCTTTTGGCTTGGTAGCATCAGTTGGTTCCGTTGCCGGGACCTGATTTTCTTCTATGTTTGGTTTGGTGAAGTTTGTGGTTGTTCTTGGTTTGTTTGAATTGTTGTTGTTCTTGTTATTGAGTTAGAAACCCAAAAAGTTTTCTGTCCAGTCAGTCACCTTCAGTTTGTTCTTGTTCGTGTGACTGTATAAACCCAGAAAAGCTTGTAAGATGGGTCAAGATAAAGGGACCCCTTCGAAGACTGCCCAGAATTTAGCTCTAACAACCCCAAACCTAAAGGATACTCGTGTGGCTAGAGGGTCTAATAGGGAAGGTGATGTACATTCTACTGATACTGAGTCAACTGTGCGACGAAGGTGGGAGCGAGAAAGTAAAGAGCGAGCTGATAAGGGAAAGGCAAGAACCGAAGGGCAGGATCCTGCCCCGTCAAGGGAAGATGAGGTTAGGGTGGAGGCAGATCAAATGAGGGCCAACAATGATTTGTTGTTGCAGATTCTCGCAAACAATAATAGATTGATAAAGATGAGGCAGAAGCCGACTCAGATCCCGCCTAATGTGCTGGCAAGGGCAACTAGAAAGAGCCCAATAAGAGAGCAGGCAGCCAGCCAAAGTGTATCTAAGAGGGAGGAAAGGCGAGTGCAGGATATGTCGCCGCCTAAGGATAAAGTCAGGGAGCCTAGGCCAGAAGTCGCCAAAGCCAGATCTGAGGGAGCCGTTGGAAAGAAAAGATATCAAGAATTTGTAGAGGATGGGAAAAGAAGGAAAGTGCACTACAAGTCTGACATCCCGCATTGGGGTTTTAGATTTCCTGCGCTTTTGGGAAGGCTCAAGTGCTTTCCCAACGGCTTTTTCCAAGGCGGCATTGGCCTTTTCCCTCGCTATAGCAGCGGCATCATCTATATGGATGGAAATGGGAATCTCCTTCTCAGTAGTCTTGGACAGGGCGGCTTGCCTAGCATCGGCAATCCGCTTACGGCGGCCATCAACATTGGAGAAGGCATCTCGCCTTTGTGAAAGCGACATTGATCTGAATTCTGCGAAAAGAAAAAGAAAGAAACAAAGTTATTTGAAGGAAACAAACAAAGAAACAAAACAAAGTTTGAGGCGAGAAGGCATACTGTGTACTTCAAACATAGCCTTGCAGCAATGCACTTCTCGCTGGCAAGGTTCACACTCAGACGCAAAACAATCTTTGGAATGTATCTCCCATCCGGGGTAGGGGGCAGTATGCAATATGGTCACGCGAGATTCATCAGTGGGACATGTGAAGTCGGGAAATCCAAATTCGCGAAGAAGAGAAGGGATAGAAAGAATCTCCCTCCATGAAAACAAGGCCAGCCCAGTATCGGCGGCATCAGCAAGAATATATAGCATGCGGGTTCTAAGGCGAGTGTCGCCAGAGACCAAGGCTTTTTTAGTTTCGATTTTAGGGATGATCTCCCTAAGGTCGCCAGAATGCGTCCAGCCGATGCGGGAAGTAATGAAAAGGGGCTTAGATTGCCAGTTGTGGACTTTGCGAGGTAGAGGAGTGAGAAATTTAGGTTTCCTATACTTAATGGACATGCGGTTTTCAACAATGTCATTTCGCTTGGAGACGGCAGTATAACCTTCAAACAAATGAACAAAGAGAAAAATTGTAGGTTCATGTCTAAGAGCCCCAGGGGCGGAGCCAGGAATTGCCCCAGGGGGGGCAAGATTTCACGGGGGTTCGGGGGCAGCGCCCCCGATAAAATAATTCGGGTCGGACAAGTAAAAAATGGGTCGGATCCATGAAATACAATGTATTTTAGTTAAAAATGTAAAGAATTAAGAAATGGGAAAAGCCTAACTAATTAATTAAGATTGAAAAAATGTGAGGAAATTAGGAGAAAGAAAAAAATAAAACTGTTAAGAAAAAGAAATGGATGGAGAGAAAGAGAGAATAGCAAAGATGGAGGACAAATAAAATTAATTGAAAAATGTAGGTAGCAGGGCTCGAACATGGATTTGAAAGGAAACACCAAAGGCTTTAACTTCACCCCCTCTACCGCTGAACCGCACCACTCACTGATCTTAATCTTGAAGTTAATTATATATATACATATATAAAAAAATATGGGGAGGTAAAAAAAAATTTTCCACTGCATTTCCGCCGGGGGGGCGAGTGCCCCCCTACGCCCTGGCTCCGCCCCTGAAGAGCCCTACAGATTACGATGTAGCTAGTTAAAATTCTAAAAGCATTGGGGTGAAGGTCAACGATTGCGGCTTGGGCTTTGTGTAGAAAAGCGCAGATAAAGGGATCCAAAGGGAACCTAAGGCCAGCTTCTAGTTGAGATAAGTATGCGACAACACCATATGTTCGTTGTCGCATGGCGGCTAAAGTCATGTCGCCAGTGTAGGGTTCTATGTGATAGATATGGTGGTTTATCCCATACTTAGCATGTAAGGGAGTTTGAAAATCTGAGAAGGAGGTGATGGGTTCAGCGACATTGGGAAATAGGGGATTGTCAGAGGAAACCTGATGCCGGGATGATGTCTCCGCGGCCAAAGTATCTGAAACGTCATGGCTGGATGATGAGTTGCAGAAGACATATCTCCAATCTCGCTGGAAGAAGAAATAACATGTTTATAAAAGCGACGACTACATAACTTGGGGGCTGCAGGATAGTCAGAGTCCGAGAAATCAGAATCAAAGTGAGAACGATAAAAGTCGCAGATATGCGAGCACAGTTCTCAAGTACTGAAGAAAGTCTTCATGGGTGTCGACTTGTGTAAAATGGGGGAATCTCTAATTTCTAAGGCATCTAAGACTGCGACATCAGCACCATGTCACAGGAGCATGGAATTAAGGTCTTTCGCGGGATTCTTGCCCACACCCCCATGTCGACCCTATAATATCCCCCAGTTTTCAAACTTTGCCCAAATCTAATGGTTCTAACGCACGACTTAGTTCTAGCCATTATGCGAGAAGAAAAGTTGAATTAATGACTGAAAATAAAGAAAGCGCGAGAAATCAAAGGTTTACCTGGGAAATTGAGGGAAAAGATGAAGACGGTAAGTCTGGCCGGAGTTTGGCCGGAAATTCCAAAAGGATGACGGTTGTGTCCAGAAACACGCCTAGAAAGCCCCAAATAGCAGTTTTGTTACCGTAGAAGTGAAAAAACAAGGAAATGGTGAAAACAAACGGAGCCAACAGACGAAATAACGGTGAAAAGGGGGTTTTTTGCAGAAAGCGGTCGCCGGAGGAAATGGTTGATGTTTTCTGAAGGATTAAGAGTGACAGTGAAAAATGAAAACTAAGACCAAAGACAGACCTTAACTTAGGAAGATGGAAGGGTGTTGGGGAGGTTTCGAAAAACAATAAATGATGTTCGAATTTTGAAAATTCCCCCATTATTAAGGACCATTTATTATGAAGCACGAATGCCAAGGCGTACTACAACGCTGCCAAACCGTCTTTATTCGTCAACCATGAAGTGACACGTGTCCCTTTAGGTGTCAAGTGAAGTCCCTATCTCGCTAATCAAAGAATGAGAGCGAGATCCTGGAGCGGCATCTGGAATTTCTCGCATGGACCATGAATAGTCCAGGTCTCGAACTTGGGGGCTGCTGATGTGATTATGAAAAACGGATTTGGGCCTGACACAGTAAATTAGGCCCAACATGACGAAAATGGGCCAAATACGTTTAATACATGTACCATAGTGGGTCTAAAATAATGAGGCGACATATGTAATGAGGCAACCTGGGTAGACCGGCGTGCGAGAGTAAGGTCAAGCGAAAAGTATACCTTAGTTATTAATAGCTTAAGATGATGTAGGCGAAAGGAAAGAATCTCACCTAGAAGAAGGTTAAGGTTGGCGGCAATCTGAGGATTGCCACCTCTCCTTTGATTGTCGCCTGGGCAACTTACTTGTCTTGTGACTTTGAATGATACCTAGACTGTTACATATGGATCCCACCATAACCGTCAATGATAAGAGACTTGACATGATGAACAGATGGAGTCTCCACTAACTTTGGAGGTGGTTGGCACCCCTTGTTGATGATTGACAAGTGTCCTAATATGTGCCTTGCACATGGTGTATAGGAGTATAAAATGAAACCCTAAAAATATCACTGGGTAAGTCTCTCTCTTGTTCTTGAAGCTTTCTCTCTCTATACTCCATAGCTACTTGCTTTGTGATTAGTTAACTTACTCTCACGTCGGAGGGGTATCGCCGGAGACGCTTCCAGCTTAGTTGACTCGTCTTTCATGTGTGTAAGTGATCATTTGAAGAAGACAGTCGAAGTATCCAATTTTTCTGCAATTTTTTCTGCAATTCGGACGATCCTGTGCAACCTTTTAGCTCGGTAGCATCAAGTACCTCTTAAAGAAATGAGTAGTTATTTGCAGTTCTTTTATCTTAACATTAAATAAAAAAAAAACATCTTTTTTTTTTTTTTTGCCGTCCAGAAAATAGCTTGGAGTTATGTGCCACTTTCATACTTTCTCCGTCTTCAATTAAGTATACATTGGAAAGACTAATAGATCCACTAATCATTGGTTAAATTCTAAAAAATATATAGTAATTTGTTTCTTCGTTGACCAAAAAGGAAAGAAAAAAATAGGAAAAATGATCGAAAAGTTTTAAGAAAGTATAATGATGTTCGAAAAGTTCCTCCGTCATATTGTATTATAGATATAGTATCATATTAACATAAGTGAATATAATCTGAATGTAGTATTATTTACTACTACTACATAAAAACTTTCGAATCATTTCGATTTAATGAGGAACTTAATTTGTCACAAAAGAAACTTTCGGATCAAATTCCCGAAAAAAGCAAAAAAAATAAGACCACATACTTGCCATTTGAAAAAAAAAAGAAAAAAAAGCTTCGTGGTAAGAAGAAAAATAAGGTACCCAAAAATTAAAAAAAATGAAAAATAAAGAGTGTTTTTTCTAGTTAGGAATGGCAATTTTGAACCGAACCGTGGTTATCCGGACTGAACCGAACCGAAGTTGACGGTATTAACTGATTTGACTGGATATGAGGCGGGTAATGGGAAATAACCGAAATTAAAAAGTGGGGAACGGTTTGATTTTGGTATTAGCATTACTCGCCCCATTACCTGAACCGAATGTTACCTGAACTGCTTATAGTTTTCTTATTGTAATCTAGTAAATCTTTTCTTATGTTTGGTGAATTGTGTCATACACAACTATTTAATTTTTTTTTGAACTCTTATGAATGTGATTATATGAGTTTAAGTAAAAAAATTATCCTTTATCAAAGTTAATTTTTGAGTTTTTTTTATCGCTAAAGTGCTTTAAAACAAAATATTAATTTGACTAATTTCCCGCGTGAATTCCCCGATTAACTGCTAGCCGTGGGGAATGGATATGGTATGAAAAATTGATTACCCGCTGAAGAATGAGACGATTATGGGACACAAAATTGAATTAAAAAATGAAAATGATACGATATATAACTGTCTCAAACTATCCCCATTGTCATTCCTATATCTAGTCGGTCACCAGAATAACATTTGAGTAAGTGAGAACATGCAAATGAACAAACAGAACCTTCTAACTTCAATTTTTAACTATATTTACACCTTACTATCTTTGACTCTCTCCAAATTACTACGACTAGTCAAAATGGGTTTGGTAAAGTTCACGCGGCGACCGTACACCTACGGGTGGCTTATATTGACTTCACACACTTGAGGTCAACCTCACCATATACATAATACACGTTGTTAAATGTTAATCATCAAACCTCAAGATTATTTTTAAAATTACCCAAGATTTGTTGCTTTTCTGTCACATTGTAAGGTAAGAATTTGGCATTTAACTAATAGTATCCAGTAGAAAATCAATCTAGGATTTTATTTATATGTCTTGAGTTTCTTATTGATCAACATATCAATATATATGAGTTACAAATAGAAAAAGGAAAAGGAGTCCTATTTTCAAACGAAAGAGAAAGAGTCCTAAATAAAAACAGTTTCAGGCCAACTTACGTTTCCAGGTTAGCGGTGAGGAGGTCGCCTGGCTTAGGCCGAGGAGCCTCACTCGCAATAGCTTTGGTCGGTATTTGATCTTGGGTGAGGCGGCCGCCTGGCTTGGGCCGAGGCTGTCGCCTCACTGGCAGTGGCCGGGGTTTGATCTTGGTGAGGCGGCCGCCTGGAATTTGGCGAGGCTGACGCCTCACTTGCAGAAACATCATTTACAACAGCTTCATCTTCACACCCTCCATCAAGTTGAGCATGGGAATTAAGAATGCCCGACTTGCTAATGAGCAAATTAAATTATTGCTTTCCAAGTGCTTTAGTAAAAATATCCGTCAACTGTGTTTTGGTAGGAACATAGGAAGGAGAGATAAAGTCATCAGAAACATCATCACGAACAAAGTGTCAATCTATTTCAATGTGCTTTGTTCGTTCATGAAATACAGGATTCTTAGCAATATGTAGAGCCGGCTGGCTATCGCAAAAGATGTTAATCGCCTTGGGATGATGAACACCTAAGCTTAACAGTAATTCTTTCAACCACTTCAATTCACAAGTAAGGGCCGCCATAGAACGGTATTCGGCCTCGGCAGAGGAATGAGACACATTGGATTGTTTCTTCGTTTTCCAAGATATAGGGGACTGACCAAGAAATACAAGCCACCCGGAAAGAGAGCGTCTAGTAATAGGACAGGCTGCCCAGTCCGAGTCACACCATCCTTGTAGCGTGAGATCACTATCAGCCCGAAGTAGAATATCCTGACCAGGTGTGCTTTTGAGATAACGCACAACCCTTAATGTTGCATCCCAATGTTCCTTGCGACGTTCCTTCATAAATTGAGATAAAATATGCACAAAATATGCCAAATTTGGTCGGGTGACAACTAAGTAAATGAGACGGCCAACCAACCGTCTATAGCGTTCTGGGTCATCCAAAAGATCACCCGTGGCAAGACCAAGTTTATGATTTGGTTCAATGGGAAAACCAGATGGCTTTGCACCCAATAGCCCAACCTCGGATATAATATCTAAGGTATACTTACGTTGGTACAAGAATAGTCCAGAGGAGCTGCGAGCAACCTCAATACCCAAGAAATACTTTAGGGAGTCAAGATTTTTCATCTTGAAACATTCACTCAGGTAGTTTTTGAAAGACTGTAAAGCAGCGGAATCGTTTCCAGCAATAATAAGATCGTCAACATACACAAGTATATTCATATGAATTGTACCCTTCGTGACTGTGAAAAGAGAATAATCAGAATAAGACTGCAAGAATCCATAGTGTTTCAAGGAAGCCACCAATTTAGTGAACCAACAACGAGGGGCCTGTTTCAGGCCATAAAGAGATTTACGAAGACGACAAACCATATTAGGCTGAGATGCACTGAAACCCGGAGGAGGTTTCATGTAGAGCTCTTCCTGAAGATCATCATGCAGGAAAGCATTATGCACGTTCATTTGATGCAGTTCCCAATTCTTCGAGGCAGCAATAGCAAGAAAGGCTCGAACAGTAGTGATCATTTTGGCCACAGGAGCAAAACTTTCAGTGTAATCAATTCCTTCCTTCTGATGATTATCGAGAACTATCAATCGAGATTTAAGCCGTTCAATAGCACCATCAGAATTATATTTAATCCGATAAACCCACTGGCTACCCAGTGCATGCTTGCCAGAAGGTAGAGGAACCATAGTCCAAGTGGCATTGGCTTCCAAGGCACGAATTTCATCTTGCATATAATCCTTCCACCCAGCATGTAACATTGCCTCACGAAAAGACCTAGGCTCTTTAGCCAAGGTAAAAGCTGCAAGAAAGTTATGATATTTCACAGAAAAACTGTCACAATTTATATAGTGAATAAAACCCTAGATTGATTTTCTACATGATATCAGAGCAGGTCCATTACACATGAAGGCCCAACGGCCCACGATGTTACTCCGCGCCACCCGATTAATAAGTCCACATTGTAAGCTTTGGCAAAAAGCCCGCTACACGTGGGGGACGTGTTAAAGATATTAACCCACATCGAAAATTGACAAACCTTGCCTATGACATATAATGATCCTGGACCACTCCCCTTAACACCAATTGATTTTAAGGTAGAATCTCAGACTTTAAGAATCCCTCGCTACTCAAAATAAATGTCGAAAAAAAATTCAAATTTACTTTTAATCAAAAACAAATTTAAAAAAAATTGGCGTTCTTTTAAAGACAGCGGAAGCGAAGATTAAAAGGTATATCGATTGTCGATATGTCTCTGCATGTGAAGCGATGTGGAGAATATTTGCATTTGATATCCATTACAGGACACCCGCTGTAGAGCGCTTATCTTTCCATTTAGAGGGAGACCAAACCATTCCTTTCAGAGATGGTGATTATCTTACGGATGTTGTGGGTAAGCCTACTGTTGGCCAATCACAATTTTTATAGTGGATGAAGATCAATCGTGAGAATCCAGAGGCTAGACAGTACAAGTATTACGAATTTCCGCAATATTTTGTTTGGGATAAGTCAAAGCGAGAATGGCATCCTAGAAGGAGAGGCACATCAATTGGACGAATTTATCATGTCCCCATCAATTCAGGGGATATCTACTATTTGAGGCTGATGTTAAATCACATTGCTGGTGCTACGTGTTACGATGATTTGAGAATTGTAAATAATATAGTGCACGGTGATTACAAAAAAGCGTGTTATGTACTAGGATTGTTAGACGATGATAAGGAGTATGTTGATGGAATAAAAGAAGCAAGTCAATGGGGGTCACTGGATTATCTACGAAGACTTTTCACAATGCTACTATTATCTAATAGTATATCGAGGCCACAAGATGTCTGTAATCAAACTTGGCAAGTTCTGTCAGACGATGTCAACTACAAGCATCAAAAGAATTTTAACAATCCTGGTAAATACTTTATTATGTTAAATCATACTTTGACTAATAATCTTGGACAATCTTTTATTCTATTGATTAGTTTTTCAACTATACTCCCTCCGTCCTAGAAGAAGGCACACTTTTGGTAAAATTGATCAAACTTTGACTAACAATTAACAGATAAAGAGCAAATTCTGCCTAAATAAACATCCCAAAGTAAGAATCCTACTTTCTATTTTGTTAATGAGGGATTATATTGTATTTACATTAGTGGTTAAAGTTTGATCAAGTTTTCTCAAAGTTTCACTTCATTGACTGAGGGAGTATTTAGTTAATCATTTTTTATCATTTTTTGTTTTAATGTCAATCTATTTTATTATACATAGGTTTGACACTCAAAGAAGAGCAAGTTAAAAATTGTGCATTGGCCGAGATTGATAAGTTATTGCGCGAATTGCGCGGTCTACAAAATTTTAAAGATATGCCTCAACCAAGCAATTCTATAATTTCTGATGCGGAGAATATGCTAATATTGGATGAAATGTCTTATGATGTTGAGGAGATGAAGGCTGAGCACTCTAGATTACATAAATGTTTGACTGAAGAACAAAGGATGGTTTATGAAAAGATCATGACGGCTATTGATAGAGGAGATGGTGGAGTTTTCTTTTTGTATGGGTATGGTGGCACGGGGAAGACTTTCATATGAAAGACATTATACTCCGCCTTGCGAAGTAGGAGGGATATAGTTCTTCCGGTGGCTTCTAGCGGTATAGCTTCGTTGCTACTTTCGAGGGGTAGGACTGCTCACTCCAGATTTGGCATACCCATACAAGTCGATGAAAGCTCAACTTGCAGCAAGATTAAGCCAGGTTCTGATTTGTGTGGTCTCCTAAAGAAAACGAAGCTGATAATTTGGGATGAGGCTCCGATGGCCCACAAGCACTGCTTTGAGGCGCTTGACCGGAGCTTGAGGGACATTATGCGTACTCATGATGGTCGTTGCTCTGATAAGCCATTTGGTGGATTAGTTGTTGTTTTTTGAGGAGATTTCAGGCAAATATTTCCTGTTGTGCCTAAAGGAAGCCGACATGATATTGTACATGCTGCCATCAGTTCATCTAAACTTTGGAATTCGTGTGAGGTCCTAAAATTGACAAAAAACATGAGATTGCAGGTAAATGATCTAATTTAAAACTCTTTACATATTACATTTCCCTGTTGCAGAAACTAAATGTTTCATCTCATTCATTGCCTAAATGTAGGTACGTTCCTCTTCTTCTTCTGATGTTCTAGAGATCAAAAATTTTGCTGAATGGATATTACGGGTAGGAGATGGGGATGTCGGTGAAGAAAATGATGGAGAAGTTGAAATTAAGTTACCCGATGATATTTGATAAGAGATACAACTGATCCTATAGCAACCATCGTTGAAAACACGTATCCTGACATATTACACAATATGCGGATTGATAGATTTTTTCAGGATAGAGCAATTTTGGCACCAACTAATGAGATAGTAGATACTATCAATGATTATGTGATGTCGATGTTGACCGGTGATGAAGTGTTGTATATGAGTTCTGATAGCATCAGCAAAGAGGACTGAGATATTGCTGGCCACGAGGATGTATTTTCTGTTGAATTTCTTAATACGATTAAATGCTCCGGATTGCCGAACCATTCCATACGTCTGAAGGTTGGGTGTATAGTGATGCTACTCGAGAACATTGATCAAGCTTCGTAATTATGCAACGGAACGAGAATGATCGTTACAAATCTGGGAAAACATATAGTTGAAGCAAGAATGCTTTCAGGAAAGAATAAAGGAATGAAGGTGTTTGTGCCCAGAATGATGTTGAGCCCGTCAGATATGACAGGGAAAACCAAAGTTAGTACTATGAACTAGTAACTATATAAAGGCTGAAGTGCAAATCACTTCAGCACACCTCATATTTTTCCGTTCAAACTAGAATCGAGACTAAATAGAGACTAGGTTCATTACTCATTTACTAAACACACCCCCTTTAATAATCCGAAATAAAATTTGAAAAATCTGAGGAATATTAATCCTACATCGTCTAGGAATTGAAATGCTAGAAAATGGAGTAGTATATATTGAGAGGCCTTAGCATTTGAAAACCAATTGGGATATTAATCCCACATCGTCTAGGAATTGAAATGCTAGGAAATTGAGTAGTATAAATTTTGGGGCATTTGGCTCATTAGTGAACACCAGTTTTTTTGGTGTTGGGGGCGCCTAGGTCACGCATATGGCGCCTAATCACCGCCAAATGGCTCCTTAACTAAGAATTTTCATAGCTCCTTAATTTCTTAAGAAAGCTTTACATTTAGTATATATTGAGAGGTCTTAGCATTTGAAAACCAAATGAGATATTAATCCTACATCGTCTAGGAAATGGAATAGTATATATTAAGAGACATTAGCATTTGAAAACCAAATGGGATATTAATCTCACATTGTCTATGAATTGAAATGCTAGAAAATGGAGTAGTATATATTGAGAGGTCTTAGCATTTGAAAACCAAATGGGATATTAATCCCACATCGTCGAGGAATTGAAATGCTAGAAAATGGAGTAGTATATATTGAGAGGACTTAGCATTTGAAAACCTAATGGTATATTATTCGCACATCGTCTAGGAATTGAAGTGCTAGAAAATGGAATAGTATAAATTTTAGGGCGGCTAAACACCGCCAAATGACTCCTTAACTAAGACTTTTCATAGCTCCTTAATTTCTGAAGAAATCTTTCTCTTTAGTATATATTGAGAGGTCTTAGCATTTGAAAATCAAATGGGATATTAACCCCACATCGTCTATGAATTGAAATGCTAGAAAATGGAGTAGTATATATTGAGAGGCTTAGCATTTGAAAATCAAATTGGACATTAATCCCACATCGTCTAGGTATTGAAATGCTAGGAAATGGCGTAGTATATATTGAGAGGTCTTAGCATTTGAAAACCAAATGGGATATTAATCTCACATCGTCTAGGAATTGAAATGCTATAAAATGGAGTAGTATATATTGAGAGGTCTTAACATTTAAAAACCAATTGGGTTATTAATCCCACATCGTCTAGGAATTGAAATGCTAGGAAATGGAGTAGTATAAATTTTTGGGCATTTGGCTCCTTAGTGAACACCAGCTTTCTTGATGTCTCTTTAGTGAACATCAGCTTTCATGGTGTTGGGCGTGCCTAGGTTACGCCAAGGGCACCTAATCACCGTCAAATGGCTCCTTAACTAAGACTTTTCATAGCTCCTTAATTTTTCAAGAAAGCTTTACATTTAGTATATATTGAGAGGTCTTAGCATTTGAAAACCAAATGGGATATTAATCCTCCATCGTCTAGGAATTGAAATATTAGGAAATAGAATAGTATATATTGAGAGACCTTAGCATTTGAAAACCAAATGGGATATTAATCATAATCGTCTAGGAATTGAAATGCTAGAAAATGGAATAGTATATATTGAGAGGCCTTAGCATAGTGCTAGGAAATGAAATAGTATAACGCCTAAGGCGCCAAGGTCACGCCTAGGGCGCCTGATCACCGCCAAATGGCTCCTTAACTAAGACTTTTCATAGTTCCTTAATTTCTCAATAAAGCTTTCCATTTTCGTTTCCCGCTTACAGCCAGTTTTGAAATTGGAAACTTGATCGATTTTGTCATTTCATATTTGTAAGATATTGACTTGCTATAAAGAAAAAGGGAAAAAATAAAAGGGATAGATGTGTGACGTGCTCTATGGTATGGAGAGCAACTTCTCATATTATTTCTAACTTTCTTTGAAATAGCTTTTTATCCGTGCGTTTAACGCACGGATATAGCGCTAGTTATTATATTATAAAGTAAAAAGATGTTTGAATCCTTCCTTTCTCTTTCACCAGTATTTTACCCTTAATATGTTGACTCGAATTGAAGGTGCCACGTAATTAAAATTAACCAAATTATAAGATTCATAGTCCAAAAATCTTGCCACCCTGCACCTATAAATATCTTAACCAAACAAAACCCAGCATACCCATCTTGGCCCATCTCCCTCCCATAACTCCAAAAATACAGCAAAGAAAGAGAGAGAGAGAGAGAGAGAGAGAGAGAGAGAGAGAGAGAGAGAGTGGGAGAGAGAGAGAGAGAAGGAGCGACCTGAGATAACACAAAAATGGCAGGAAGAATGAATATGGTTATGTTAATGATAATGGTAGTTGCATCTATGCAACTACAAGGCTCAATGGCACAAACTAGGCACACAGTTGGTGATACAATTGGTTGGACTGTTCCATCCACCACCTCCACCTACTCCACCTGGGCCTCTTCCCAAACCTTCACCGTCGGCGACAGTCTAGGTAAACACATAAAATCAATTTCTTAAACATATTTTCGACTAGTTTTATACTGATTTAAATGAATGTCACATTTTTTTTAACATGGGTATGTACAAAAAGTGACATTCATTTAAAAATGGAGGGTGTCCCTTTTTGTAACTATGATACAAAAAGTGACTCTTTTGATGAATAAACAAGAAAGAATTGGTTTTGAATTGTGCGTTGTGTTGTGCAGTGTTTACCTTTCTCACCGGCGTACATAACGTAGCGGAAGTGACACGGTCGGCTTATGATGCCTGCAATGGCACCGGCACCATATCATTGACCGGAAATGGCCCTGCCACCGTCAACTTACCGGCTGCTGGCACCAGATACTTTATTTGCACAGTTGGAACTCACTGTAGCCTTGGCCAGAAAGTAGCTATCAATGTTTCAGCTGCAGCCACAACTTCACCACCGGCTGCTCAACCCGCTGCTCCACCGGCATCAGTACCAGCACCAGTTTCTCCACCACCATCAGCAGCAGCACCGGCACCCGGCCCAGCTAGCAGAGGTCCGGCGACTTACATCGTCGGAGATACGCTCGGCTGGACTGTCCCCTCTGACGGAGTCGCCACTTACCAAACATGGGCGTCAGACAAGACTTTCATGGCCGGAGACGTTCTAGGTAAAACTATTGATAACCACCCATTCTGTTTTCTATAACAGGCATTTCGTCGAACACTTAGTTAGCAGAACTCTAAAAAGTATTTTAGATAGCAGAATTCTCACAAGCATTTCGCCGAACACATAAGTAGCAGAATTCATTACCCTAATCGATTTTATGATCTTGCAGTGTTCAATTTCGTGAGCCAGGTACACAACGTAGCTGAGGTGTCGACCACCGCCTTCAATTCCTGCAACACCACCTCCACCATCCGTGTAATCAGCAGCAGCCCCGCCAGGGTCACACTCACCGGTGGATCACACTACTTCATATGTACCTTCCCCCGACATTGCTCATTGGGCCAACAGCTAGCAATCAACGTCACCGGATCCCCCACCGCCACGCCACCATCTAGCATAGCCAATCCCCCATCCACTCCATCGGCACCGTCTCCCGACGGTGTCAACGCTCCTCCTCCGCCTAACTCTGGTTCATCACTGGCTGCCTCCGCCGCATTGCCAGTGGCTCTTCTGTCAATTGCCTTAGCTTTCTTTTACTAGATTGAGAGATGCACGATTTTGTGTAATTGAGATTATTTTTTTTCGGTTTGTGATTTTTCATCTTATATTATTTGTATTTTTAGTATCAATAAAAAGTTTATAGTTACTCAATACTTCTACATAAATCTCGAATTTGACAACCTAATATAATTTTTCGTAGTTCACTTAAAAAATACTATTTTCGTCTCATTTGAAGCTTCACTATTTTGATGAGGACACACAAATTAAAAAAAGTAATGAGGTAGAGAAGGGTTGTGTGAGGAAGAAGTGAATAGATATGACAAGTGGGACTCTCAATTTAAATGTGTGAGGAGAAAAAGTTAGTGGGTATGACAAGTAAGGTCCACAATTTAAGTATGAGATAGGAAGAAGTGAGTGGAGTTGACAAGTGGAACCCACATTTTTTTTACCATTTTAGGAAAGATGAAGGTTCTAATGGGACATTCATTTGGATAAAAGGTGAAGCTTCAAAGGAGACGGAGGGAGTATATTTTTTAAAGCATAATCGCATACTCCCTCCGTCTCACCGATCTTAAGAAAACTTTCCATTTTGAGCGTCCCGCTAATCTTAAGAATTCTCAAAATGAAAAGTTTTTATCATTATTATATTGGGCCTACCCCACCCAATTATCACTAATAAAACTAAATTAAGACCCAGCCCAATTAACCCTCCCTAATTAAATCAAAAGCAACTTTGAACTGGCTCAATTACATGGATCAAACCAAACCCATTTCCATCAAACAAACCCTAACCCTATTTTCATTTCATCTCTCTCTCTCTCCCTCTCTCCCTCTCTCCATTCTCATATTCTCTCTTTGTAACTCCTTTCGTTTCTCTCACAGCGCCGCCCTCACAAACCCTAAATTCATGCCATGGATTCGTCGGATTTAAATGATTCTGACAGGGATCTAGGCTTTCCCCTCAATTTCGATTCATTTACACCGCTGTGTTCTAACCTCAAATTTGTTCCTCTGTGTTCTAACCTCGAATCCCTATTTTCCATACCCAATTCTTCTATCGCCAACGATGAAACTGTGAAAGAGTCGCCGGAGGATGGTTGTGAGCTGGTGACAGAGTTGCCGGAGAAAGTTTGTGAGTTGGTTGCGCCAAAGAAACGGTTTGGGGAAGAATTTCCTGGCCTTAGTCAGGATTCTTCAGATCCGACCATACGGGAGGCCTATTGGAAGGCTTTGGGACACCGTCACTGTCTCGAAATGTTGGGGATAATGTTCCCTTGGTCGAAAGGCCCTAACCCAGATGATAGTCCATATTTTCCGGATACAGAAGCTATTCAACTCATGCTTCATATCCGAGGAAAAGAAATCCAAGAAGGAAAACAGGTGTAATCTCTCTATTTCTGGTATTATTTGAAAACCTAGGAATTTACTCGTGTGTAAGAGCATGTTGTTGATTGTGATTATGGGGAATTTTATGTGAAATGATGATGCTCTTTGTTTACTTGAGACACGTGTGTTTATGATTGGTGTTTTTATTTGATACGAACAGATTACTATGCTTCGATTATTGCCTAGGGTTGATTGATTGTGTTTGGCTGGGACTTTGATTGTGGTTATGTTGCCATTTGATTTTTTTGGATGAAATGTGCATTTGATGTGCTTGGAACTGGTGAAATGTCCCTCTGTTTTACACTTGGTAATGGTAAAATAACTTGACATCTAACTCGATGATGATCATTTTCTGAGAGTCAAATTTTTACAAAAACAAAAACTCCCTTTTTTATGAGAGTGTTCATGTACTCGGAACATTTCTTACACTTAATTTTGATCACAAACCTAGAAAGGTTACTCAGTGATGATTTTTATCTGAGAGTACATTTTTCAAAAAACAAAAGCTCTCTTCTTTGCTGAGTTTGACCAAATTGCTTCAAAGAAATACCTCTCCAAGTGCTAATTCTGACATTATGCTTTCTAAGCCATCATGTTGCCCCTTCTCTTGAAGATATTTGATGCAATCAACTACCATACCCAATTCAACTTGTCTGTCAGTTTCTAGTTCACCAGCTCTCAACAATCTATCTTTTCCAATATGGGGAACATCAAAGTTGTTTTCACCTTTTAACTTCATGATTTCGAGCATAGAAAGTTGCAAGCTAACAAAAATTTTGTTGAGAGTAATTGGTGAAAGATTTTCAAAAGCAACTTTGACTGCAGTAACTAAGTCATCAACTGTCTTGGCTTGAACATCTGTTTTGAGTGTGTCAATCGACCTGAACCATCCAAGATCATTGATGTTCGTATCAGTGGAGTTTGGTGGTTGAAATTGTAGTTGAATGTTCCATCCATCTGCGCTTGCTGCCTCTCTAAAATCTTGATCTGAGTTCTTGATATGTGGTGGGGCATTGTCCCATTGTATGATGATATTCTTTGATTCATTTGCTGGCCATTTAGATTTTATTGTAGGAATAACCTGCAATAAAAAAAACATGGTTAATCTAAAAAAAAAAGAGAACATTGCTGGAAAAATAAATGAGTTTTGACTTTGCTTACATTTCTGAGTAGCATCTCCTTTGTCACTGTTTTGTTGATTGACGCCATTGCTTTGGTCACCATTGTTCCAGCAACTCTATTTATGCTACTCCTCTTTGCTGGCTCTCTTTTTGTAAATGGCCACATGCCTATCTTTTCATCAAACAAAAGAACCCCTTCATTTGAATAAATGGGCCTACTAACTGCACACAAGAACATTACCTTAGGGATATACCTTTTACTTTGGCATGATCTATGAGGTTCAATTTCTCCTGGACACATGTAGTATCTTTCCATTGCTTTTGTCAAGTAAAACCATTTTTCATCAATGTGTATGACATGGAACATGCTCTTAAACTGAAATTTACTAAGAGAAAAATCCCATTTAAGCCATGATAAACTGAATTTCAGCCTTGCATATTTATTGGCTTCGGTTAATGACGGAGTGATTGCATTCGTGTGAGCCCTGATCACACCCTCCTTTTTCCATCTCCCAACAGTGCTCTTACTCACTCCCAATGCAGCCCCCAAATCTCTAATTGTGCCTCTTTGTTGATATGGAATTGTTTTCATCTTTGCTTGATCTAACTGGACAATTTTTTTTCTTTTTGCATTCTTTTTTGAAGTCAGAGACAATGGAGCATTTCCTCCCATTTGACGCCGGACTTCTATCCACATCAAGTACACAGTCGAGAGAGAAACCGCGAACCTCTCCGCAGCTTCCTTGATTTTGCCCTTTGGGAGATTTCCACCAACAACGTAGGTCAACAAGTATTGGCCCAGATAGTTCCTCTCTTCTGTTGTTAAGTTGGCTCTCCTCACCATCTTTTTGATTTGTGTCTTGGTTATGAATTTGTAAATTAAGAAACTGTAAACAGTGAATGCCTTATTTATAGGGGCACTTTTGAAATGGTGGGAAGACTACTTTTGGTGGGAAAATGGTTTTGTTTGGTGATCCTGGTAAAATTTTGAAAATCCCTCTGTAAATTAAGAAACTGTAAACAGTGATGCCTTATTTGATTTGACTTCTCTAGTTTGAATTTTAATTTGGGGGGAAACTGATTAAGAGTTAATCAAAAAGGTGAATAACTCTTAATTTTTGACCCACTTGTCCTTTTGGAATAAAATAGTGATATTCCTTAATTCCCGTGTCATTTCATTTTTTCTTAAGATGGCTGGGACGGAGGGAGTATTTACATACACTTGTACATTACAAAAATTACATTTTATAGCTAAATTTTTGTCCATAAAATTGGGGTCGGAGAGAGAAATTCCATCCCACGTTAGACACTTTGAATCTTTCCATTGAGATCAGGGGCGGATTCAGAATTTTAGAATCGGACTTGGTATTTAAAAAATATTGTAAACAATAATAAAAGTGAAAAATAACTTCATATATAAACAAAAAAAATTACATATATAGTCGGTGACTTAGGTAAAAAAAAATCAAAATTTTGAAATGGGCTGAAGTCCACGTCAATTAGGGCTAAATCCGCCCTGATTTGAGACTAGCCGAATACTGATATCTCCGTGGAAAACGAGTTGGGGTCGGAAAGAGAAATTCCAGCCACAAAAGTTAGGTTCAATTCTTGTCCATAAAATTGAGGAATTTCCATCCCACGTTAGACACTTTGGGGCGTTTGGTTGGTTGTAAAGTGGGGGAATGGAATGCCCAAATTCATTCCCCCAAATCATTTGACCTGTTTGGTTGAAGAAGTTTTAAAATTTTCATTCCAACGGAATGGCCAATTCCCTCCTTGAAAGGAATTTGCCATTCCTTTCATATATGGGAGGAATTGCCAATTCCTTAGGGAATGAAAAAAAAAATTGACCAAAATATCCCTAAACCCAAACCACCCCTACCCACCCCCAATCAGCCCCTGCCCTACCCCACCCCCCACGATTTATTTTTTTTTCTGCCTACCCCCCCCCATCCAGCCCTGCCCTACCCTACCCTACCCCCCACCCCTCACCCCACCCCCACGAATTTTTTTTGCCTACCCCCCATCCACTCCCCGCCTACCCCCCCACCCCAACGAAAAAAAAAAAATCTGCCTACCCCCCCACCCCACCCCCTGTTGGTGTAATGCCCTAGGCTTTAGTTATGTTTAACTGAAAACCGTTATGTATCATCTTTATCGTTTATGTTTATTATTTGATTATTATATAGTTTGCATATTTGTTTATAATAATCTCTGTCCCTAATTATTAAGAGAATAAATTAGTATAATTGTCAATGGATAATCATGTGATGATTATATGCATAAGAGATGCACATTGAAATTATGGGTACTTGTTAGAGAACAAGTATCGGACATGACCCGCATGAGATTTATGTAATGGTCAAATGTCATACTTAAATCTCATACGGTTACTTCATTTATTTCCTAGACACGAGACTATCATAACCTTACATATGATGAAAGCCATGTTTGATTTTAGTCAAACGATATCTTAACACGATATCCATAAAGGCTATCATTGGCATGATCGGATTCATGATGGGAAGGATGATAAGTCAAGAAGGAGTTTGTCCCTCGGAAGAGAGATGTTATGCTTGGGCCTCGATGAGTGATAATGATGAAAGTGTATGGCCGTACCCCAATGTGATTGGAATTATCATTATACTCAAGAATCGAGAAAGCATTGAACAATAACAAGTTGACAAGGACCATGACTTGTGTTCAATATAACATCGTGAGACAAAAGGGATAAATGGAAGTACACCGTTGGAAACGTGAACTCTTACGTTGCATCATTTGGGTAGACATAATGGCTTGCTAGAGTCCGCTTATGTCTTATGAGGTTCGATATGATCGAACTCATTGCCAACATGATGTAATCCTATTGGGTCACACACAACTAGAATGAATTGGTTAAACCGGAGGAAGAATGATTGAGAGGCACGTAAAGCTGGCTACATTTATGTCACGCGACATATCAAGCCAATGGCTTGATATACCGCGCGACATAATAGGCCAATACGCGTCTTTGATGGCTGTCTCTCCTAATTCGATTAGAAGAGGTATTTACACTATTGTAGTATAAATACAAGTGGTATCTCAAACCTAAAAGCCTAGCCGAAATTTTAAAGCAAAATTCACAATCAAATTCTCTCAATATTCTTCAAGGTTTAGATCTAGCAATCAACAAGAAATTGTTCTTGGATTCATTCAAAGGTGTGGATACCAAAAGAGGGTCTTCGCTCGTTCATCGATCAAGACCTAGAGTTCAAGCAAGTTCAAGAACGAAGTTTGTGATTCAATATCACATAATCAAATCGTTCGATAGCTCAAGACCGGAAAGCGTTTCAATGTTGGTTTAATTCTATTTCATTGATATTCAAATTAATTGTATAGAACGGATCCTAGGGCTTCTTGGGTTTTATGTTTTTAATGCTTAATTCCGCTGCGCATGGACCCGTAAAACCCAACAAAGGGTATCGAGCCTCGTTCGTATGGTTAAGTTTGAATTAACATGCTAGATTTAAGGTATAAATTGTTTATATGCTTATTGAATGTTTTGAATGTGATAGAATTTTTAATTGTTTATGTGAAACAATGTGAAAATCGTTTTCGAATTATCTTTGAATTAAATCTGTAAAAAGGATGTTTTACGTGATTTAATTACATGTAATCTGTATTGGTTCGAATCTGAAATCCTGTTACTTGGCTGCTTATGTCGCGCGACATGTTGAGCCATGTGGATTTCAGGTTAACTGGCCTGTTACGTCGCGCGACATATCAAGCCTCTGGCTGATGTTGTCACGCGACATAATAAGCCAAAACTGGGCAGAATCAGTTTGTTCAATTTTTCTGCTATTTTGTGATTGTGTTTACAATCTGATATGTTGATATGAAAATCTGGATGTTATAAAATTGAGTTTATAAGTCCGCGATAGATTGATTCATTGATATACATGATTAATTGATTAAAATATGATTTTAATAATTATTGCTATGTATATGAAAATCTGGATGTTATAAAATTGAGTTTATAAGTCCATGCTAGATTGATTCATTGATATGCATGATTAATTGATTAAAATATGATTTTAATAATTATTGCGATGCATGAATTATTTGTTCTTAAGTGTTAAGAATTTTATTAGATGTTTAGTTGAAACATTGAATTGTGATTTCCTAAAATGTTTAGTTGAAACATGATATTTAGTTTCCTAATATGTTTAGATTTAGACATTGTAAATTTTGGATCTTATGATTGTTTATGGAAACAAGTCATAAACACGCGAAATTTTAAAAGGAAACTAATTGTTTATAAAAGGTAGTGATTATGTTGCCAAATCAGAGTTGATTTCTAATTGTGCATGACTAGGAGAGTTATGTCTAAGGAAGAGTTGGTACTTAAGTAGTCCTTGTGGCTCACCTATCTTCCTGGGAACTTACCTGGTGCATGATTATGACTATCTTTGCGATATGCTTATAATCTACCTTAAAGAACCTTCATTTAACTTTTAAGTTCTTTATGCCAATCCATGATTTAAACACTTGAGACCACTCGGATAGTTTTGGGTGGGCTTGCCATAGCAAGGTGCTTTGATTCTATTCCGTTTGCGAGCAAGATGAGGAAATGGTGGTTCCTATACGTTTAAAATGGATGAACTTAATTGGGTTATCAAAATGGTTTTGGACCCAAGGCATAAGATGAGATTAAAATATGCTTAGACATATGATGTCTTAAATAAATCTCATAAAAGATCCTAAGAGTCATATATGATATGATTGATGTTTTCTACCTAATTAGTTTGATCTTGAGCGGTGCGCCATAGCGTACTTGAGATCAAATTAAAGATGGATCTTAGTCCTAAGAGTCATATACGATATGATTGATGTTTTTCTACCTAATTAGTTTAATCTTGAGCGGTGCGCCATAGCGTACTTGAGATTAAATTAAAGTTGGATCTTAGCCCATTAAATGCATATTATGCTTATTAGCATTGGAAGGTGTATGATTTAGTGGGAGTATTTGTAAAATACATTATTTGCTCTTAAATGATAAATGTGTTGATATTGATATGTGTTCATATAATTTGTATATTTTGTTGTAGAAATAGCATTACATAATGATAATTGCGATTCGTCCTTATGAAGGACAAAGTTCGAAAGGAACGATACATTTAATTCTGATTGGATCAGAAGCCTAAAGAATGGTTCTTGGGTAAATGTGTACGTTCTTGACGAATTCGTTCCTACTGAACCCATAGCAAATGTTGCAAAGGGCAAATAAGGAAGCAACATTAGAAACATAGTGATGATTCGACAATATTGCTTGCCTTGTATTTGCCACCATGGTTGAAGGCTCTTATGAAGAACCTTGAGCACATGATAACTATTCTTTTTGTTATAGCATAACGCAAAAAGGAAATGTTCCAAGTGCAAGCTAGGCAAAAGATATATGTTGTGGTGAAAGCTCTTAATTCATATGATGAAAGAAGGAGCAATCCGCGAATTGTGTTAATGGTTAACACAAGAAAGGGTTCAAAAAGGAAGGAAAAGTAGGTAAAGCAAAAGTTGCTAAACCTAGGACAAAAGTTGTCAAAACCGAAGAGGCTAAACCCAAAGTGTCTCAAAAGGATGCAATTTGCTATCATTGCAATAAGATTGTCATTGGAAGCAAAGTTGCAAGGCTTATTAGGAAGGCCTAAAAGGTGAAGAAGGGCAATATGATTGCTACTACTTCAAGTATCTATATGATAGATATTTTCCTTTCGACTTCTTGTTCTTGGGTATATGATACCGGATTGGATCTCACATTTGTTTAAATGTGCAAGGAACAAAGAATAGAAAGCTACTCAAATAAGGTAAATTAAACCTAAGCATGGGAATGGAGCAAGAGTTGCAACATTAGCCATAAGGGACTTATGAAGTCACTTTACCTTGTGAAGTAGTACTTGTTTTGAACAAGTATGACTACGTTCCAGATTTGAGTAGGAGTATTATTTCTGTTTCTTAAATGGATGACGAAGGATATAATTTTCTTATTTTCAATAAGAAGTTTTATATTTATTTAATAATATGCCTTATTGTAATGCATATGTCATTAAATAGTCTTCATATCCTTGAAGATGAGAAACAAAATAACATTGAAGATATCTATAATATAAATGGGAAATCTAAACCGAACAATATGAACAACGCGTTCATATGGCATTGCCGGCTTGGTCAAATAAATAAGAAACATATATCTAAACTCCATTAACATGGACTTTTAGACTCATATGACCATGAATCATTTGAGGATTTTGGATCTTATTTATTGGGATTATCGACCAAACCACCCTACACTAAAGTAGTGGGAGGGCTAGTGACTTATTGGTCATTATACATGAGATGTATGTGGACCATTAAGAAGCATTGCTAGGGGAAGATTTCGGTATTTCATCACATTTCGCTAAAGACTTATCTAGATATGACTATGTCTATCTGATGAAGTCCGAAGGTGAATCGTTTGAGATGTTTCGAACATTTCAAGATGAAGTGCAAAACAACTTGGTAAAACTGTTAAGTACTTCGATTAGATCGAGGTAATGAATATTTGAGCCAAGAGTTTGACAATCATCTCAAAACTATGAAATCGTTTCAAAGTTGACTCCAACCGGAACACCACATTGTATGGTGTGTCTGAAAGGAGGAATTGAACCTTGTAGGACATGGTTCGTTCGATGATGTGTCAATTAGACTTTCCTATTTCCTATTTCCTTTTGAGGATATACATTAGAAATAATGCGGTTACACTGAATCGAGTCCCTACTAAATCGGTTCCTAAGGCCCCACATGAGATGTGGCATGGAAGAAAAATTAGTTTGACTTTCATGAAGATTTGGGGTTGCGAATCTTATGTAAAGAGACTTGTCTCTTATAAAGTTAGCACCAAATTTGACAAGGTTATTTTCAGAAATTAATCTTACAACCGCAAAGAGAACAAAATGTTTGTTGCTCTATACGATTCGTTTCTTGAAAAATAGTTTCTCAATAAAAGAATCTAGTGGGAGTAAAATTAATCTTGAAAGAAGTTCAAGAACCCGAAAATAATATGGAACCAAGAGTAGAGACAGAACCAAGTTCACAAAGGAGTTGTGAAACCGGTTCAAGATGCACAAGTCCATCGTAGATTGGATAGGTTACGATCCGAACTCAAGAAATAGTGATTTCTCGTTGCGGAAAGTGATGAAGTGGAAGTCATTGAGAATGACGATCCTACTTGCTATCAAGAAGCGATGTCCTCTCCTAATTTGGATAAATGGTTAGGAACCATGGAATCCAAATTACAATCCATGTTTAACAATCAAGTTTGGAACTTGATTGGGCTACCTAAAAGTGTAAAAACTAAAGGGTGCAAGTAGGTCTTCAAAGACCAACATGGATGTGAAGGTGTATACTTTTATGACTAAGGATTGTAGCAAAAGGACTTAGGTTAATTCATAGTATTGACTATGTTGAAACCTTTTCCGCCCGTTACAATGTCGATGTCTGTTAGAATTTCAATTGCCATGATCGCATATTGTGACTATGTGATATGACAAATGGATGACAAACGACTTTCTTTAAATGGAAAGATTATTAAGGATGTGTAAAGTACACAACCCGAATAGTTTGTCGATCCAAGAAACTCTAATAAAGTATGCATGTTGCAAGGATCCATGAGATGGATTGAAGCAAGCTTCAAGGAATTGGAATCTTTGTTTTGATGAATTGGTCAAAGAGTTTGACTTTATCAAGTACAAAGATGAACCTTGTGTATGCATGAAATTCAGTGGGAGCATGGTGTTATTTCTATTGTTTATTACAATAATATCTTACTCATTTGAAAAACAAGTTCCGACACTCAAGACTGTTAAGTCTTGGTCAAGGAAAGATTTCTCAATGAAAGATATGGGTAAAGCCGCTTACATCCTTGGCATCAAGATCTATAGAGATAGATCTAGAAGGATAAATTGGTTTGAGTCAAAGTGTTCACATTAACAAGATTCTTAGAAGAGTCTAAGAAAAGTGGCTTGTCAATGGGTCATGGTATTTTCTCTTAAGCAATACTCATTGTCTTATGACAATTGATGAGCAAAAGGGAATGAATGAAGTTCCATATGCTTCGGCATTTGGATCTGTCATGTATGCCATGATTTGTACTAGACTCGACGTCTCGTATGCTATAAGCATGATGAGTCGATACCAATCTGATCCTGTTGAGAACCAATGGATGGCGGAAGATGATCCTAAGTACTTAAGAAGAACTAAGGATACGTTCTTGGGATTTGAAAGATTGGAAGTTAATCTTGTTGTAAGGGTTACAAAGATGCTAGCTTCCAAACTGACAAAGTTATTTTAAAATCGCAATTAGAATTTGTGTTTGTGCTTATTAGAGGTGCAGTTTTGATTGGAAGAGTTCCAAGCAGAAATTGTAGCCGATTCTACTACTAAGGCCATACTTTAGCAACATATGATGTAGCTGAAAGAGGCAGTTTGGATCGAAAGTTCATTTAGTATTTTGGAAATACTTCAAGTGTTTTTCCAAGTATCACTAATTGGTGAAACTTTTGTTATGACAATAGTGGTGCCACTTGTGCAAACAATGGAACCAAGGTCACAACAGTGATCCAAACACTCACTTAGACGTTCTTCGAGGAATTCATAAAGAATGAGAAAACGTTAAAATATACTGAAAGTATCAACCGATGATGACATAAGGGATTCACTTACAAAGACACTCGCATAGGCAGAAGCATGATGGGCATGTTAGATCCATGAGTATTCGATACATAAATGGAGCCTAGTGCAAGTGGGAGACTGTTGGTGTAATGCCCTAGGCTTTAGTTATGTTTAACTGAAAACCGTTATGTATCATCTTTATCGTTTATGTTTATTATTTGATTATTATATAGTTTGCATATTTGTTTATAATAATCTCTGTCCCTAATTATTAAGAGAATAAATTAGTATAATTGTCAATGGATAATCATGTGATGATTATATGCATAAGAGATGCACATTGAAATTATGGGTACTTGTTAGAGAACAAGTATTTGGACATGACCCGCATGAGATTTATGTAATGGTCAAATGTCATACTTAAATCTCATACGGTTACTTCATTTATTTCCTAGACCTGAGACTATCATAACCTTACATATGATGAAAGCCATGTTTGATTTTAGTCAAACGATATCTTAACACGATATCCATAAAGGCTATCATTGGCATGATCGGATTCATGATGGGAAGGATGATAAGTCAAGAAGGAGTTTGTCCCTCGGAAGAGAGATGTTATGCTTGGGCCCCTCGATGAGTGATAATGATGAAAGTGTATGGCCGTACCCCAATGTGATTGGAATTATCATTATACTCAAGAATCGAGAAAGCCTTGAACAATAACAAGTTGACAAGGACCATGACTTGTGTTCAATATAACATCGTGAGACAAAAGGGATAAATGGAAGTACACCGATTGGAAACGTGAACTCTTACGTTGCATCATTTGGGTAGACATAATGGCTTGCTAGAGTCCGCTTATGTCTTATGAGGTTCGATATGATCGAACTCATTGCCAACATGATGTAATCCTATTGGGTCACACACAACTAGAATGAATTGGTTAAACCGAGGAAGAATGATTGAGAGGCACGAGCGGCTACTTATGTCACGCGACATATCAAGCCAATGGCTTGATATACCGCGCGACATAATAGGCCAATACGCGTCTTTGACAGCCTGTCTCTCCTAATTCGATTAGAAGAGGTATTTACACTATTGTAGTATAAATACAAGGGTACTGTCAAACCTAAAAGCCTAGCCGAAATTTTAAAGCAAAATTCACAATCAAATTCTCTCAATATTCTTCAAGGTTTAGATCTAGCAATCAACAAGAAATTGTTCTTGGATTCATTCAAAGGTGTGGATACCAAAAGAGGGTCTTCGCTCGTTCATCGATCAAGACCTAGAGTTCAAGCAAGTTGAAGAACGAAGTTTGTGATTCAATATCACATAATCAAATCGTTCGATAGCTCAAGACCGGAAAGCGTTTCAAGGTTGGTTTAATTCTATTTCATTGATATTCAAATTAATTGTATAAAACGGATCCTAGGGCTTCTTGGGTTTTATGTTTTTAATGCTTAATTCCGCTGCGCATGGACCCGTAAAACCCAACACCCCCCACCCCACCCACCCCCCACCCCACGAAAAAAAATATTTTTTACTCATTTTGCATATCCCCTACCTACCCACCCACCCCCCCACCCCCCCCCCCCAAAAAAATATTTTTTTTTTAAAAAAAGGGTAAATTGATTATTTTATATGCTTTCATTCCATTCCTATAATTTGTATTTTCAAACCAAACATGATTTGCCAAGGAATTGAATGACAATTTCATTTCATTCCGTGCCAACCAAACGGAGGGGTTTGACCAGTTTTTTTCCATTCCAATTCCTTAAGGAATTCAATTCCTGACCATTCTATTCCTTCACTTTTTTTCCACCGAACCAAGCGGCCCCTTTGAATCTTTCCATTTTCCACCGCTAACTTGGAATTATGAGTTCAGCTGTATCGTAGTAATCGGCCGTCACATTACAAAAGATATAAAAATCTTACTTCAGTATTCCATTATAAAAGTTACAAACTCAAAAAAGAAAGTTTTTAATAATTGTTTATTCACGGGATTCACTTGTTATACTTACATCATTTATCCACTTATTATTCGCTATCCCACTTTTTCTCTTTCACTTCATTTTGCATACTCACAACACTTGCTACACTATACATTTTTCTTAATTTTTGTGCAAAACTTATTTTATGCCTTTTATAATCAACAATCTTGATGTGAATAAATAAAATGTTATCCAAGTGTCAAGCCAAGTACGAATATCATGGGTGACTAAGCAATAAAATAGTATCCTACGTGGATAAGTCAAGTTTAACAGTCAAACCAGCATATTGCCATTTTTGGGGTCAAGCGACTTAAAAGGAGCATGAAGACAAGCTAACATGGAGAATAGGTGAGATCATTATGCTCGGCGAGATGAGAATATCGCTCACTTTCCTAAGATCCCAGCATGGAGCAAGTAAAAGTCCGGCGAGATGATCAGTCTAGGCGAGATGGGCATCCTGCTTAAGGCGTATCTGGTATTTCATTAAATGTGGCTCAATAAAGGGGGACCATCTCTGACATAATAGTTAGCATTAAATGAGACAAGAGACAGCTACTAATGTAGGCGCCCCAAAATTCCTTAAAACGAGGAAATGTCAACTAAAGTTGGTAGAAGCTAATCAGAAAGGTCACATCAACTGGTAGTCTCATGATATTACCTATCACCTATTATTTTATCCCCCTTATCATGGGAAAAGGGTATAAATACAATCTTCGCCTTCTAAGTTAAGTAAGTCATTTTTCCTACTCTCAAGCTCTCTTTTTTCAGTTTTGAGCTTATTCCATAACAGATACTTACTCTAACACCGGAGGGGTTTTAGCCGGATAAGTCTCCGGCTTAGTTTACGGTGTTCATCGTGCAGGCCTTGAGTGGACCATCGTGGCAGCTTTCCCTACGAGAAGATGACGCGTGGTGCAAGCATCAGAACTCATTTTCTGATAGCATCAAATCTATTATTATTGATATACATTTTGTCATTAAAATCTATATCGTGTAATATTTAGAAGGCCTATATAGTTAACTCTTTATGTCACTGGCGAAGCTACGTACATGCAAACAAAAAGCCGATTCCCCCCCCCCCTTTCTTTGATTTTTTTTTTTTTTACTAGTGATTTTTTTCTAAGAATTTATAGTTTTTAGTGCAATTTATTAAAGTTTGTTGTGAAGAAAGAATTGCATTGTTTTTTTGCCCCCATTTACTTAATGAAAGTAATTTTAACCCCATTTAAAAATATTTCTAGCTCCGCCACTACTTTACGTATCATGCATGATAACAACATTTCAAATTGACAGTTGTCCGTGTCGACTGATCGACTCCAACCTTTTGATAAAAAATTAGCATCTATTTAATAAGTACATTTTAAAAGAAAATATTGAAATAATTGTACTATTTGATTTTTCTTAAATTTATTGGAATAGTTTTGATTTGTCAAAGAATGAGGTCAGCATTATTCCATAAGTACGTGGGCTATTATTATCTTGTCAACCTCCATAATTTTGTATTATAATGTCGACATCAAAATTTTATAAAAATTCAACAATCTAATATTTGTTTTAACTTTAGGACATCAATATTAAAAATATTTTACAATAATAAATGTCACAATTTTTAGTTATCCCATAAGAAGTATTTACAACTCCAAAATTGAATACACGTAGGTCTTATAATTAATAAAAAATGAGATAGAAGAGAGAAAATGAGGTTAAAATAATAATTGAATTGTTGTTATAAGTATTATATGTAGGTCTTACAAATAATATAAAAATAATAAAATATTTTCATTTTATAAATTGTATAATTTGTAGTGTGACGTCGTATTAAAAAAATGCATGATTTATAGTGAGACTGAGGGAGTAGATATAATGTAATGCGATACCCTCCATGTGAGCTATAGTATCCTATTAATTAAATTATTGACCATTGTGGAAGAAATTAAAATTTAAGTAATATTCCAACAACTACCCAAATTTAATGAGAAAGCTCCATGTTTTTTTGGGGGAAGAAAGAGACATAACAGCAGCATAGTATATTATTTGGGAGGAAAAATCAGTGGCGGAGTCAGAAATATTTTTAAAAGGAGGTAAGATAATTTTAAACATGAAATATTATGATACAGTACTTAAATTTAACTTCAAAGGGGGGGGGGGAATATTTTGATATAGTATAATTTTTTATATTCAAAAGGGGGGGGGGGCAAAACTATAATTTTTAGTGGGAGAAATTAAAATTTAAGTAATATTCCAACAACTACCCAAATTTAATGAGAAAGCTCCATGATTTTTTTGGGAAGAAAGAGACATAACTGCAGCATAGAATATTATTTGCCGTCGTTGTCGATAAATAAATAAAAAAACACAATATTTTGGGGGAAACTAGTTTCTCCCTAAGTTATAAAAAGTCCTGTTTTTTTAAACTGATCTTATATTCGTCAAATATTTGCAAGATGAAAAAAATTGGACTTTTTATAATTTATGGAGAAACTGGTTTCTCCCAAAACTTACTCAAAAAAAAAAAGATCATTTGGGAGGAAAAATCTACTCATGAAGAGATTTTGTAATATAAATATGCGAAATGTACGCATTAATTAAACGTATAATCATTGGCAAAGCCAGAAATATTTTTAAAAGCAGGCAAGATAATTTTAAATATGAAATATTATGATGCATCATGTGAATCATAAATTTAAAGTTTGAACAAATCAAGTCAAAGTGAATACGAATAGAGGAGTACATGAAAGGAGCGAAGTCTTATTAATGCTTGACTTAAATTAATATAGAAAAGTAGTAGTAAAAGGAAAAGTAAAAGTCGGCCAAGTCACACTCACATTAAAATTCAAATATTATTTTCATTTATTCACATTGAAAGGACAATAACTAAAGATTGTGATTTATGGGTTTGGGGGGAAGGGTTAAAGCATAAACACTAAAAAATTTATGTATAAATAGATGACGCAGAACGATTATGATATACTGTCCGGTCTCCTATTACTACTACTTTTCTATATTAAATTTGAACAAATCAAGTCAATAGGAGTACATGAAGGAGCTAAGTCTCTGAATTCTCTCTCTCAGTTTATCTCTTTACAGTTTATCTCTCTCAGTTTACACATAGTACACATAGTTACACGTAGCAAACCCCAATTGGTAGTATATACTCCCTCCGTCCCAGAACAATCTTGTGGCTTTCACTTTTGAGCGTCAGCTGCTTCACATTTAAAAACTTACCAAAATGGAAAGGAATCTTTACTATTCCCTCCACTCATTCTCTCTCCTACATTATTTTAATACTCACAACACCATTATAATTTACTATTCCCTCCACTCATTCTCTCTCCTATTTTATTTTCACACTCACAACATTTTCAATATAATACTCCCTCCTTAAAACCCGTGCAAACAGTGTTTGTGAATTAAGCTCTGGGACGGAGGGAGTATATCTATAGTATAAATGTCAAAGGGGGATGAACAGTACAATGAACAGTTTCATAAGCCAAATTTTTCATTTTGCCCTCACTAAGTTGTCATTTCCCATTTTCTTAAAAAAAAAAAAAAAAAAAAAAAAAACCAAAACAAACGTGTCGCCGGGACGCGAGCCATTAAAAGAATCAAAAATGGACTTTTCTTCTTGGCCTCTTGGGTATCAATCTCCACACAAAAATACCCATCAAGTCTTTGTAAATGGGCTCTTATCTCTAACCCTTACACACTTAACACCCCCCCCCCACCACACATAATTTGGCACTTGAGTTTCGTGGTGTATACACACAGAGTTTGCATGCATATATAATGATGCATATATAATGATGTTTAATTTTTTATTTTAAAAAAAAAAAAGTAGTAGTTTGGACAGCTTCATATCAGTTATTCCATGGCAAGGCTTGAGCTTGAGAAACTCTATACTCCCTCCACCCTATATTAATACGCAAAAAGACACCTTGTTGGATCGATTCAAATTAATCAGCAAAGCAAAGTCCCGAATGGAAATGAAACTCACTTGTTATACTCACAACAGTTAGTCAGTTACCCACCTACTTCACTTTCTCTCTCCTACCTAACTATATATACTCGCAATGCATCATCTTTTTAACTTTTTTTCTTGATTCCTGTGTTAAGCTCATTTGTTCATATTATTATGGGACCAAGGCTTGTTCAAACCTCAGGGTGGGCTCTGGAACTAACCCCTCCCAAATGAGAGGGCTTTCTCATGAGACCTATCTTCAAGTTCTATGAGATCCTTCCTCCCGGCAGAAATCATTGTAATGGAAAATCCCTGAGTTAACAATAAAAACACGGGCAGTTTTGCAGACGGACAAATTGATACCGTAAAAAAGGGCAACATGTAGCTACAAGAGATCCTTACGCGTGGGTCCAGTGGATGGCCGAACCCACGTGAAATGTATTTTTTTTCATAACATCACTATCATTAACCAGTAGCTGTCCTAAAAATATAGATGAACATCAAACTTCATAACAAGGATTGTAGGTCTTATCCATATGACTAACATAGATATTACAACTTGTTAGCTGAATAGTACAAGATAACACCTTTATTTATTGATATTGAGCAACAATCCAGGCCAAGGAAACATGTTAATATCAAAGACAGCAAATAATTAACGTAGAGATCAAACTTAAGCCATAGACAAATTCAAGCCACAAATACAAAGAACCGAACAAAAAATCACGTACCACGTTCAAGTAGATTGACATGTGCAGTTCTGCAGCAGCATTCTTCCGAGACAACACCAGAAAGTAAAAATACTAATTTACGAGTGGAAAAGGACCAAGAAAGAATAATGATTATGTCTTCACAATTTTGCCGAAAGATTCAAGTTCAACAAGATCATGGTAGTCCCACTTTTCCAATAAGACACAAATTATAAACACTGTTTATGCATTATTATTCAAGCTTTTCGTAGTAAAGCAATGGCAAGGGTCAATTATTCAAACAAGGATTCATATAGCAGACAACCCCAAGTAATTGGGATAAAGGCTAAGTTGAGTTGTATCAAGCTAGATGGCAAGAAAAGTTTACGCCTACCAATTAATAATCACGTGAAAGCTCGAAATGAAAAGTTGAGAAAAAGAAGGGCTGCAAAGGGATTTCCAAAGAACTCAAGCATTTCAAACTTTTTTCCTTTTCAAAAAATTGTTTTTAACACAGCAGAAAAAGGTGATCTCTACAAACCTCGCCTTTTCATTTGGCTAGAAGGTGACTCTAATTGCCAGAAATATTGACCGTCCTTCAAATTGTTATCAGGAACCACCTTGCGCTTCTTAATAGCTGCATCCACATACTGACCCTCGCCCTCAAAATTCCAGCCCTTCCTATCCAATGTCTCATTAACAGTTGATGGCACGGGAAAGAAAGAGAACTCCTTACTTTGAGGGATCCTTTCCTGAAAATTGCTTGGACCGACTTCTTGGTTGTTAGTAGCTGAAATTTCCCCCTTTCTCGAGCATGGCTCTGATAATAGACCCAACCGTAATGATAAGTCAAAGTCCATTCTCTCAGGCTCCTTCTCATGGTTAATTCTGTAGTCTGGTTGAGTGATTCGGTTTGAAGCATTTTCATCTCCATGATCATGGAACAAGTTTTGCAAGCAAACTTTCTCTGGAGGCTCAGAGATTGCCTGAAAAATCGGTCTGCCAACAATTATAGTGTTCGACCGTTTTGAGTTGTGGAATCCCATTGGAGATACTTCAGGTTGAGAATGGGTACCATAATATAGGGGATAAACTGAACCCATATCCAAAGAAGCTTTACTTTCGCCTGACGCAAACCGGACATTGCCCGGGAAAGGGAACTTCTCACTTGATGAGGCAAAATTACCGGAAGCACAAGGGCTATTCTTGTAATTCTGCATTACATTTCTGTTGGCTTGTGCCTGAGCCATGGCCATTGGTCTCTCGATATTGTGCAAGTTGGGATTCCGAGAATTGGCTGCATTATCAACAATTGTAGGAGGAATCACACCAGAATCTTGAGCTCTAGGACTGAGGTAATTCCTCGGATTGCTGTTTCTCTGGCTTCGGGATGCTCTTACAGGAACGCAACCCAAATTAAGGGCAGCTGAACAACATAAAGCAGTATAGAAAAAAAAATGCATACATCAAAAACCAAAATGACCTGAGCTAAACCCTCTCTCTTTGTATTTCTCTAAGAGTAAATGATTTCAAAAACTAAGCACAACTTGATGAAATAATACCAAAATGGAAAATTAGATTTTTGCATTACTACCCAAGAATATGAATTACAATATGATGAGGAAAATGTACCTTCAACACAAGGGGGCAAGAGGTCACCGGTTTCCAAACTCTCATCTTTCCTAATTATAGTGTTAATGGCATCATTTACCCGCTCCCATAGTGTTTCCGGGTCCATGTATTCAGCCTAATCAAACCAAAAATTGTGCCAAACAGATTCAATAAAAAGCATATATAATCTATATGACCTATCAAAGTAAGCAAATCGAAAATCGCAACCCGAAACCGAGATAATTTAGCTTCAAGAATGTGTATTTACCTCAGAATTGGCTTTGGAGTACATAATTTCTTCAGATTTCAACACAACAAGGGGAAGTTTCTCTCCCCATTCTCGGTTCTTTTTAGTTCCAGCTGTGTGGCTTTCATGAACAACCCTGATCAAACACATGGTGTGCATTCAGAAAATACAACAAGATTGAACTACAGAATTGCCCAAAATGAAAATTTTCACAGAAAACCAGTACCTGAAAATCTGTTGAATGATGGAACCTCTCATGGGTTGGTGCCTATCACTGTGCCAAGCTCTTCTCACACACTCATAAGGTCTTGGCCCTGGCCTTGGCATCTTCAACCAGCAAAGAAATTTCCAAGAAAACAAAAAACCCCAAAACAGAAAAGAAAATCTGATTTGCAGGGCAAGAAAGATGAGATTTTTACATGGGTATTGAGTTGAAAGATTGACCAGAGTCACACCCAACTATTGACCCTTCACTTTCAACCCACAATTACCCTTAAGACTACACAGAGACCCTAATAATTAGTGAGAAAGAGTCAGCAGTGTGTGTGTGTTGGGGGTGCGTTTGGAATTGTGTGTGTCTGTGTGATGTAGCCCTCTCCCCTTCCTAAATGCAGAAACCCTACCCTCACAATTCACAAAAAACCAAACTTGGAGGGAGGGGGCCAAGCAAATGCTCTTTAATTTGGAAAACCCAAGTGGGCCCCACTGAAAATAATAGGTGGGGACAGGACTTTTTCGGGTCACTGTAGTCGAATGTATTATTAGGCGAGCGGTGATTATTGATCGTTCAATCTTTTTACCAAGACAAATTGTCATTTCAATCAACAAGCTTATCCAAAGGCCAACAATGTTACATGACTATCGTATCTTCATCGACTATTGATACAGTTGACTGCTGTGAAATCGAAATTGACTACTACTATGTAATCGGACTGTAACTTGCCCACTTGCCCACTTGCCACGGACCGATCCGTGGGGACATGGAAAGAGAAGGGAGTGATGGGGTTTGCCCTCCAACCAATTCTATAAAAGACTACACGTTGAAGTGTCTTCATGTGATGTTCTTCAATGGTGGGGTTAAGGTTAAAAAGTAGTGTGTGTACTGTGTAGTGTGTGATATGAGAGGTGTGATGGTCAGGCATATTAAGGACAGTTTCCCATCTTTGTTGTCTATTTACATGGAAAGAGGGGGAGAGGGAATCTTTTTTTGAGCTTTTCTTTTCTATTCTTTGTGTTGTTTTCTTGCTACATTTCATTTCATGGCTTTGTCATTCAACCAGCACCATATTGGCTTTATAACAAAATCACAAGGGACAGAAAATATTTTCCGTAAAACGTTTTCCTTTTCCCCGGTGTTTTATAAACACCGAAAAATGAAGAAAATGTTTTATAACAAATGAGATTAGTAACATCTTGATCAACCTCACGTATTACCCAATTAATCTTGAAAATATTATTACGTCAATCTGAAATCTCATGGTATTAACGACTTCATGGAACGATATTTACGAAAATGAAACAAAATACGAAAAATAATCCAAATACAAATCCACCAAAGACATGCTCCGCTTAGGGAGTCATATTTACAAAGTAAAACAAATGCAATCACAAAGATAAATCCTCAACCGCAGGTTCAACGCTAAAACTATCATCCCCATCTCCAACCATCTGATCAAGAACAAGCACCATGCCCATCACGAATGCACCATCGACCTTTGGCTTGAGGCACAACAAGAAGACATCCTTTCCTAGCTTAACATTCGTGGTAGGGTCAACTTTTTGTTTGATCTCAGCCACCGGCTCCTTTGACAACGGAAACTTGGGATTGGTGTAATATATATTACAAGACCGATTAGAGAAAGAACCTTCAATCTGGTACTCCTCAGCTGGATCGCTGTATACCTCTACAACTACATCTGACCGTCCAATTATAGATGATCTGTGCATACTAAAGAGTGGCCCCTTTCCTTCTGTTTTCTCACCAAGAAATCCTTCCCATCGCCTATGTAAACTTGGTTTCTGCACAACTTTCTCCGCAGTTAGCAAGAAGGTAGTAATTTGAAATTCACAATTAAGAAAATATTATTCACTAACAATGGACAACAAAGACAACTTGTGTCTCAGATGATGTAACTCACCATACAAGAAATAGTAATTGATTCAAGTATATAAACAACACTTCTACGTTCGTATAGACATGACCAAAAAATGAATCGGACTGGCTAACCGGCCGGGTTTTAACCGGTTAAAACCACCATCTAACCGGTCAATGCGGTTAACCGGACCGGTTAAACCGTAACCGGAATTTTTAAGGTTCGGTTAAGGTTGGGATTTTTTGAAAACCGGTCAACCGCCGGTTAAAACCGCCGGTTATAACCGACGGTTAACCGCCGGTTAAACCGTAATTTGAAATAACTTTTTTAACAGAAACTGTTAAAAAGTTAACTTTTTTTCAAAAAACTGTTAAAAAGTTAACTTTTTTATTCAAAAACTGTTAGAAAATTAACTTTTTTCGTAACTGCTTTTAATTCTGTTAAAATTTTCTTTTAAAAACCTAATTTGAAAAAGAAAAAAATTAAAAACGGTTAACCGGCAAACCGGTAAACCGTAAAATCGAAATCGGCTAAGGCGGTTAACTGGTTCGGTTCCGGTTGGGATTTTTGGAGGTTTGAACCGCCGGTTCGGTAACCGGAAACCGCCGGTTAACCGAACCGGCCACGTTTACGTTCGTGCAAAGGTATGTCTTTATGTGCTAAATCATAAGATTACGTCTCATGCACTCTCCGGTGAATTCTATATCAGAGACTAGAGTCGGGAATACTTTCATGCTGAGTTCACGGTGGTTGTTGTTTTTCATGCCCCATACACTCAAGCACAAATATCCTATCATTTGACGCGTTGTGCAACTCGAACCTACCAATTTTTGTGTGGCATAATCAAAATAAAAATAACTCAAAGACCAAAAGAGTTGTATCAGATTGATTAGTTTAGTCTAATAATGTGATATCCCCATCCCACGTCGAAAATATGTGGAAATTTAGTGTCTTCATGTAGAAGTACAAATGCACTTCTACTTAGCGTCAAAATATGTGGTTGGCCGATTAAGGAGATGCATAAGTAGGCAGGTGTACTCAGGCTCTGCATACGTAGCAGGTCGGACTTCGGGCATTACAAATAATATCTAAATCAAGATCCAAAGAACCCATGTCTTGTCTGGCCAAATTTGGTGGGGTTTTAATTTTAAAGTTAGACCCGCCTTAACCTTAACATGTCATGAAGAGTTGGCATAATCTCAACCTATGCCCACAACTACAACAATAATTGCATTCCATTCTAATTTTTAACTCTTTTTTCTTGCAAAATTCTGCGTCCAGTCTCTCCCTACAAAGATTCTAAGTTTCTCCTCCAATGTTTTACTGTGATACAAGTTTGAGACATTAAGTGTTTAGTAACTATAAATTGAAACCATTTCCTTTTTGAACGGAATAATCTGTGATGGGCCGAGCCCAACGTTTACTACGAGCCTGGGGGCCCAATAGACCCACCAAGAGACCAACCACAGAATCAGACCAAGGCCTTGGGCCATAGCCCGTCTAACACTGGTTGACCGTCGTCGTCACTGAGCGACCAGGTCCATCCAAACGACGAGCCATCAGATCATTAATGGGGAGGCTAACTTCCAGCCCGTCGTCACACCAATTGGTGCACGTCCTTTGACTGGACGAATCTTCCTTCGACCCCGACTGGCACTCATCCAAGAGTAAGTGTCGTCATTGAACGGCTCGTCGTCATCGAACGGCTCGTCGTCATTGAACGGCCAACTCTCTCTATCGACGAGTCACACCTCAAGGAGACGACTCAACTGGACGTACAGCTCCAGGTCGTCTCCTCTCTTAAGCTTCCTCAACAAGCTTGGTTAATTAGCTAATTTGGGATAATGACAGACCTGCTGCAGTGCCTCGTTATATGTGCAATCATGCATTCGGTAATAGCTACAAAAGGTACGAGAGGTTGACTTTCCCTTATAAGGCTAACATCAATGTCGAAAAGCCTGCAGTGTCCTTACATAGACGGACCCAATCCCGGCGTGACACGTGTGCACCTGTAAGGCGTAGGGCGATCCAACGGTTGGAAACCATCCAATCCAACGGTTCTGGTGAAAACCCTGATACCACCTTTCCTACTATAAATAAGGGAGTAATAACGTGGAACAAGGTAATGCTTTTCTGCATATTTCCATACACACTCTGTAGTATTTTGCATCATATTTCCAGACCATAATCTTACTCTCACGCCGGAGGGGCTTGCCGGAAGACCCCCGGCGCAGTTTCACCTTTCATTTCTTGTCTTTGTGCGGAATCCCGGATAAATTTCCAATCATTCTTGGGACACAGAACTGAGCCTTTGCTTTCTGCGCGATCACTTTTCTTCCTGAAATACATATATCTCATTTTCCTTCTTTTAAAGCACGGATGTAACATCAACATCACAGTAAAGAGTACAATAATGTATGCATGAAGTATAACCGACAAAATTTGTAATTTGGTTTGGCAAAACTCATTTCCATAAGAAGCAATTGGTATGGAATTCATGTGAGCAGTCAACATGGTACTCCCTCCATCTCAAAATGAATGACCAAAAAAAAAATTAAAATTTGTTCGTGATCAAAAGCAACAAAGGTAGTAATAATTTCAAACATGTGTTGCTCTTATATGAGATCTAAGACCTGAGCAGTAGTCTTCAATAAATTGTAACTCATCCTATTATCAAACGTGACTACTATACTATAAAATTCAACTCATGTTACATTTCTACTCGTTCGCATCTTATCCATTAATGGTGTGGCCAAGCTCACTCGATTGCTATGCAGTCGGACAACCCTTACTCCAAATCCGTTGTTGTTGTAGTTTTGATTTTAGTTAGTGCAGTTGGTGATCACAATTAGGATATGTTGACACCTCATTGAAATTTGTAACGACCCGAGCACGTTGTTGTTGTTGTAGTTTTGATTTTAGTTAGTGCAGTTGGTGATCACAATTAGTATATGTTGACACCTCATTGAAATTTGTAACGACCTGAGCACATGTAGCTTCGACTCGCTACGATTGGCATATATCTTGGGCCACAGGCTCCTCACTCAATTGGGTCAACCTTGTGCAGCGGTCATGGCTCAACAATGGATGATTTAATGCTAGTATTGTCACACTAAATTCCCACATATTTCCGATGTGGGATGGGGATATCACAAAATTAAAATTTGAGGAGCAATTTTTGTTCGTCAAAATTCATTTTGATCTCTCAATTTCAAATCTAAGACATGGAATTTGGAATAGAAGTTGCCAAACATAGAATCAAATTCTCAAAACAAATTTTCCATACAATATACTCCCTCCGTCGTCATTGAATAAATGTAATACTTTTGAATAGGAGTGTCAAAGGGAAGAATAATAACCTTACGGTGAAGGCTAAGAAGGCACTTGCCGGCGGAGTCCATAAGAACGAGTTCGTCCATTGAGTAATAATCAGGACCGTATGAGTCGACACGGAAGATGAGTTCACCTCGGGGATCGTAAACGACGAAGCCGTCGCCGGGGAAGAAGAGACAAGATTTCCGGACGGTGAAATGGATTTCCTCTTGGAAGCAGAATTCCTTATTGACAATCACACCCCCTCCTTTTCCAGTGTTCATGTTCAATACAGAGTTAACGGCACAAACGATAACGAAGGTGAGATTCGTATGTGGAATTGGGGTTCTGAATGGAAGAGATTGTAACGGAGGATTGATTAGTAGGAAGGAATTGTTGTTGAGCGGTTACTTTGGACTCAGTGGAGTGTGTGTGTGCGCGCTTTGTATGTGTACCTACCACTTTGAACGTGTGGCAGGTCGTACCTCTTTATCCAATTATCCTTTCCTCTTTCTTCAACTTTTGTGCTGTGCATAGAATTGCGTAATCACTCATTTTCTAAATATTAAACCGATTCGTAGGGATGGCAAAAAAAACCCGAATATCCCTGACCCTGAACTCGAAAAGACTCGCTTCTTGTATGTCGAATTTGGATTGCAAATTTGAAAATTCACCGGATTTTTGGAGGGTTCGGATTTATCCCGCCCCACTCGAACCCGAATATATAGAAAATTATTTAAATGCTTCTGTAGAAAATTACTTAAATGCTTCGAATATATAGAAAATTACTAGCGGGATTCTTGTATTCAGGGTCGGCTCTCTAGGTGTGCAAGAGGTTCCTCCGCTCCGGGCCCCAAATTTTAGAGGGCTCCCATTTTATCTAGGTCCATTGGGTATATAGCTTTAAAAAAAAAATATATTGTGCGAAAAGTAATGATCAATGTAATAAATTATTTTTGAATTTTATTACTTAATTTTGTAAAACTTTAATATTTATATAAAAACACTTATATATACATATTATATTTTTTGTATTAATTTTTAAACATTATGGGCTCAATATTCATATTTCGCACAGGGCCCCAATAATTATTGAGACGGGCCTGCTTGTATTACGGGTGTTTTTATAGGAAATTACTTAAATAACTATCGGGGCAGGCTCGAGTAACGCATAACACTGGGCGGGGCGGGGCGGGTTCGGGTTCGGGTTATGGCAGATCACTATAGAGGGGCGGGTTTGGGAAATGAAGAATCCGCCCCGAACCATCCCTACCGATTCGTAATAAATGTCGCAATTTTAATCAAATTAAATATTGCATTTTCAAATAAAAAATATTTAATGCAATTTTAGCATTGTATAAATTATTATGACATCTTTATTAAAATCGTTGACAAGTGAACTACGACATTTATTTTGGGATAAAAGAAACATGCTAGCATGTGATTTTTTTAATTAAATTTATTTTAAAAATAATTACTCCAACCGGCCATTTGAAAGTTGCTATTTTACTATTTTGGATATTCCACTAGAAATTCTCACTATTGTTAAAAAAAAATTGATGAAACTTATTTGTTATACTCACAATAACTATTCATTTATTATTTTTTACTTAGTGAAACAACGAAAAAGAGACAAAATTAATAAGGTAAATTTTCTTTTCTTTTCTTTTCTCATGTTATGTTATTAATTATTTTTCAAAGGAGTAATACTATAACACACAACTTTCACATAATTCTATTAGTTATTATGTGGATATTTATCTTGTGAATTCATCTATTAAATATTATTTAAACACCAAGGTAAAATTTTATGAACACTTTTCATCCTAACATTGCTTTGATAAAGATATTGGTGTATAATTGTTTTACTAGTACTGTTTAATTTTAGAGTTTAATATAATTAACTAAATGATTTTCTTATTCTTCTGGTGCAACAACAAATCCTTGGTACATAATAATTTGGGGTTAACTTACATAAATCTTCATTCATATGTCATCGTGAAAAAAAAAGATGTAAGGAGAAAAAATTAAAAGAATAAATAGGTAGGAATAAAATTTAGTAAATGAAAAGAAGAAAAGAAAAATATATTAATGATGAAGAAAAAATATATGATATTAGGGAAAATGAATAAAAAGGAAAAGAAAATAATAATAAAATATCAACTTCCATCACCCAACCGTATGAATTTTTGCCATTTACTCATGCATGCTCAACACTATATTTCCATTCAATCCAAATACACTAATATTTTTTTAATCATTCTTATCCAAGTTTAATTGGACCCTCTATCTCTCATCATTTTATTATTTCTTCACTTTTCGGGTCTTTTAATCAGTGCATCACTCAGTCTCCGTCTCAGATAATCAAATCACCTTAGACGATTCTCCATTATTTTATCTTCAATATGTGTAACTCCTACTTTACCCTTAATCATCTCATTTATCAGTCGATTCTTTCATGTAAATCCACACATCTATCGTAGCATATGCATTTCTGCCACATTTATTTTATAAATGTCACACTGTTTCACGGTCCAATATTTAGTGTAATATAGTAGTGTCGTCCTAATTACCGTTCGATAGAATTTTTCCTTTAATATATGAGGAATGTCTGATCACATATAAACTCTTTGTAATACCCGCCTCTTTATTTTAATTTTAAATCCTTTTATTTTATTATTTGGTCTCTAATAAAAATTATTGAGTAATTGGGCTTTGGTTTTGGGCTCGGATTAGAAAACCCAAATCATTTAAGGAGTTGGATTAACTCCCTTTCGAGCTAGGGTTTTCGAAAATCCAAGAATATAAATGCTCTCCCTACCCTAGTATCATCTGGATTTATTTACACAAAAGAGAGAAAGAGAGAGAGGAGGCGACAGAGAGAGAGAAATAGAAAGCCGAGAGAGAGATCGGGAAGAGAAAGAGTGAAGGGCGAAGCTTGGCAGGAGTTTGAATTCGAAAAGGTAATCCTCAACTCTCTTTATTGTTTTCTTTAGTTTTGGATTGATGAAACATTAGAAAACCCTAAAAGTTTTTGAGTATGAATCACGGTTTTGGAAATCAAAGGTATTATTATTAATTCGAGTTATAAAATTGTAGATCCTAACATTAATGGTCAAGGTTAGGGTTTTGGCATGGAAAATTCTTAGATTTTGATCTAGAGGTTGCATGCTAGGGTTTATGAGGAAAGATTAGGGTTTGGTGTGTGTGTCGTGTGTGTGTGCCATGTGTGTGTTGTGTGTGTACAGTGTGTGTGTGTGTGATGTATGTGTGTGTGATGTATGTGTGTGTGCGTGTGTGTACTGTCGTGTGTGTGTGGCGGCGGGTGTGTGTGTGTTTGTGTGTGCTGGAAAAGGTGTAAATAGTGTGTGTAAATTGGATTGAAGGGAATTAAAAGGGTTTTGAACCTAGAAACCTTAGGGGTATTTTGGTAAACCTAAAGGGGTAAGGGGTTAACCTTAAGAGGAGTTAAAAGAGAATAACTCTTAGGTCAACAAGGCTATTGAAGATAGTTTATGGGTTAAGTAAATAGGAAGTACTTTTACCCTAAGAGAACCTTTTTGCATGATTGTAGATTCGTGCGAGGATTTGTTGCAAGGAACGTGCAAGCAATCAAGGCAAGAGACTACGTTCTTTAGTACTTGAATGTATTCATCCTTTGTGATAGGATTCCCTGATTTTATAAAAGTGTATACTACCAATGTGGCAGGTGGTTATTTTCTAAATATTCCTTCGATATGAACGTCTTTTGGAATATCTTACCCTTGATGTGTATTGTTTAATGGGTATCCATGGTAATTGGAATTGTTTAATGTGTTCTTGTACCTATGAACACTATGTGTGGGAGCAAAGTTCGCTTGGTCAGAGGAATGTGAGAACAATTTTCAGGAGTTGAAGCAACGATTGGTGTTTGCACCAGTTCTTACCTTACCATCCGGATCGGACGAATTTGTGATTTATAGCGATGTTTCACTTAAAGGATTAGGCTGGGTGTTGATGCAGAATGATAACGTTATATCTTATGCGTCAAGACAATTGAAGAACCATGAGAAGAATTATCCAACCCATGATCTGGAGTTAGCTGCAGTGGTATTTGCGTTAAAGATTTGGAGACATTACTTATATGGAGTAACTTGTCAGATTTACACTGATCATAAGAGCCTTAAGTATATTTTCACCCAGAAAGAACTTAACATGAGGCAAAGGATATTGCTTAAGTTGCTTAAAAATTATGATTGCACTATTTTGTACCATCCAGGAAAGGCCAATAAGGTGGCAGATGCTTTGAGTAGAAAGAATCGTGGAACCTTAGCGACATTGATTTCTAAAGGGGTAAGTGCATGGGATAGCATTGAGGTTTCAAGTATGGAAGTGAGAGTTAAAGGGTATTTGGCTCAGTTGAGAGTTCAGCCAACGCTTTTGGATCGAATCAAGGAAGCACAAGGAATTGATGAAGAGGCTGTGAAGATACATGAGAGTATGGCCAAAGGAAAGGTGGCAGACTTTCGTGTGGGAGATGATGGGATTTTGAGGTACCAATCAAGGATTTGGGTGCCAAGCAACAAGGACATAAAAAGGGAGATTTTGCAAGAAGCGCACTGTTCGAAGTTTTCTGTACATCCTGAAAGTACAAAGATGTATAGGAATCTAAGGGAATCATTTTGGTGGAATAATATGAAGGGAGATGTGGCAGAGTTTGTATCGAGATGTTTGGTATGCCAACAAATGAAGAGTGAACACCAGAAACCGGCAGGATTATTACAGTCGTTACCAATTTCGGAATGGAAGTGGGAGAACATAGCAATGGATTTAGTAGGTTGACTACCGAAGACGTTGAGAGGTCATAACGCGATTTGGGTTATAGTGGACATACTTATAAAGTCGGCTCACTTCCTGGCAGTTAAGGTGACAGATTCGTTGGAGATATTGGCCAAGTTGTATGTTGATGAGATTGTGAGATTGTATGGGATACCAGTTTGGATAGTGATCGAGATACGAGGTTCACGTTGAAATTTTGGAAGAGTCTACAGCAGGCATTGGGTATAGATTTGACTATGAGTACATCTTTTCACCCGCAGACAGATGGGTAGTCCGAGAGAACCATTCAGACTCTTAAAGATATGTTAAGAGCCACGTCATTGGATTGACAAAGAACTTGGGACGAATATTTGATGTTAGTAGAATTCGCCTACAACAACAATTTCCATGCTAGTATCGGTATGGCACCGTATGAGGCCTTATATGGACGGAAGTGTAGATCGCCTACTTGTTGGGATGAAGTGGGTGAGAGAAAATTGACAGGATCGGAGATTGTCCAAGTGACGGCAGATAAAGTGCAACAAATTCGTAAATGGCTATTAGCCACTCAGAGTAGACAGAAGTCGTATGCAGATTGCCGACGACGCGATCTAGAGTTTCAGTTGGGAAGTTATGTATTCTTAAAGATTTTGCCAACGAAAGTGAAATTACCCGGGATCCGGCTCGCGCGCGGAGGGCCCCCGTGCATCTCGCAATTCGTCGCTCGTTCGGGAAGTCGCCCGGATCCGAGAGCGACTGTCGCGCCCGGCATCTGGCTTATTCCGTTTTAGCGTTTGCGTGTTGGAGGTGTCTCGCCGTTTTGCTTTCGCATTTTGTAGAGTCGCCACGCCGTTTTTATTAAGCCCAAAACATTGAAAAAGGGCATCAGTTTAAAGATAAATTTTAAACTGTTTTTGTGTGATGAGATTTTGAGTTCGGAGGTCAGATGACTCCTCGGGAAGAGAATATTAGAATATTAGAGCTCCCCCGAGTAGCCTCGTAAAACGAGTCTTTCGGATACCCCTAATATCCTTTAAATGTTGTGTGTGTGTGTGTGTGCTTTTAAAAATGCATGCTGTATCGGATGTCTACATTGTATTGAAATGCATTGAAATAGAATAGGAAGGAAGCCTTACCAATGTTGGTTCGTGTCTGTCTTCCGCAGGGGAATAGTGTTTGAGGTCGGAGTAGCGTTCGGTTTGCTTCGGGATGCCGGTTGTCCGCGGACGAGTTTCGGCGTGAGTTGAGGTTGTAGGCTGCGTTCGGGCGAGAGGTTCGCGTGCGTAGGATCGTCGGGATCGGTCGGGCGAGAGGTTCGGCGTGCGTTGGAATCGTTGGTTGGATTCGGGCGCAGGTTCGGCAAGGTTTGGGATCGCGGTTTGACTCGGAAAGAGCCGGACACCGTGGGAAAGACTGTGCAAGGCCTCGGAGTACCACGAGGGGCCTCAGAGTACCTCGAGAGTGCCTCGGGCGGCGCGGAGCGTCTCGGGAGCGCTCGGAGAGGCTTCTGAGCACCTCGAGGGGGCTCGGAAGGCCTCGGAAGGATCCGAAGGGGCCGGGAATGCCTCGAAAGGTCTTAGAGGGGAGCCGAGGAAGGCTTAGGGAGGAAGAGAGAAGTGGGAGGTGTGAAAAAATGAGGAGGGGAGCCCTCTATTTATAGTAAAAATTTCGGAGCAAGAGGTCCGTACGGACCTTCTTGGTTATCCGGAATTTTGGATTTCCTCGATTTGAGGGAATCCGCAATGATGGAGAATATTTGGGAATGATGATGTTCCCTGAGCAATAAGGTCCGTACGGACCATCTTCGCATGCAAAGAGGTCCGCACGGACCAACTCTCGTACGGAAGTCATCATTTCTCCCGGGATTTGAGGAATATTGTGGACTTTAAGGGGATTTAGTAATCATTGAAACAAAGAGGTCCGTACGGACCTTAATTGCTTTTCTCGATTTCCCGAAAATTCCCAAAGGTCCTTTTGTCCCTTTATCCCGAGAAAGGCTCCTCCCCTGGTTGGTTGGGGGTTTGAGAGGGTTTTGAGAGGGTTTTGAGTGAGAGAGGTCTCCGAGGCTGCGTGGATGAGTCTGCGGTGTTTCCCGTGTTTGAAAGGGAGTGATCCAGATGGGGTACTTACGAAGCCCCTCGACGACGTCACTTATGAAAGAAGTGGGGTCGCCAGATAAGATAAGGGTCCTAATCTGGATCGCGTGCCGGGAGAGGAAGTGGCCACCGTGAGGTCCGTGAGGTGACGCGGCGGTGTCCTTTTCGGGGCGACCGTTTAGGCCAATAGCCGGACCCCGCGATAGGATTCCTACGTATCCCCGCGGGAATCAAGCCTCGGTCGTAGTTCGGGTGTGGGGTGAGTGTTACCTGAATGCGGGCGCGGTGGTGCCCCGGAGTGTTGTGTGACCGCCGAGGTCGCCGGTGCGGACGTGGTGGTGTCCCGAGTGGACCGTATAGGTCGATGGTAAGGACGTGGTGGCGTCTGGTGACCGCATGTCGGTGGTAAAGACGTGGTGGCGTCTGGGTGGCCGTATAGGTCGGTGATAAGGACGTGGTGGCGTCGGCGACCGTATAGCCGGTGATAAAGGACGCGCGGCGTCCCTGCGACCGTAAAGCCGGTGATAAGGACGTGCGGCGCCCCGGTGACCGTATAGGTCGGTGATAAGGACGTGCGGCGTCCCGGCAGGTGACCGCATAAATGGCCGGTGATAGTGACGCGCGGCGTCCCCGCGACCGTATAGGTCGGTGATAAAGGACGTGCGGCGTCCCGCGACCGTATAAAGTCGGTGATAAGGACGCGCGGCGTCCCGCATGCCGGTGATAAGGACGTGGTGGCGCCCGGGTGACCGTATGTCGGTGATAAGGACGTGCGGCGTCCCGGTGGACCGTATAGGTCGGTGATAAGGACGTGGCGGCGTCCGGGTGACCGTATAGGTCAAATGTGAGGACGTGCGGCGTCCCGGGATGGAAGTTTTACGATTTTCCTAATCGGGTGGTTTAGGCCTTCCGGCCTGGGAGATAGTCAGGAGGACTCAATCGCCTTCGATTGCGGCTGGTGCCACGCCGGAGGACTTTGAATTGTCATCCGGCGGCGGTTGGTGCCATTTGTGTTTTTGCATGTTGGGATGTAGAAGGTCGGACTTACGATGACCGCCGGTGCTTGAGCCGCCGTTGAAGGGCAAGGACGATGGCCGATGATTGCTTCACCATTTCGGCGTTTTGGGAGGCGCTTCGTGCCTTGGGACTTGTACTCGGAGGTGTCGCTCCTTCGCGTGCTTGTTTTGCCGTTAGTGAGCGGGCAAGGACGATGGTCGGCCGGGGATACGCAGCCTGCATGACTCTTCGACTTGTTGGGAGGAGCCTCTGGCTTACTTTACGGCCGCTTGCGTTGCCGTTGAGTGGGCGAAGTTCGGGCTTACATCCGACCGCCTGCCAATTGCCGATGCACGACCCCGTAGGGCCCTTTCTCGGGAAGATGACTTGGACCTTCACCTGGCCGAGCTTGAGCTGCGTTGGAGGCGCTTCGTGCCTGGATATTCGTGCCGAGGTGTTGCTCCTTCCCGAATTGCCGCTGAGCGGGCGGTGGGCTGGATTGCCGCTGAGCTGGCGAGGACCTTACTCCACGGCCGGATCAATTGCCGCTTGAGTGGTCAGGAGGACCTGGCCTTACGACGACGCCGGTGGCCGCAATCGCCGCTGAGGTGGGCGAGGACCGGCCTTACGCCGACGGCCGGGGATTGAATTGCCGCTGAAGTGGGCGAGGACCGGTCTTACGCCGATGGCCGGGGATTGAATTGCCGTTGGCGGGCGAGGACCGGTCTTACGCCGACGGCCGGGATTGAATTGCCGTGGCGAGGACCGGTCTTACGCCGATGGCCGCGGTTGAATTGCCGCTGGAAGTGGCGAGGACCGGGTCTTACGCCGATGGCCGTGGTTGAATTGCCGTTGAAGTGGGCGAGGACCGGTCTTACGCCGACGGCCGGTGGTTGAATTGCCGCTGAAGTGGCGAGGACCGGTCTTACGCTCTACGGCCGGGGATCAATTGAAGGGTTAGGGACCATTCTCGCACTTGGATTTGCCGGAAAAGGCCTTAGGACAGCCGGGGGCAAAGATTATAAGGGCGTAAAAGTAATTTGGCCACCCCTTGCAAAGAGGTCCGTACGGACCAACTCCGTTGCAAAGAGGTCCGTACGGACCACCTCGTTTTTTACAGCTCCCGTGTTTGACCAAAGCTTTAAATACCGAGGCCCTTCCCCATTCCTTCTTCCTCATTTTTCCAGTTCGTGAACTGTGCGAGAGAGAGAGAAAAATTCCTCCATTGTTAACCAAAATCAAAAAATTTTTGCTTGAATTTCTTGCCATGGCCGAAGGATCTCGAAGGAGTCGTCGTCAACGCAGCCAGAAGTGGTTGAGCGGATGGAGCTTCAAAGGAATTGGACTTCGTTCGTTCCATCTTCGAAGAATCCGGATGTTTTGTATCCGAATCCGGAGGTGCATAATCGTCGCTCCATGAACGTTGGGGAGGTAAGAAATCTGTTCCGTTTTGATTCCCTCGTCGATTTTGAATGCTAGAACTAGGTTTTAGTTTTTCGCATTTTTGAATTTTTTGTTATTATTTTATGCCTTTTTGTGAAATTCTTGATGAATTGTTGAAAATGGACATGTAAAAATTGTGGGTATGTGTATTTTGTGCGTAAATGTGTAGATTAGCTCTTATTTGTGAAAATAAAGTGCCTATCTAGTGAATTGCATGCTTTGGTGTTTTGTACCGTATGCTATTTATGTATGTACATTATGAGAAAATTATCGTGTAGTGATAATTTTTGTGCAAAAATGTGACCTGTGCCGTGTTTTGTGACGGGTTATATGTGAAAGTGTGTGCCGTGTTGGGACGGATTTTCTTTTGAGAATGTGCTATATAGTGTGTGCCGTGTTTTTGGGTGACGGACTTTGTGGGGAAAATATGTGCAATATGTGCCGTGTTGGGACGGATTTTCTTTTGAAAATGTGTCGTGTAGGGTTTAATCCCCCTTTTTCTTCTTTTCGAGAAAATGTGTACAAAGTGTGTGCCGTGTTTTGTGACGGACCGCATGTGGAAAAAATATGCATTATATGTGAAAATTATGTGCATTGTGTGCCGTGTTTTGTGACGGGTTACATGAAAAATTATATGTATAATGTATGTGAAAATTAGGTGCAATATGTGCCGTGTTTTGTGACGGGTTATATGTGCCTTTATATTAAGTACTGTGATTGACGTACCTTTGTTGTGTTTACCTCGCAGGATGCGGGGCTTACGGCCGGAAGGCCAAGAGGATGAAGACTCAGGATCGCTCGAGGCCGTTGTGGAGCTATGGCAATGATGCCCGATATTTCCGTGGGCGGTAGGCCGAGTCCCTGAGGTCGGGTTTATGCTTCGGCCTAGGTGTGTTCGTTGAGAACTCCGGGCCGGAGCTGTCCGACACGAGGAAGAACAAGAGTGTCTTCCCGGGTTTATCCGAGTATTGGTGGGATACCACCCACACCTTCCACCCGAGCCGGGGCGAGGTGACAGTGACGCCCACCGATTTTGCCGCGATTACCGGCTCTCCTTCAAAGTGAGGGGCCTCGCGAGATGGAGAGACATGATCTCCGATGACGTGCCGACCGAGCCGCCGGGCTTTGAGCCTCGTCCTCGCAGGGCTCCGGGATGCCAGCATGCCGACGTGGAGATGAGGATCACGGCCGCATTGGGCCTACATCCGGGTACCGGCCAGTGACAATGAGCAGCTTGGCGCGCTCCTTCTTGGTATGCACCGTCCGAGACTTTGTTCTCGAACCACGCGACCGCAGCCTCCCTTTGCTCGTTGGAGAGCTTGACCGATCTGGATAGGTCTCGCGACATTGCTTGGGGCGAGGCGTGCTTGGCCGAGCTCTACTTCTCCTTGGACCGGTTTAGCCGGGGTGGCGCCCGTCGTCCCGCTTTGACTTTGCTTTGGAGGTATGAGTTTATTGCCGTTTTTGATTTAGCAACTTGTCTTTTCTCCGTTGTCTTTTGCACCGAGCCTTCTCTCGTTTTTGTCACAGTGTGTGGTTTTATGAGGTTTTCCAAAGCTTCCCGTGGGATAGGGATCCCTGGGCCGTTGCCGCGCACCCGCTATGCCGGGACGGGCTCGTACGGCGAGGAAGAGGAGGACCACTGGGAAGCTCACCATCGCCTACTGGGATGTGCAGAGCGTTTGGAGCGGGATAGCCGTGAGGGGTTCGTTCTGCTCCCGTGGGTTCGGTATGAGGGAGATGAGTTCGAGGGGGCTCCCGAGGTGACAGCCGCGGCGGAAGATGCCGCGAGGCTCGACTTGTGACGCCACGCACTGGGAGCGAGTCTTCCGGCAAAGATGGCCCTGTGTGCTTCCCGTGGCTCCGAGGGACCCTCCCTTTGGGATGCTTGATTCCCGGACATGGATGTGCTGGACTTCGAGAGGTACCTCGACGGTGTCGGTGCCGAGGAGTTCATCTTATACGGAGAGGAGTACGGGGCCTTCGTGAGGAGGAAGCCGAGGACGCCCTGTGCACGGCGCGGAGAGAGAGGCCGGCCCGCAGCTCCCCAGAGGTTCCGATGCCGGGACCGGATTTCACGTACGTCCGCGGGGACGGATCGAGGAGGAGGGTGTCTGTACTGCTCCGAGCAGTGCTCCCGCCGCATACAGAGTGGACCCCGACAGATCGCGAGTGTGCCGACTCTTTTCCATCTTGGCATCTTTTCGCGTTTTTCTCTTTTTGTTGTCGAGTATAACCGTATTTGATGAGCGTTTCCTCGCTTCTTGTTGGTGCAGTCCCGGGAGAGCCTACGATATGCCGACTCGCCGTTACGTGGCGACGCGCTCCTTCGCTAAGAAGATGGCGTCGAAGGTGTCCCGTCGGTCTTCGCGTCGTGTGCCGGCGCACGAGCCTATGCCTTCGAGGCATTCTCGTGGACGTTCCTCCGCCTAGAGCCGAGCCTGAGCCGCAGCCAGAGGGGCCTTTGAGGGGGCGGCATAGCATGGATGCCGGGACGTCTTCGGAGCCGCAGGCCTTCGAGGGAGCAGCCCTTTATCGCTCATGCCTCCGCACGGCGCACAGGCGAGGGTTCCTCGTAGCCTTCTTTCTTTGATCCTTTCGCCGGATTTGATCCTTCCGAGTACTTCGTGGGAGCCTCAGCGGGTGCTCGGTGATTCCGACGAGGAGGATGTGACGGGCGAGTTCGCCGGATGCCCGACTTTTCTTTGGAGGATCTTGGCGAGGAGGATGATGATGAGGATTCCGAGTAGTATTCATTTGCTTTCCCTCTTTTCATATCCTCTTTCTTTTTTTTTTTTTGTTTAGCAACAGACATTTTTGGGTACCCGTAATAAAACACATGTATTTGCATGGCAAACAAAAGATTTTATTTTAAGATGTAATGTCATTTATTTTTGTGATTCCCGGAATTGTCCTAGAAATTGTTGCTATTATTATTTTTATTTTTGTACATGCCACGTGAGCTGAGAGTGCGTTTGTGGGTAGTGTTGGTTTGCCGGAAATGGCTTTGGCCAGTGTTTGACCGTTTGGAGCAAGGTTTTGCCGAGGACAATGGGTTTTTGTACCGCTTTTCCTGGGAAATGGGTTCTGTTTTGCAAGGAGGTCCGTACGGACATACTTAGCATGCAAAGAGGTCCGTACGGACCAACCTTGCTTTGGGAAGGACATAAATGCTTTCCAAAGGCTCGGTTCTTCCTCATTTCCCCATTTGCGCCCATTTTCGAGCTTTCTTCCCCATTTTCTCTAGGAACCTCCATTTTTGCCATGGATTCTTCGTATGTCCCTAGAATTTTGCCGAGGCTTTCGCAGAGAGGCAAGCACACTTCCTTGAGCAGCTTGAAAACGTGGATGCGGCGCCGTATGAGGCATCGTAGACGGGCTTTCGAGGTAAGGTTTCGTCTTTGCTCTGGCTTGGTCTTTTAAGGAGTCGGGTTCCCGATTGGGATTTGTTGCGGGCCGCCGCGAAGTTCGGGATGTTAGGAGGCACGTGTACCGTTTCTCCTACAATGAAATGGTGCCCACTTTTGAGGATTTTCGGGCTTTGATTGGAGGACCTGAGGTGGAGGCCATCTCGCTTCCTTTGGTTGGTGGTGCCTTTGCGGTGAGCGTGAAGCTTGCGAGACTTTCTTCGTACTTCGTTGGAAGAAGTGCGTGGCATGATCCTTGATTCGGGTCATATCGACATTTCGAGCCGCCTGAGCGGTTCATGGTTGATGATGAGAGTGACGTCTCTTGGGATGTATTTGCCTCGCGCGTGATTGCGACGCTTTTCCGGCCGCCTCCTTGGTATTTGTGATGGCGCTTTGCTAGATGTGGTAGGGCACCGCAGAGCCGGGAGAGGATATTGTCCCGTTGGTGCCGGGGGAGACTCTTCATGGTATCGACCGTCCGGCGACCGGGGATCGTTTTATGAGAGGGGGAAGCCCCGCTTTGCTCACCTTGTGGCCGCGAGAGAGACTTCAGCCATGCCCGAGGCTCCGACGTCGTTTAGCCCGTGGTCATTTGCTCGCCGACCTCTTGTGTTGGATATGGATCACCCGCCCGGGAGAGATGGATGGCACACTTGGTACGCATCGATCCGCCGGTGGGTTCCGCACCGGAGGATTGAGACCGTGAGGATCTCGCAGAAGGGTCCTACGTTGTCGAGTTCCGTGTTTGTCTTGGTCCTCCTTCTATATTCCGTCGCTTGTTTCCTGCAGCTTGGGATGAAGCAGAGCCTTTGTTGGCCGGGATGACCTTGCTACCGCGGAGGTAGTTCCTCTCGTATGGCGTCCAGTGCCTTCTTGTATTGTCCGAGGGTATGGAAGTATTCCGCTTTCCCTCCCGCGGTACTCCTTAGACGTCGGGAGAGTGTCGTGTCGACGACTCGCATCCGGCCCGGTATGAGCAAACGTGTCAAGGCGGCCCCAAGTGGTCTTGGAGAGCAGCGTGTAGCCGATTCTCGGGGACCCGGTTGCCGTAGCAGCTATTGCCTTAGGAGTGCCGAAGCCTGGTCCGACCCTTTCGATGTGACGGGAGACGCTTTGCTTGACTACGAGACTAGAGTTGACCGACCGACAGGAGAGGTCCTCTTTATGCACTCGCAGGGAGGAGATCCGAGCCGAAGCACGGGCGAATGAAGCCCCGAGAGCTACCGGATTATTTGACTCTACTGGGAGGACCCCGCATCTCTGACCGAGAGACGCAGAGTTGGTTCACGTGGAGCGAAAGAAGACTCGCCGGGGACGAGGGAAGAAAGGAAATAATGGCGAGGGGACAAGCGCAGATGGCGCGGAATGACCTCCTAGGTATCCATTCATTGCATTGCAAACACATTATTTGTTAAATGTATTAAGTCAGTTTTTAGCATGTTGTGAACTCGAGAGTAGACCGTGCTTGAACTCATCAAGAAATGTTGTAACCGTTAGTGATTTGTGATTTACTTTTAAAGCTTTGTCGAGACGCAAGATCTTTTGTTTGCCTTTGCTTCGTTGTTCACTTTGTCGGCGTCCATCTTTGGACTTTTCGTTGCATTTGCGGACCGAAGCTCCTGGGCCCCGACGGCAATCCCTTTGCCGAGGCTTCAGGCTTGGCCGAGAGGTTGAATGCTCCTCGACAAGTCGTTTTGACGGTCTTTTTCGTAGCTTCCTTGCCTCTTGTTGGCGTCGGGCTCTTGACCTCAATTTCGCAGCCTTCGCTTGAGCTTCTTTTATTTATTGTTTTTTTTTTGTGAGCCCTCGCTCGAGCTCTTTTTTTTTTTTTTTTTTTTTTTTGAAGCGCGTGAGGGCGAAGACAAGCCCCCGGCTTGGAAGTAGACATGAGTCACTGCTTGATGCCGAGTGACCCTCGGATGTCCTTTGATGTTGCCGCCGTCGTTTGACTTGGTCAAGGTGACCGCTGGGCGTGTTCTTGAAAAGTGCGGAGCTTGATGGAGGTCTTGATTGACATTCAAACTTTTGACTTTTTGTGTATTTTTAGACCGGACCAATTAAGGTTGCCTACGTCTCCTGACTAGAGGGCTCAGTCTCGCGTAGTTCGACACTACATGGAGTGCCAAGAGATGCACGCTTGTTCTTCTTCAGCGAAGTATCTCGCGAAGTTTGCTTCCGTTGACCGGATTCATGAAGGGATTGCCGTCTAGGTCTCGTTAGCTTCATGGCGCCTCCGGAGAAGATCTTTCAACCACGAAAGGGCCGATCCACGTGGGTTCCCATTTTCCCAAAGCTGGTTGGTTCGAGCGGGAGGCTTTTCTTTCGAGTACAAGGTCACCTTCCCCGATGTCTCTGGATTTGACTTTCTTGTCGAAAGCTCTAGCCATCCCGCTGATAGGCTCGGACGTGTTCCATGGCCTTTAGTCGTCGCTCGTCTAGCGTGAGCCAATTCGTCATGTCGGCTTCTGAGCCATTCGACTTCGTTGATGTCATTTTCCAAAGAAAGACTCTGAGAGTGAGGGAATTTCTAGCTCGATGGGAAGGACTGCTTCCATCCCGTACGTCGTGGCAAATGGGGTTTCTCCCGTGGCCGTTTCCGACCGATGTGCGGTAGCCCCAAAGTGCAAGGTGCAGCTTCTCGGGCCAATCTCGTCCTCTGGTGGTCATTTTTCTGATGATCCGTTCGAGGGTTTTGTTTGCCGCTTCCACGGCGCCGTTTGTTTGTGGCCGGTAGGGAGAAGATTTGTGACGTGTGATCTTGAATTCACCACAGCCTGTCGAATTCCCCTTCAAGTGTGAGCCGTTGTCCGATATGACCTCATTTGGGATGCCGTATCGGCATATGATGTTTTCCTTGAGGAAATGTGCGACCTTCTTGGAGGCGAGTACCTTGTAGGACTTCGCTTCGACCCATTTGGTGAAGTAGTCGATGGCTACTAAGATGAACTCGCGACCGTTGCCGTCGCCCGGCGGAGCGATTTTCCCGATGACGTCAATTCCCAAGTGGCAAAGGGCCAAGGTGTAGTCATGCAAGAGAGATCGTGGGGCGGCAGATGATTGAGGTTGGAGAACCGCTGGCACTTGTCGCAGCTCTTCTGACAAAGTGGATGCAATCCGCTCCATGGAGATCCAAGAGTAGCCCATCCCGAGAATGATTTGCATCGTGGCTCGGCATTCATGTGGGGACCGCAAGCCCCATTGTGGACTTCGTTCATGAACTTGTCTCGCTTCTTCCCGGGCCGACGCAGTAGGAGTGGCCCATGGTAGCGTTTCTTGTATAACATGTCCCCGAGGATGACGAAGTGAGAGGCAAGGCGTTTTAGGGCCACGATGCTCTTGGTTTTGACCCTTCGTGTGTTGACCTTCCTTGTTCATGAAGGTAGTTTCCCGTTCTTCGAGGTATTGGAAGATCTCGGCTTGTGCCGAAATGGCGTCTGACTTGCGTCTCTTTCGCTCTTCAAGAATCTTGCAAATCGTTGTGATTAAAACCTTCTCGGCACTGGGGCCCGGTTTTCTCTCGTTTGACAACATGCTTAAATGTTTGCTTGATGCATTTATTTAATTAATGTGTTTGCCTTTTGTATAGATGAATTTAACTGTTTTGATTAGTTAATGTCATCATTTGTTAAAGATGCAATGAGATGGTTTTTTAGGAAGGTCGGACCTTTTATTGAAAGCGTGAAGAATGTACATTGTTGATCAAAGATTCACAATCGTCGGCGTAAAGCCGTCAAAAGACACAAAAGATGTGAATACACGTACAACAAGACTCGAAGCTAGACTATAGGCGACGAGGGATTGGACCAGCTTCATTACTCCCTGATGGCCGTAGCTCTGAGGGAGCGGTGCCGGGTTTAGGTGGCCAATCTTCCTTGGTACGAGTCCCGGAAAGTAGCTTGCATGCGGTTCGATTTCAAACCAGATCGCGGAGGTTTTTGGCCGCTCCCCGATGATGTCCCTCCATTAGTGTTGCCACCACCCTTGGGGGTTTTTGATGATAGAAGTCGCCGAGGGCTACTTCTCAGGAGGGCGAAGCATTCGCCGATTCTGAGTGGATTCTTGCCGATGTTGATCACTTTCATAGAATCTCGCTTCTTTATCCGGGATCTTTGCTTGGACGACGTTTACAATGTCCGATTCGAGCGGACATGCTATATCACCTTCCCCGATTAAGCCTCGAGGAGGTTGCGCCATTGTTCGTCCAAGTCGGACACCTAATGTTGAATTGAACTAAGCCGTGATGGCCGTCCCCGTAAGATCCGAGAGTGTCGGCCGTAGGGTTGTCTTGCACCGGAGGATCGGTGATGAGCCGCCTTGCAAGAGGGTTTTCGGCGAAGTAAGGGTCTACTCCTCGATCAATCTCCATTAGGGCATCCATCTCTTGATCTTCTCTCAAGCATTCTTCACGCCGCATATATCGTAGTTGTCATCCCGACCCATGAAGTTCTTCAATTTCCACTGTCGCGGCTTAGAGCGTGGATGTAAGGATCCACTTCGTAGCGGGACAGGTAGGAGAATCATCTCGGGGAAGAGTATTCGGTCATGTCGGGACCTTCTTCCGGGTCATAGCTTGCCGGCCAAGCACTTGCCATCGCACCGCTTCCGCGGATCACTTCGATCGCTCCGTTGGCATTGATGAATTTCACGCATTGGTGAAGAGTAGATGATACCGCTTTCATCCGATGTATCCAAGGCCGTCCCAACAAAGCAGAAGGTGGGTTTGATTTCCACGACTTGGAACTCTACCGACTCCAGTTGTACGTCGAATTGATCCTCAAGTTGATGACTCCTACGATTGATCGTGCGTGGAGTCGTAGGCTCTGATTACCCGAGGTGAAGGCCTTATCGTAGAACGGTCGATGTGGAGTCGTTTCAAGGTGCTTAAAGCGATGATGTCGATCAAGGAGCCGTTATCAATCAAGACGTTCGGGAGGAAGAACCTCTCTATCTTTATGAGGATGAGGAGGGCTTCGTTGTGCCGATTCTCACATATTGGCAAGTCATCGTCTCGTGAAGGCTAAACCGCTTCCCGTGCTACCGCTGGACTCCGCCTCGTCTCGGGGAACGTTCGATCCAACCATTTGTATGCCTTGGCCGGGGCAAAGATCGTAGGGAGACAAAGTGGCCCCTGGGCGTTCTTGTCGGAATTCCCGGTCACGAGACCTGACTCTTGTTTCACGCTCCTAGCCATGGCGAGACAAAGATGCCGACGGTCTCGGAAATTGCAGTGGAGTCCGCTTCGCTTGGGATTTCGTCAATGGCTATTGAGTTTACCCCGTCGTTCGGGAATGGATTTCCAATGGTATCGGGACCACGGGGGCGTTCCAATTTTCCTCCTCAATGAGCCCCCGAATCACCCGCTTGAGCACGAAGCAATTGTCGGTGGTGTGGCCGGGTAGTTATGGAAGGCGCAAAGGTTTGCTCATATCCATGTTGGCCTGAGGGTCTTCGTTGGAAATTCTCGAGTGGTTTGAGAAGATTTCGCTTCACCAAAGCTTCAAATACTTGACCCAAGGGCATTTCCGTGTTATCAAAATGCCGGAACCGTGGGAAGCGAGGGGGTTGCTATTCTTTGGGGCCGCCCGATCGCGGTTTACTTGAGCTCCGTTCCGAATGTAGTGCACTGTTCCTGGCCGCTTCCTTTCCTTTGGTTGGGGCAGGAGTTGAAGTTGCTGTGTTTGTTCGATAGCGGTAAGACGAGGCAGGGGTTGCCGTTGCCTTTTGAAGACTCGTAGTCTTTTCAAACTTTGTCCCGGCGTTGACCATGGCACGGAGATCCTGGATAGAAATGGTGGCCGATCAAAGTCCTCAAAGATGGTTTGAGGCAGAATGGAAGATGTCCATCTCGCTTCTTCTTGGAAAGTGGATCCATTATCTCGCTTAGCTTCCAGCCCATCTTTTGTAGAATTCGCCCACCGGTTCGTCATCCTTTTGTTCGGTGGCTCGTGTGTCACGGCGGTTTGTTTCCCATTCAAGATTGGCGCGGTACTTCTCCAGAAGATTTCACCGATCCGATCCCACGTGGAGCGGTTTTCTCGCCTTCACATTGAGGAACCACCTTAGTGCCGTGGATTTGAGGGAATGCCGAAAATGATCTCGCCATCTCGTCGAGGGGTTGCCCCTTTCGCTCTCATACCCGTGACGTAGGTGTCGATGTGGGTTTTTGGGCATTCTGCTCCGTCAAACTTTTCCATTTCCGGCATCCCGAACTTTGGAGGGAGAGGGACCACTTTGTTCGGATCGGTAGGCGTGAGGGAGTCCTTCCGAGAACTAGCTAGCTTGCCTTGCATGTCTTTCATCCGTTCGATCAACCAAGCCATGTGAGGGTCACTGTCCCGAGGCGGGTTACCGTTTTCGTGGACGGAAATCGAAGATGGAGGTGGATCGGGCCACGGGATCGCCATTCGGGAGTCTTGGGGAGGTAGTTGAGTGTATACCAACCCATACCCCGGGGTGTTGAAGTTGAGGGCGTGATTGCCAGTCCGCTAAGGGCCGTGTTTGGGAACCTGGGAAACGATTCGTTAGCCCCAATCGCGTGCTGCAGTGGCAAACTTGAGATGCTCGGGATATCCGCCGGGATGCCCGTCCCCGGTAAGAATGGGGACTTCGATTGTGATTGCGAGGCTCGTATAGAGGCAAAGGATTGAATCCCGGGGATACCGAGATGCACTGATCTCGCGGAGCAGCACGTATGTGTGCCGTTGGTACCGAGCTTGATGTGCAGCAGCCGGAAACCGACCGATCCGAGGCGGGCATGTCTGAGCCGCTGACCGACGCCCGAGGGGAGCTTTGAGCGAGAGCCGCTTTGCGTTGCCGGGATCTCGTAGCTTGGCGGAGGCGGGACCCGCCGATAGCTTTGAGAAACCTGGGAGCCGGTATGTGTTCGTCTTCTATGAGAACAAAGGTTCCATCAGTTGGGAACCGCAACCTGTTCCTCGAAGACGCAAGGTGTCGACGATCCAGCTTGCCGTTCTTCTTGGCGCTTCTTGATGGCTTCGAAGGCTCGCAGCACCTCCTCCATTGTCCTGGAGATTCCTTAGTGGCGGGGTTCCGTTTCCCTCACCGTTATCCGTCGATCCCGTCACGGGGAGTATTGGACGGTGCGGACCGTTGAACCGGAAGGGCTATCGGACCTTGTGACCTCAATACCGAAAAGGCGGCTTCCAGGATTCTCAACCACTCTCGGTTCACTGGAGGGGGTGACGGGCAAGGTTTAGACACAGAATGGCCTAACGGGATAAAAGGGGGAAAGCTCACGTGGCATGCGGTTTCCGTTTCTTTTATTTTTCGATTTTTTTTTTTGTTGTTTTAATTTACTTAAAACAAGATTTTCTCGTAATCCTAGGTAGGTTGGAAAAGATTGCTCTTCTTTTTCGCAACTATGCTAGATCCCGGGTCGCGAGACCATCTCGTGCGGCTATAAGCCCCTCGTTTTGCACCCGTATTTCGACATCCCAAAGGATGTACCCTGTGCGAGGGTCCTATAGTGCAAGCGGTTTCCACCGCCTAAAAGAAAATCGAACCTAAGGACCGAGCTCGTCATGTTCGTTTTGATGCGTTAGCCATGTGAATAGTGAACCGAGCCGGCCACCGAGTCAAGATCGTGTCAAGAGTTCGGCATGACCTTCTCTTTCTTGCTTGCGCAAGGGATCTCGTGACGTTAGGCGTTGGCCGGGTCATATCGTCACGGCCGACGTATCAAAGGCGTGATGACATGGTGTCATGCGAGCATGGATGTATATCCTGGACTAACATCGTCTGGTGTAGCTTCTAAATCAAGATCGTGTCAAGATTTTAGCATGACCTTTCATCGCTTTGCTTGCGCAAGGGATCTTGAGTTCCGAGCCTTGACTCGTAAAATGGCCGGCATGGTATATGTATCCAGCCGTATGACACCTGACCGGGTAAAACCAACCGAGTTTGGACAGAGTGTGACTCAAGACTCAAACGTGCGGGGTTGACGCTTGGCTAGGATGGGATGTTTGGAATGATCCCGCGCGCGCCAAGAGGCCTAGGAAGACCAAACGGATCGCAACCGAGACCACTCCTGGTTAAGGGTCAGAAGGCAGCCAGATCCGAGGCAAAGAAGCACAGATAGTGTGCGGTGTAACCGAGGCAAAGAAAGGTAGAGTGCGGTGTAACCGAGGCAAAGAAGGCGCGTAGTGTGCGGTCTCTAAAATTCTTTTTCCGAGTAAAATAGAAAATTTTGAAGAATTTTAAATGTATGCACGTATGTATATTGATGCATTTTTTTGTATTTTTATTTTTTTTGTAAAATAAAAACGAAGCACGTGCACACACACACAACAGCTTAAAGGAAGGGGTAAAATGAAAGTTTGACCCTCATCATCGTTTTAAAAATCTTTTGTTTTGTTTAAAAGTTTTTTTAAAACAAAATTCCCCAATGAGTCGCTAACCGAAATTACCCGGATCCGGCTCGCGCGAGGGCCCCGTGCATCTCGCAATTCGTCGCTCGTTCGGGAAGTCGCCCGGATCCGAGAGGCAAGACAATCGCGCCCAAGATCCGGCTTATTCCGTTTTAGCGTTTGCGTGTTGGAGGTGTCTCGCCGTTTTGCTTTCGCATTTTGTAGAGTCGCCACGCCGTTTTTATTAAGCCCAAAACATTGAAAAAGGGCATCGCTTAAAGATAAATTTTAAACCTGTTTTTGTGTGATGAGATTTTGAGTTCGGAGGGCAGATGACTCCTCGGGAAGAGAATATTAGAATATTAGAGCTCACCCGAGTAGCCTCGTAAAACGAGTCTTTCTGATACCCCTAATATCCTTTAAATGTTGTGTGTGTGTGTGTGTGCTTTTAAAAATGCATGTCAGATCGGATGTCTACATTGTATTGAAATGTATTGAAATAGAATAGGAAGGAAGCCTTACCAATGTTGGTTCGTGTCTGTCTTCCGCAGGGAATAGTGTTTGAGGTCGGAGTAGCGTTCCTGGTTTGCTTCGGGGATGCCGGTTGTCCGCGGACGAGTTTCGGCGTGAGTTGAGGTTGTAGGCGCGTTCGGGCGAGAGGTTCGGCGTGCGTGGGGATCGTCGGGATCGGTCGGGCGAGGTTCGGCGTGCGTTGGAATCGTTGGTTGGATTCGGGCGCAGGTTCGGCAAGGTTTGGGATCGCCGGTTTGACTCGGAAAGAGCCGGACACCGTGGGAAAGACTGTGCAAGGCCTCGGAGTACCACGAGGGGCCTCGTAGTACCTCGAGAGTGCCTCGGGCAGCGCGGGAGCGTCTCGGGAGCGCTCGAGAGGCTTCTGAGCACCTCGAGGGGGCTCGGAAGGCCTCTAAGGATCCGAAGGGGCCGGGAATGCCTCGAAAGGTCTTAAGGGGAGCCGAAGGCTTAGGGAGGAAGAGAGAAGTGGGAGGTGTGAAAAATGAGGAGGGGGAGCCCTCTATTTATAGTAAAAATTTCGGAGCAAAGAGGTCCGTACGGACCTTCTTGGTTATCCGTAATTTTGGATTTCCTCGATTTGAGGGAATCTGCAATGATGGAGAATATTTGGGAATGATGATGTTCCCTGAGCAATAAGGTCCGTACGGACCATCTTGCATGCAAAGAGGTCCGTACGGACCAACTCTGCATGGAAGTCATCATTTCTCCCGGGATTTGAGGGAATATTGTGGACTTTAAGGGGATTTAGTAATCATTGAAACAAAGAGGTCCGTACGGACCTTAATTGCTTTTCTGATTTCCTGAAAATTCCCAAAAGGTCCTTTTGTCCCTTTTTATCCCAGAAAGGCTCCTCCCCTGGTTTGGTTGGGGGTTTGAGAGGGTTTTGAGAGGGTTTTGAGTGAGAGAGGTCTCCGAGACTGCGTGGATGAGTCTGCGGTGTTTCCCGGGTGTTTGAAAGGGAGTGATCCAGATTGGGGTACTTACAGAAAGGCGTTATGAGATTTGGAATTTGCGGGAACCTAAGCCCGAGATACGTTGGACCATTTGAAATTTTGGAACGAGTTGGGATGGTGGCTTACAAGTTAGCCTTACCACCTATACTTGCTGGAGTGCACAATGTGTTTCATGTATCGATGTTGAGAAAGTATATTTTCGACCTAAGTCATGTGATTGAGTATGGGCAGTTAAGATTTCGTACCGATTTGAGTTACGATGAGAAACCTATGAAGATCGTGGATCGGAAAGATCAGATATTGAGGAAACGAGTAATTTCCTATGTGAAAGTGCAGTGGAGCAACCATACAGAAAGAGAAGCGACGTGGGAGCTCGAGAGCGAGATGCGAGAGACGTATCCCGCCCTGTTCTCAGATTAAGGTACGTTAAGTTTGGAGGACCAAACTCTTTTAAGTGGGTAAGAATGTAATACCCGCCCCTTTTATTTAATTTTAAATCCTTTTATTTTATTATTTGGTCTCTAATAAAAAGGATTGAGTAATTGGGCTTTGGTTTTGGGCTCGGATTAGAAAACTCAAATCATTTAAGGAGTTTGATTAACTTCCTTCGAGCTAGGGTTTTGGAAAATCCAAAAATATAAATACTCTCCCTACCTTAGTATCATCTGGATTTATTTACACGAAAGAGAGGAGACGGCAGAGAGAGAGAGAGAGAAAAAGAAAGTCGAGAGGGAGAGGGAGAAAAAGAAAGTCGAGAGAGAGATCGGGAAGAGAAAGAGAAAAGGCCGGAGTTTGAAATCGAAAAGGTAATCCTCAACTCTCTTTATTGTTTCCTTTAGTTTTGGATTGATGAAATATTAGAAAACCCTAAAAGTTTTTTAGTATGAATTTGAGTTTTGGAAATCAAAGGTATTATTATTAATTTGAGTTATAAAATTGTAGATCCTAACATTAATGGTCAAGGTTATGGTTTTGGCATGGAAAATTTTTAGATTTTGATCTAGAGGTTGCATGCTAGGGTTTATGAGGAAAGATTAGGGTTTGGTGTGTGTGTCGTGTGTGTATATTGTATGTGTGTGTTCGTGTGTGTACTGCCGTGTGTGTGTGGCGGCGTGTGTGTGTGTGTTAGGGTTTAGTGTGTGTGTTAAGGTTTGTGTGTGCTGAAAAAGGTGTAAATAGTGTGTGTTTGTGTGTGCTGGAAAAGGTGTAAATAGTGTGTGTAAATTGGACTGAAGGGAATTAAAAGAGTTTTGAACCTAGAAATTCTAGGGGTATTTTGGTAAACCTAAAGGGGTAAGGGGTTAACCTTCAGAGGAGTTAAAAGAGAATAACTCTTAGGTCAACAAGGCTATTGGAGATAGTTTATGGGTTAAGTAAATAGGAAGTATTTTTACCCTAAAAGAACCTTTTTGCATGATTGTAGATTCGTGCGAGAATTTGTTGCTAGGAACGCGCAAGCAATCAAGGTAAGGGACTACGTTCTTTAGTACTTGAATTTATTCATCCTTTGTGATTGGATTCTCTGATTTTATAAAAGTGTATATTACCAATGTGGCCCGGTGGTTGTTTTCTAAATATTCCTTCGATATGAACGTCTTTTGGAATATCTTACCCTTGATGTGTATTGTTCAATGGGTATCCATGGTAATTGGAATTGTTTGATGTGTTCTTGTACCTATGAACACTATGTGTGGGAATTGCTATATCTGATTGAAAAGGATGTAGTTGGCTTTGTCTGATTAAAAAGGACTTAGCAGGAACTAGTCCGATTGAAAAGGACTTCATTGGAAATTGTCTAGCCTGATTGAAAAGGACTTAGACACTTGTATACTAATTGATGAAGTAGTCTTGATTATCATGATATATCATAATAAGGGAGCGCCCTGAAAAGGCGTAAGGTCTCTTATTAAAAGAACACTCTGAAAAGGTGTATCGTTATTGTGGAATTGACGGACTTATGTGAATACAGTCTCCATCATTATTATTCTTATGATAGTGTCACAACTTGTTTACTTGATAAGTATCTTTCTTTATCGTACTCATAACTGTACTTTAAATTGTTATAACTATCCACTCGTTGAGTGTTCGATTGGCTCTGTTCTTTCGGTCATCTCTTCCTAGAACCCGAAGAGATTTCGTATGAACTTACTGAGCATTGTTCGCTCACCTCTTCTTTCTTTTTCCCTTCCAGGTAAAGTGTAGGAGAAATGATTGATCGCAAGATTGGCGGCAGTATTATGAAGAGTTAAAGTTATTTAATAATCGAAGAGTTGAATTGGAGCTAGTGGGTTGTACTAGCCGTTAGCATTGAATGACATTTATTATGTAATGAATTATGATTAGAGTTGACGTTTGAGATACCCGTATTTTGAAAATTTATTTATGGTTAATGATTATTTATATTGTTGGAGTTTTGGGGTCGTTACACTCTTTGACACTCTTCCCACTCCAGTCAACATGTTTTAATACCATAAGCCATATCTCCATCCTTTCGAATAATAGATTCAAAATAGCAAACAAAAAAAAAATCATAAATTTGAACAATCTTTCTATCGAATGCAGCAATCTTGCCCTCCTTGCGTTCAACTTTGCTAAACTCAGAGGTGGACCTACACTAAAATATACAGGTAGTTTCCCCATTTACTTTTGTAATTGTACCATTTCAGTACTATTAAAATTTGAAATTTTTGATTCTTGCTATTAAAAATTGTATTTTGCCCCCTTTTTATCAAGAAAAAAAATAGCATTATATTATAATTTTTCTCTGTTTAAACTAAATTTAGATATTATATTATAGTGTTCTAAAATAAAATAATTTTGCCCTCGTTTAAAAAAAAATCTTGGTTCCGACACTAGCTAAACTTACACTCCAAATTTTCTGTTTTGCTTATTTTCGATCTAAAACCTTGATGTTACGAAGTTTGTCTCCACAATTTAAACTTACTTTCAACACCTTTTTTTTTGTATTATCAATCAGCACAAAATCATTGACAAACAACATACAATATGGTATATCATCTTAAATGAACCTTGTTATTCGTCAATTACAATAGCAAAGAGAAAAAGACTCCATTGCAATAGGTTTTTTTATTCTTCTGGTTAAAAAATAAAAACACAAATATTTATTTTGAATTAAAATGAATATTATCACTTACTATGTGTAGGAATTTAATTTAGGGCAAAAGTTCTTGTTTATTCTTCTCTCTCAGGAGGTTATATATATTACAAGAGTTTAAGGAAAATGAAAACACAATAAAAGGAAACACAATCCTATTCCAAAACAACCTCGCCTAACAGACGTGTAAATCGCCAGAAAGCACGACTCGTGCTAGAGGGCACGAGTCGTACCCTTGTTATTTCACTCGTGATACGATTCGTGCCTTTTATTGTTCTCATGTTGATCACTGGCACGACTCGTGCCTGTGGGAACGAGTCGTGCCCTTTGCCTGGGTGGCTTGTCTTTCTCGGACATTCCCACATCTCTTGGAAAACTAAGAAACAACCAACTGTGTCTCGATCTTCTGCTGAAGCTGAATACCGCGTCATGGCAGCTCTTACTTGTGAATTAAAATGGTAAAAGAGTTTGTTGTTGAGCTTGGTTTTCATCATCCCAAAGCTATTCCCATCTTCTATGACAGTCAATCGGCTCTCCACATTGCCAAGAACCCTGTTTATCATGAGCGAACGAAGCACATTGAGGTAGATTGCCATTTTGTTCGTGATGCCATCTCCGATGGTCTTATCTCTCCTTCTAATATTCCAACCAAGACACAATTAGCTGATATCTTTACTAAAGCTCTCGGGAAGCAACCGTTTGACTTTTTACTTAGCAAGTTGGGGCTCCTTAACCCTCACGCTCCAACTTGAGGGAGGGTGTGAAGAACAGCAAAGGGCACGACTTGTTCCCACAGGCATGAGTCGTGCCAGTGATCAGCACGAAAACAATAAAAGGCATGAATCGTATCACGAGTGAAATAACAAGGGCACGACTCGTGCCCTCTAGCACGAGTCGTGCTTTCTGGCGATTTACACGTCTGTTAGGCGAGGTTGTTTTGGAATAGGATTGTGTTTCCTTTTATTGTGTTTTCCTTTTCCTTAAACTCTTGTAATATATACTCCCTCCGTCTCATTAATAACTTCACCTTTTGTCATTTTGGGTGTCCCATTTAAAGTTTCACCTTTTCTTTTTTGGCAAAGAATCTTTACTATTTCACCCACTCATTCTCTCTCCTATTTTACTATTACACTCACAACATTTTTCAAATTTACTATTTTCTCCACTCATTCTCTTTCTTATTTTACTATTACACTCACAACATTTTTTTCACCCTTAATTTGCGTATCGAGCCAAAAAGGGTGAACTAATTACTGGGACGGAGGAAGTATATCCTTAAGAGAGAAGAAAAAACAAGAACTTTTGCCCATAAATTAAATTCCTACGATATGCAATCAAATAACAAACATAAACATATTTTTATATTCCGAATGTTGTGTGTTCTTTTATGTGACATTACCAAAAGGAAGAAAAGAAAATGGAGCTAGAAATAGAAATAGAAATAGAAAAAGAAAAATACTGCGACCAAAGCGCTGGCCAAATGAAAAATATTGGATCATGTAAAGAAGTAGTAACTGTCAGACTCCCGTCTCAATCAACGGCGAATTACACCATGGCATTTGTAGCTGCTTCCTAATCCTCCTCCGGCTAGATTTCTCTCAAGCCGGCCGGCAAATTTGCAATTCAAGATAGCAATGTCGATTCCACGGCCACCAAATGAGTCATGGGACTGTATGTTACCTGGTCCACCTTCCCGCAACAATGGCGGATCCGCCGACCTAAGTCCCACTGGCCTCCTCGCCTACGCCGCCGGTAGCAGCGTCGCCATTCTCGACGCCCCTTCCATGCAACTTGTCTCCGTCCTCCCCCTCCCTCCTCCGTCATCTTCTTCCACCACAACCACAACCACCTCCACTTCCTCTTCCTCTCTATCTCCATTCGTCACCTCCGTCCGCTGGTGTCCCCAACCGCTCCGCCGCGACCTCCTCTCTCACGACCCTACTTCCTCCTCACATCTCCTGCTCGCCGCCGGCGATCGCCAAGGCCGCATATGCCTCCTTGATCTCCGCGTCAAATCGCCGTCTCTGTTCCTCCAAACAGATTCCAAGCTCGGTATCCAAGACCTTTGCTGGATCCAAACACAACCTGACTCTTGGGTCATCGCTGCTCTATCCGGACCTTCACTCCTCTCTCTCTACAACATCTCCACTGGCAAGTGCTTCTTCAAATACGACGCCTCGCCAGAATTCTTCTCCTGCATAAAGCGTGATCCCTTCGATTCCCGCCATTTCTGTGCCCTAGGATTGAAAGGCTTCCTCCTCTCAGTCAAACTCCTCGGAGACAATTCAGAAAACGATGTTGCGCTCAAAGAGCTCCAGATCCCTACGGACGCCTCCGAATTGTCCAGGCTTGAGAGAGACGTTGCCGGAGCCGCCACCGGGACCGGAGCTTCAAATTATTCGCCGGCATCCGCTACATTTCCCACTTACGTCGGAAAATTGGCGTTTTCGCCTCATTGGAAGCACATTTTGTTCGTTACTTTCCCTAGGGAATTGATCGTGTTTGACTTGCAGTATGAAAAAACGCTGTCTAGTGCGGGTCTACCAAGAGGGTGCGGAAAGTTTTTAGACGTGTTGCCAGATCCTAGCCTGGAATTGCTTTACTGTGCTCATTTTGATGGCAAGCTTAGTACTTGGCGCCGAAAAGAGTAATTACTTAAACTTTCATTTTCTCAACCAGATAGTTTCTTCTCTCTTGGTTAGATATATTCAGTAATCTTGTTCATTTGATGGTTATAGCTTCGCTCTTCAATAGGCAGTTTCTGTATTTTCATTAGGGTAATCTGAGCACAATTATGTTTCGGCAATTTTCATTTTTATTTAACTATTACCCCATCCCGAATTGATAGGTTGACTTATTGACCATTTTAGTAGCACATGTACTGATGTACATGCATGCCCTTTAACGTTCATACCATAGTATTATGAGTGCACCTTAGGAGATCATAGATAGCTTTAGTGGATTTCGTAACTTCAATAGTGAAAACACTTTCTTTTTTTTCAAAGGACACAAGATTTTGGATGGAGGGAGTAAACCATGTTTTCAAGAGTTCGAGCTATTTTTTTGACTCGAGCTGTATAGGATGTGAAATTCTGCCTTTTATCAACTTTTCATCTATTCGAATCTGTTTCAATTGTCGTGTTGAAAATCTAATGGATCCGTTTTTACTTAAAACCTTAAGGTGGGATAAGCTATACTTGTATTTGAGTGTTGATCTCTATTGATTTTGGTTTTGCTAAAATAAAACTTACGTGATAACTTCGATGCAACTATGAAAGCTTCTTATATACCTGTTTAATGTGCTTAAGGGGATGTGTACTTATTTGCATATCATCGCAGAGGAGAACAGGCGCACATCATGTGCACGATGGAAGAATTGATGCCCTCAATTGGCACAACTGTCCCCTCTCCCTCAATTCTTGCTGTCGTTCTCTCCCAATCAGATACCGTCCTCCAAAATGTTGGCAAGCATTGCTATGATGTTAATCATATATCTTCTTTTGATGTGGATTTTGACAATCCTTTTGATTTTCGTGATGAATCAAATGTCATTTCTAAGATACATTTACTATCCATTTCTGATGACGGAAAAATATGGAGCTGGCTCCTTACTGCTGAAGGCTCTAGAGATAAACAGAAGGACAAAGGCAACTTGGGCAGTGCTGGTGAAGTCAGTGAAATAACCTTAGTCTCTTCTTCCAATGACACTGCAATAAGGACAGATAAGCAACCAGCTGAGGTGAATTTTAACACCAGTCATCCATCAAAATTCACTAGGACCGAGGAAGAGTTGGTGCTTAAGGTTGGTGCTTAAAGCTTTCCTTCACCAGTTTTCAGTTCTCTTTGCAGTCAGTTTCTAGGCTGCACCTTTAGGATCTTTAAGTCATGAACTAGCGATTCTATTACTGTACTCTGATAATTCAGGTTCTTTCTGTTTCTTAAGATATAAATGTTGTCATCGCACCCCTCCACTCCATCCAATAAGAAAGGAGAGAGGAAATGAGAATTAGGAAAGTATGAATTTTTGTCCCTGTTTACTGTGGTTTCGTTTGATACTAAAGAAGTCCTAATTCTGGGCAAGGGACTGAAAAAATGAGAGGAGAACAGTTTGATTTTGTATTCTCGGCTGAATCCGAGCTCACTTTTTTTTTTTTTTGTGGAATTATAAAATAAATGGAGGACAATAGATATCAGAAGTAGGTATGACTGACCCTCTAAGAGGAACAAGAGGTTGATCTACTGAGACTTTTGAACAATTTCTGAAATAAAATTTCAAAGCTTAGCCTTTCAAATTCTAAGACATATTCACTATGGTTTAAATTAGTCAACAAAGCTTCCTTATAGTTAAAAAAGATATGCGTGATACAATCATTCTTTACTGGGTTTTGATGATTTTCTGCTATTTTGAGCTAATATTCGTAAACATGTACTCATGGGAAATAGAGATGTTAATTATCTCTGAAGCCTCTGTTGTATTTTTTTCTCCTTTGTTTCAATTCTGATTGATAAAAATCACGATTCTTTAGAACTACAAAGATAGTTTTATCATGGCTTCATGATTGAAGTCGTTAGTATTTTTCATCCACTCCAACAATATTCTTGGCATATCACTTGACCTAGGCTTCATTATGAAATTTGAATCGGTGGCTGTCCCTTGACCAACTTAAATTCACATCAAGATGAAAAGAATTGCTAATAGTGGAAAACGTATATGGGTTTGTATAAAGTATAAAACCTGAGAATCATGTCCATGTGGGGTTCTCTCTGAGTCCACACACACTCTCTTTACGTGAAATTTATGGGTCACATGCTTGTGTATTGTCATTAAAAATCCATATGTATCAGCATGAAGGCCGGGGAATGCGTTGAGTGAATGACAGCAAGACCTTTTCTTTAAGTGTTTTTTTTTTTTTGGCTGGGTGGAGTGGTGTGATTATTCTCAGTGGCTGTAGACTGATTCTTTTAGGTTCCCCCCCCCCCTCCCAACCAACTCCATCCATCCCGTTCACGATCACTTTGCTCTTTATTCAATTAAGCTGGGGTAAATGTTTTGAATTTGTTCTCCTTTGTGTCAATTTGTTTTTAATCACATTTAAAGCACATGGGTGTGCTTCTTTTGGTTGGTGGTTGATGGACATTGTTGTTGGCACTCACTCTAACAACCAAACCTTTTTGATGAGACAATAACTTAACATGGTATTAGAACTCTGAGTTGAGAAGGTCTTGGCTTCGAATAACTCCATTTGCACTTGTTTCTCAGTAACTTAGCACTTATCAATATATTATAAAATCGTGAAGTAGGACAAACCATCAGTGAACATGTTATTTTGGTCATTCACACTTACTTCCTGATTAAACCTTGATGCAGATCACTCTAGTTGGACAGCTTCATCTTCTTTCTTCGACGGTTACTATGTTGGCTGTGCCTTCCCCTTCTCTAACAGCTACTTTGGCACGTGAGTTTTGCTTCCCCCCATTTTATATTTCATTCCAATTCGATAGTCCTCCATTGGCATTATTTTTAGGGGCTAATATATATTAGATTTATCTGCTGATTATGAGAAATTTCTTGTTAAGGTGGGGGAAATTATCCTGCTGTAGCTGTTCCGCTGGTTGCTTTGGGAACTCAAAGTGGTACAGTTGACGTTATTGATGTTTCTGCCAATGCTGTTGCTGCTAGTTTTTCTGTACATAATACTGTTGTCAGGGGATTAAGATGGCTTGGAAATACCAGACTTGTGTCATTTTCTTATAGTCAGGTATAAAATGTATATTTTGAATCTTAAAATATTTCTGAACAATGATCATGTTCAACATGTTCTTTGTTTTAAATTATATATGCAATATTTATGTTTGTCTTAATTGCTGATTTTGGTTCTTTGTTTGGTTATCTATGCTTATCTCATAAGTGGCATCACATGAATTTACTTTTTGAAATCAGGGAAATGAGAAGTCTGGGGGCTATATTAATAGGCTTGTTGTAACCTGTCTTCGAAGTGGCCTTAATCGAACATTTCGGGTTCTACAAAAGCCAGAGCGTGCACCCATCAGAGCTCTAAGGGCTTCGTCTTCTGGAAGGTTAGCGTCTGCAACTTGCTACCTTTTATGTGCATCCTTGGTTTTCAAAGATTCTTTCTCATTTGCTGGATATTTCATTACCTTCTTTTATCCCACCATATTCATTATGATGCACTTCTGATTATTGACACGACAGAATCTCTTCTGATGTCCATTTCAAACTTGAATCCATTGCATATTCATTTCACAACATATAGATGTATAGTGGAGAATCAAAGAGAAATCGGACTGGAAATCTACCCCATGCTATGCTTTGGTTCATGTCAAAAGTGATACTGCACTCAGATGCAGAAAACTGTTTTTAGGCAGAAGCAACTAGGAAGCAATGACTGCTTCTGCCAAAAGTGATTTTGACAAACTTTTTTTTTCTGTTGTTATCTTACCAATAGTAACTCATCTTTAAAGAATAATTAATCATTATCCAACTAAGATACTTATAATTGTGATTATTAAGAATTACTCTCGTCGTCCCAAAAAGAATGTCTATATTTGTTCTTGATCAAGAACAAAATTGACATTCATTTTGGGACGGAGGTAGTAATAATTAGTCATTATCCAACTAAAATCTTTATAAAGTAATTAATCATCTTTAAAAGTGAATCTGCAGTTTTCTTTTCACATATCTTGCCTATATTTTTTTGTTGGTTTTCTTTATTGGCTTTATTTATTTTGAAGTTAAGTGGTTCAATTATTATGACCATAAAAGTAAAAGTGGGACAAACTTTACCAGATGGAGGGAGTATAAAAGAAAACACCAGTATCCATTACCTTTGTTAAGTCCAATAAACAGAAAGATATTGATTAATTAGAGAGTAGTAATTCAACAAAACTGGAAATTCAGTCCCTAACCAAACTGAGCATCAGCTATATAATAAATTAATAATACTAACGTAGACTACGAAGGTGTGCAGTCTGCACAACTAATTACCTAACCTAAACCAATGCTTTGTACTGAAATTTCCTTCTCCTTATCTCTAATTGAAATAAATATAATAGACCAACAATCTTAAATGGTAATGTTAAAAATACTATTTTTCTTCTTTTTCTTCTCACCGTTCATAGTTTTGGCTAAGTGAGTAATATTTTTGTGCATGAGTGGAAACTTGCGATGATATCTTTATGGGCACAAAGTGCTGTGATATCAACCTCCATGATCCTTTGCCTTTCACCTTCAAAACTTGAAGAAATTGTCTGCATAATAAATTGTTAAATATTATAAGGTACTTTTTTTGTCAATTCAATAATAAATGATCAATCAACGTATTCCATAATTTACGGTTGTATTATCTGTGCTTTTCTTCTGTCCACCGCTGACAACTATTTGTAGATGACTTGGTTATTCCCTTTTGCTTCGAACTTTTCTTTATTTCAATTTCTGGTGAAGCTATAAGTTCTCCGTCAGTTTTGGAAGGCTCGCCTTGTATAGTAGACTGGTTTTCTGGTATTCATGGTTTTAAAACTCGATCAAATCCCAACTTATTGCCTCCGTATCATATGTGAGATTAAAGTATTGTTTTTTGACTTCTTCTGCAAGAAAAAACGAGGGAATTGTAGGATTAATATCCCAAGATGTTGGAAGAGAAGTATCAAATTGATTGAGCTCTTCCAACGTCCAATTACCACTAGGCACTGTGATTTTCAACTTCATCTGCAGGTGAAAATGAGAGAATTGTAGGATCAATCTCCCAAGATGTTGGAAGAGGAGTATCAAATTGATTAAGATCTTCCAATGTCCAATTACCACTAGGCGTGAATTTTTCCTTCTCAACTTCATTTGTAGGCGAAAACAAGGGAATTGTAGGATTAATATCCCAAAATGTTGAAGGAGCATTATCAAAGTGTCTGAGCTCTTCCAAAGTCCAATTACCATTAAGCATTGTGAAAAGAAAACAATATTGGTAGTAAGAATGATATAATACGAAGTAGTTTGGATAATGTACATGTACTGAATTTATAGGAAAAAGATAAGATAAAGGTAGACAATTGAAAGAAAATAGCACCCATTTTAATTTAGGAAGTATTAGAGAGCATGACTCATTCCTCCATGGGTGAAAAGAAAAGATCGACTGCAAGTTCAAAATATAAGGAAGCCCACCTAAATCACAAGTATTACTTACTTGATTACTGGATTTAATCCAAATATAGAAAAAATTATAATGCCAAATATTTTTGTCATTCCTGTGTTTCACGAGTCCAAATCTTCTGTACGATTTTGTTCAGCACATTCTATATCACTAATTAATTAATCTAATAATTTATATACTTGAATGATTTATTATGTTGTAAGTCTTGAACAATTGGATCATGTGTGATCAGAATATTATACTTGGGTTTTGTAATTTATTTTGAAGTTAAGCTCAAATTTTAGTCATCAAGTTATTTGAAAATTGTAATATATTTTTGGGCAGTATAAATCCATACACGATGTTCTTACTTTTAGTCTGTTTCAGATTAATACAAGATTTTGGATAATCTTTCCTTTGTAATTTGTTTCGAGCCAAAGGTATTCTGTTTGAGATTAATACAAGATTTTGGATAATCTTTCCTTTGTAATTTGTTTCAAGCCAAAGGTAGCTGATGCAGGAAATATTTATGATGATAAGTTAGAATTTAATTTTAGTTATTTTTATTTGTTATTTTATTATTATTTTCTAACAAATTTTAATAGGTAGTATTTCCTTTATTAGCAGTAGATTAGGGTGTTATTTTGATGTTTTATAGTTTGATTAGGTTCCTATATAGAGTGAGGTTATTTTTAGAAGGTTTTGACTTGTTTTCTAAGTCTTTGGAGCCCTATAAAATTAGGCTTAGTTTTAATTCGGAAAATTAGCTTAGTTTAGATTAAGTGATATATTGAGGGTGTTTTTGGTAACCAATTAATCTCTTAATTCTTATCATTTTAAAAGATTATGAAATTAAACTTATTTGGTAAAGAAATATCAAATCACTTAAACAATTCAGAATATTTTAAAAATATCTATTAATTTTAAATTGGGGACGTGAGTCTTAAAAATAGCTATTAATTTTAAGCTGGGGATGTGAGTATTAAAAATATCTATTAATTTTAAATTGGGGACGTGAGTCTTAAAAATATCTATTAACAAGGTAAGAGAGTAAAAGTGAAGAAAAGGGAATGGATTTGAATCCATCTATCAACATATTTGATTTATTTGTATTTTGCTATAGCTAAAGCTTTCTTTTATTGAAATACTTCTTCATGAATGATAATTTATTTATTTTATAATTATTAAACTATTGAATAATATATTTGTTATTTTTAAGTAATAGGACTATTTATTTTAGAAAATATGAAGAAAAAAATGTAAGTGATTTGTTATAATTTTTTTTAGTGTTAGTTGAAATTTTAATTAAATCCAGATATAAGTGATTTGTCATTATCAAACAAACTTAAACTCTTATAATTCAACATCTTAATGATTTCACTCTCTAATTTTTCATAGCATAATTTTAAGTTTTACCAAACAGCCCCAAGTGTTGCTCTTGTTTTCCAAAAGTCGTTTTTTATTTTCGGATTTAAAACTATCCCTAATTTTATAGGGTTCCTAGACTTATAAAACAAGTCAAAAACCTTCTAAAAATAACCCTAGCCTATATAGTAACTCCAATCAAACTATAAAACATCAAAATAACACCATAATATACTCCTAATAAAGAAAATACTACCTATTAAAAATTTACTCCGAAAATAATGATAAAATAACAAATAAAAATAACTAAAATTAAATCCTAACTTATGGATATGGTTATATACAGAGAAAATTATATACAGGGAACGAAATATTCCAACACGTCTTCGCTTGCCGTCTCGTGTAAGTATACACGAGATGTAATCTATAATCTCGTGTATATGTACACGTGATGACTCGATGTACGCACACGAGATGTCTCGTGTACATATACACGAGATTATAGATTACATCTCGTCTCTCATATGTACACGCGGCTGACCCCGATCCCGTCCTCGTCGCCGACCATGCCATTGTATGGCCCCTCAGACGGTAGACATCTCGTGTGAACTCACACGAGACACATCTCGTGAGTTCATACGAGATTTAGGTCCCAAGATGAGTTCACACGAGATGTGTCTCGTGTGAGTTCATACGAGATGCTTTCTGCCTCTAAACCCAGTTCATACGATATGTTAAAATTAGGTTTAAATTACCTTCTTTACAGGCACGGTGCTAGAAAAAGCTCCAACGGCGATGGCAGTGGAGATAGCGGCGCGGCTCCTACAGTGACCTTCGGAATTTTTACTCTAGCCATTTTCGTTGCCGTCGTAAGAGAGAGACTGGAAAGAGGGAAAATTGAATGAGTGAATAAAAAAAAATTAGGTATATAAAAGGCTATTTTGGTAATTTACTTACTTTCCCGGAAATTGAGTCTCTTGTATTTAGTATTTGCTTAACTTATCATAATAAATATTTCCCCGTATCGCAGCCAAACACATCTAAAATCACAAAGCTAATTCTAGAAGAACCAGCCATCTGAATAAAATTGGGAATCACTTTTGAAAATATTTTGAATTTTCTTCTACAATAAATATGTTAAGAGCGAAAGTTTTAGTTACTTGGAAAAGTATTTATTAGGTTCAAGGAGAAGTTAAGGCGGTAGTATGGACTTGCAAGTGGTCGAATCCACAATTCGATTTTCAACAGTTAAACAATAAAAATAAAATGATCGGGGTTTTGGTTTTGATTTGACTAATTACTAAAATAACTAAAAGCAATTAAACTAGAAAACAATTAAAACAAGGACGAATCCAAATATGAGAAGGATTCACGAGTTGGACTTTCACAATACCTTCATCTATGTTAATTTTCACAAATAAAGATGCCAATCTCATTTTAGGGTTCATTCACAAAAGCATGATTGGAACGGTTCGGCCTCCGGATTGCAATCATATGGTTCTCTTTATATTATGTATTCTATTACTAGCTTACATAACATACGAAGAACGAATTAAGATCCCAAGAATTATATGAACCTAGATCCCTTTGAATTTTATTACGGCTTCAATCGATCTATTCACCAAAGTAATGGTCAATGTATTAATCGCTCAAAATTAATACCCCAAATAGTTAAAGAGCCAAAATTATCTTAACATAAAATTGCAACTCTAAAACCTCGCATGAAAAATATTTTGATGAACTAGAATAAGATTGAATGGAAGAATTAAATCATAGCATAGATATCCGGTATCGTTTTACATCCAACCCAAGGCGAATTGAGAATTTAGCCGCACATAATCACAAGAACAAGAACAAAGAAATAAAGAATATAAAAACCTTGATCTTGAGTCTTCAATCCTTGTTTATAACTTGAAAGGAGTATTAAAATATGTACAAGATGTAGAGAAAGAGAGTGTAAGAGAGCCAAAAATATGTCTGGAGGTCTTCTATATATACTAGGGTAATAGAGGAGGGTCAAAAATAGGAAAAAAGGGTCATAAACCAAAACTGAAAAGGAATTAGGAATTCTGCTACGAAAAGGAAGTCCGAATTCTGTGGCGGAAAAGGGGTCTGATTTTGTGACGAAAAGGGGGGTGCGACCGCCCCAAATGGGGGGTGCGATCGCCCTCTCTTCTCTGATTACTTAGGCGGTCACCCTCCTACATGGTGTGTGGTCGCCCTCCCTCGTGATTCGCTGACTTGTATATTAATCGGCAAACTTTCGGAGGTCATAACTTTTTCATACGGAATTCGATTGGGACGTGCCATATATTGTTGGAAAGCTCTCGACGAGTACTATTCAATGGTAATGAATGCTCAAGGCCATCTCCACTTTGTCCTTCTGTAAATTCCATTCCTTCCTCCTTTGTCGCTACGCTCTCGATCGTTCCTTTTGTATTCATTAAGATCATATTCCGCTACTTTCTCTTTTCATTCATGTATTCATAAACACTCCAAAAAGCTATAAAAAAAAAAACACCCAAGGTTGAGCATCAAATAGGTCTAAAGATATATATCCTTTGAATGGGTAAAAAGGCATCCATCTGGGAGAGATACCAAAGTAGTTCTAGACGAAAAGACCAACTTCTTTTATGATCAAACGTCCAAGCTACCACTCACCCCTACTTCTATATATAATATGGATAACATGAGGTTATACTCCAATTTTTGTTTTTAAATGCACACCACTCAATTGATAGAACTCAGCCGTTGTTCCATTGTTGAAATGATCATGGGTTTGGTTGTCATAAAATATGCTTAATTATTCTCTTGCCTTTTCTGTTACCTCTGTCCAAAGAATAGTCTCACTTATTTTTTCTCTCAAAGGACAATCTTGTAGCTAAAATCTTAACCTATAAACTTTCTTTAATTTTCAGAACTTTGTCTTTCTTCCCAAAATGTTGTCTTTAATATGTGTTGCAAAAAAGTAAGTTGCGATGCTATTGCAAATTTTAGGAAAATTGTAAAAACCATATGCACAATAAAAAAGTTTTTCTTGTCAAATGAGACTATCCCTTTTCTGAATGGAGGGACTATCAGCTAGATTCTGCGGAACGGAGATTCTAATGTTTCTTTTTCCCAATTAGTAAATGCTCTGGCTAGGAGATACCAAAAGCTCATTGGTTGTACTCCCTTTGTTCCACTTTAAGAATTCACTATTCCATTTTGGGACATTTCACTTAGAAGTCCACTTTCAATAATTAAGCTATAATTTTATTTTTCTTTCATGTTCAATATATATGATAGCTTTCTTGCTTATTATTTATAAACATTTATAACTATAATATAAATCATAAGAATGCAAAGGCGTAAAAGTAGAAAATTAAAAAGTTTGTCCTTCAAACGTGGACTCTTAACGTGTAACATAGAGAGTATCAGTTTATAAGTCATCTTTGAGAGTTGGCTTCATCCATTCAATAAGGCTGAGATGATTTGTAGATTTTAAAATTTTCATGCTTTGTTTTTGGGCTTGTTTATACCATCTCTGAGAACTGATGATTTAGGCTATGCTGTTTCACTTTCGAAACTAATCTGGGTTAGGAAAGCAAAGCTTTGAAGGAATCATATATAGTAGACAAAGAAACATTCCAAGTCTGTGCATGCTGCTGCTTTTATAACAAAATCATGTTTGATACGAGTCAAGAAGCAGATATTTGGTATGAAATTTTTCTACGGTGGTTTATGAGTCATATGCAAAAAGTTTCTAATTACAGTCATATAAACGTCATGTCAATGTGATATTAACAGCTATCGTTCAGATTGTGAATATGCAAATGAGATGGTGAGCAACTAGTTATGCTTTGTGCAAAACTGTAACAACGTATTTCGTTTGTATCTAAAAAAAATGCAGGTATCTTTTGATCTTGTTTCGTGATGCACCTGTGGAGGTGTGGGCAATGACAAAAGCTCCAATTATGGTAAACTGATCGCTCTTTCCTTTTTATTATCTTTTATGAAAATTTGATAGTTGTTCGAATAATTGTTTTTATTTGTAGTTGTTCTTGGGTTTAGTATCCCTATGAAGCTTCTAGATTTCATTGAGCTTATTCAGATAGTGAATGGCACCAATAACAGAACCCAAGCGCCTTATGTTATATCTTTGTAAAACAAATAAAGTCTCCACCTATAGGATGTTTATAATAGGAAGAGCAATGGAGTTTAATTCCTAAAAGACTTCTTGCTCTATGAATTGGATCAATTTGGTTCATGAAATTTGTTCAATTTCAATTTCAACTTATCAGCTTTGCATAATCATATTTACATAAGTAGGCTTAATTCATAAGTCAGTTAAAGTAAGTGACATTGTTGTTTTTTATGTTAAATAAGTGATTTTGGTACTCCCTCTGTCCCAAATTTAATGTGCTTTTTTGTCTCAAAATTAATGACTTTTTGAAACTTTACCTTCAAATAACTTTGTCCTGAATGATTTATTTTTTTTTCAAAATATTTTCATAGTTATATTTTTGCAAAACTGAAAATTTGAAAATGAAAATCAAGAATGTTTATGAATTTTTTTTATTGAAAATCTATCTTTTCAAAATGACCCTTAAATTCCAAATGGACATTCATTTTGTGACGGAGGAAGTAATATTTATTGAATCTAAATGCTAATTACTTGATGCTCCATTATATTTCGTGGTAAAATAAGCTCCATAGATTATCTTTACGAAACACATCACTATGTTCTTGCTCCCTAATATAATGTGCCTTGTGTGCAACTGGCAGTGTAAATTTCTTTGTTGATGATATAAATGTCTCTTTTGTAATGCTATCGTGATTATACTTTTTGCAGCTAAGGTCATTAGCTCTTCCATTCACGGTATTGGAATGGACTCTTCCAACTGTCCCACGACCAACTCAGAATGGTCCGTCTAAGCAACCCGTGATAAACTCGATAGATCAAAACCACTACTGGGGCAGCATCTCCTGGGACATTGTCCCCGACAGAAGCATCCTCTACGGAGTCCAGTGAGCTTTATTTTTGCTTTATTTGCCTATTTATTGTTTGCATCAGCTATTCCTCTGAAGTTTTCCCCCTTGCTGCTAAATTAATCATGAAGAAAATGTAACTTCAACGCAGAGGCAGCCAGTTCAGATGGATCTCAAGAGGAGTTCTCTGAAAGTTTTGCATTTGCGCTGGTGAATGGGTGCACTTGGGGTTTTCGAGGTTCATGGGCGAAGGATCCGAGATTTCAGGTATGAGTTTCTAGAAGGATGAACAGATAAAAATTGTTGGGCTTTACTTGCATAATAGGATGTAAATCACAATGAACAATATCAAGACCAAAATTTTATCTTGTAGACTTTTTGATAGCTACATGAAGTAATTTTGCATTACTATTGGGTGAACCTCGACATTTCCTTGGACAACTCTTTACACTTCCAATGGATTAGAGTAATAATATAAGAATTATCCTTCTTTTTTTTTTTTTTTTTTGTTTAAAGCATGATCCTTCTTTGCCGTGAAAGCAGTTGTCACGTTCGTAAGATGAATGTGGCGTAGATGCATATGCTACGATGGATTTGTGGGAATAGAAGAAAGGATCGGTTGAGGAATGAGATGATCGTGGGGAAAGTTGGAGTTGCACCCATCGAAGGTAAGATGAGGGAGAATCGCCTAAGATGGTTTGGTCATATGAGACGAAAATCAAGTGATGCACAACACAAATTAGGAGGCCCGAAGAGTGGAGAATCGATAGTGAGGGGCAGGGGAAGGCCCAAGAAAACATGGATAAAGGTGCTTGAAAGTGATGAGTTTACTTGGATTGGATTGGATGAAAATATGGGGTTAAAGAGAGCGGAGTGGAGGACAAAGATTCATGTGGATGATGGGGTTTTATTTTCAATTTTTTTTTCTTTTTACCTAATATCTTTTTTCGTCTTTTCTTTCTTTTTCTAAAAATTTCTTCCCACTTATTTCTTCGTAACTTTTACTTTTTTAATTACTTCTTTTTTCATTTTCTCATTTTTTTCTTTTCATTTTTTTTTATGATTACATATGACGATTCATGTTAACCGACCCCAAATCATTTTGGGACTAAGGCTTTGTTGTTGTTGTGTGCTGGTATATTTGCTCATACCTTTGTTTATGTACTATAATCAGAATGTTAGTTATCTTGGGTCAAAGTGTGCGCATGAAGTACATTCTTAAAATGAATAAACTATATATTAAGTTTTTCTATATTACTTCTATAAACTTTAGGTTTTAATCTATTGATGAAACTTCTATTGTTTCAATCCAGACCAAAATGGCCTTCGTCTTCATTTGTGGCATCTGATGGACTGGTTACAGCAATGGCCTACCGTCTGCCTCATGTGGTACATATCTCATCATCGTAATCTCCACTTTCCTATTGCCATTTGAGTTTGATTCTCATCTTTCTAGCTTCCCCTGTTGGAGACATGACTCCTTAATGTTTCAGGTCATGGGGGACAGGTCAGGGAACATACGTTGGTGGGATGTGACAACTGGGCAGTCCTCCTCTTTTAACACTCATAGGGAAGGGATTCGAAGAATCAAGTTCTCACCGGTTGTTCCTGGCGACCGTAGCCGTGGACGTGTTGCTGTACTGTTTTATGACAACACGTTTGCTGTATTTGATCTTGTAAGCAATAAAACACTTGTTTTCTTTTTACCTTATCCTGTATTCCTGTGTGTATCGGTATTTTAGTTGCTTACCTTATCATGACCATGGTATGTCTTTCCTTGTCAGACACAATAATGCTTAAAACTTTAGCAATTTAGCTAGTAGCAGGACAATGCAATTTTGGCTGGTACCAAGATGATGCAAGTTTTCCAAAATTGTGCTTATGTGATGCTATGTTTTGCATTCTGATGATAGGAGCCTATGTACATCTGCTGCCATGCCTTTTCATTTCTTTCTGGATGAATATAATACCTTAAAATCTGTCGTATGCATTGCATTTTCTAAAGAGCCTTTGACAACTTGAATTCTTCTAGTTATTTTAACAATTGTCCTGTGGTCGTTATTTCTTATTTGCAGGATTCACAGGATCCTTTAGTCAATTCTCTTCTACAACCTCAATTTCCTGGAACCCTTGTACTGGAACTTGATTGGTTGCCTTTGCGTACTGATAAGAATGATCCACTGGTACTATGTATTGCTGGAGCTGATAGTAGCTTTCGCCTTGTTGAGGTTAATATGTACGTGTCAAATTCACCTGGGTTTGCTGAAGAGAGTCATGCAATCACATCTAGAAAACATGGCATGCTATTTATTTCCATCTTGTTCTCTTGAGACTTGCGAAAGAGAGAGAGAGTTAAATAATCTAGGGTATTTAATCCTGTGAGAACAGTTCTAGTCCATTTTGGTAAAACATGAAAGATCTTTTTCTGATAGCAAGGTCTTATGGGTTAACTTGTTTGTGTCAAACAACGTTACATTTTAACTAGTACTTGGCCTTTGGATCATCTCTTAAGTTGAGGTCACTGGTCTTTTAATTGGTTACATAGATGGGGTTAGATTAAAGGTGCAAAGATTTCAGTTGCAAACAAAGTCAGTTCAGATATATTTTCATAGAAAAAGATCTAAATACTAGTTTTTAATTTATTTATTTTTGGAGTTTTTTTTTTTTTTTTTTATAAAGCTCTGTGTAATGCTTCACGCTGCTTTTTAGCCTTGAAAAATTGTTGCCTCCAGCGCGGCTCCATTTTTCTTTAGTTCACTTGGAACAATGAAAATATTAATGAAGTGAAATTTACCAACATTGATATAACTGTCCCTATCTGCTACTTAAACTTGAGTATTATGCCTTCAGTTTTGAATAAGTTCACAGTGATGATTAAAAATGCTTAAAAGGAACCTGATTTGGATCTCTGAGACATAACTGTGGTAAGTTGTTTGCAAATATACAAGCTGAGCAGTAAAAATATCAATTCAAGTGTTCCCATTTTTACAGGAGATCTCTAGTGTATTGCATAGCTAAAACTTAATTTATATGAGCCTTTTTTTTTTTGCTTTATATTCCCTATTTGCATTCTTTTTGGTCCCTTGCATGAGCAGGATCATTATTGTTCTTCTTAAACCAGGTAGTAGAGGTGTTCCCCTTTTGAGTTGTTGCATATTTTTGTATATAATATTTTTAGTTAGATTCCCAAAGTTAGGGTAAACATAAAGTCTGTTCTGAACTGTATCTGTTTTCTTTAATTGAAATCTTTGCCATATACTCCCTCCGTCCCACTCGAAAAGACACAAAATTTTATTTGGGTGTCCCAATTAAAAAGGCACACTCCCAAAATGGAAACTTTTTAATACTTCTTTATTTATGAGACCCACTTGTCATACTCACAATAACTATCCACTTACTATTCCCTACCCCACATTCTCTCTCTCCTACCTCACTTTTCATACTCACAACACTTACTCCAATATACACTCTCCTTAATTTCCGTGCAAGTCCCATTTTGTGCCTTTTCGGGTGGGACGGAGGGTGTATATATATATTTATTTATAGATATAGATACAAGATTATGACTTTTCTTTTCCACTGGAAATGTTTATAATGCAAAAGGGTGTAGCGTGTCAACTCCTGAAAACAACTGAACATAATCGAGTAACTTTCTCTAAGACATTGGTACACTACTTTCTATTTAAGATTGTAACTGTTGATTTATAGTCCGTGGTTTACCTCTCACAATTTGTCTTTCTTGTTATTTATTTTGATTTACTGTAAGATCTGATGAAATGATTTCATTGATCAGTAGCTGATATTATGTGCTTTACTAATGTTATTGACCGTTCCATGCAGAAGTGATAAAAGAATTGGTTATGGACCAAGGTCTGGACATGTGAAAGAGCGCTTTCGGCCAATGCCTTTATGTTCTCCTATACTACTTCCAACCCCACATGCCCTGGTAAGGTCTATTATGCATTTCTTTTCATATGCAAATTAGTTTACAGCTAAAAGAAGGTAAATATCATGAAAGAAGTTGCTAATCTTTACTACCTGAAGGAATCTTTCACCTATAAGAAAAATTAAGGAAATCTCAGGCATGTCTTCTAATTTTAAAAAGCAATCTGGTAAAAAAAATCACTAATTTTCACCTTTCTTCTTATCAAGAGTCTTTTTGCTGTTTTTTCTGGACTAACATATTTGTGAAGATAATGTAAAAAGATAAGTGGGTGATTTAATGAGTAGGTGGAAAGCCATAACCTAGTACCCTTCCACTGTTGGTGTAACTTAACCTATAACAAGCAGTTAAAGCAGATAAGTGGGTGATTTAATGTCGCATAAGCAGAATGCTTGCATGTGGAGAACACCATGTACTGGATAACGGATGCCATTCTACCAATGTATTATGCATATTTTTCGTGCAGAATTCGGAAAATGCTAGTGATATTTTTCGCTTTTACCCACTATTTTCTTTCTTCCATATGCAGGCCTTGCGGTTAATCTTACAATTTGGCGTGAAACCCTCCTGGTTTGACACTAGTAGTACAGTTATGGATAGGCAGCATTCGAAAGTTTCCCGAACTTTGTCATCAGCAGGAGATCTCCGTAGTTATTTGATTGACTCACCACCTATTGGTGACTCTGTAGTGCCAGAGTTACTTCTTAAGGTATTAGAACCTTATCGACAAGAAGGTGCGATCGTGTTCTTCTATATTACAGTTTTTCCTTTGTATTTTTTCCATCTACTTGAGCCATTTGATTGACTCGCCTTTTCTTAAATGTTTTAATGCTTGCATAAGGTTGCCTACTCGATGATGGCAAGGTGAAATTATATGCTAGCATAGTAAATTCAGGTTCCGCTGCAAGATTTGCTTTTGCGGCTGCAATATTTGGTGAATCCCGGAGGCTCACTTTTGGTTACAGTTACCACGTGCACTCAAGCATTTGATGAACAAGTTGCTTAATAAGTCTCTACAAAAGCCCCGATGCCAGTGCCAATTACAGAACTTGATGATGCATCTATATTGAGCAGGATATCATCCAAGGGAAAGTCGGTGTCTGATTCCAGGAGAAGAAATGCATTGGTGAGGATTTGGTTATTTTGTCATCATGAGTTATTTATTGTTGAAGGGACTTAGTTCGACATGAAAAGTTGGCTTCCACCCTTTCTTTATGCTTGAAAACTGATATCATTATCTGAATAGTTTAACTAATTTAGAAGAGGTAAGAAGTTCAGGAAATGACATTAGCTGACATAGATGTGTGGGGAAATTGAACAGATCATATTCAGAACAAATTCTTAGTGAGACTGTTAAACTAGCAAAATCATGATATAAAACCTTAGGATTACTTAAGATGGTTGATAAGACAAATAACTGGACCACTTAAGGAGACTTATCAATGTCAATGCTAAAGTAGGGCAAGACCAAAAGCAGCAAGAACGAGATGAATAAGAACAGTAATTGCATCTTATATAAAAGATGGTCTTGCTTTGGACAAGAGATTAAGTTTTAGGTTTGTGCCTACTCCTTGGATTGATGAGCAAAACATGTTTTACCAAGCTGTACAAGAAAGGATGCTGGGCAACTTCAATCATTAACCAGAACACAACAGTATTTCACACTTAGAAATGTTTGTCACAAATTTTACCTTATCAGTAAAGATTGTTCGCATGCAAAAGTCAGAAACATCTTCTTCTCTTCCCCACACGTCATGTTTCTGTTTAGAACACTTATTCGAGAGACTGTTTAATTTATATTTTCCATAATTCTGTTATTCTGACTAGCTTACCTTATTTTTCAGAGTACTGGTGAACTCAGGTTGATGGCCTTTGAGCAAGATGAATTATGGGAAAGTGCTAGTCAGCGTATTACTTGGCATGAAAAACTGGAGGGTGAAGAGGCTATTCAAAACCATGTCCACGAGTGAGTCGTTTTCCTCCATATGATGTTCAGTCTGCGTAAAAATGTATGTACTGCTTTATATGTGTTGTAGCTTTGATATATAGTTGACATGAAATGAATGCTACTCATTGGAGTCCAACAATGTGAATGTGTGAAGGCAAGGACGTAGCCAGGAATTGAAGTGAGGGGGTCAAAAGTATAAACTAAAAATTCAATACTCCATACATCTAACAAAAAAATTCCATTGAAAATAATTTATTTTTGTGAAATGTGTTTTGCTTGCTTGTTTCTTGTTAAACTAACAATACATTTATTTCTATAAAGTAGAACAATTTTTTGGAACAAAGTAAAAAAAAAGTGTGACGATTTCGTTTTTAAACGGTGTAAGTATAAAGCACTAAAAAATAAACTGTATAATTGTTCAAAAACTTGTTTCATATTGTCAAATTTGATTTTCAAATTCACAAATAACACTTTCACCTTAACCCTTCCAAATTTTGCCATGGTTAATTACACAATCCTTTATTTTTTCAAACTTTTAAATATAATTTGAAGGGGGTCAAAATTTTATACATACGTAATTTTATAAAGTTGAAGGGGGTCAAATAGCATTTCGTAGAAGTTAAGGGGGTCAATTGACCTCCCTTGCCCCTTAGGGGCTACGTCCCTGTGTGAAGGGTTTGACTAAAACAGTAATCATTTCCTGCATTAGGCATTAAACAGTTCAAACATGGCAGAAAATTATATCTCTGCCCTGCATTCTAGTTGTCACAGGCAGAGTAAAGATTGCAGTCTAATTGAAGTCCAATGATATGCTATAGGTTTCCTCAACTTCACCTGTCTTTATGAAGTGAATATCCAGAACACTTCACCATACAAGTTTTCTCTAAAAGTGGAAATCCTTCGTCTATTATGACATTCTATGTAATTCTTCTTCAAAATGTCGAACACCTGATAAATAACCTTGCAAACTAAGCTATGCAGCAGTTGCATAAATCTAATCATGTTAGGGAGAAAATGATAATCTATAATGACTTCATTGAAAAGCGGGAAAATTTTGACTTTTATCTCTCTCAGTTTCTAGATTTACTCTATATATTGTTCATTGCAGTCCTTGTAGTCAATTTTTTTTTCATCTACGTTGGTGTCCAAGGCACTAATAGATGTATATAACAAAAGAAACAGTATAAATAAAAAGGAAGACATGGAGAGATCATGTTTGCTGAATGTTGACAAACTCCCTCCTAGCATACTGCTAGCTTATAGTTTATCTGCCTGATGGAAGGATAAAATTGAAGATTCATATTAAATTTTGGTGGCAAGGTGATTTCTTGTAACATATATGATATGCCTCGATGATCAGGCTTGTATCAGTTGGTAACTTGGAAACTGCTGTTAGTTTACTGCTTTCGACTCCGCCAGAGAGCTCTTACTTCTATCCAAATGCTTATGCGTGCTGTTGCTCTTTCATCTGCCGTGTCAAAGTCACTCCTTGAACTGGCAGTAAAGGTATTTTTGGAGGTCTCCTATTCTTCATCTTAGAAATGCAATGTTCTTTCAGTCTGAATGGGTATCTGGTTACTTTTTATGACTATCTAGGTGGTTGCAGCCAATATGGTGAGGACAGACAGGCGTCATTATCTGGCACTCATCTCCTCTGTGCCGTTGGGAGGTATCAAGAAGCTTGTTCTCAGGTGGCTTTCTCCTACATTGAGGAAAACTTTTTTCAGACTTTAATATATAAAACAAAATTATGATAATGAGCACCTCAAACATACATCTTTATTTATTCTGCAGTTCTTCTATCAACTAGTACTTGCTTCTCTATGATCTTGGTAGTACTGACGTGTATTTTAGAGTGTTGTTGCATAATTTCTCTTGAACTTCTTGTCATGTCTTAATTTTCATTTGAACCTATATAAGCTCGATTATTATATACCTGCAAACCAGATGCCACCCTTTCGATATATAGTGCTGGAATGGTATTTCTTGCTAATCCATGTCATTCTTTGTTTCTGTGTGTTAATCATTAGAATCACCATTCAGATGACATTGGTGCATATCGAAGTTTAGCTATAGTAGTTCTAATTGTGGATGCTGGATACTAGAATCTCATATGTGAGTAGTATTACGAAGGGCCTTATCAGGCATTGTGTGCATTCTGTAGAAGTTTCCATGTGGAGAGAAGAATCATGTAATTAGCAAATACATACACCTGCTTTTTGCAACAATGACATTAAGTAGATTGCATATATACTTGTCAAAAAAAAAGTATATAGTGTAGCTTAGTTGGCTCAAGGTTACTCAATTACCGGGCTTGCTACATAACTCCTTTTCTTACAAGTCCATTTGATCCAATGATTTCTGGTCAGCTTCAGAAAATATTTTCATGGTAGCCTTGTTGGTTATACAATTGTCTTTAGTGTCCCCCTCACATGCAACAATGTGGTTTGTTGTGACACAGAGGAATATCTTTCTATGCTCAAATTTCAAGGAGCGGTTGTTGATATAAGTTTACCTCTGTAATACGGGTATAACTTTTTTGTCCCAAACACTGATGTTGATTGGAAAAAGTCTCTGTATTGGAATCTATTTCTGTGCCCAAATTTAACTTTTTGCTACTGCGTGAAAATAGACCTACTTTTCTGTTTTAGTAATCCATGTACAATGAATGTACAGATTATCAGATCATAATGCCATCCATTGCCTGAAGCTGATTGTATATATCTAATTGTTTCTCAGCTACAAGATGCTGGGTGCTGGACTGATGCGTCTACCTATAGCTGCCACACATTTGAAGGGATCTGATTATGCAAGGTTCAATTCTTCTCTTTAACAGTAAAACATATTCAAAACACTGTTTAAATTTTTGATTCACTTTGTAATTTAAATTTCTCGTTTTGTTACTTTGTGAATAGTGAAGCTTTCCTCCTATTTATGGCCCGATTCATGGACCCCTCCCTAGTTATGGCTCTTGCTTGGTGATGAAGCCCTCTGCTTGGCTTTTCATCGTTTGTGCCATTTGGGCATCAAAAACACACGCACATGCTTGGCGATGAGATCCCTCTGTGGCTTTTATCTATACTGCAAAGTTTTGTTTCATATATACTACCTTTCTCTACCGGAGTCCAATATGAGTATCAATGCATATTCTATCTGAAATAGAACGTAATTCTTGTTTCAGATGGAGGAATACAAGTTTTATATATGAACAGAAAAAGTTGGTTTTCTCAATTTACTAGAATTGTTTAAGTGACAATCAGGTAGTAGTTACTTATTTTCTTATTCAAAAAAGAGGCGGAAACTCTCAGGTAGTCGTTATCGTATTCTTATGCATTGGAGTACAGATTCCTATTTCACTGGGAATATTGGGTAGTGAAGTTATATACTGGTTAGCTAAGATTTGCACCAAATTCATTTGGATCTCATCCTCAAATGGCGATTGGGTTTGATAATTAAAGTATTGACATTGTCTGCAGGGTTTTTGCAAAGATGGGCAGGACATATTCTTTCACCATGCTGAACACAACATCTGGAGGTAGCTCTTGTTTTTGTACCCTCGCCCCCTTCTACACATGATCCTTTCTCTCTCACTCTCCTCTCTCTCTCTCTCTCTCCACTCTCTCTTTCACACACACACACACACACACACACACTCACATTCTTTCTTTCTTTCTTTATCTTATGGAACTAATCCATGCACAATGCAGAGCTCTGATAATGTATGTTGCGGCTGGTTCATTGCAAGAGGCATTGGCAGCACTTCGTGAGGCTCAACAACCAGACACAGCTGCCATGTTCACCATAGTAGCTTGCCATGAAATTCATGCTGAATTTTATCTCTAGTTTTGGATTTCGAAGAGGAATCGGATTCTTCTACCAAAGATAAGCTCCTTACATTGCCTGGTATAAACCCTGAAAATGAAGATGTTATTGCTGTTGGTGAATATTATGGACAGTACCAACAAAAACTAGTGCAGTTTGTGTATGGAGTCCCAACCTTTCTCCGACTAAGTGGCTTACTCATACAAATTTGCGCGATAATTTCTGGGTTTTCATTGGTTTCCCAGAGTGCCAAATAATTTGTCAACTTCACAACTGAGGGTTGTGGAATGTGATTGCCGTGTTTGAGTGGTCTTGAAGAAATAGCTTACACAGCAGAGTGCATTATATGAAAGGAAGTCAAAATAGAAGAGCCTCAGAATCCAGGTTCAGCTTTATGATCAGAAGATTATGATAAATGCTAAAAGCTCCTCCGAGACTGGCTTCCCTGTATACTTGTTAATATATGCTGTTCAATCATTATTTCATTCATTTATGTAGACGAGAAAGTCAAGTTTTATAATATAGCAAAGAAATCTGGAACGTTTCAATCCCTGCCATCGTAGATTTCATACTGGTTCCATAAATCGTGTTGATTGTCAAAGGAATACAAACACAAGCTCTGGAAGACTGCAGTCACTGCACATCCTAGAAAATGCTTCGCATATTCAACACCTACTGGTTTTACAAAGTTAAGTACCTTGCAGAAGTACATATACTTTACAGTGCAAAGGGTACGTGAGGAACAAATGACCACTTAGTAAACCAATCCAGAGAAAGAGCGGATGAAATGACCAAAGATCACGCTGATCACGCTTTCCTTTGTTGGGAGGTTCAATCTTCTTACCTCTTTGTGGTGAAAAGAGACGTTGCCACGCTTGCCACTTCTCTTCTTTCAGTTCTTGCCAGTTCCAGCCCAAACCTGTCAGGTAAAGTTGGAGAAATGGAGGATTGCATTCTTTCATAAGAGGCCAAATGGTACAGTTAACCATTATTTGAAGTCATCTTTTCATTCCTACAATCCTTCCCTTCAATTTAAAAGAAACAGTTCAAGGTTACCAGTGATAAGAAGTACTCCTCCATCCCTAAACAAGTGTCCAGTTTTTTACTTTGAGAGAAATTTGAGAAAGTTGACTTTTAAACTATTTTTTACTCCTGGTAGTAGCAAACATACACAAGTACACTAACAATTCACCCATTTTCACCCCTCTCCCTTATCATTGTACAGATATTCATTGAGGTACACATTGTTTGAGAATATGTACACCCATTTACGGACAAAGGGAGTACAAAGAGAAGCAAGGTTTCAGATTTAGAATTACCTTTTATGTTAGAAAACTAATGAAAGAATCTTTTTCGACACCGAGCTGACCCAAGCTCCTCGTATTCAGCCTTGGTGACGCACATTGCCTCGAAATCCGGACTAGATGCCAATAGTGACCCCCCTCTCCAAACACCTAAGATAGGACTGGAGGTAGCAAAGTTTTACAAGTCCAGTCTCTGAGAATTCTAATGATGAAGAAGTGATATTTAAGCCCTTACTCTTCTTTGGGTTGTTATCTTCACTTGGTATTCATCTGGGACGAGAGAGTCGCAGCTCACTTTCTCTGCAATTTATACAGACTCAATATAAATGCAAGTCTTTTACAAACATATTTGAGAAAGGAGAGGCATTTAAGGTTTGCTTAACTTACAGTCTTTCAAAGCCAAAGCGTGGAAACAACGATGCTGCCACCGGTTAAAATAATACTGCATAGATGAAGTTTGAAAAACATGATTATACCAAAAGTTACAAATGCAGAACAACAGGATCAACCAGGGGAATTGTGTATTTCCGTCAAAAAGTAAATGGAGACATTACAATGGGCAATCATTTCATTGCGAACTTCTTTCTTTCAACTATTGATTCAAGAAGTAAACACAGTATTAAAAAAATAAAAATGAAACATAAAGAGAAATAAGCTCCACTAATTCCCTTGTAGAACTACAAGGGTGAAGTAACTACAACCCGCACTAACCTGGACAACTAGTCAAACACTTTGCCGCCAAACCAGTGTTCTAAAAGGCCCCGCCTAGAGCGCTAGGCCACTCTCCAACGCCTAGTTCCTAAGCCCCGCCTAGGTCCCGACTAGTCCCCGCCTAGGGCGCTAGGCCCGGCTCCGCCGCCTAGCATCCGCCTAGCGCTTTTTAGAACTCTTGCCGCAAACTATCTAAGTTGTTAAATCTCCCGAATGTTATATAATCAATTATAAATTCTTTACTTGAATAAAGCTCCGATGCGATTATTATAATTATTATGATCAGCAGCCACAATACTTCCTCAAAGAAGAATAGAAGTGTGCAATCCTTCTGCTCATTAAAAGCCTATCCGACTGTCAAACGAGTAACTCGTTGGCACAAAACCCTCCCCCGCTCTTTATGAATGTACCCTAGACATACATATTAATCAGAAATACTCAAGGTTTATTTGGAATTTGGTGTCCGATGTATGTCTAACCAGGCATTCTAAATCCAAATAGGGTTTGTTAAACATCAACACTACTACCTTTCATAGAGTACAGGATGAAGATGTGCATGGCAGGAATTGACAGCTCGAACAATACATTCCGCTAGTCCAGCCTGGATTCATTTTCCTACACCACATCAACAATTCCTTGACATCACAAATCAAATAAATGATATTTCAATCATAAGCCAAATTATTCACAGTTCATTGACCATAGAAAATAAAAAAACAAACAAACAAGACAATTCATATTTCAGAACACTTAGATCTGAAAGAAAAACAAAACTAAGCACTTGTCAAGTTGGACGTAAAACAGCAAATAGTCTTTAGAGTATTAAAACATGATACGCACCCAAATCAGCGGGACGAAAGATCATCTCTGGTACAAGAAAGCGCCTTTCATTTGTCAAGCTAAACTCCTGGAAAAAATGTAAAAGCATTACAGAATTGCATTATAAGCCGGGAGCAATCCTTTTGATTAAGCAGAAGAATACATTTTTTTGTGAGGTCAACTTTGTTTCTGTCCTTAGTTTCGGTAACTTCCTGTTGATCCGACTCATCCTTTCTTTTTCTCGTCGGTTGGATGGGTTACACCATCAACCGACGAAAGATGCCTTTCTGCTTCAGCCGGATCTTTTACAAATCCTTTTGTATGTGTGATCACCATCAGGAAGCACATATGTGCACCTATAGAAATTGTCATCTCCACGTTTCCTGCCAACACATTTCAAAAAAACATTAAAAAATGGCTGACAAGCATGAAGCAATAGCTGCCTTATTAGCTCATAAGTAGGCTGCATAACTAAAAAAAAACAACAAACAACATACTCTCTCCGTCCCAATAAATGTTTCACCATTTTGGGCCGACACGCAAATTAAGGAAAAAGTTAAGTGGAGAAAATGTCATGAAACAGTAAAAGTAAAATAAGAGAGAGAATGAGTTAGTGACAAGTAAATTTGAAAAGTGTTGCGAGTATAAAAGTGAAATACAAGAGAGAATTAAGTGGGTGGAACAGTAAAATTCTTTGCCATTTTAGGAAAAGTGAAGTTTCTAACGGGACGCTCTTTTGGGTAATTGGTGAAGCTTTTATTGGGACGGAGGGAGTATATAGAACCACAAAGCAAATCATTCTCTTTTCAAAGTTGAAGCATCTTAATTCAATAAACACCAAATCCTCCTTTCGGACTAAAAACTCAAGTTAAATTAGGATATCCAACATACATTTTGATGTAATACTACCACTACTAATGAATGGGGAATTCTAAATAGAAACCTTTCTCACAAAAACATAATTTCCAAAAGAAGGTCTCTTTTACATAAATCATAACATTCATTTTACCAAATCGCTCGTCAATCACCAATTCTATAAGCATTTCAAAACCATAAACAGAACTAAACAAGATCAAACTAGTAATTAATCCCATCAAAATTCGAACAAATTCCCAACAAACGCATTAACAAATTAAACTCAGCCTTAGGTTCCAATCAGTTTGAGGTTGGCTATATACCTTTATCATTTCCACCATACTATTCAATTCAACTAAAATTTATCACACAGATAGAAGCACGGAATATGAACATTACCTAGCAATCTGCAAATCCCGGGCGAACATCAGTATAGAAACAAAGCACAATTTTTCTTTAACATCATCCATAAGAAAAAGTCTCATCCATCACATTAACAGACCTATAACTAACCAGCTCTTTCAAGTAATTAGTCAAAGCCTTTCCTCCCAAATCCATCCTCTTCACCCCCTCCGTTAATGGTGAAATTCTGTAACACCGGTGCCGCATGAGTAAACGAGAATCCACAGTCAACGACCAAGCTACACCGCGTCCTGGACACCAGCCTGTACGGCCTCCGACTGGCTTCATAAAGGTGAACCAACGACGGTGTATCTGCGACGAACAGTGAC